>CM076090.1:11458455-12085455 GCA_038088585.1 Chrysina gloriosa | reverse complement strand
GCCGATTCGGCGGTCATTCTGTATGCAATTTTAGCGTTTTTAGCAAACTCCATTGACCGTCTAATTTTCGATAGATAAATACGCTCTAATGACACCGCCAGCCAGAGAATCACACCAAACAGTGACACGAGATGAATGTAATGCTTGTTCATCAAGTGACCTTGGATTTTCAGTAGCCCAGTTGCGATAATTGTGTTTGTTCAAAAGTGTTTGTTCAAATGAATGGTGAGCTTCGTCAGAAAAGACGGTTTTGTCTGCCTAAGCTACACCATGTCGCGGTCGAGCCCATTTGTTGAAAACGAGGTGGCATTGATAACTTTGGATCCTCCTCAACACCATCGCTCACACCAGTAATATTTTCTTGCGGACGATCGGTACGATTGCGTTTTGATATTGCTACGTTGTGTACTGACCCAGTTGACTATAAATTTCCAGTAAATTCTTAATTGCAAGATCGAATGGCCGATCATAACGACCGAAAATTGTCGCGAGTTTACGAAATATCGTTTTTACAGATCGACCGTTTTCATAACGAATTTGAATTATTCTTATGCGATTTTCGAGCAAACTTCAATTAATTTGATTACTTTGTATACCTTCTACTGTAAACGTAAGCACAAACTGAATGACGTAGCTGTCGTCTTAAACAAATAGCAAACTATTGAAAAAAGTTGTTATTGAATTTTCCTTTGTAGCGCTTTATAAAGGATAACAATAAATTTCCATGCAATTGACTTTCTCTAAACGACTTTTTTCTTACATTTAAGGTAAAAGCGCAATTACTTAGATATAATATTGGATCGCATAATAAAAATAGGTAACTATAATCATTGGCCTTCACTCCACAGTTTTTGTGGAAAATCCTTGATCGCTCTTTTTGTAAACTCCGTTCTCTGTATATTTTCATTCCCGAGGCACGCGCAAATATAGTATTTTTTCCCGGAATTCTAGAGAAAAAATGAAGTTTAGTTTTCACAAAAACATTTTGTGTATAGTGATGAAATAACAAATTTATTATCTAATAACGTACCTGCGAGCTTTTAAAATATTTAATGGTTTATTTATAATTTTTCAACACTTTCACGAAATTTTCTAGAGTATATACACACTTCCACCATCAATAGGAATAAATGCTAAACGATAACGTAAAAATTAGCCGCGGAAGAATATATTCGCGTCCGAAGGCGTGGCTAGGGAGCAAAACAGCGCTGATTAATAGTTATAAATGAACATCATCATAAACGATCGCGACGGCAGTATAACAGATATAACAGATTCTATACACAGGTTCTTCTAGTACAAGACGCGAGTACATTTATCAAGAGATCTTGCACCATATACCGTAAGGTTATTGCTTCAAGAAAAATAATAACAAGCGCTTTACATGATGGGAATGCAACATTAAACATTATCTTTGTGATCGATGTGTTTACTCCGAGAGCGAAATTGCGCAAATCGAAAATGTAATTTAAACTTCAAGAACATCCGGTGGGTTTGTAAGAAAAGATACGTGTATGTATATTTATTCAAGTAATTTGGCAAGGATCGTTTATACTGTAACGAAGTCCGATAGCTTAAGCATGAGCACAATGTCCAAGAAGGAGGTCAAAATTATCAGCGGAATTAGCAAGGGATAGGAGTGAGGGTTCTCCACTTACAATATGCGTTATTCTTCAATCAATTTATATTTATAATGATAAAAATTAAGCGGATATTGCTTGGGGGACAAACTGTATGTGAATGCGATTTTGTAACGCGCCGAAATGCAATGGATAGATACGAAATCCGCATAATAACGACAATAATAATAAATAAAAATAAGTGATTAGCAAACAAACATCTTTTCATCGAACTAACTAAGGATGTGTAAGGTGCTCGGATGCTCCTCGCTGGGCGACCCCTGCACCAGCATAAATAATACTATTAAAGGTGAGGTTTAGCAGCGGGGTTCCAACTGACCCCCACGGTGAGAATTACTGCCCGAATGAATAACTATATACTTTATTACATACTAATAACACGGCCGTATCAGCATGTGACTTCAATACGGCCCGTTGCAATGATAGATCTTCCCAGTCTCACCGTCACCCGACCACTGGCGATGTGTAAATTTCAATCAGTATATACACATTACACATTTTTAATGAGGATTATTATTGGTTTATGGGGACATTCTTGTATAATTTTATTGGTGCCATTTCTGAATTCTTAAGGTGTTT
Source organism: Chrysina gloriosa (assembly GCA_038088585.1). Classification (NCBI taxonomy): domain Eukaryota; kingdom Metazoa; phylum Arthropoda; class Insecta; order Coleoptera; family Scarabaeidae; genus Chrysina; species Chrysina gloriosa. The sequence goes on along the minus strand of CM076090.1, from coordinate 12,083,236 downwards.
TTAATACTTTTAGCCCTTAATGTTGTCTCGTTATTTCACCGCGAACAACCTGAAAGCGATTCTGCTCTTCTTTATTCTCTTTGTCTCTTCGAGAGTTAAACGATGTTTTATAGCATACTTGCTCAAAAGAAGCAACGAATTACTGCATCGGAATCATATATGTGGCTGTGAAGATACAAAGATGCAGAACAAAAGTTTTGTAGGGATTCGAAAGGGGCACAAAAGCGACATATAGGAAGAGCTTCTGAAAAAAAAAAATTACATACGTAAAATTGTTTGTGGAAACAAAGCCGTTACCAAAATTCAACTGTCGCTTCGAATAAAGTCAGTAGACCGTTTCTAAGTTGCTGAAATTTAAATTATCGTGTGTTCTGAAGCAGCATATTGAAGCTCTTGAATTTTTTACAAATCTGAGGAAAAGTCAAAAGTTAGTTGGAGTACACTGAAAATCGGTGTTAGGATATAAAATTTTCCGCAAAATACAATGACATTAACAAAATTTAGCTGCAATTTCGAATAAAGCCAATGAAGAGCTACTAAAATTTGGATTACCGCGTGTTGATGTCCTAAGCAGCAGATTTGGTCTGGTAGGAATGAATTCTGTGTGTTTACATTTGTATGGTACTTAAAGCTTTGATGAAATCGTATAAAATTGTTTTTTTAACAGAAAGTATTCGTAAACTGTAGTTACTGACACTATGCCCACATAAGTAAATCCCTCATCACACACATCAACTGAACTGAGATTTTACGAAAACTGAAAACTTCAGTGAAAACCGATGTTTCCGTGGCAACTAGCATACATGCCTAACACCTCAGTCAAACACAAAGAAGAAAAATTAATCAATTTCTGTAAAGAAACGCTGGACTTGCAAAGCATTTCTGTTTCCTCAAAAGTTGCACTTCTAGTGGGTACGACCAAATTAACAATTTTATTAGCTAAAAATTGCAGATAGTCTTTTAGTGTACTCATTGTAGTTCTCCGAATGTGTGGAAAATAACCCTATATCCAAAAATGTGTGAGAAATGTTGCAAAGTAAAGATCTAATGCTGTAAATTCACACTACTTCAATACTGCAAACTACAAACTAACAATAAGGCTACTGAGCAGTGCATTTAACTCAAAACTTATCCTTTAGCTAAAATATATTGTTCTTTATTTCAACCTATGGTTAAGTCGGACTTATTAGTGGTTAGTTTAGTAATCTTCTAATTACAGTTAGCATATGTCTTAATCCTTCGACTTTTCAAAACGTTTCGTAAGCTTAGATTATTCCTAGAAAATTTTAGTCGTTCGATTTTAGTAAAAGTTCAATTGTTTTTTGTTTCCTACTTATGACTAACTTGATAAACGCCTTATTTATGGAGGGTGTATTCATGGAGGAACTTGGCATTCGGAAGATAAAACCTATATGCAAAAATGGCTCGCGTACATCTGTAGATAACTATCGTCCGTAAGTACTAAATACATTCCCAAAAATTCTAGAGAAATTAGTAGCTGCAAGAATTATAAACTATTTTGATAAGTATACTTTATTAACTTTACACCAATTTGGATTTAGAAAAAGGGCGCAACACCGCATGAGCAATCTTAAGTTTCCTCAACAGCTTATATACTAATAAAGATAAGAGCAACTCGTGTATGGAATGCTTCATTGACCTGAGTAGAACTTTTCTTGTCGATCATGATATGTTGCTTGAGAAATTAGAACGTTATGGTATTAGGGGTATAGCATATCGATGGTTCTCAAGTTATTTAAATAATAGATTGCACTATGTTGAGATTGAGGGTATCAAATCGGACTGTTTGAAGGGAAAGCGAAGAGTTCCTCCGGGTAGTGCTCTTGGACCAATGCTCTATATTATATATCTAAACGTCTTTCCACTAACTAATTCGATTATGTTTGCGGATGATACGTTTTTAATTGCTTGCAATAATAGTTTTAACGATACATGCGCTGACTTAAATACTGTTATGATTGTCTTGAAGAATTACTTCACTGAAGGCGGTCTGTATTTAAATATAAAAAGGGCCGCATGTATAGAATTTAGGCTTACAGGTACAGGTCGTGACCGCTCGCATTGTGTTAGGGTCAATCGCAATAGTGTACAACAGCTAGAATCAAATAAATTTGTGGATATTACAATTGACTCACGATGTGATTGAGCACCTCTGTAAGAGCTTGAGTAGCATATGTTTCCTGCTAATGAGACTTAAACCAAAGTTAAACCTGGAATTTTTACGTGTTTTTTACTACGGACGCTTTCACTCATTCATTTCGTATGGGATATTGGCGTGGGGTGCCTCAACTGATGTGGACAGGATATTCAGCCGACAAAAACTGTTGGACTAATGACAGGCAATAACGCTAGAATCAGTTATAGAGAATTATTTGAAACTTTAAAAATCATGACGTTAGCAAGTAAATATTTTTATCTATCAACTGCTGCCATATGCCCAAGAAACCTTGAGTTCTATGCCTAAATTAAAAGATCAGTGAGCTAAATTGGGAGAATATGCGATATGATGGGTCATTTGTTCTTTGTCCTCTGTAATATAATATTCGCAGTCTTTAGATTACCATAGCTATAACACTAGAAATGCAAAGGTTTTAGAAGTTCCCTTCCACAGGTTGGCTTTTAGTGAGAGAAATCCTCGTCATCTCGCTATTAAACCATTTAATAAACGGTCCAACAAATATAGACAGTTAACATTGGAAAGATTTAAGTGTACGGTGAAGCAGATAGTGTAATCAATTTTGATTATTTTAATCATTTTAATCATTTCAATTTTAGAGCCTTGAATATTACTATGTTTGTAGTTTTTATATTGTATGTCTATTTTCTATTCTATATGTTATGTATTTGTTCTCATTTCTGTTTATCCAAGATCTGTTGGGCAGTACATGTTATGACTATTGAATCTTCTATTTCTCAGAATGATAGGGATTGCAAAGACTCTGGTGTAGTATACCTGACACCACATTGGTACAATTATTTAATTGAATCCGATGACACGTGTTTCGCTAGTAACGCAGCTAGCATCATCTGCGGTAAGGTACTGTTTAAAGATGCTAGTTTCGTTAAATAATTGTGTGGTGAGGAGTTTAACGGTGTGACATAGTGTTTTCTCATATTATTGAAGAAACAAATACTGAACCTCAAAGAATTGAGTAAGGTAGTTTCTGGCCAAATCGATACAGCGATACACAACGGATATTATGTTCAAAATTATCTACCATTTTCTCAGAATGAATCAACACTTTATAACGTGTATTTGTATGAGAAAATATTAAGTATAAGTACCGAAGAAATTACCAATGTTACACCCAATCGAGCCGTACACTTCTAACACATAATTACATCAAATATAAGTGGATCCTTAGAGACGAATGTGAAACAAACAATTTTGATTACTCCATTTCTGGCGTCTCTTTCATCGTACGTCGAGAGCATACGTTAAAAGAAATGACAGATGCGCCCGTAAAAGTGATTTACGTCAATCTTCGAAGGGAGCAGAAACCGAGGAGGAATCAATTTCTCGTCGATCCTGCCCAACAGTCTTGAACACGTGATCCGGCCGCCTGAAACCGATGTTCTATAAACAATACTCGCGATGGCATCCTGGCGAATAGTCGCCGTTCATGGATGGAAACTCGAATCCGTCGTAAAAAAGTAGGGCTAACCCACGATAGTTAACTGCTCGTAAACTTTACGGCCCGTACGTATGTATATAAGCACACAAATAAATGCGATTTTTGTCTAATCCCATTCCCCGCCGGGATACGTTCGCAGGGCCATGTAGATAGAGGAAGCATATAAAGACGAGGAGCATCAGCCAAGAACAGAAAAGACTGTGACACTACGCATATTGTCAGTAAAGTAAATAGTTGCGCTCTTAAACGATGATTATTTTATGTGCATTGGTGTTTATAATTTGTCGAGAGCATCGTTGCTACAGTGGCGTGCTTATCTGTGGATGCACAGAACATCCAAACAGATTCCGAGATGCAGATAATTTGAAATTGAGGAAACATAAAGACGTTGAACGATTGTACAACCGCAGATTTTCACGCAAACTACTATCTCGTAAATAATTGACATTTTTTATGATCGCACACAAAAACGGAAACAACTATAAAAACAGATTAAAATTAATCAAATAATCCCTAAAAGTCAGCAGTAGCTGTACCCTATTTCGGTTTATGCCAGTAAAACTAAAATAAATAATTGCATTGGTCATATAAAGATAAACTCATGGGGTTGAACAAAAATGGCAAAAATTCATTGATGAGAATGAACAACGCATTACAGAATAAAATAATTTTATTCGGCAAAGAAAATGTCTTTGATATTCTTAAATCAATCAGCAATTAGTTACTTACAACACCACTACGAATACAACACGTTCATATCAAAACATTTTCTGCCAGCCTGATCACAAATGAACACGACTGTACCGCATATACCAACATATATGTACTCTATTTAAGGCAAGCTCGTAAAACGCGTGTAACTAGATACGCGTTTTCCTCGAAACCTGATCGCTCATTTTCTCATTAACTATCGAATATAAATCGTTTTCTCTTTAAAGAAAATTACTGCAATTTCATAAAAGCATATTGAAAACTCCAAAGAACACGTAATTCAAGCTTTATAGAGCGATACGCTCGAGGTGTTTAATATGGCCGGCGTTTGTAAGCGATCATCGTTTATTAATCTATGCTTACATTACAAAGACTGTTGTCTATCTTTGGAATTTTATAGCCTGTTTTATTAGCGTTAAAATTTATAAGCGATAGGATGATTATGATATGTTCGTATTAGTTTAATAAATAAGGAATAATCGGAAATAAGCGAATGATGATCAATATTGATTATTACTATATATTATATATACAGTACGTATTTTATATTAAATTTGTTGTTTTAAAGCGGTTGCCAGACAAATAAACCTTCGTTGTATTCGTAAATCATCAATGAGAACTAAACACCATATCAAAATTACAAAATCATTATATATTATTACAGACATGATGATAAAACATAAAAACTTATATAATGCAATAAAACTAGGCGTAATTTTATTAGTGCTACGCTATATTTGAATGAAATTAAGTGAAAAGAATATATCATATGGCTTGTTAGTACTTATTGCTTCCTCTATTACCGCGAATAATTTCGAAGAGCCTATTGTGTATGAAAACGCAGCTGCTGTAGGGAAAAATTATTCCAAGCGTCATGGATGCATTTTTAGGTCTTGAACGCTATTGTATTGTTTTCCGCCTTGATACACTTGACGAGCAAGAAGTCCCAATACATTTTCAATGGAGTAAAGATTAGACTTCTTGCTGACCAAGTTAGTGCAAGTGCCTTTTCAAAAAACCAGTTTCTTAGGACTAGCACGGTGCGACAGCCGCATTATCCTGTTGGAAAATGCAATCTTCGGGCATAATCTCTTCAATCATGGGCACCAAAGCGCCTTTCAAACATTCAATATAACCTTCGTTATTTATTCGATGCAAGCAATTTTCGATTTTCCGTAGGACGAAAGTGCAGCCCATATCATACAACTACCACCCCCACAATTTCGGCTCATTTTGACTTCTTTTGTCTTTCAAAGATCATGCTACTAGAAACGAAAGCCAACGGGATCGCCTAAATTGTACTTCTTTTCATCTCCGAATATGACTTTTGCCCGTCCTCAGTCTCAACTCGTGTGTTACCGTGCAAATCGTAAACGAACTATATTGCTTATGTTGACTTGATCATGACGATTTCTTCAGTCTTTTCGTATAAATTATATTCTCATCAAATTGCAGAATCTGTTGTACACGTCTAACAGTCACTGGCAACTGTAATTTAGATTCTATTTCAGCTGCTGTTGTTGACGTTCCATGAATTTCTCGAAGAATTTTGCGCCGGTCTCGATCACATGATTTTTTATTTCGATCAAATTTTCTATTCTTTCCTTAATTCTCGCAGACGTTCTGGTCTTGTCGACGACTAGCTCCTTTGTTACCACTTTGTCTAAAATTAAAGAAAATGCATGTGATCCATTTATTCTTTATTTTTGTAGGTTTTTAATTATCAATGTAAACAATACAATAAAAAGCATTGTCAGTTGCTTTTGAAACTCTACATAATTTGAGATTTTCTTTGAAATGTATACCATGTTTTCGGACAGAGGGAGTAATAATTATTCGTGAAATTAATGTTAGTGTAGGAATCGGTGCGACAGGTTCATGAAACTTTACACTAACGTTTGGCCGTGAAGAAGGTTTTAGTCCGCTGGATACCAAGGCTGTTGAGACCGAACCAGAGACTCAACAGGTCCGCCACATGGTGCCACCTTCAAGAGCGTTTAGCATGTGACCAGCATGTCAATTTTGTTAACGGATAATAAGTACTGATGCAACATGTATACCTTACTTCAGTCCTTAGACCGAAAATCAGTCAAAAGGATGATCCGAACCAGAAAAAGCGCTTCCGCTAAAAGCACCTGCAGTTCCGTCAGTCGGAAAAGTAATGCTTGCTGTATTCTGGGATTGCGAGGGATTTTATGGATTATGCACTGAAAGGTACTACAATTAACGCAGAATATTATTCTAATCTCTTATCTCGTCGTTTTGCGAGACACGCTCTGGAAAGTTGCATAAGCGTCCGTCATTTTAAGAAGACAATTCGGGATTCCCATTCCGCCATAATACTGAGGGACGTTTTAAATGAATTCCGCTGAAAATTATTCCACATTCACCCTATTTGTCAGATTTGGCTTCTGGTGATTTTCATCTGTTCCTAAATTTAAACGAACCACTAGGGGATGTTGAGACGTTAAATACGGTAAAACGTGCTATAAATAGGTGGATTGCACAGACATCGAAAAAGTTTCCTGAAAACGGTTTTAAAACAATTGTTCCACAATGCGAGATGGTTGGATAACATTATATATTGTATACTTTATAATTTAGATGAATATTGAGGAAATGAAAAAATTATAGCCAAATTCCCACAAGTTTAGAAATATTCCTCGTACTTCTACTGTTTACTCTTTGTATTTTTCAAGTTATGATGCCTTTAAAGGATACTTACCTAGATAGAAATCGACATCCACCGTCATCAATCTTTGGAAAATATATTTCAACGTGCCAACAAAATGTAATGGTTTTGATGTTAGCATTATTTCGATGATAGGGCATTTAATACAATCAAGAAAATTTGGTTAAATACTGGTTACCAGATGAAATTTATCTCCGAAAAACGATTTAGATTTATCTACTATCCTCTCTTGTTAACAGCACCTAATCAATATTATATTTATCTGGCTATTCATTTCGCTTAATACAACTTTTTCTTCTTCTTCTTGGACAAACTCCATTTGTTCTCCAAATTCTGCTTTTCGCAGTTCGTGATCAAGACTTCATTATCCTATCCCATCCTATTTTTTCAATTATTTCTGTCCATGTTTTCCCGGCGTTTACAATTTTCCACTTTCTAACTTTACGCATTTCTGATACTTCGTTTACTAATTTACTATACTTGGCAAGGCAGAATGAACATTTCATGCGAAATGCTATTATGGGTAAAGAGCCCCACTTTCACCTAAACGACTTTGTCAATAAACAAAACTGCAGATTTTGGGTGACGCAAAATCAAAGAATAATGCATCAATATGAGCTGCACTCTGTAAGAGTAACTGTATGGTACGGGGTAAATTCAAAGAAAGTCCTCGGACCGTACTCTTTCGAAGACAATCACACACACGGGAGATACCAGCATGTGCTCCAACATTTTGGGCGTAATGCAATTGAGGCGTGGTAGTACCAATATGGAGCAACGGCCCATAGATCTCGGGCGACAATGGACCTTCTGAAGAACATTTTTGGAAGAAGGATTATTTCGCGGGATTCGGATTTCAACTGGCCTTCACGTCCTCCGATTTAACTGCCGCGGATTTCCTTCTTTGGAAATATCTCAAGTATAGAGTATATCGGAACAATCCTACAACCATTCAGCAGATGAAGCCAAACTTCGTTGAAGAAAGTGAGGGCATAAGTCAGGAAACGCTTGAGCGAGTGATGTAACACGCCTTAGAAGGTGCCATTTCGAACAAAATAATGGTGTATATGTGAGAGAAATAATTTTCCACAAACAGGAGATAGAAATACAATTTCTATTTTCGGTGAAAACGTTATTTAATTTTAAATTGACTACTGACTTTGGGCCCACCTTGCACATTTTCTTTGCACACTTTCCTTGTGTTGGTTCTTTCCGCTCGTTAACTGGTATGCAGTAGAAAATAAAGAGAAAATTATCTTATGAGGAAAATTAGTGCTGTAACTAGCGGAATTGGTCTGGATTTTCAACATGGCAGATCATAAAATATGGAAAGTTCTCAGATTTCTATAGGAACGGGTATTTTGTGGTTCTTATGGTTGTCCATGGAAGTTTTCCATCTTTCAATATACAGGACTGTTGAGTCAAAGAGTAAATGCTTTCGGTCTTAACGTTACCCAGGGTGAGCGTGGACGTGACAGAAATCTGATCCTTTTTGTGGAAGCGTGTATGTGCGTGTGTGTGATTTGATGTATCTGGATACCTTTATATGTATGATTGCATTTTGTCATTTCCTGCACTAATTTCGAAGCTTTCAACACCTAATCTGCACATGAGTTAGCGAGCGGAAAGTCGGTTTTTGATCAATTTATGATACTAATACTACGCCGGTCGTCCTAAAACCTCGAATAGCGATTTTCATCTAATTTGCTAAATTTTTCGAATTTTCAAACCGTCATTTTGGGGCGGAATAAACTATTCACATGATTTATTTTGCTGAAATCTCCCCGAAAACGTTATTTTGACAGGAAATGGGTCAAAGGCGCTCCAAGATGTGCGAAAATGGTAGTCGCCCTGAAATAACTGCTGTTTACATAATTTTTGCGGTCGAAACTGTCTGAAAATACTATTCCGACACGAAATGCTTCAAAAGTGCCTCAAATTGTCCGAAATTTAGGTGCAAATGCGATTTATTGTTTGTTTTGGGTACCTCCTCATGTGGTGCCCAGAAAGTGATACTACACCGGGACGTATATTCAGCAGCTTCATGGTGGTCTACAATGGATTATGAACATGTCGAATTTATGAGATCGGCCCAGAGTTGATGTTCCATAAAAATTGCTGAATTTGTCTATAGCCAAGACTATTAAACATTTTACCTCAAATAATGTACTTGTATCAGAAACGCACGTATATATGTGTATCACACATCTTGCACACCTCACCGAGATTTCGATGAAATTTCACTTCTAAACCATGTACGTTTCCAGTAATAAATGGGTACATAAAGAATTAATTACATTAAGCCTAAATATGTATGTATCTATGTTTGATATATCACACCTATTGCCGGTAATGATATTTAAAACAAATGCATCGCTAGTAATGCGAGTTATATACGGAATACTCGCTCAAACGTTATTTATGTTCTTCTCGTCGTAAGGTAAGCGCATTTACATAAAACAACTATATTTTATAATCTATGTAAATTCCGTGTTAAGGTACCCACGTAGTACATACACACAAGATATACCGGGAGTAATGTTCTTCCACGACGACCAGCACGAATGTATGTAATTACACATGGAGTTAGAAGTATCTAATTGAATTTATATCTTGGCTGGTTCGTTTAAAATATTTTTGATGATAAGTTGTTTAGACCTATGTATGTGTATCTCTTTTGTAAATAATTACTTTTTCCCACTTGTAGTTAATCATTAAATTCTAAAAGAGGAACAGTAGCAAAGATAGTGATTATATATTCATATTCTTTTTATTATCACTGTTTGGAAATAAAGCTTGGACATGTCAATTTTATTTCTTTCCTCCGGATTTTATGGACGTTAATTTGAATTTTCTAGTTTACTACTGTGGGGCCTATAACGTCATAGACTTTCTCTTTTGTAGCAAGAAAGAAAAAGTAGATTTGTTTCTGAGTTCAGCAATATGTCATATGGGGTACTTAAAATTATTGGTTTTAGGGATATGGAGGATTTGACGAAAATCATTAAACTTGAAATTCTCTAAAACAGAAATATATCCTTTTATAAACCATTAAAACAATTAAAATTAATTTCAATTGAATAAATGTTCAAATTCACATTCACTTGTTTCCTTGCAATATAAAAGCCGGAGTTGAAATTCTTCCGAAACATTTTCTCTCATTTCTTCATTGACAATTCTGCACTCTAACCCTATTATTTCTTCATCTTCTTCATCATTATCTCATTTTGAATGATACACACGCGATTTTAAATATCTCTAAAGAGAAAAACAATGAAAATTTCATTGGACCACGTTTTCCTATTCGTCTATTAGGAAAGCCTTCATCTAGGTATTCTCCAATACGAAATGAATAATGTGGTGGTGCACCATACGGTTAATACCAAACGCTAAAACTAGGTAAATCTGGATTCTTGTTATTTGGAAATAATATCTCTAGAGTTGAACGTGTGTCGACAATGCTAATTTTCATAAAATGCATTCAAATATATAAATAAGATTAGATATTAATTTTACCAGTAAAAATAATCAACTGACACATACATATATACACAAATTTTTACGTCGTATGTTTGAGTGTTCTTTCTACTTTTTATTTTTTTAAGAAATAAGGGGTTTCCATTAAAAAAGCCAACGACTTCAAAAGTACACACTGTATATAAATGATACTAATGCATGACGATATAGAAATGGTTTGAAGCCGTATGCGTTTAAAACGGAGTGTATAATTGGTGTTTGAAGGTAAAGCAAATCCGATAAAAGTTATCCATTCACAAAGTATTTCAAATCAAATGGACGAGAATTTTTCGGTGTTACTGGTCACGCTGTTGTCGTGGCCCTAGAGAACCGTTGTTTGGTTGGTAACTAACTAACAGAAGGACTACGGCATGGTTTCTTTTAAAAATGCTATAAAATAAACATTGTTGAATATTTTTCAAGGTTTCTAGTATTATTCAAAGAGTAAACCTTCCGATTAGTTATGGAATATAATTTTATTAAACTGCCTCCGTTGACTTGCCAGTAGATCATCCCGTCAGTTCATTTTCAATGGTGTATCACAAATAGCTCGATCAATATTTTAAATCCTTGCCTGATTCGTTCCTGAATTACCAGTCTACCAGATTATCAATCTTTAACGGCACCTCGGAAGAAAGTGCAAAAGGCTTCTAATCGCACTATCGCAGAGGCCAAGCAATACCGCCAAAACCGCTGATTACGCAATTATTGAACTTGTGCAAAAGATCATTTGTTGGACGATTTGTGTGGCTCGTAATACCGGCATGCTGAAACCAGAATGCGTCCGAGTGCAGTCCCTTAATTTCTAGCCTAAAACAAATTGGTTTCCATGCCTCTGTAGCGCTTTTCGTTGACCCTGATATTGTTGCCATCTTCATTGTCGAAGGGGGATTGACCAACCACTCTAGAAAACGCACCGAATAGTTACACGCTGAGCTTGCAATGGCTTCTCTATGACTACGTGTGGGTTTTTGTGCTTCAAATACGGAAATTTTGTTTGTTTACATAACCGCGCAGATGAAAATGCCCCTCGTCCGAAAAGATGTCCATGTCAATTTTGAGCTACTCCAAAGCCCTAACAAAGAAGCGATAACGAAGCGGGTGTTCATTTTGTTTCAATTCTTGAGTCAGTTCTTTATGCAGAATTCTCCTCACGCTATTGCGGTGAATGTTCAGTTGCTGAGATTTGTAGCGACTTGAGGATTTCGGTTTTGGGCGCACAGTTTTGGCAGCAGCAGAAATATTCTCTGCCGACCGCAGATAACTTGTGCCATTAATTAACATACAATCTCACAAACATTCTTCACAAATTTGCATACGGCAGACGCGGTTGGTGCAGTATTTTGACCGAAATGTTTTCTCAAATTTCGGGAACACAAAACCCACGCTAGAAATAAATTATTACTATTTCATAAGTTATTTTCAACGTTGTTCAAGCGAAAATACACTCATTTCGTACCGCAAAGATTTGACGATATTGTGTCTGTGTCAAAATAACATGTAATTTAAAAAAGATCATCAGTCGATGGCCCACCGTTTATTTGTTTACCATAACTCATCAACCCAATTAGGAAAACTAGTACAAAACGTTAGATATCATCCCTTACCACGACGATGCAACATTTCAAATAGCGATTTAAAGCGATAAAACTTTGAATTGATGAGTTTTTGTTTAATCTAAATCAAGGTCTTCAACTTCTTTAGAGTAAAATCAATGGGCAGAGCTTAAATTAATGCTTTCCTAAGTATTCAATAAAGTACAACAAAAGCGGGTTCCATATTCCACAAGGCGAGATTCGTTACAAATCACTCCGCAAAAATTAGGCAATTTTCAATTTAATCCACACTTCAACTTCTCTCCTGTTTATCAGTCTTTTGCCAGCGCAGGTGATTCGACAGTTGATAACATTTTTATTACCCTCAAGTTTATTTGAGAATAGTTCTGATCTTTCGTTAAGGCATTAAACAACTTAATAAAAGTTATAACACAGGAAGAAAGAGAAGTTAGACTTACATAATACAGGAAATCTGGACCGAATTAAATCGCAAGGAACGGGAGTAAAAACATCGCTTTCCTTTTATCCTTTATGTCCTGCTATTACCGACATCAAAGAGTTAATCTATATTTTAGGTATGTATAGTGTGAATCTGTTCATTGCAAGATCTCAAACTACCAACATATAAAAACAATTACGCCCGATATCACTGTTTAGTTTAAATATCAAAACGCCATCGACGAATGTAAACATATTTCAATCATTTTCCTCTAGCGCTTTCCGATCAATAACAGGATCTTGGACATATTAAAACCGACCATCAAATTTAAATTGTTCTAAACAAATTTAGGAAAACTTTGATATCTATATCTACATTGAGGCGCTCTCTAAATGTGTGGTATCGCTCTTCCGACACGCGCAAATAGAATACAGCCAAAGGATAAATATTTTACCCAAACGACACGAAGATTAATCTATCGAACTTTTTCGTTTGTAAATCATTCAGATTTATTGCTTTTCGTTGTTGAATAAGTATTATATTGGACGGTTTTGATCTATGTTTTTGGATGTACATACGCGTGTAGGAGTGTTATTTTAGCAATTGGCGGATGTACTAGTAATAATAATTGCTTATTTGATATAGGGGGAGTTTATTTGTATAATATAGACAGGATCCTGGTAGATATAATTATGAAATTGAATAATATTTGCTTAAAACGATTCGCATTTAAGATGGTTGAGTCGCTACTGAAAACTAGCATACATCAAAAGACAAGGCGTCATGAGAATGCATTTAAATGAAATGGCTCTTCTATATACATCGATCTTGGATACTACTAATTGTAAGTAAATATTTTGACAACAAATTTTTCATCTTATGTGGTGAAAAAACAAAGGAAAACAAGTTAGCCGTGAACTTTGATTGAGTCTATAACATAAGAAAAGGAGATTTTCCTAATCTAAGCGGTAAGGATAAAAATGATTTGGTCCTCCTATAAGAAGGTTGGCTATCATCATGGCTAGGTCGGCTTTTGAAGCTACGGGTCAAAATAATTCCCCAGAATTACATTTATACCATTGTCTCAAGTTATTTATCCACGAAATGCGTCTTCTTTCTTGGCTTCCTTTACCTTGTATCTTTCCCTGAATTATTGTCTGTGACAATGTGCACTTGTCCCCTCTCATTACATGTCCCAAGTGCTGTAATTTTCTTATTTTTATACTATTTAACAATTCTTTCTTCAAACATCTGAGTACCTCCTCCTTCGTTATTTTGTCCACCCAGGTTATTCTTAAGATCCTTGTATATGTCAACATTTCAAATGCTTCTCTATCCGATTGCTAATATCTTTCTTTAACGTCTAGGCTTTCATTCCATAGCGCGACACCGAAAAGGCGTAGCATATTAACATTCTTATTTTAAGTTGTAGACTAAAGTATTTCCTCCATAACATCTTTAGCATTTTGTTAAATATGATTCTTGCTTGTTTAATTGTTAATTGTTTATTTCTTCCGTATATTCATCCCAGCACTGTTTCCAAGTATCTGGAAATCACTTTCTCTACTTGTTCTCCTTATATCCATAAGGCTTTCGATTGTCGCTGTGTTTCTTTTACAATCATAAACTTAGTGTTTTAGATATTAAATGTAAGTCCTCTTTCCTCACTATATTCCACTACTCTGTCTAGCAATCTTTGTAAATCCTCTATTGTTCCAACAATTAATATCGTATTATCTGCATATCTGGTGTTCATTCATTCGCTTTTATCTCAATTGTTAGATTTGCTAACGATTTCTGGATTATTCCTTTAGAGTAAAGATTGAACAGCATAGGAGATAATACACATCCCCGTATTATCCCCCGTTGAACTCAATTTCTTCGGATAATTTATTGTTTATCTTCACTTTGGCTGTTTGATTAACCTTCCTATACTCACGTCAAAATGAAAGACGTATACTATACTATATAAATCGGTCTCACAGACCGTATGCGTGAGTATAGGAAGGTTAAACTACAAGTGAATTATGATTCTAATCTCATTTCTATCTACATTTTTACTTTCTAATAGTCATATATAATGCTTTATTATAATCTATAAGCAAGTATACAATGGTTGCCTACTGTCCATACATCTCTGAACTATTATACATATGTATTCAACCCAAGTAAAACCTCTAGTGTTCCCATTGCTCTCTTGAAGCCGAATTGTGATTCGTTAACATCTTAATCTAGTTATCTGCAAATTCTTTGTTGTAGGTTCTTCAGAAAAACCTTAAGCGTGTGATTCACTAAACTAATTGTTCTGTGCTCACTAAATTCATTTGCGCCATTGAATTTTAGTAGTTTTTCAGTATGATAATAAACGTTGATCTGACCTATTCTTTCGGAATAATTCCTCTGTTGTAAACTGTGTAGTATAGGTCAACCAGCAGGTCGATTTGTTCGTCGAATATAAATTTAAGTAGTTCTGCTGTTATTTTATCAGGGCCCGGAGTTTTGTTACGTTTTGGTAATTTTACTGCATATATCACCTCTACCTTCGTCATACTTGGGCCGTTTTCACCACTTGCACTATCTTCTACTGTTTCCTGTTGACGTTCATCTTCAAATAACTCCCGAACATACTTTGTCCATCCTTTTTGTTTAGTATCAGGAATTATTTCTTCTTGAAGAGTCTCATAAGCATGTTTGCCTTTATTTTTTACCGATCTTCTATTTTCCATCAGTTGTAGTAGTTCTGCTGTTATCCATGGTTTATTCGCTTTGGAGATTCTAATTTGCTCTACCATCTTTTTACTCGGGTGTTTCAACGCAATCTTGAAACTTCTCCATCTTTCCATTATATTATGACCCAGTAACTTACCTTTCGTTTCGCTTAATTCCTCGTTAGTTTTTTTGCATTAGCTGTTATCCCACTGCTGGGTTGTTCGTTTAGGTTGGTACAAAATGGGGAATAAAAATGAATGAACGTGTTTGCTAGTCAATTTCTAAGTAATTACTTCTCATGAAATGCATCAAAAAGTAAATACTCACGGTGACAAGTAAAAACTCCTAGGAATAAACGTTCGCGCTTTTGCGAGCATGGCTCCATTTTTGTTTGTACATAGGAGAAGAAATTATAAATAACGCCAAAATATAAGTGGTGATATTTATAAAAAGTCATTATGGTATGAATCTGAGAGCGTTGATTTCACTAGCAATTATTTTTTTTACCGATCCTGTTATAAATCTGGGCGGAGTACTTACAAAGGAACAAAATATATTTTCATATTATCTCAGTGATGTAGGTTTTCAAAGTGGCGTTGCAATTGTTTTTGGACTGAATCGACGATCTACAAGCACTTAGCTAGTATTACGGATAGCGTCATGGATAAGGCAAATCACTGAATAAAGTTTCCATTATGTAAGGCATGGACCACCTATTAAGATCAAAGTACTTGAAATTGAGAATTTACAACATAATAATAATACCGATGAATATGGGTGTTGAATGACAATATAAAAGAAACATTGAGGAGATGGGAAAGAAAAATACTCAAATCGATTTCGGGTGGGAAGAAAATAGAGGATGGATACTTAAGAAGGACAAATAGGGGTAATTTACATCATGCAGTAGTCAAGTCGAGAAAGTGGCAGTGGCTGTGACACCTGGAGGAAAACCGAATAGTGAAAAAAATGACGTAGGGGGATGCTAGAGATTAAAAGAAAAGGAGGAAGACCAAAAGATGTTGGATAGAAGCGGGATAAGAGAATAAGAAAGACGTGGAAAGGAAATCGAGAATCGAAGACTACTTAAATAATGAAACTGTGGGTCTGCACAAAGCTGTAATATATAAAAATATATAGTATCCATCTCTTCACTTATTTAACAAAAATTAAGTCTGTTTTGATTAAGACCTAGTTTCCAAGCGGGTGGAAAGACTGTCTCTACCTTTTTTAATAAGTAAAAAGACGTATTTTAAGGTTATAAACCAAATAAGAATAAGACTGTGGCTAAAATAATATATAAAATAAATAAAATTACTCCTACCACACCGTTCTGAAAAATCCAGATTTCAGTATTTCAGTTCAGTTTCCGTTCAGTTTCAGTATTTCGGCAACTAAGTTGCCATCCTCAGTGGAAAACTGGGGAATTCAGTATCACTAGCGAATCAACAGTATTTTGGTGTGTTTTGCGCATTCATTGTGCGATGTTCATTGTGCAGTGTTTTGGTTTTGTACGATGTTTGTCTTGGACATTAGCAGGATTAGCTAGTGATACTGAATTCCCCAGTTTTCCACTGATGATGAAATATAGTTGCTGAAATACATATTTGCATTTTTCAGAAAGGTGTGATAAGGGTAATTTTATTTATTTTATATGTTATAAGCCAGATAAATGTATACAAAAGTATACAAATTTAATCTATTTAGTGAGAGGAGAATAAGGTACGTATCATTGTAATTAATTAGATCTCACCCCAACCATATCCGTTCTTTGGGAATATGCATTTTGACCATGAGAATCCAAAGGAGATAAAGGATCTCTGATGAAAATTGCTTAATGATAATCTGAGAGAACACATTTCACCACTTCACAATCGACATTATTTTAAACCATAATTATTCCAAATTTGATCTCTTTGGTCGTAGAATATGTCATTTTTATTTGGTAGTTTGATTGTGATTTGTGTAATTTCGTAATGATTGGGGCGATGTGGTGTATGTTCATATAATATTCGATACTAACCTGTATTGGAAAATCCTTAAAGAATACTTATTCGAAGACACGTGTCTTGTTAGAAATGGGCCATCTATACTAGTATTTTACTAAAATTATCAATAATCTTTTTTATAAACTGAAAAGGAATTTGAAACCTACATAAATACTTAAATTTCCAACAAGATGAAAGCAGTAGCAAATAAATTCGACCGCATTCTTAGAAAAACGCATCCGTAAATCGCCAGCGATATTTGAGAAAATGACGATTTATTCGTAGAAACGTGTACTCGTATGGCCATGTCGTATCGGCGCGCGGTAGGGCACGCGAAACGACAGTAAAATTATCAATTAATTATTAACAATTACGGCGAAATTGCCGTGAAACACGCCACTGCGATGCCTCGGCTTCAGCTGGAGTCATGCAGATACCGCCTCGATTCCAAGAAGCAGAAACCAATGAGGCAAACACTTAGTAACGCTCCTCCCATGATCAGGTCTAGAGGCAGGCTCGTGTTGTCGATTAGGCAGATTAGTGTGCTATTAACGCCCGATTAAAAAACAGTGAAGTGTTTTCAGAACGGGAGAGAGAAAGAACAAAATCAGAAAGATCATTATCGTCTCGTTCTGTTCTTTCTCCGACTCTGCGTGTCCTTCTGACCAAAGTTCCGTCTGGACAGTTCGCCGAAAGTGTTCGGACAGTGTGATGACGAGTTGGAGTTTGTGCCATTCAATTATGGATGATAGCTGAAACGAATAGGATTATTGACGGTGGTGAAAGGCGTTTTATTCAGTGAATTTAATAGTTGATTAAGAGAGACGCGAATTATTGAAGGTAGCTGCGGCGTCGATATACCTGCCGCTAAGTGTTTAAGGATCGATTTAGAAAGCTCGGAGAGTAATAAAGTTCACGGTAAGTTATAGTCCTCAGCGACCTACATAAAATTTTATTGTACTGTGCGGTAATAAAGTTTTCAATTTGGAAAACTTTTTCGGGATGGTATCGGAGATGTAATGCAAAGACGCAATTTTAAAATAGTTCCTAGCCAATTACATGCTGTTTTAAATTAAGAAATATTATGGAAAACAACACAAAAAAAGCTTTTACATCTTCGTCTTGGAAAAATATATTTCCACTACAACAATATTGATTAAACCTATAATGTATTTAACTTCAACCAAAGTTATTGCGCTATTTTGTCATTTTCTTACAATTACAAACAAGGAATGGTACTTGATTGATAAATGCCCTCTTATTGCTGACTTTTTGATTGAAACCTATTCAATTAGTTTAATTACGTCTTTTGCTACTAAGATTAGGAAAACCTGTGGTTTAGAATGAAACATTCAAATGAAATTGTTTTCTGTCTTTACTACATTATTTGGAACATCAATTGTGCTGCCGTTCTCAGTGGAGAGATGACGAAGCACCAGCCAAAATTCAAATGCAATGCTTCGTTTCTTCCTTGCTGTTGTCCTTCAGTTGAATGAAGAACAACGTTAATTGTCAAAATTCGTACATAAAAGGAGATATTAAAATTGGAGCGACGGGATTACAACCGATTCATTATTTACTTTTGTCTTAACGATTTGCTAACAAATTTCAAATTTTCATAAGGCAAAATATTGTAGTGGTTATTTATTTGAAACAGGCGTAATTGATAAGGAATTTGACCATTTGGACCGTCTTAAAACAAGAAATCCAATCGAAATCATCGATAAATTTGATACTTTGGCATCTACATAAGTGCTTTCATTGTTAATTGAACGCCCTGTAGTTCAATAGGGATCATAGAAATGTGAACGTCTGTCACAACCATATCGATTCCTCCTCAATCAAAAAAATTTCATTTCATAAATATTATCCATTTGTCATACTGGAGCTTAGCCCAATAAAACGACATTTGGAGATAGTGAAAATTGATGTTAAAAATGATGAGTCTGCGCGTGAAACTTACGGGGATCTTCGGGGTCTTCATGGTGAACATAACTGTCCTTCTTAGCAACTTATTTATCGTGTTGCTGCAACGTTTGAGTCGACATATGCTCTGCACAATGCCAATATACCTGTAAAACAAATGCAAGATTACGTAATGCCAAAAAATGGTGCCGGTGTTCGTCAAATTCCAAATTTCTCAATGCCATGCCGTTCTCAATAATTGAACCTGTTTGTGACCTCCGCATGGCGAATTTTGCAGAAAGACCTTGCTTTGCATCAGTGCAAGATCTAATTGGTGCCGAAATTGAAGCTAAATAACCATTTATTGCATTGCACATTCACTGATTTTGTTCATAAGCACCTTGCAACCGATGGTCATTTCCATCACAAAATTTTGTTCTGCGATAAAGCCAATTTGTGACTTAATGGCTAAGTGAATAAGAAAAATTTCCATATATAAAGTGATGAAAACCCGCAGGTGCTCGACAAGATCCATCCAGATCCTGAAAAAGTGACGGTGTGGTGTGCTTTGCATGCTGGGGATCATCGATCTTTACTTCCTTAAAAACGAGACGGGAGCGGATTTTATAGTGAATTGAGCTAGTTGTAAGTCAATGTAAAATTTGTTTCCAAATTTGCATAATACTGATCTAAATAAAACGTGGCTTCAACAGAACGGTGTTACGTAGCACACAGTCACGGAAGCCATCGATTTCTTGAAATGGAATTTCAACTATTCAATTTCGCGAAATGGGTTGGTCAATTGCCTGTCACATACACAGTATTACTTCTTGTAACGTTATTTGTTTGTATTTTGTTTTAATAAATTTAGGGGCAAGGAAATATTTGTTCATACAGTCCATTGCAACCTGAAACTCCAGTTAATACATGTAACGAAAAACTTGGTTAACGTAATTAGAGTTGGATGAGATAAGTCACATCAATTGCGTGCAGAGTTTTGCAAATTTTGGTTTTATTTCTTAATTTCTAGTTTCACTAGAGAATATATACGACGTAAATGTTGAGGGTGATTTGGTTTCGGTAATTACGTACCACGATATTGATGGACATCTTTGTCTAGTATTCTTTGAACATGGATATATTTACTATTTATTATTAGCGCGACAAATTTCTTTTGAATAGTATAGGCGTTCACTAAAAATATGGCTAGAATATTCAGGTATTTTAGCTATAAAGGAAGATGTATCGATGTAGTACGTCAAAAAATCATACTTTGGCTGATAAACCATTTCTTGAAATAATCAGTTCTCAAGCTAAAAGCATTTCTTAAAGTAAACCTTGCCCTAGAGGTGGTCCCCTGGAGCAATATAGAGTGCTATGTTGGTAAACTCCTCTTGAATTTGTACTCCTAAGTGCGCACCATGTAATTTTTGACTCTTTAAAATGTTTAATTTCAATTGGTTTAGCAGTTAGCAAATCTTCATCCTCCTAGACTCGAAACGGTTCACCCATTTCAAAACGGCAAGATGTCAGGTTACTCTTTCGTCTTTCACTAAATAATAGCTTCAAGTAAGTTCATACAAAGCACACTAAAGGGATAATAGTATAGGTTATCATTTTTGATGAGGATTGCTACCGACTTATATTGACTTTCACTCGTACATATCGTAATTAGAGTTTCTTTTTGTGTTTACTTTCTCCTTTCTATTTGTTGAACACAATTCCTTGGGGAAGATTATCATGCATTTTTGTAATGTTACCTCCCCATTAATTTATTCTTCATTTGTGGATAAGTTACTACTTATTTCAATCTAATTGAATTTTTCGGATGTAGATATCCATCTATCTAATAGTCTTCCTTTGAGCCTTTCCTCTCCTGCTTTCGTTGCTTGCCTTTCTTTCCTCCATATATGTAAGTGTATTCATTTTCTTTTTCGTATCAATCTCCTTTTATCTTCAATCGTACTTTCATTCCCTTCATTCTTCTTCGTTCCCTATTCTATCTTTTAACATCTTCTATTATTTCTATGTTTCATTCTTACGTTTCTAACAGAATCACCTCATTTTTCTCAGCTTAATTCCAAGCTTTATTGGCTCAATCATCATCCAACTTTAGCGAAATTAGATGGTAAAAATACAAACTTGTTTAATTTGTTGCAATATCTGAAGTAAAGGCATTGGTTTGTCCGCAACAAATTCCGGACAAATAAAGCATTGAAAGTTCTAATGGACGTAAGAATTAAGATTTTTAGTGAATATGGCAATGGAACTATTCAGTTGTGCTTTCTTCTCTAAATTCCTTTAATAAATAACTTTAATTGGGCGTTGTGTTTGAGTGTAGTTTAATTTGATGTTCTAAAGACATCGATTAGAATTCTGGATTTTTTGTAACACATTCACGCCTTAGAAACACTCGAGTACAGCAAAAACCCAACAAATGTTGGAAACGGCAATTTTGATTGTGTATTTTTAGGATGGAAGAAGCTATTTAAATGAGAATAGTCTCAGATAACGTTTCAAAGGAAAAACGCACTCCAAGGAATTCGAAGGAAAGATGGTTTAGACAAAATTAAAAGCTTAAACAAAGCAGAAAACAAAAGAAAAACTTAAAGGAAACTGACAATTCTCATCCTCGATAGAAGTAGAACAGGCGAAGCCCAAACGAAGAAAACGAAGACAAAACAAAAATATACAGGAGCGTTGTCATAGTGGAACAACATCATTTTCCCACCATTCAAGAGCTCTTTTCACAGTTATTGGCTTTCCCTAGAAGTGTAGTAATATACAATAGATATGATTCGGAATCAATTCACCTCTTAGCAATTCGTGCATTTTTCACACGTAGGTCCAAACTATGTATGTACTTTGCTAATTTTGTCGACGAGTTAACACCTGACAGCTCTTGTTAGATATTTAGGAGTTGGTGCGTGTTTGGCATTTTTCGTGTTTAGCCAAGACGGTTTCACAGAATGAATAAGCGATTTTCGTTTATGAAATTGTCCTTCCGTCAAAGTGCAAAGAAATTCTAAAATGGAAATTAAAAAGAATTACACCACAGATTCCAATTTTATTGATTTCTAAATACTTGTGCTTAGGAGATTCCAAACTGGTAAACCACAGAACAACTTGTAACTGTACAATTTCCATCTATAAGAGAATTAATTATTACGTGTACGTAGATACGGTGTAGACAATCATGCCTGTAAACCAGCAACCATCTTAGGCAGCTTTTTGCAAAGTATCTAATGCGATTCTTTTCAGAAAAGTATAACGTATGTATGCATTAAAACAAGTTTTTCATGTTTTTATGGAGTTGAACATTTTTCATAAAACACTTCGATGTGCAAAAAATGTGGACTTTCGGGAGGAATGATGTAAAAGTTATGAAGGTGAGCTACAATTCTTTTCGATACCTTCCGACTTGATGAAATATAAAGAAAAGACAGGTGACTCCTTTTCACCGAACATTCACGTTTGCACATATAGCTTATTGGAAAAAAATCTTTTCTTCGACAATGGACGATACAATCATTAATTCAGATATATCCATATGTATTTGACAGTTAATACTTCCGACCTTCGTCTTCCCCTGTTAAACCGTACTTTACATTAATCACGGTAATTAATCTCACATAATATTTTACTGACACTTACATGCATACATATTTATGTTAACCCACTTGGAATTATACGCCTTCGACCGAAAACGGTGACAGAGAAAAGTGAATGAAGCAACAGATCATCCTTACCAACGCGCATAATAATTCTTTTATAAATATCGCAGGAAAAGAGGCTAACCACCCACGGAAACGGAATCGAAACAAACGTGCTCGACTTTTACCAAATAATCAAGAGGGCTTGGAAGTTTTACGATATTACTCAGAAGATTTACTGACGTTAAAATCACCCCTAAAATGGAAACGAAGTCTTATTTAAAAGCTGACACGTCCAGAGAATAACTTTATATGAAGCGCAAGTTTGAGTTACTTTTTATGCTAAGACGCAGAGAAAACGATAAAATATATAGACGTCTTCTAGTGCTATTGTAACTATTAACGCGAAGAATAACGAATTAGACAGAAACATATAAGGCGCCCACAATTCTAAATTATAGTCATTATGAGAGATTTGGTGGGCGACTGTGTAGTGCTTAATATGAAATGATCGTTATTCATACGACTCGTTTCTACCTGTGTGTGTAAATGGCGTTATTGAAAGCAAGTATTCTTGTCAGTCGGACCTTGCTATTAGAGAATAGAATTATGTGACATGCAGTGTGTACAAGAAGAAAAAAACCTGGCATAATGTGTTGGGAATTTATAAGGGCGACACGAATTTCCTAAATTATAGACTGCTATAAATGTGTTAGACTTGTGAATTATTATCTACGTGTAATACAATACGAATCTTTCAGGTTTTGTAGTATAAAAGTGTAAGGTTACATTAAATTTAGATGTCTTAATTTAATTTACAAGTCAATTTCTTACTTTTCAGCGTTCAAAAAAATAAATAAATAGAAAAATACGAAACGTGCTTATATTTAAGGAATAGTGGGAATGTTTCCCAAAGAAAGTGATTTCACTTATTAGCAACCGATCACAATAGTTCGTGACACGGAATAACAAAGTATGGACTCCAGCAAAAATGTGTCTCTTTTAAATTAATTTATCCAAAACATTTGAGCATATATTAACCTTCCTATACTCACGTCAAAATGAAAGACGTATACTATACTATATAAATCGGTCTCACAGACCGTATGCGTGAGTATAGGAAGGTTAAATATTAAACTGAAAGACGCAATCGATCAAGACTTGGTAGAATCACAAAGTGGATTTAGAAAAGGACGAAGCACGCAAGACCACATATTTACGCCCAAATAAGTCATTGAAAAGAACAAAGAGATGAGTACAAAAACATATACAGAATTTTCAGATTTAGAAAAAGCCTTTGACAGTGTCTCACACAAAGAAGTATGGACAAGTCTAGAACGAAGAAACATCAGACCCAAACTAATACGAGCAATAAAAAGCCTGTACAAGAACAATAAATGCTATGTCAGAATGGAGAAGGTTTAGTCAAAAGTCTTCGAGATAAATGATACACTGTTCATTGTAATCATAGATGATGTCATAAAAGACATGGAAGATAAGTGAGCAAAGGTCGTAGTGGGATAATATAAAATGAGTCCAATTAGAATAACGGAATGTGATTTCCCGGACAACGTGGTAATTTGAGCTAAAACCGAGAAAGAACTACAACATAACCCGACAACGTGGAAAGAAGGACTTGCAAAGAGCAGTCTGAAAATCAATATCGAAAGGACGGAGATAATGATGCTTGGGGAAGAAAATGAACAGACAAATGTAGAAATTGCAAATGCGGAGTTTAAACAACGTACAAATACCTGGGAACCGACATGAGGAGAGACGGAAATATAGAAGAAGAAGTCGATAAGAGAATAAAAATGTATCAAGAATGTATCACAGCTTGAATAGATCTTTTATCAACAAAAAGAAAATCAGCGAAAAGACAAAGATGTCAGTGTAGGAGATTGTCTTTAGACCTATCCTGACCTTTAGCAGTTGAGTGTTAACGGAAGCAATGAAAAGCAAAATAAATGCTATAGACATGAAATACCTGAGAAGAGTCAAAAGGATTACGAAGAGAGACAAAATCAGAAATACTATAGTGAGAAAACAATTGAGAGTGGGTTCGATTTTGGACGTACTTGAAAAGAACGCACTCAAATGGTTTGGCCACATCTGCCGAATGAAAGATCAAAGACAGCTTAAACAAGTATGGAAGGTAAGAGTTCAAAGTAGAAGAGGGCGAAGACGATCAAAGGAGGAATGGAATGACATAATGGCAGAAATATGCTAGGAAAGAAACATCATGTGGAGAGAAGCGGAGATAAAGGCCAAAAATAGAAAGGAATGGGCGAAATTTGTGCATGGAACAACAATGAAATGCGATATGTAAATCTACTACTAGAAAGGTTTTAGGTTATGTATGTATATATATATATAAATTAATTCGTTGATCATTTCTTAAAAAGTCATTGAGAACAAAATATAAAGAAGATTAATACCATCGACAGCTTATTATATCATTTCTTGAGTTCGTCAAACAATAAAGCTCCACAATACTTTCTTTTAATTTTTACAATTATTTTCTCTATGTTGATATCCTGATATTTTCCATTTCAGCTGTACCGAATCACTATGGAAATCGAAGATTCGGTGATCAATACGAAATCTGAAAAAGAATCGATCAAGCTGAAATTCGGTATTGATCGATTGCTATCGTCGGAAACCAGCAGCCTTCCGAAGTCGTTCCACCAGGTAGCCAAACCTCAACCGACCGTAGCCATTCCTTGTTCGGACTGTGTTACTTCTCTCTTCAGATGCTGCAGTCTTAGTCCCGGAGGAGGAAGTACCTGCAGGGAACATTCGCCAAATGGATTTATGAATCATCATCATCATCACCATCATCACGGTCACAGTTTAACGAATCCTTCGACGTCGAATAATGTATACACGATGCAACCGATAAGACCGTTTGCTACAAGACCAGGTAAACTAAGTAGATTAGCGTGGTTTAAGTTTGAGTTATTATTAAAAGAAATTCGTTCTCATTTGTTAGTTGAGGTTTTTTCGAGGAAAGTATGAACATCTATGGGGTAGAATTAACGGAAATAAACTAACGTTTACCTTTATCACATCAATTTGGATGCCTTCAAATGTAGTCGTTGTTTATCATATATAAAACAGCTATGAATCGGTGAAGGAGATGAGGAAAACCCAAACTCAAATAAATTAATTGTGAACGATACCTTCAAATACATATTGTCACTTATTAACTGCAATTGGGTTTTGCGATTGACGTAGTCAAAATTTCCTACAGGTTTACCACGGTTTGCACGGTTACTTGTCAACTGCCCATTAACGAACCTAATTTACCATTAGGTCGTTTATAGAGAGTCCTCTACATTTTATTTTACTAAAATTTTGGCTCTCGAAAATAGGTCACTATTTACATATTTTTGCAACAAAGTTTTCATCATCGGTGAAACAGACACAAAGCAAGGATATTATCGTCCTCGAGCTTCGATTTGTTAACTTTAAATGAGACAACTCACAACTTCACAGCATCAACAAGCAAAATTTTCGACTGGAGCGTTATTCCGTTTGTGTTTTCTCCACTGAGGAAGGTAATTTAGTTGCCGAAACACGCATTTGAGGGTATCATTTACAATTAATTTATGTGAGTTTGGGTTTTCGCTGGTTTTCTTCTTCATTATTTCATATCTGGTTGATAAAAACTACATCAAAAGGAGCGTGGAAAAACGAATTACTAAATTTTTATTTATTTAATGCATTCGAGATGGCAGGTTAGATCATCTTCAGAAAAAAATAACATAGGTACAACTTAATTATTTTCATCCCAAGATGATTTACTGGGAATTGTACCTTACACTACGTTCAACGGTAACCTTTCTGAGATATTGCACTGATAGATAGGTACAGTTCTTGCAAGTTAACGTCGTGCTGTTGGAGGTCTATTGCAGTATTACGAAGCTAATGTAATTGGTCTTATAAGCTTATCTCATTTACTAAGGTAATGATTTACTGATTAATTGCGAATGTAAGGTTTGCGATCTGCTTGAGATTATTCATTTGGATCTCAACAAATTTGCTAGAATGTTCAATAGAATTGATGTGACTTCTAACCTAACCAAGGTTCTCTAGAAGAAGAATTTTTCGTAAAATGACTGAAACAGTTGATGTAAAAAAGGTATCTTCCTTTTCCGCAAGAGATTGTCGTCGATTTGACTTTTTATAAATTCTTGTTGATTGTTGTTGTGTTTCGAATGTTCTAAGAATTTGACTCAGGTTCAATTGTGTAAATCTTATAGATCAAATACAAATCTTGATACATTTACGCAGTCATCCCGTGCAATATTATGTAGTATACTTCAGCTACTTGAGTCATACAGACGCATTTTTGTACCTCCGATTCCGTAATCATGCAAAAGTTGCTACATCACAAAAAGCTGTCATTTTCTTGTCATTTGAAGAGGATATTAAACCATCAGAAATCGTCATGATGTATTTGGAAAGTCTGCACAATGCAAAAGTAGGGTTTATCAATGGATCGATCGTTTTAGAGCTGGTAGGACGTCACTAGAAGAGGATCCATAAAAGAAGTCAAATCGTAAAATTAGTGTTAGTGTAGGAGTAAGTACACATCAAGTTCATGAGATTTGACACGAAAGTTTTGGGGGTGAACAGGGTTTCAAGGCGTTGGATAGCAAAGCTGTTGGGACCGGAACAGAAACTACTTGTTATGATGACACAACAACGCATATTCAGAAAGTGCAATTAGAAGTTTGGAAAATAATCGTTATTGCTATCACAAATTCACCTTCGTCTGTAAACTTCCATTCGCATTTCAATTGAACTGACATTAAGAAAGAGAATTTACGTATCGGAAGAAAATGGTATTAACCTGTTTTATCTCCACTAATAATTCGCAAATATTAGCTGTGTTGTTAGTAAGGTTATTGTTGTTGTTTTGGTTTAGTTAAGTGTAGGAAACGTAACTGCTTCCCTCTGTCGCTGTCTTCTTTCTCCCCGTCTGCTTGTTAGTTAATTAAATTATTATCCATTACCTTTCCTTCTCTAATAGGTAACTGTATGTGATCTTGCTTTGGGGTTGAGTTTCCCATGTTGTGTTTTAGTCGTCATTCATGTGATCGTAAATATCTTCCGACCGTCTTTGTTTCCTTAGTTACTTCACTCTTCTTTGTAATTTATTACTTTTTGTCGCAATTCGGAGTTTGCAGAAAGTGTCTTTATGCTGTCCCAGTTTCCCTCTGCATTTCATGTTTCGATAAATGGTTTTAATTCTTCCCATTCCCAACACCGAGACTTGGAGGTTGTAAAATTTAGTGGATTTCGTACTCTTGAATCTTTTTTTTCTGTAAGCTTCTTTACATCTCCACTTCTTAGGTATATGAATTTACCAATTTATATTTGGTTCTAAATCGTATTTAAAGACAATAGTATTATGGTCTCTAACGCACAACGACAGTTGACTATCAAGAACTGATTTATCCGCACCTGATAGATTACAGATTAATAGTAATAGTGAATAGTGAATAGTGAATAAAATACTTCCATACACGGTCAATTGCGATTTTCTCTTTTCGTCCAAAGCAAGTGCTTTGCTTTATTTAAAGTGGAAAATCTTCCCAAAAGATAAGGCTTTTGTAGGTAAAGTAGAACAATCTGGTGGCCACTGTTCTATCCAAAGATGCATAATGATCCTAGGGCAAATAGAAAAAGCCGCGGGAAGAGGAGTTTGCTGCAGAATGAGATGTATCCAACATAATAAAGCTATCGCCTACGATACCCCACCACGTCAATGTTTATTTAATACATCTTACTGGGACACTTATAACATCTTCGTTAAGTTGCATCCTAGTAAGATAATGACCATTCTCACCCAGACTGAAAAACAATGAAATTTTGTTTTACGAATTCGGCGAACCGGGGCGACCTAAATCCTCTGATTTCAACAGTAAATTTGAAAAGGAAAGTTTATGGTAATCAATCCTAATCATCTTCCTGAAATCTCCTCTACGAATTTGTGGTGTTTAACTTCCTTAATTGACAATATTCGTAGTCTTGAATCTTGCAAGGATCGTTCGTTTAGTATAGGATAGGTCTACCTGCAGTGACAAATCTACTTTCTATCATTCTTGCGACGTGTGTAATTTGACTTTTCTTTTCACAGAGATTTCTCCACCTATTTTCAGTCATTTCCTCTTATCTTCTCGAGTGAATTAATTTCTACTGTTTTTATCTTACCTCTAAATTTTCGTCGCTGCTGCTCATATTTCTTTTCTGTACAGTATATTTTATGCAATACTATTACATATTTCTCCTTTTACTACTTGCGTTTTACATATGTACATATGTACATATATGTATATAACTCCATATATGTAGTGTTTTTGTTGCTGTGTCGTTTGTTTTGCATTCTAGTTCCATTAAAGACATTCGACATCTGTAATTTTCATTGTACAAAAATAGCCGGATGTTGATATTGTGCTTTGTTCCGTCTTGTCGCGTCCTGTGTGAATATGTTATTGTTTGTTTCACATACATAAAAATTTAATCTTTTCAAAATGGTGGCGCGACTCTAGAACTGTTGTTATCTGTAAATATCTTATTGAAGGCGGATGTCAAGTTGATGAACGCATTTAACCTTCCTATACTCACGTCAAAATGAAAGACGTATACTATACTATATAAGTCGGTCTCACAGACCGTATGCGTGAGTATAGGAAGGTTAAGATAAGTCTCTGCTCTAATCAGCATCGCTTGGAAATGAGGAAAACCAAAATTTGATATTAAGTTGGTATGAAAGTTTTTGACGTATTATTTAAAAGAACAAAGAAATACGACAACAATTAAAATTGAAAATAAAGTTCATTACATTACGTTGTACAGTCTCCTTCCATTGTCTTGCAAGCTTTTCTGCACTTCGCTAATACCATTCCTACGGTTTAGACTGGAGTTTCGTGCAGGAAAAAAAGTGCGGCTTTGACCTAGACATGTCTAATGCACGGAACTATATAAACTGTAGTCTATTGAATTCTTCTGGTTTACGGTGAGTTTTTTTGAGTAGTTGGCTCTCGTAATTAATAATTACTATTTTGCTTTAGCACAGTTTCTACGGACCAATTCCGATCTAATCACTGACTTAATTTATTACAATACGGTAATAGTCCCATTTTTAATGACAAGCTATAATTATTTTGACAAAACGGTGATCTTGGGGATTAGCAAGCAATTCATCGCAAATACGCATACGGCGTTGGTCTTTCACCTCAAATTGTGGAGGATTTTTCTACATCGCCTTTTTACTGTTGCTAACGTATTAAAGTGCTGATTTATGGCGCTGGTGGCTGGAGTTACTTCAACGCTTTGAAGTAAGTCCGCTCTACCCACAAGTAAAAGTCTTTCGATATGAGGTTGCATCCTTATTGTCCATTTCTTAGTTGGATCCGATAAAACTTCCTAGTCTACAACCTTATACAATATAAGTATACATAGGTAACATCAATAGTGCTTCACTCCAATTTTCCATAAAAACCCAAAGTTTCATCACAATATCGGTATTCATGAAAGATAAGAAAGGATTACGTCATGCACGATACTTGTTTAACGTATGTGTAAGTGTAAAATAATTTAATAGTTATTTCGTACTTTATGGACAGCAATTATCGTACCGAAAAACATATGATTGGTTCTATACATATTTTAACTCACCTTATAATTTATTTAATTAGCTACTAGTGCATGCATAAATTATAATCATCGGTCAAAGGAGTGGTGTTAAAGTAAATAATACTGTTTTCTAGCCATTAACAAGCTAGCCATAAACATAAGTTACAAAGATACAGTAGGAATTTTCGCATACTAACGATGTTTATTGGAATACAAATCCTATTTTCCACTCTACTGCTGTAAAGCGAAAGCCCATTCTTTAATATATATTTTCCTTTTACATGCTGAACATATAGGATGATGGTTGTAACAGAAGGTAAGTTATGTAAAGCACATATGTTACAGCAAATTTGAAAAGATACATACTTGAAGAACGTTTGGTTCTGGCGTTCCAACGTCGGAGCTTGAAGCGAAAAATTTACAAAGTGTCTTAGTTTAATTTATGTGCAACTGTTGTGTAATGACTAACGAGTTTCTTCTTTTTACAACTAGTTCCTCACAGCACAGAAACAGTTACCTAATGGTAGAGATAGTTTTAAATTCAACTCAATATTACTTGGATGTGTGGAGTTTTTCAAATGTAATTCCCCTGATAATGCCATGTTTCTCAACAATCACGGTACTGCCCAAGAAATACTTTTACATTCAGCAACGACTGCAAAAACGTACACTCAATTTATTTCTGGCATCGTTTAATAATCAGGTTGTTAACTGAAGTCGTTTCAGTTATCGTATATTAATTCTCTTTCTAAGATAATTATCAAAATGTTGGGAGACGATTCATGGATAGAGATTTTACTTGATGACCAGATGATCTAAACTTAGTACTCAGTATTTCTTAAAATTTAGTTACGTTTACATTAAACTTGGTTCAAAGTTCTTTAGCATCATCTTGAGAGGACACATTACTCAGGTACTTGTGCAGTGAAAATATGGTGAATGTGTCTTTCACAAGAAGTAATGTTCTTCAAAATGTGCAACTCTTAGTTTCCACTTCATTGGACTTTTGATGGTGGGCTAGGGTTGTTCTTATTCAATATTTTTTGCCTGTTTAACCAAATCTGTGTATTTAGCGGTTTCCAATATACATGGAAATAAATTACATTAAATGTTAAGTAAATATTATTGGAAAAAGCCTAAGATATATTTCTCATAAGGATAATTACAATTAAAGAGGGTCCTTCTTAGAAGTTTTCTATAGACTTCCAATAAGTATTTGCTTATTATTAAGTCCTTACGGGTAAATATATAACTACATTGCAAATACAACATAATTGCCGCAATATATAAGTTCCATGGAGTTCATTGGGGACCATTGATAGGTTCACGCATCAACCTTCAAGCCATCAACACTCTAAGAAGAAGTGAGTTTACGTTGTTGAAATTCAAGTTGTCGTCTTTATTTCGATTTTATCGGTCGTAAAATGCTTCGCGAAAAGTCTGTACATGTTTCAAAACGATCTGCTATTATTATAACATTACATGAGGAAGGGTAAGCAGAAAGAAGAATTATTGAGAAATTAAATGTACTGAAATCAACAGTGCATGATTGTTAACCGATTTGACACATCTAAGCACCACATCTCAAGCAACTAAAATTAAAAATTTAGGAATAACATTAATTAGTACAGGTACTAGAAAGCTAACAGCACCATAAATTACAGCAGAATTTAATAAAAGGTCAAATGACAAAGTTTCCGTGAACAATGAATCGTTGGTTAAAATAATTGGGCTTAGATGAGCGAATTTGCTGTACAAAACGATCATTGCGAAGAGGAAATGAAAAGAAACGACCACTGATGCGCAGAAAGTCATAGAAATTGGATTCCAGAAGATTTTAAAAATGTTTTGTAGAGGGACGAATCCAAATTCGAGGTTTTCAGGCTACGGAAACGAGCTTTTGTATAAGGTCCACAGGAACGATATTAATTTTTTCGCTGCGCCTGCTACTAAATAGGAGCTAACGTCAAACCATGATCATTTCGTCCACAATCACATAACATTTCGTTATCATGGAAAAGTGGCCAGTATAGCGACGTACTTTCGTAATCAAAGCGTTTTACAAGAATGGTGATAATTTTGTCAAAGTGCAACGCTTGTTTAAGCAACAATTAGGAATTCTCCACGACAACCCGGTACTTTCACCGCATGCAATAAAGACATGGGTTAGGAATTTTGAGGAAACAGACTCTCTACTATCGAGAAAACATCTTGGACGGGAAGTAACAGTACATACACTGGAAAATATCGATGCTATTAGTGAAACCCTTCTGCACAGTCCACAACATGTCGCTACCCATCATGCTGTACATCTAGAAATAGTCCAAGACGCATTCTTCACGAGTATTTCCATTGCCATTCTTACACATAACAAGTAATGAATGCGTGCAGTTACTCAAAATGATGCAGTTAGTAAAGCAACATTCCGCCAACAACTTCTGACATTTTAAGGGAGAAATAAAAATGTCATTCCTAACATGTTTATGAATGACGAGATCCACCTTAATAATAAGTGTAACTATGGATATTAGCCTTCAAATAACCCAAAATAACTCCATGAGATGCCCCTTCATAGCCCCAAAGTAACAGCATGGTACGCGATTTCGTCAGTCGGGATTATCAGGACTCTACTTCTCTAAAGATGACAATAGCAATGTCAATTGTGACCGTAGACTCTAAACGTTATGTTTAAATGTTATACGCATTTATGATTGTCCAGTTACCCACAAATTAATAGGATGGGGTGTATTAGAGGAAAACAGCAGTTTTCAACTTTTGCAAGGAAACGACCTGAAACACCAATTAAAATTATATAGAGACTACCTGAAACACAAGTAAACTGGAGAAGGTCTGAAAATGATAGGATGACCTTCTCGGTCACCAGAACTTAACCCTATCGAATTGTTATGGGAAGAAAAGGATAGATCATTGAAAGATCTGCTATAGAGTATCGTTCAACAAGAACCATTAGATTAATAACAAGTCGTAAAGAAGATTTTTTAAGAAAATAAGGTTGAAATTATTTCGTTTCTATTATATCAGATGCAATATTAATTTTCAGCGGAAAATATGCAACATTATTGTTTACATTGAAAAATAAAATGTATATATATATATATATTTCGTGACCTTTTTATACTTATCTTATATGATAGATCTCTACAACTAATAGGTCAATAAAACAAGGCTGGTTTGAACGATAGTTATATTTTCAGAACGTTTACAAACGTTTTCGGAACACCTTCATCAGTGAAAATATAACTAGATAAATATATAAACAAACTTTTTTTATTATTTTGGAACTATCAACAAAATAACTAATGACTAGGATTTCTTGATATAGAGGATGTGTAACCAACTTTTATATATATATATAAATTATAAAAACTAAATTAATGTGTAAACATACATGCAATTAAGTAAAACTTTATTAATTAATTTGCATGTATGTTTACACATTAATTTAGTTTTTATAATTTATATATATATATATATAAAAGTTGGTTACACATCCTCTATATCAAGAAATCCTAGTCATTAGTTATTTTGTTGATAGTTCCCAAATAAAAAACAAAAGTTTGTTTATATATTTATCTAGTTATATTTTCACTGACGAAGGTGTTCCGAAAACGTTTGTAAACGTTCTGAAAATATAACTATCGTTCAAACCAGCCTTGTTTTATTAACCTATTAGTGGTAGAGATCTATCATATAAGATTGGAAAATAAAGAAATGCTCGTTTCATTTCCTCTTGTTTTCTTTTCTTTTAGACATAGTTGTGTTTGTCCGAGCTTCCATGAGCGGTAGCGTACTTTATTCTATGCAAAACATCAATACAATGATGAATTGCTTTCCATTTTATTGTCATCATTACACTCTATTATACACCAGTAGGAGAAATATCCGACTTATAAGTTGAAAATTCTCGGTACATTTGCGAGCTTCTCACTCATTCTGTTCCATTTCAAAGCTTTTCACTCATTTTGTTCCATTTCAAAGCTTTTCACTCATTCTATTTCATTTTAAATCCTTGTTTTAAATTCAACAAGCATTCGCTTGTGAAATAATTTCAGAAAGAAGCTGTAAAATATAAAGCGTAACTAATGGTCATTTTTACAATATTCTATTTGCACCTAGAATAAACATTGCCGAAATAATTTAATAATATTTAACTCATAATAAAATGGTGTACAAAAATGCGTTAAGATCGATAAAATATTACACATAACTGTTAGAAGATGCCCCTTAATTAAAACAACTAGTCAGCGATTCGCGTTTTCAGAGCGTATTTTACAAATCTTCTCTTCTTCGAAAAAATCAAGACGTCATCGAACACATCAACACCAAATTTATGGCAATATATTTTCGAAAATAAAAACGTGTTGAAAAATAATCTATTTTAGCTTATTATGTCTGGCGCAGAACGTAGCATATTCGGGCGAAATAATTTAGAGCAAATTTAAACATAATTGTATAAATAAATTTTTGTGTAAATAAATAATATAGAAGATCAAAGGCGAATTTTAAATCTTTCGTTATTGATCCAGAATTTTAGATGTTTAGATTGGTGTTTGGTAATCTCGAATAATAAAAACGTACATGTTAGATGGTTATTCGCTATTTATAATTTTCCTCGTGGAACATTGATGCACGATCGGACTTACATACATGCATACATATACATAGATCGGGCGGTGTCTCTTTGCGCCGGCCGGAAAATCGATATTTAATCGAATCACGTATAAATAGTTTGATCGAATGCATTTGCGTACGCCGCGAATAGAACATTAAATTTTCCGGATGGATACTTTAGGCGAATCATTTTCTTTAATTTCGCCTCTCATCAAAGTCAAAATATTTGGTGCGGCCAAAATTGTATATTTATTGAAGGCGAATATGTTCCCGACGAAAATGAGAGCTTTTCAGGTTCCTTTAATAAGCATCTATTGGTACATGCGCTTGAATAAACAAATGGAAATTAGCTTTTACGTAAAGATGTTGAAAGTGAGTAGGAGCGAACGTAAGTATCACCGTAATATATTTCTTGGAGCAAAATCAAAAGAATTTAGTCCAAGCAAACAAATTAAAGCAAAAGAAACCGAATAGCTTAATACCGATGACTAAGGAATTAGCCATTCGACCATCGATTCTGTGATCAAGTAACTTTTTCAGTTGAGTATTTACTTATCGAGCAACTTTATTTTCTTATCTGTGACAAGCGTGGTTCTACAATTTCACTAACAATGGGTATTACCTAAGCGGTTTTCAGTCGAACAGCGGTTACTCAATCCAGTAGTTGGATGCGTAACATCACTCAATGTATCCAACTTCTTTACATTTAATGGTATAAGAGGGTGAAAGATGAATGAATGACGAAACTAATGATCTTACTATCTAGCGATGTCCACGTATTCCTACGGGCATAATTTTGTTCCCCACATGCTTCGTGCAAGGAAATATTGATGTAATTTATCAAAACTTTCTCAACAGTTGCAAATAGTTCATGAATGCACGTGGTTTAGTACAAGAAAGTCGTAGTAATCGATCTGGTCCTATTTGCTGTTGCCAATTTCAAAAATTTCTTACTTGATATAGCATATAGCGTTACGTTTGGTTTCATATATTTCCTGCGTGACCTTAACTAAGTATCTCTTAATTAGTTCTCCTTCATACTTTCGTAAAGTATTAATCCGCGAAGACGACTGACTTGTAACAAATTGTAACGTAACAGAACATCCCCTTTACGAACGATACACAGGTCTTAAAATATCCGTTTGCATCTAAAACTTTAGCTAGAACTATAGCTAATCGCCCTCCAGTCCTTACCGTTCACTGCTGCTCAGTTCTTTCAGAGCACCGCATTGTTGACGACTCTCGACCTTTTGTATTAAGTTCGTCGAGATACGCTTAATATCATCAATTTACTGGTACTGCCATAATACTGACATAAAATATATATAATATTATTGGTAGATAAGATGAAACTCCGGACTCCCAATTCCCAACAAGATTGTAATCTTAAATCAGATCTTCAAATCGGTGTGGCTTTATGGTATACAGCTTTGGAGCTGTGCTAGTGATTCGAAGATCAAATGCATTCATACGTTTCAAAATAAAATACTAAGAAATATAGTGTATGCCACCTAGTATATTCATAACAGCTATTTACATAGAGACCTCCTGATCCCAACCATGAAAGATGAGATTAAAAGGTTAGCGAGCAAGCAGGGAGCCAGACTTCATCATTATGTAAATATAGAAGCTTTACAACTCTTGGACAGTCAACATCAAGTACGCAGGCTGAGGAGGACCAGGCCGCTGGATCTTTTGTAGAAAGCAGAGTATGGTATGCGGCTGAGAGTGAGGTATATGTTCCAAAAAACGAAGAAATGTCGTTGGACTCACTTTGGAAAATATCTATTTAGGTTAAGCCGTCACTAGAGCAAAATTAATGGTTAGTCTTCTAGACTAGATTTAACAGGCAAACATCAAAATGTGTCGTTGAATAAAAAATGACTAATAGCTCGTCTTCGTCTGATTCTAGAGGGTTCAGACCGTGGTCTCCAATCCAAAATACATTTGATGCCAATCATATTACGTATACTACCCAATTCCGGTTTGGACACATTAGGTTTTCCTACTTACTTACTTATTTCCTTATGGCTTTCTACGGTTAAGTAACAGGAAAAAGAAAGGGTTAAATCGACGATAATTTAGAGTAGTGAGACATGGATAATATCAGAAAAACATGGAACAAGGGTGAATAAAATATAGATGAAGTTCTTAAGACGCATAGAAGTGAGAAGGATATTTAGAAAAAAACTATAGTTACATAGGTTCAATAAGCGAAGAAATGGAAGGACAACCACAATGGTTCGGACCTGTATGCCGTATGTCGAACAACAGATTAACAAAAAAGCTGAAGAAACGCAAGCAGCAAAACACAAAAGAAAAAGATCTTGAGCCACATGGGAAAAAAATAAAAAGAAGTGTGGAAAAAGGGGAAGGATAGGAAGATATGGAGAGAAAAATGTAAACCACAACTACATTATTTTTTCTGATGCGCCATTAATGTTCTCCGATGTTTACATTAAAGATCTCATATGTGCTTGTAATCACCAACATTGCCTATTTCATCGTTTGTTGTAGGTACTACCTAAATATTAACAGTGGTTTCTTAGTAACCATCCATATCTTTTCTGTTGCTTGTCTTTAAAGATGCGTGGTGAATGCTGTTTTCGCACAAGTTGACCTAACCTGAAACAGCAACTTGTGATAAATGGGATAAGGAAGTACTGAAGAGACTCGCTTATGGTACTTCAAATTTGGTTTATTTTGGTTTATTAAAGTGAAAATTTTTTGATTGTACTCTCTTTAAAGTATAGTTAAACAGCCAAGGCTGGTTAGTATACAGGCTTTTGTTTGAAAAGAAATCAAAGAAAATGGCGCACGACATCGGTTCATCCTTCCCTATGACATTGCATCATCTTATTGCCGTATAGTAATACTCGAATGGTTAATTACCATTAGAAAATTCATCATTTATTACAATTAAATATATCAAAATTCACAGTTAATGTTGAGGTTATGGTCTTCAATTGTCATATTAGCCTCTTATTTTAACTCGAGCCAGAGACGTTTAATGGGAGAAACAAATGTCACTAGAAATAAAATTATTAATTATTATAAAAAGGACCGGTTAATAGACAGAAAAGCATTGTTAACATTCAGACACATACATACAACACTTTTACATTACAAAAATTCATAAAAAATACTGGAAATAACCAAGGATACATCGACATTCAATACAGGTTTTGCTGTTATACAATATACCTGGATGAACTGGAGTCAAGGTGAATTAAAGTTTTCGTTTCGTGGACAACTTAGAAATAAAGCACTGTAGTCCTGGTTTCCAAAAGAAATAAAAAGTTTGTTTGGTAAACGACGAAGAAAATTGACAAGATAGATCAGTCAACAAATAAGTCAATAAATATATTTGGAATAAAAGGGGTTTAAGAAGAAGTAGCAGCAGCAGTGAATAAAAGAATCTCACCATACCGGAGAATCTAAAAAGGGGAAGAATCCATAGAAATTAAAGGTGCTTTGAGAATAGAAGTTAAGAGAGGAGATATAGGAAGAACCATCATCGAAAAAGAAATTACACACACACACACACACACAACTCTAGGTAATTATCTTGATTTTATGTTAAATATTTCTCAAAATTTATAAATATAATTTGTTATAATTTATGCTTTTTATATCATTAATTAAGAGCTAGGCCGGTGCAATTTTGTTTAAGAAATTTAACTAAATTCACAGTACAAATTATTGATTACGGCAAAACATCAAATTACCGACTGTCTGTCTATGCAATCCTGCCTTACGTTCAAATGAGTTTTTGTGCCCCTTTGACCAGCAAATAAAATCTATGGAATTTGTTTTTTAATGCCTTTAAAGACTCTGGAAGCACTCAAAATCGCATTTCTAATCAGCTTTTGAGCGGAGAATGCGTCAAAAACTGGTTCCAATTGTATGGAAAAGCTTTTGCTATACTATATGTACTATCTTTCTTCGTTAAGTCCTTTTTTTCTTAGTTTCTGTCAAACACAAATCTATAATTTTCCATAGATGTTGAACTGCTTTCTACATCAACTAATTATTACGCCCAGTAACGTGTCGTTTGTTAACAGTGATTGGCCTGTCGGTAATAATTACCTACCAAATCATAAGCTATTTGTTTTAATTACAATCATTCACTTACCGTTTCGTTAATTCAAATTTATTTCCTCATTTGTCACTGCTTATCGCTTTTTCTTATAGAAAACTGCTTCGGACATATTAAACCAAAAGAAAACTTAACCCAACGAGG
The DNA here is from genome assembly GCA_038088585.1 of Chrysina gloriosa. Classification (NCBI taxonomy): domain Eukaryota; kingdom Metazoa; phylum Arthropoda; class Insecta; order Coleoptera; family Scarabaeidae; genus Chrysina; species Chrysina gloriosa. Next base: position 12,043,889 of record CM076090.1, on the reverse strand, counting down.
CACTGCGTAATAAACATTTTTATTATTTTATCAGGGCAGTAAAACGTCAATATCAATGACATCGTTAATGACTTCGAGTTCTTCACTGAAGCACATAACAAGATATTTCAACCTACCATCGGGTTATGAGTTTCCCGCTTTTTTGCTCATTTCATTTGTGATCCATCCAGTATGAGGAAATTGCGTATACGTTTTAAATTCTAATTGCTCCACAGTTAACGTTATTACTCAATTAATTTTATGATTGCATGCGCACGGACACATATTTACGAAGATATCTTTCAATAATTTACGGCATATGCCGCACCGTGCGTTATAAGATTTATTAAATATTCTTGTTTATTATTATTGAAAATGTAATGTTCGAAGATTTATTACTTGACTTTACGCCTAGAGATAAAAAATTCGAGACGAACGTGATCTTAAGCGCATATTAACACGGAGACCATAGTTTCTTTAATCTTTGAAAGGACGAAATACCTACAGCACACTATTTATTTGTTGTAGGTAATCGGTGCGAGCCCTTCCCCTTTATCAATTACCTACGTAATGTATTGACTTACCATAAAATATGGTTGGCTGTATCTTGGAAAGACCGGCTTAAACGGGAAAATTTTATGAGCTATAATATACGAAGTTAATTTAGTTTTTCAGTGTTGTACTTGTAACCACCTGTCTCTCGCTAAAAATGCTTCAGTTATGGAGGAATCCTGTTTAGTTAAACAATGAAATAATGCTTATTTTCACAATAATTTATTTCAAAACGCCTTCCACTGTAATTTTGGTACTACTGTTATATTTCAATCTTGACGTTAACAATCAAGTATAATTTATTATTTTCGCTTATAGTAAAACTGAGGATCGCCAGACTTCAGGGGCCATATCTTATTGGGGTACTGTGAAGGATTTGTCAATTTCTCAGCTAATTCTGATTGGCTTATTCCCGTCTTTGTTGCGTTACCATTACCTCTTTCTGCATAAGTGCGACAAACACCGCAAGAAACAATGTTCTTTCTAATTTCATAGATAAAATGTAAAATCATTGGTAAAAGCCTCCTTATCTCATATGACGTCGAATGCAAATAAATATTACCGGAAAGTAAGTCTCCTCTTATCTCCAAATTATGTGTTTCATTTAGGGTTTGCTTGTAGAACGTCAATTTATTTCTTTTTAATTTTTGTTTGGTATTGTTTTATTGTAAATAATTTTTGCTAAATCTTGATTCTTTGTTTTTCCTTTTGATTTGTATACAGTACGTCGCATATTGTTGGTAATTATTATCATCGTAATACTGCAGTGTTGGTTTTCAAGAAGTGATCGCAATCCTCCGAGAAATTAACAATGAACGACGAATCATTCGTCATTAAAACAATGCGAACTCACATACAACTTAAAAGACAATTTAATGTTTGGAGTAACAGAACATCGAATTGTTAAATCATCCCCACTACGATTCCGACCTACGTCCCAATGAATTTTATTCTTTATACCCCCAATGATCAAGAATGAACTGTAGAGTTTAACGGTTCCACTTGCTAGAAGAAGCAATTGATGCCTATTCGATTATCGTAAGTACAATATCGACCCAAATCCCAACGATTTCTCTACGTTCTCAAAGATCAAAACTCGAATAGAATAGGAGTTGGAGGAACCCATTGATGTTTTCAAAATGACAATTTTGACAAGATCGGAAGAGGTGTTTTAACATTTGACTTCCACGAAAGTGAAGGTGCATCAGTCTTTATGGAGAATACTTTGAAAAAGGGACTTTCAGTTGACGTACTATTTGATCCTTATGGCTACATTCAACACTAAAATGACGACCCTTGTATCAGTGTGATCTATAAGAATGTGAACGTGATTTTAAGATGGATTACAGTTCTGATTTGATTTCCGTTTTCTTCGAAGCGGGTTAAGTATTACTTTTTGATATTTATACGTCTGTTTTATGATAAGATTGAAATGATAGAAGTCTTAATTGCATATTTTCTCTACTCTAATGAAATTAATGGCTCGAAAGCTATAGCGCTATAATAAAGTGTCCGTAAAATAACCTCAAAGAATATTTTGTATTCCCATTAATTTAAATGTTACATTCAAATTTAATAGCATTTCTCAATAGACTAAATATAATAAATTAAACCAAAATGTTCATTGCTAACGTTAAAATATAAATGGATATCTATTTAGTAGAGGACTCATAATTCCAACGTTTACACAACGATATGAATGTTTATACCTTAAATTTACATACATATCTGCATATTCGTTTGTTTAGATTGTTCTCAACCTACACGAGTTCTGGAGCATAGTTTTCGGATACAGAACATAAACACGTACTTCCAATATATCACTTTTAATTTCTTAAAAATATCCACGACGAGCATTACTACACGCTTAATTAAAAGAAAAACGATATTCACGCAATATAACCGAATAATAAATCACGTAAGAGTGGTAAGTTAGTAAGTGGTAAGCTAATATAAAATATTTCTCATATGTTGTATTCGATATTGTAAAGGATAATTGCTCGTAACCAATCAAAACGTGTAATAAAGAATGATATATATTATATAAGTTTTCAGCTTGAAAAGCTTTTATATTTATTATCCTCCATAATGTAGTAATGGATTTAAACTAATTCCGATGACATCTGAAAATTACAAATTACGTAATTTACGCAGCATAATGAGTTGCTTAATTTACATACGCCGATGTGAACGGTTACATATTGAAATTGTGTTTTGTTCGACTTATTTACGTTTGGTTACACTAGAAGTTTGATTTATTAGATAAAATAAATTATTAATTAACCAGGCTCCCAACTACCAGTAACAGTAAATTTTCGTAACTACTATATTTGAAAGTGAACATCAATCATAATACCAACTACGATGCCTAAGGAAACGAGTTTCATTAGCTCCACAACCACGTTGAATAGAAATTGTATTTTGGTTTTATGTTTACTTTATTTGTTATTCTATTTTTCCAGACAAATTGAATATACAAGTGCATCATAAAATAAGAATATTAAGAGATACAACAGACGCTACTGTACCGAATCACATACACGATGTCACCAACATTCTTCTAGAAATTTGAAAGATAGAAGTGCAGAAGATGCAAAACTGATACTATATATTAGATATATATTTGTACGGTATTTAAATAATTTTCCACCAAAGTCCGGTGATTTACACTATGGAAAGTACGCGTTAAATAGAAGAAAGGCAAGAACTTGAACGTAGTTCACACCCCCTTGTAGGCCACCGTGAAACTGGTGAACACACGGTCATGACATCTCGGGCATTGTATCGAGACACTCAAAACAAAACAAAAAATCGCATTTACACTCAAAATTCGAAATGGAGCAGCAATATATCGGTTTCGAAAATTGGAGTTTAGTAAAGTTTAGTAAATTACATTGAAATTAGTGCTTGACGGTCCTTTGAGTCCCTCATAACGGACCTGACGGCCCTTTTGGGTCGATCAGAATCCAAATTTTCGCTGGCTAACTGTTATGCAATGAAAAATGATGAAAAACTCATATTATGGGGCAAATTTGGGGTATCGATCTCGTAACTATCAGAATCCGTTTAAACATTGCCATTCAATTTTGAGGTATGTGCCAATGTAGTGGTCTTTCCAGGACTCTCGAAGGGTGAGGTTTGTGTCTGCTATATCCTTAAAGCAGCTTTAGAATATCTACGTGATAAAACTTTCTTAAAAGTAGAGATGTAAAATATGGATGATGTTGGATCAAAGGTGGAAGGAAACCGTTTATAAAGTAGATCCTCAACGTTTGGCGAGTGTGCAGGGACATTGCCAAGAACAAGATTATCCTCGCCAAGATCATTCGTTCTATGGCGGGGCTAAAACATGTTCTCTAGCCCCCTCGTGTTGCCATTTGTAATCAACAATCACGCTGCAATATGTTGATTAAAGACTATCCAACAGACCTAAGTGGCGACGTCATTTCTCCGAATGAGGACTTCAGATATGATAGTTTCCAGGCTGGACAACAGCTGATTTTATCTATTGACCTATTGAGCCCAGATAGCAATTCTTAGGGGCGAGGGTCTGTCCTGATCCAGCTAGACGAAGTAATTTACTACTGGATTACCCGAATTACCAATCCTTTCCAGTCTCGATCGAGCGACAGATTATCTTGGAGGTATTTCTTAACGTCATGATCAAAGAACAAAGTAACCCACTCCACAAGAAAAAAAGTCTGGTAACTCACGTCTTTACGTTTGCCCTCCTACGGTTTCTCTTGTACAGAACGTTCTTGAAGGCTCTGAAGCTGCCTTTCTATTCGCATTTACACTTGTGACCTGGCATCTTCTATTCATCTGCCGTTAAGTAACTTTCTCTTAGCAGCTTCTTTCAGAAGAGGCGTATCTTATTGCAGTTGAAGAATTGTCAGAAAATTTCTCAGCCGCTTTGGAATCGGAGCTCGTGAACGAAGTGAATGCTTGTCCTTTCCCGAAAATTTTCGAACTCTCCACGACTGGATTTGAACGGTTTTTGTGAAAGCTCGGGCGCTGAAGTACTTGAGATCTGTTGCAGTAAATCTTCGTACCCTCTCGCAAATGTTCGTCACAGTGTGGCCTGTGAGCTCCCCCTTTTTCAATTTTAAAAGCAGCATGTCTACCATATTGTGATCGACGGAGTTGTGCAGCTTTGAAATAATTTTAACGCTCTTAACAGCAGATATAAGCTTTATTGCGCGTTCTGCCGCAGAATAGCACTTATCGCAGAAGTAGTGCGATCTTACTACGTTGCCAAGCCTTCAATTACGCTTTGCTCATGTTTCTCTAACTCACATTTCAATGCTCCTTAGCAATTGGTTGTACTCAAAACTTTAAACATCATTACAATGAACTGGTATTTTCAACTAAAATAGTGCTAAGCAATTTGGTCAGGGAATGTATGTATTGCGTTTAGTACAATTTCAAAATATCTAAAAAGCCACCTGATAGTATCACACCGATCTAGATATTCCCAAATAAGCACCTAAGTCATCATCCTCAGTTCAGAAAAGCACAAAGCAAGACAGACCATTTCGTCCTTTCACAAGCGACAAGTTTAATCATAGTCTCACAAGTGATGTCTTTTCCCTTCTGTTTTGTCCATGTAGGATGGCAACACAATTTTCGAAATACAAATCAAAATACAGATTGACGTAGTAAGGGTGAGGGCGATTTTCTTCCAGCTGCTATATAATTAAGCAAGTTAGTGCATAAATTCGACAATTTTTACGTGCATACACTTAACTAATGGATCGTTTCACTCAATGTGAATCGAAAAATATAAATAATCAATTTTATTAACGCCCGGAATTTTAATCGTTCTGCCCACATCGATATGCGTGCTGTTTTGCTGGAAATTCCGTTAAAATCGTGTAGGAAATTAGTTGTAGGTATTGCATTCTCTTATTCAAGGTGGTATCCGTAATTATACTATGTGTATACTTACTATTTTAAACCGTCTTCTTTCAAATAAAGCCAATTATTCCGACATCTAACGGTATACATACCAATTTAATCTAAAAGCAAAAATCTAATTTAATCTACAAACGCAATGTAAATTTTAAATATTTCAACTTCTTTTTTTTGTTTCAACGTACATCCCGACTAATTGTATAGACAAGAAATGCATCGGAGTAGTTTAACGGTTATATGTATCTCTTCTATTCAGTAATTCACTGTTTAGAATAGCGGTGGAAGCAAGCGGTTACTGCACTGTTTCAGACGCAGTGACACGACCGGCAGGTATTCAAAAGAAGTTTGTTTAAAGAGTGATCTAAAGATAGAAGAAAAAAGCAGAATATTTGACAGATCAATATCATGCTCGTTGAAGTGTTGTGCTTATACATCAAATGGAACGAATAATAGAAACATGATCCCAACGAATCGTACTTTTCCAGGTAATACGGATACCTGTTGTACGTAAATTTAATTATGTGAGTTTCTGAATTTAGCATTAAATATTTAGAGGAAGAAATGGGAAAGCAAATCTGGAGAGTTTGAAGAATTTGATTCAGTAAGTTTTGGGAAACTCCAAACTGCACTTCGTCTTCTTCAGTACCTTTCTCCTCGTTCAGAATCCAGAATCACAACTTAGTCGCCGAAATTTGTGCCAGGAATATCTCCAACGTTCTAGGAATTTGGCTATAATCTTCTTATTTCGTCAATTTTCATCAAAGTTGATGCCTAAAAATATGAAAGCTTGTATCTGATCAATAGGGTGACGTATATAATTTACGCAATTGAACTAGATCTCCAGAATATTCGAAACATTCTTCTTATTTGGTATTTCCCAAAATCTAATTTAATCTTTTAAACCATACGCATTCTTACTTTTATCAGAAGTTTTGCTTTGTCTTCAAATTTCCACCAATAAATTTTGTTCTAGTTTACCAAGAATTAATCAAACACACCACATCGTTTGCCAGCACTGCTAAAGAAATCCAGAAGCTGTAATACATTGTTAGGAGCTATTTTGAAAAATATTTTATAACAATCGCTTAACGTAACGTGTTTTCGTTAACAAACTTTAACGCACCGAAGATATCCATTGTTTGACACGCGTTCTAACATTTTTTAAATATCCGAACCTACTAAACTTCAATTTGCCTTAAACAAATAAAGGCCAGGTTAGCGGGATTTTCTTGATCTTGATATTTCCTGTTTCTCTTATAATATGGTTATATTAACTGTCTCTATATAAATGTTCTTCCAATTTATATATTTATTATTTAATATAAGCAGTGTTATTTATTATAATAACAATTATTTTAATAATCGCAAATATAATTTAGGCCCACGCATACAAACACCGGCGGTATACGTACGGACGTATTCTATTTCTTTCGCATACATACATATATATACGATGATGCAAGAAAAATCCAACAAACCGGCAATGAGTTATAAATTACCGATAAACAGATATGTTTACATCCAGACTGGTCAGAAACTGAGGAAGCTATATATCAAGCCCGAACACAAGAGGAGGTTTATTCGAAACTCGAATATAAAAATACGCCTTTGTTTAAATTTTCAAACTTAATAACCCCGCGGAACGTAAACAATCCGGCAAAAATTGATCATAGAACGTATATACAGATACATGAGCATAAATTTCACCGTTAGAACTCAACACTTACCGCTGTCAGCACGTCATTTTTCTTTGAGAGCAGCGGAAAAAATAACAATAGGAAGAAATATAGCATCTGAATTAGTGGGGCAGCGTGTAAGCGCTTATTTCTGCGTGTTTATACGATACGATTCGCAGGCAATAGTCTCATTTACCAATCATTACGATCTGAATCGTTATTTGGACCGATTGCGATTGTAATGAGAGCTAAGGGAAGGGAACGTTCGTCGTTCCGTATATACACGAATTGTCATCTTTCCTCTCCGTCCTTTTTCTTTCCTTTTTTTTTTTTTCTGAAACGAACGAGGAAAATGTGGTAGTTGTGTAGCAAATAAAACCAAATGTTCTCAATATAGATACATGTCTATTAACATTTTATAAACACTTAACAATCTTGTGTATACAAACTGAAATACTTAAACCTAGCTGCTGTAAACCAAAGTGTCTGAACGTGTTTACTTTACCAGTATTAAAGTTGTTTAGTTTACAAAATACATAAAATTTGGGGCTCATCATCGGTTTAAGACGCGCATAAATCTAAACCAATTAGGCCCACATTTTAGAGTCGCTAAGAGAAATTGTCTCTTTCGCTCGCAATAAATGTCGTATTGGCTTGACGGGTTCATCGGAAAAAGGTTACGAAAATATTTGACCTGTACTGTCAACCACACGTGAGTGAGAACATAATGATGTGCATGTATCAACTTTGCGAGTTTATAATTAATCGCCGTTAAACTAAAATAATCTTAATGAAAATTAAGTCAAGGCAAATTGCTGTAATATTGCAAGATTAAATTGGGATTACAAGTTAAATTCTGCAAAATAAAACGGGTACAACTTAAAGATATGAAGGTAAGAGAAAAGACAAAATGGAGAAAATACCTAACTATAAGAAAAGCTGAAGATTACGAAGTATATAAAGAGGAAGGAAAAGAAGTTAAGTGGTTATACAGGAGGTAAAAGAGAAATCACGGGAGGAATTTAGGCGCAAAACGACGGAAAACTATAGATTATATTATATTCAATATAAAAGACAAATAGGGAAACATGACGTAGTGAATAAAGATGGAATAATGGAATGCCGGAGAGAGTATTTTTAAGAATTAACATATACGGATCCAACAGGCCTACCGGACGATAAAGAAGAGCAAGAAATAGACACCATAATGGGAGAGGAAGTAGAAGAAGCATTAAAAGAGATAAAGTTAGACAATTCCTTCGGGAAAGATAGCATCACACCGCAAATGATCAAGTATAGGAGTAGAAAAGGAATCAACAAGCTGAGAAAATTGATGAAGGATATCTTAAAGAACGCAAAAATACCAAAGGACTGGAAAAGGGATATTACACTAACAATATATAAGATGGGTCATAGAAGCACACATGCCCTCATCCTCATGTTTAGACGAATGAGTGAAAAGATAATGAACAAGAACAGATAAATACCCGCTTCATCGTTCACATACTTGGAAAAAGCTTTTGATGAGAGGAGAGTGAAAGGACTAAACAAAAATATCATAGAAATAATAAGTGACATGTACAAAGCAAATATGAACTTAATTAGGATAAACAACGAGGAATCGGAAAAGAAAAACAAAATTTTTAAAGAAAACGAGGTGTAAAACAAATATGAATATTAGCTCACTTCTGTTCTTAACGGTACTGGACGACGCAATGAAGAAAGCCAAAAGAAAAGATGAAGCAAATGATAATAACACAACTGAAGGAACTGATATTCGCAGATAACATGGCATCGATATCAAATACAGAGGAGAATACAACCTTGAAGTCATAAAGAAGGAATTAGCGGGGATAAACGTGAAAATCAACGTAAAAAGGTAGAAATCATGATAATATCAAAATCTAAGGAAACACATGCAATGAGACTGGATTAGCTTTATTTTACATATTTCTATAATTAAGTTGTCATCCTCAGTAGAGGAAGAACAAATGAAAGAAAACAGCAATTAGGAACTTTGGTTGTCAGACTCCTTAAACGACCACACATCACGACAATAAATACTGATACTTATGAGCTATGTTTGAAGCTCAGTGTAATGAAAAGTTTTCAAAATCTAAAAATTTTTCTAAAGATTGCATGTAATTTCACATTTTGCTACTACTTTACAGTTCTTATTGTTAGTTTGTTATCCTGCTACATATGTATGTTACATAGTACATATGCATGTTTCTATGTAGGTAATATTTTATGTAACATTTTGTATAATACGAACCACAACAACAACATAACAAGTAGCAACAAGTAGTTGCGTTTATACGGTGTGTTAAAATTACAAAACGTTGATCTTCTCTTGCCATCCGTAGACGTACGTTTCGCGGTTATACCGCTCGTCAGTACGGCTTTGCAAGAGCTGTAATTTCGTATACAAATTTTATGCAGGAGGCTGTGGCAACGCAAGTTGTCCACTCCTATAGAAAAATAACTGCAAAAAATGCGTAATACGTACATAGTGAGAGAATTCATATCGAATCCCTCTCACATGTACAAACATCAATGTACAGTGTGTTAAAGAGAGCAAAGTAGTAAAAATGATGCAAACTTCTCATGTAAGCATTTTGTAAAGTAATGATTGATAAAATAAAGACGAAACAAATGATGGGATAATAAAACTCGATGAGATATGATTACATTTAGCGTCTGCTATAAATAATCGCATCAGACTCGAATCCTATCATATGGAATTAATTATGCGAACCTCGAATGAAGAGCTGCTTAGTAATTTGCCTTTCCACTTTGATTACCAGTAATTTTCAATTAGTTCGACTTCGTTAAGGATTTGTTCTAAATCACTTTCGGCCCTTCCTATATCTTTAACGGCGAATTCGATGTCTTCAAAACTTAACTTCATAGACTGGTGATGAATAGCAAAACTTCTCTCTCTTCCACATCCGATTGACTTCCAGACCTACTCTTCTTCGACATACTCATTTTGGACATGATCGATTTTCTTCTGGAGTAAAGTCGCTGGGTGCTTTTTCTCAAGTTGAAATTGTTGTTAGTAACGATTTGCAGAAGAAATTGTACGGAATATGAGATTATCTTTGACTCGAATTTAGATTTAGAAGGTACGTGTTTCTTTGAGATTTTACTAATCTTTAAGATTGCTTCTATCTCACGATATGTTACGTTTGGTTTCAATCATGGTTTGGCTTTGAAGGTTGGAGCTAGGTTAATTCCATACAAGTTCCATGATCTAACAAAAACTCACGCCATATTGAATAAGGAAACGTACAAGAAATTTAATCGTGATGCTTCCAGAAACATGTACAGTAAAGGCATTATCAACTGTGTGAGTATTCAACGATAAGCCAAAATCGACGAAAATAACTCGTTCTCAAAATGTTGCGAGGAAAATGATTGCTTTTTTCCTCGGAAGCTCGGGTAATGCTAAAACTGTAGTTCTAGAAGATTGATGATCTATTAATGCCGATTGATATACAACAATTTGTTTGTCAGAAATCTTTGGTGAATGATCTAACAATCAACGAAATCGCCCAATCATTCTTTATCGCGATAATACCAGGTTAAATGATTGACTATTTGAAGACGCAAAACGTCTAATTAATCAGCCATTGTGCATATTCGCCAGATTTATCGATTTTGTTGGAAACCCAAAATGTGTGGTTAACATTTTTTAAAGCAAGATAAGCGCCAAAAAGTATTTGAAGTATCGATTTTAAAGTGGAGTAAGTCTGTCTAGGCTTTAAAGGAGGATATTTTGAAAAACAATAAAATCATTTAAATTTGTCAATTTTATTTATTTATCAAAATTATCAATGTCATTTCTTACTTTTTTGAAACGCAACCGCCGGATTGGTGGCAGTTATAAAACTCCACTTAAAGAACAATGAATTTTATAAACTAGAAGGAGAACAAAGCAACCACCTCTAACCCAAACATTAACAAAAATTACGAAAGCAATTCTCACAATTTTCTCGAAATTAAGTAAATTTACAAATTTTCAAAGTTGATACATCTGAATAAGCTAGGGAGCCAATTAGGGGTATATTTTTACCAAGCGACGACAGACGAGATTCGTTTTGTAAATTACGATTTAAATCAAACAATCGAAGAAGAACAGAAATACCCACTCTACAATTTGTTTTTCTTCGCGGAGTAATAAAATTTTCCTCCATTTTATGCCATTAAGACGCAGCACTTGTATAATAATAACCCGACGGAGGAAGGGAGACGGAACCAGCCAGGAGCGTTACGCTCATCATCGAGATCATCATCATTATGAGCGGTAACAGAAGACTGCACGTATATGGAAAAGCAGCACAAGCAGTAACAGCAGCAGCACCAGCAGCAACAGAAAAGAAGAAGGGTAAACCGTTTTTTTACACGAATCTAATAAATTTACATATAAACATTGTGAGCGAGATAAGCGTATGAATACATCAACATATGCATATGGCTCGTTCGTGAAACTTAACAGACCCAATCCTGATTGTTTATTGGTGTAAAAGACTCCTGACAAGCGGGTACATCCTGTGCTGTAGCTACGGCAGAAGCACGAACATACTAAACAACGGCAACGCGCGCTCTTCGGAAAAGCAGTAACCGCAACTGAAATGAACGCAGTGGCGACTCGTCGGGGGTAGCAGAATTAATATTATCAACGAACTGATCTGAAAAGGAAATATTTAAACAGAAAATTAGTTTTAAAAAGATACTTGAGAGAGTCAAAATTACAAATGAATAAAAAAGTAAAACATCTACATTACTCTCCAATGAATGACCTAAACTGATCTTCGTTTGTTACGAAATTCTCACAAACAATTGTGCAATGGCTGCATTGCAGATTCTATTGCATATGCCAATAATTATTAGGACGAATAATGAGGACGAAACTAGCCTACTGTTGCAGTCTACAATTAATAAAGCACAATTCTGTGACATTATAGATGTTCTACTTTTTTATAAATTTGTAAATATTTAAATATTAAATACATGTGTTTAAACAATACATGATAACAATTGATTTTTAAAAAGTACTAGAGATGTCATGCATACTTACTGAACATAAACGCATTCAGCACTCAATTAGACTGAAATCAGTTATTCATACACCCAAAAGTAGACTGATGAATTCTTACTAATAAGTCCCTAAGTTGAATAATATTTTGAAATAATATGTACATAGATATTCTATTTCTATTGATGTACAAGGAAATTGTGATATTTTAACTTAAGAATAAGTAGTTCAAATCTGAACTGAGAAATATGGGTAGTTCTGTGGCTTAGAATAATTTGCAATAAAACGGTTATTACCCTCGTCACATCAATTTCGATACTTCAACCATGTTGTCATCCTCAGAGAAAAGGGTATGAAGGAAACGAAGTCTACGGGCTGAAATGTATTAAAGTTTGTGTTTGTAGCTACTCAAGATGTTATGATAGGTATTACTCCTTTTCTTAACTTAGTTAAAGAGATAATTAAATCAATCAATAAAATTCACAGTTTTATGAATTGAATTCCAACTATCCAACCTACTGAAAGTTTCGGGGAGCCGCCCCTGAACAGAAAGCACCAGCACCAACGTCGGTCGGTAGCAAGGAGATAAAGGAGAAGATAATTTAAGATATCGATAACGTAAAGGTCACACTCGGCCTGGTTTCCATCAGACAGAATGCGGATGATTTATTTGGCGGTTTACATTATTGGCCTGCCACCGTGTATACACCTCTTTATACGAGATCTCTTTAAATACGTACAACATACATATATATATATATATCCCGGCGAACGTATACTTTGAGTATATTGTGTGTATATTGTGCGCATGTATAAAATAAAATCTCTCCTTAAACTGTTTATTAACGGATACGCTTTAATTACGTTTTCAGTGGGTACTTGTGTTCGTTCTGTTTATACGATTTCGACAAATATACAAATACCACGCGGCTGGCGGGCCCCGGTCGGTGCATTCTTGAAACGCGGAGGAGGCTCCATCGAGCGTAACAAAAGCTTACACGAACTAGACATTATTTGGCAGTTGTTACGTGTTAATATACTGTAATCTTATAAATATCGGGAATATGTGAAATTCGAAACAATGTTATAATTTTAGTAAACTGGATTGGCCTGTACGTTAATGTACAACGATATCCAATTTTTGGGTATACGTTTGGGTATAATGATAAAAGAGGAAAGGCACCACGATATCGCATCGCAAGAAGTAAATCTAATTTACCTATAAAGCATTGAAGCAATTTTTAGTAAAGCGGGCGGTTAATATTGAAAAATTTTGCACATCAGCTTTCAAAGAACAACACAGATGAAAAAACACCGACAAATAATTTCAATTTAAGCCTATTTGGAAATTTCTTCGCGATCCGCAATATATTTTTGAAAAATATGTAATAGTAAAGATGTTCTAAGAAAACAATGAAGTTTATCCAGATACAGGATGATAAGCTTTCAATTTTCAAATTTAATGACATTAGGGCATGGACATGAATTATACAGTGTGTTTATTTGAAATCTTCCCGGTCAGCCTACACCCGAAACTAATAGAATTATTAAAATGCAACGACAAAGTTTTTGTTTCGAGGGGGAACTATTTTGGTTAATATATCATGATACTAAACGTACCCCCTTAAACCCTCCCAGTCCCAACATAATCTTAAATGGGATGATACCATTCGTGAAACATCGTTGAAAAGGTATTTTTATTACGAATTCAATGGTGTATCATACTTTGACATTTGGCCAAGGTTTGGAGGTTATAGCAGAAAAGAAATAATGCTTAGCAATAATTGTAAAATTATCAACGTTTACTCAAAAAATATTCAAATTAGTTAATTAAGTGTTCACATTGTGCACCATTATGTTGAAGACAATAATATAGCCTATTTTCAAATTCTCTTCTGAGCCTTTCAAATGTTTCTGGTGATATACCTTGCATTCTTCAGTAATTCTAACAATAAGTCCAAGTTCACCAATATTCTCCGGTTGTGTTTGGTATACAACTGTTTTCAGATAACTCTACAAGAAAAAGCCTAGTGTTAAAGTATGATACACCATTGAATTTGTAATGAAAATACCTTTCAAACGATGTGTGATAAATGGTATCATCCCATTTAAGACTTTTATGTTGAGGGTGGGGGGCTTAGGGGGTAAGTTTAGTATCATGATATGTTAATCAAAATAGTTCCCCCTCGAAACAAAAACTTGCATTTTTATTATATTATTAGCTTCAGGTGTAGACTGTCTGGGAAGTTTTCAAATGAACACACTGTACACTAATACTTAATCTATTAAAATTTTTCTTGACGTGTAATAGTGCATGATCTCAGTTTTATACTACCAAATTCATTTGCAATTTTTCTAGGGCTTCTTCTGCTATTCTTCTCTAGCTGTTTCTGTCCATTGCCCTTTCTCTCTAATTATCCTCTTGGACGCTACTTAATCATCTATTTCGTGGTCCCCCCTTTCTCTTTTCCCCGATTCGCTTTCTGTACAGCACCATTTAAGTCATTCTATGCTTCTCCAGTCTTCATACATGCCCAACCATCTAATTCGCGGGGCTTTTCCAGCTGTTGTTATATTCGGCTCTTTTTATAATGCTTCTATTTCTTTATTTGTCTTTCGTATCCAGCCTTCTTCTGTACTTACCCCTCCACATGTTGCTCTTAATACCTTTCTTTCCTATCGTTCCAATCTGTCCTCTTTCGCTTTCTTCATTACCCAGGTTTCACACGCATAGATTAGCGATCTCAACATTTGCCTTATTTCTGATTTCCCATTGTTATGCTTACTGCTATTTCTTGTCCTTCATAACCATTTTATCTTATTTTCACGCGTAAAGATGGAACCTCTTGCACTTTTCTGTTCGTAGACAATTTTTATGTTATGTATCATCCATTACCACATACTTAGTTCTTTCATAGTTTATTCTTAACCAAATCGATTTGCTTCCTTTACTATCCTTCTCACAACTTTGTCTAGTTCTTACTTGTTTTTGCTAGAATTGTTATCGTGAGCCAAGTACTATATTCCTCTGGTGTTCTTATTTCTATTTCTAGTCCTTCATAATCATTTTCTCTTATTTTCACGCCAAAATATGGGAAGTTTTGCACTTTTTCGACTACGTATGTTTTTTCTTCTGTTTCCAGCTGTAGACATTTTTTATGTTGTGTATCACCCATTATCATATACATACTTAGTTTTTTCCTGGTTAGTTCTTAGACCAAATTGATTTGCTTCCTTTACTCTCCTTCTCACAACATCAGCAGATGCTATACATTGATGTTCATTTTTTTGGCATTGTTTGTTCAGTCCTTCTCTTACTTCTTCTAATTACCACTTCTAGGATTATAGGTTGAATAACGTTGTTGACATCGGATCCCCCTGTCGGAATCATCGCTTTCCTTCAAAATCATTCGGCTTTCTTCCTTTCCGAATTATTTTGCTTTTCATTGCATGCAAAGTCATTTTTTGGCGGTTTATCAGCTTACTGGGTGTCTTGAATTCCTTCAGAGCGTAATAAATTGGTTTTCCATGTATTCGGTTGTAGATTCGTCTAAAGTCCACAGTTTGATATTCATAAAAATTTGCTTGTACTTCTCTCAACGACAAGATTTGCTCTATTACTGATTGATTACTTCCCAATCCTGCTTGATATTCTGATACAACGTTTTTCATATCAGTATTTAGCTTCGTTCGTAAGCTTTGTGCTGATATCTTCCAGTTTGTATCTAATAATGCTATGTCTCTATACTTCTCACATAATTGCTTGTTTCCTTTTCTACGTATTGGTAATATTCGTACCTTCGTCCGGTCTGTTGGTAGTAGTTTTTAATGAGTGTATATATTCGTTCATGTAGCATTTGCTTTAACCATTTCTGCCGTTACAGCTGTTATTCCCGGACGCTTGTTACTTTTTAAAATTTTGCTTATGCTCTTCACCTCTTGCTTGGTTGGGGCTTCTACATCCATTTTATTCTGGTCTTGTTGCGATTCTTCCGCTATGGTCTGTTCCTGTTCTTTATTAACGTTTAGTAAATTACAGAAGTAATTTCTCCATATTCCTAAAACTCTTATAGTTTCGCTCAATAATATTTCTTCTTCATACTGTATACAGTCTGTATTTGGTAATCTCTATCTATTTTCTTTACTTTTTGATAAAGTGATCTGATTTCTTTATTTTAGAATTTTTTAAAATTTATTCTCCATCGCTTTCCTTTTTGCTTTGTATATTTTCTTCATTTCTCATTTTGCATCAGATTTCTTTTTCTTTAATTTCAAGTTTGAAGTACATTTTCGATGGTTCGGGGCCCCTTTTCACGAAGAGCTGGATCAATATTGCGCGTAAATAACATCAAGCAGCGACATGCTCGGGATGTAGCAGCTTTCCTACAATTACGTATGTATCAGTTTCTCAATCTCGAAATACAAGAATTCTGGTTGTCTAAATAGTCGCCAAGACGAAGATGCGCCTGATTTCTTTTAGAAAAATCGACGTCAATTTCCAGCCGTTCTAAAGTCCAGAACGAAAAGCGATAACAAACCGGGTGACCACCTTGTTTTAGTTCTTCAGTCAATTGGACCTTGTGAGGGAATGATTCTAGGTCTTGCGGAATTCTTCTCAGGCTTTTGCGGCTAATGTTTAATTGCTGAGATATGTGGCGAGACGCATACTTTCGACAACAGCAGCAATATTCTCGGCTGAGTGTACAGGACGAATGGGAGGATAAATTAGGTTATTAATGAACATGCCAATCTCACGAACTTATATACAGCACGTGCATTTCAAAAAATTGCACTGTTTCGGCAGCACATCACTCACTTTGGAAATACATTCTCACTATATATATATATATATATATATCTGTGTGTGTGTGTGGGCCTCGCACTCTGTACACTGTGTTGACGCGCCTCTGATTACTGCAAAAATAATTATAAGACAACGAATAAAACGTTCGCCATTTATTTCAAATAGGAAAATTATAATTAGTAGCACTTGCAATCTTCCCCATATGTATTTATGTATATTCAAAGCAGTAACTAATTTTATGAATTCCACTATGATGTGCTGCCCATAAATGGAAAATTTTATTGCTTGTTTAATTTATTTTCAAATAAATTGAAAGAAATAGATAAAAATAAAAATATAGTAGATAAAACTTTGTGAAGTGTGTTATACGCGATTGTTTTGAGGTATTGTGTTCGCCACATTCAAGGTGATTGCCAACAAGATTTGATGTCGGATGCGTATAAACAAAATCTATTTCTCTAAGAATTAGAATCCATTAGCTTGTTTCACGTTCAGTTGACTTATTATTTACTAAGTTTCGATTGAAATTAACTGATGGTTAAGGCTTTCTAAAGCGATTAGTCTGACAGCATCATAACGTGTTGTATTACATAACAGCTTATATCATTTTATTGTTAGCACTTCTTTGTGGATTGGCACTGTTTGAAAAACTGTTGAGGAATTTAAAACTCAATGCTAACCAATGAAATGATAGGAAAATCGAAAATCTACTTACTTGGCAAGTATGTCATTGCAAACTTTACTGATAGGCGAATTTATAATTTCAATTTTAGATATGGTTTCGTATCAAAATGTCAAACCTATATTGCTCTCTGATTTGGAGTTTCAATTATATTTTAGAAAAAAAAAATGTATCAAACGCATAGTTTTGTTTAACTTCGATGCCTGCAAATGAAAAAGCGACTTTATTGTTGAGTGAAAATTTGTTTTAGTTACTCAAACGTTACTAAAACTTATACTAAAATAATAAAAATTCGGGCTGATTCATCAAATATGAAATTTGTGAGGCAACGTTTCCGTAATCTACACTAGGTTATTAATTATTTCGCCAAGCCGATATATGAAATAATAAACGCGGTATATTTTACCCGTTGATATAACAAATTAGGATGCTGATATACATTTTTCTTTGATATTATAGCACATTAGCGGTGCTTTAACAGAGCGCAAATATTTCCATTAACCAATTTAGCAACCTTTTAGATTGAATAAATATTGTTATTAACAGTTTGGAAAAATTCATATTTCAAAATTTCTGTATGCTTGGAAGTTAGATTAATGTTTATAGAAAAAACCAATTCATGTTAACCTTTATAAAAAATTCTAACCAATCTCCAAAACACTTTCTGCAATCTTCCCGCGTTAGGGTTTGTTTAATTTTTAAACGCATCCATCGCTTCGACGGTCGACGTAAAATGTGAACCTTGTAACTTATCCTGTAGTTGTGGAAACAGAAAGAAAACATTATTAGCTGATTATAATCTGGATTATATGATAAATACCCCCTTATTTTCAATGCTGTGGTCATTCAAATACACAATGGTTCAAGCAGCAGTGCGAGCTCGAGTATTAATCATAATGCAAGACGGTTCTATCTTTCGTGCGCTTTTCACTAATATTTTGGAGACCTTGAGGCAAACAAAGTGTAGTGGACCATTCAGAATTAACAGTATGGCGATCCTCCAGTGCTACGACGGAAGCATGTCCAGTGATTTCCAAACGAATAATCCTTTGCTGAGTTATGGAACAGCTGTTGAGAGCAAAGTACTTGCCATGGAATACGAAATTGAAAATTTACAACACAATAATAAGACGTATAGCGTTATACGAATGCGAGACATAGGTTTTAAATGAAAATATAAAAAGAAAAACTAAGGAGATGGAAAAGAAAATACTCCGAAGGATTTTGGGTGGGAAGAAAACAGAGGACGAATAAGAAAATCTACGACATTCGCAAAGAGAATTTAAGTATGAAGAGGTGATAATAAAATAAAATGTAGAGGACTCTCTATAAATGACCTAATAAATTAGGTTCGTTAGTGAGCAGTTAGCAAGTAACTGTGCAAAAGCTTACAAATTAAACACAATTTGCATATGTCAATAGTCCTGTAGGAAATTTTGACTGTCAATTGCAGTTGCATTTTGCGATTGACATAGTCAAAATTTCCAGGATTATTGGCATATCTAACTTGTGCTTACTTTGTAAGGTTTTGCACAGTTACTTGTTAACTGCCCATTAACGAACCTAATTTATTAGGTTCTTTATAGAGAGTCCTCTACATTTTATTTTATTAAAATTTTGGCTCTCGAAAATAGTTCACTATAAAGAAGTGGATGAATTCATTTGCCTAGGGGCAAGAGCATTGACCAAATGCAAGGAAATGAAAAAAATTGATGCAAGATTAAGTAAAGCCAACCGATCAACTAGACTCATGAATCACCTATTAATATCAAAGTACTTGTCATGGAATAAGAAATTGAGAATTTACAAGACAATAATAAGACCGATAGCGCCATATGGATATGAGACATTTGTCAAATCAAAATATAAAAGAAACGTTAAAGAAAGGTGAAAGAAAAATACTCCAATGGATTTCGAGTGGGAAGAAAACAAAGGAAGGATATTTAAGAAGGACGAAGGAACCACAATTAGATGCAGTAGTCAAGACGAGGAGGTTGCAAAGGCTGAGACATGCAGAAAGAATTAAGGAAGACCGAACAGTGAAGAGAATACTGTGGAAGGTGGCACAGAATGAAAGGAAAAAGGGAAAGCCAGGAAGATGGTGGAGAGAAGCATTACTAAAAGATTTACGGGATAAACGAATAACAGAATGGAAAAAATTGAAACCTATGAAAAGAAATAACGAAGTTCTGTGCTTAAAAATGAGTGCATAACGCTGTAATATATATATATATATATAACCTTCGGTTGGATCCGCCTCATTTTCAAAGATCTAAACTGTCAAGCGTTGTTTTTTTTCGGTGTCATAGCAGTATACCCATGTTTAATCACCTCTAATGATGTTGAACACCAGATGAGACGACCCATTGTCAAAGTGATCTGGTGTGCACCTTGTATATTTAGAGTTTTTACCTACGTCATCAATTTCTGTCCATTGGTCTTTGTCTGTGAGGCAAGCGCAAATGGTGCTTATTTTTCCACCGGCAGAACTTGCGAAAGATAGTCAAATTAATAGATTGCCTTTACTCCTACGACAAAACGTACAAAACATGACTTAGGTAAACACTCTAAATAGACAAAATGTAGATCTCCACCATCTTATTTTCGAAGTGGAGAATCCAATGGGAGCAATGCTTACGCACCTTCATATTTTTGTGCAATATCGTATCAGCTGCTTCAATACCAATCTTTAGAATTGCTTGAATACTCCTTACAGTAATATGCAAGTACTCTTCAATCATGTTCAGAATAAAGACGATGCTTTTCTTGGTAATGGCGGTCTTTTGCTTAGAAACTCGAAAACTATCATTTAGGTAAGGTTGAAATTCATCGCACCAACAATTTATGACAACCAAGAAACTTGTCACTATACACTAAGAAATCGCAGCTTGATAATGCTCTTTGTTTAATTCCATAATTTCTTATGCAAAGGGACACTTTAAACTTGTGTATTTTAAAAATATATAAGTATAGTAGAAAATTTGTTAAAAAGCTTCGTGACCTACTAGGGAGGCTCAGATGAAAGATAACATTGCTCGTATAAATTTGGCAATCCATATTATATCCGTATGTAAAAAGATTGTACTTATTCTCGCATCTACATACATACGTCTTATCTTTCGAAATTGATAGCTGTAATTAACATAATATTTATAATAATTCACTTACTTACACAATCATGTCCGCATTTTATACGAAAGAAACTTCTGGCATAGTTTTTCAGCGTCCTTTTCCTAATCCTTTGAACGAAACTGTTATGGTTTCTACAAGGTTTATTTTGATGTAGGAACTCATTGAAGTTTATATGTAGTTTATTATTATAAAAGACAGGTAGGTATTTATATTGTAAATCATGTAGATCACGAATTCCTTACTTTTAGTGTTTTTGTTTTTAGTTATAAACGGAGATGTGTATTTGTTTTCGTTTGTTGTCAGATTGTATTTGGCTGACGATACCTCAACGGAAGCCTTGCATAACGTTTAGAAACATGATTAGATGTATAATTTGTCAGGAATCATGAATTAAAATCCTAACAGTGAACGATATGTTGCTGTTACAGATACGAGATGAATTGAAAACGTGGTAATATGTTGTCAATATCTCCTGCTCGCTTATAATTTATCTTGTCGCAATGATTTCGGATTTATTGATGTATACTATTTAATTATTTAATACAGTTGAACCTTTCCAAGTGGAATGCTTATTTGCCACTCCAAATTGCTCAACTTACTGTTAGTGAGAGTTTAAGTTATAGAAAATCAGTGAACATTATTGTAATGAGTGTATATAGTATTATAGCAGAAACAATATGAATAATCAGTGAAAATGTTATTCTGAACTAGATTTAAAACAGAATGACATATGATATAATCATACATCAGTAAAGTAAATGATTATTGAAATCGTTAATATGTACATATGTCTTTCTTCTATTTGAAGAAAAGTGTGGAAAAATACTTTCCTTCATTTATGATTGAGTGTAGGATATAAGCACCAAAGCCCTAGGGGGATCATGGCTTGATGAGTAAGTGCTCTCCACTCCATTCGGTCTAACGCCTTACTTTTCCAGTTTCTGATGTCTAGTTCTTCAATGTCTTTCTGTACCTGGTCTTTCCATTTAGCTCTCGGTCTTCCTTCCGTGCGTTTCTTTATGAAATCATTTGCGACTACTTGTTTAGAAATTTTCTCCCAAACATTATCTCATTGTACGGCTAAGCCATCTTATTTTTTGCGCTTTTATCATTTTACTACGATTAAGCCTAATTCCTGATACAGTTTGAGTAACTCCACATTTGCTCGCCTTTATCACTTGTCAACCACCCGTTTCTCCCCATATATTTTTCGAAGGATCTTTCTCATAACGCAGCTATTTCATTTCTCCTCACTCTTGTTCAGGTTCCAGACCTCACTTAACTACAGTTGTACCGAAAGAACTATGGTCTTATACACTTTCAATTTTACGCCCTTTGCTACAATTTTGATACGAAATATGCCATTCATTGCATACATGCTTTTGATTGCGATAATAATTATTGTTTGTATCTCTCCTTTACTTCGGGATTTTACCAAAACATACGCCCAGATATGTAAATGTTTCCACTTCATCAAACCAAAGGCTTCTTTGTTTATCAATCCTTAACTACGGAGCTCCTCATTACCTGTCTTATTCTTACCCCATATAATATATTTCGACTTCTGTTGGTCTCTTCCATCTCAACTTCTTCGCTACTTCAATCAGGCGTATTATTATTGTTTCTGTAAGCTGCCTGTTGAGTTTGACTATCTTCATTGTATTTGGCAGCGTTACTCTAACAAATCTTGTTAATTTTCCTGTTATTTACGGTTCTTGTAATGCCTCCAATAGTTGTGGGCGTCAAATACTGTCACACGCTTGCCTGTAGTCTCCACAAGCAAGATGTGTGAATTTACATTTGCGTCATAACTTCTCGCTTGTATCTCTTGTAATGTACAGATTTTGTCCGCGACCGATCTTGCCTTGCAGAACCCAGCTTGATGTTCATCTATTATGTTTCCCGTTTTAGCCTTTAGTTTGTTCTTCACGCACAAGGAGAATATGTTGTATGCCAGGCTGAGTATTGCCATACTCTGTTAGTTTTTAAGATGTGCTTTTATAACCCTTTTATGTAGTGGGCATATTATGGCTTTCGACCACTCTTTCGATGTCTTCTTTCCCAACCATACCACACTGATCAGCTAATGTAATTTCTCCAACAAGGATTCTCCTCCGAGCTTTCTCCATATTTTGATGACACCGCTATCATAGGATCACTGCGCTCCCCCTCCCTTAGTCTTGGTACTTTATTTTCTTTCTTGTTAAAAAAGCTGCCTCTCTGCTCCGTTAGTAGCGCCCTTTCACCAATCCTTTCGTCTTCTACCGCGTTCCCATTTCTTCGAAATGTGACTCCTACATTGCTTCTACCTTCTGCTCCTCTAATAACCATTGGTCGTCTTTACTTTCAAATCCACTTGTTCTTGTTTGGTATGCCTTCCACAACTCTTTTGTTTCTTGATAGAAGTTTCCGACTTCGTTACGAACGTAGTGTTCTTCCATTTCTTCTAACTTTTTCATATTGTTTTTTTTTTTTTCGATCTACAGGGCTTCTTACATGTTTGCTTGTGAAAATTATTCCTATTCTCCAGTTCCATTTCAAATCATTTTCCTTCTTCCATCTTCATCTTGGACTCATCACCCAACTATAATTTCTTCATGAATTGAGTGTATTGTTAGAAAATGACGTATTATTTACATAAGAAATGTTTTTGATTTGGGAAACTGTTTATCAGTGTTAAAACCGCGATTATTTCCAAACACGATTCATTTTCGACTTAAAGGGAGTAACATCCAAGTTACTTTGTATACTCGTGTACTTTTAATGCAGAATTTAGATCACAAAAATACTCCTAGTTAAGAGTAGTTTGATTGATGTTATGCACAAACGGATCACAAAAGTCCATGGCTTCGGTAGTCTTCTTCCATTTCTTCCTATATTGGGCTAGTGTGCTCCAATCTTCTAACTTCATTATCTGGAGATCCTCTTTCACCGCATCCATACATTTTCGAGGTGGTCTCCCCTTTTTCCCTTAATACCTCCTATACTATCCACCATACCTTTAGGTGTTTTCCCTGTTCTAGTCTAGCAATGTATCCGAGCCATGTTAATCTTTGTCTGTTGTTAAAGGTCGTTATTTTCGGTTGACCGTAGATTTCCATTACCGCCTTATTTGTACTTCTTCTCCATAAATTTCCCCCTTTCTTCTCATAGAACATCCTTCTTAGAGTTTTTTTTTCTCATCTCTCAACCTCTTTTTTGACAATCCATGTCTTATATGCGTATAAGGCTGCAGGACACATAAATGTTCTATATACTCTTATTTCCACCTTTCTAGATACTGACTTGGACATTATTAACTTATTAAGAATTCCAGCCCTTCTACGCTTTTTAGCCATTCTTTTAATAATATTTTGGTCCTTTTCGTTAGTTCCCATTAAAGTCACCCCTAAGCTGTCAATATATTCCACTTTCTCAGATTTATATTCTTTATTTCCATTAGCTATCTTGAAAGTCCGTCCAATCTCGTTTCTACTACCTCTTAAATTAATTAAATTAAAAATTTGAGTCATAGATTTGCACTTAAAAAAAGGAATATCATACTAGCGCTCCGGTCAGCTGAAGTGTTCGACTTATTGTTAGACAGAAATTCGAGTCATGGGAGTGTCGACTTAGAGATGTTCGATTGTACTAGAATTATGGAAATCTTTCATTACAACTTTCGCAAAACGGTGGGATTTCTTCTAAAAGTTCTTACACCAATAGGACTGAATTCTGTATCAAATAATAAAGCTTCGAAAACAAATTAATTTCGACCTCAAAGGCTTAAAACAAAATCACAATCAACTAAGCTTCCCACCTAACAAAGAAATATGACCGATACTTTTACGATGATTTTATTACTTCGACGATTATCATTCGTCTGCGTATAACCGTTAAAGCACTTGTTTAAACATGATATTTTTAAGCAATAAAATCATACCATAAAAGCAATCGATCCCGGGGGCTCCTCTTTTATTTTCCAATTCTACGATTTCCTGGTGAATGCGACGCACTTAATTGTCAGACTTCCCAAGCCTTACCGTATAAAGATGAGCGTTATTTATGTTTGTTTAGGGCGAACGCGACATGTGCATGATGCTCGTGTTATTACCAAGAAAGAACAAAGCAGAAAGTCAGTAACAAAAGTGTAAATTTTATCCGGCCCCACAGAGAGGCTTTGGCGTGGTTCCGATGTAATGCGTTCGCTTTTCGGTGTTTGTCTCAGCGGGATGTTGGGTAAAATATGAACTATAGGAACGATATATCGTCTGGTGGTGTGAAGGCGATACGTATCGACTTTTTATATGCGGTCGATATCATCAATTTCGTTTATTAATTATTTGTTGTGTTAGGATGAAATGTTTGCTGAATACATCTTTTCGCAAGGAACAAACAACTATCCATTACGATTTATCAATTAATTTTGACAAATCATTGCATTTGACTAATAATTCTACGGTTACAGACAAGATCATATACGATACAACGGCCTGCACGTCGCTTCCGATATATATTTTTTAAAGATCCCCATTAGGAAGTAAAATCGTTCATTTCTGTTTTGAAACAACTGTTTGAAACTCATAAAACCTTTTCTTTGTTTCTCGTGTGAAGGTTTCTGTTTTGAAAATTTTCTTTTTAAAAATATAGATAACTGTTCACCAGATTTTCCTACATCTATTGCACTAACGGTTCGAATCTTCTGGTATTCTCCGATTTTTTCAGTTGAGTATCGCTAATAAGATTTGTAGCATACTTACAAATAACATCTATGTTTTATGGTTGCAAGAAGTAAAATACAAAATATATTTATGTCCTAACTTGTCCAATTATTTAACATCCACTGAGAACAAGTCTTACAGATAGGACCTTCTGGTGTTTTAATGCTGCGGAGATGTTTGTTAAACGGACAGATGTTTCATCAATAGACTCGTTGTTTCTCTAATTTACTGCCGAGCACTATCTGGATTACTGTAATCTGGAGATCAGATACCTCTATTCTAAGGTGCAAGAATATACCATTAAAGATGGCACAACGCATAAGCAGCAATAATTGGAATATCGGCTATAGGTTGCGTCTTTAATAATATATAATAAATTATCGCAGACAAATACATGATTCATAAATAAATAGACATGATTCAAATATACCGCTTTGGCCACTACTTAACGTAGGTCTGAAATGGCGGGAGTGCGAGCGAGAACGAATTTCAATGACAATAAGATCGAATAGGATGAGGCGTATAGGCAGGCGTGTGTGTCTATATCTCATTTAATTTTACAATTATTCCTTTCCGCTCGCACTTTCGTGATTCCAGAGCCAACTTCTTTCTACGTGGATCTAAGAATCCAGTCTTTCTCAGATGACCACGTGAAAAATTCTACACAACGATCTTCAAGTGAAGACATAGAGTTCAACTGACAGAAGAACTGAAACCATCTGATTATCGTGTATGGCGGGCTTTCGCAGACTTTGAACCTCTTGACAGTCAGATTGTTGGAAGAAGAATGAGCTCTTCGGATGGAACGGTTTTTTAATAGATTTTCTACAATTTGATAGAGTTGGTGGGGTTTGGGAGAATTTGAACACAAAGATAGTACCTCCATTTAATAATATGCGCCACATAAACGAGGTTTTGCTTTGTTTCTTTGCAGTTGATAGGTCTAACTACATTTATCTACATTAAAATCGCGGATGATTACAAGTTAATTAAAAAATCATTAGGACCTGGGACGCGAATGTAAAGCTTATAATTTCTGGAAGCAACTCAATTATCTATGGTTATCTATGGTCTAGCCCTCCATTTTAGGCTACTTTCCCTACCTTAAAATTGCTGATGGGACTGCACTTTACAACAAAAGTAAGATTAATCTTGGTTATATCCAAGATGTAAATTACATGCTAATAATCTAACTCTAATCTTGTTTTCATTGTTTTTCTCGTTGCCCACGCCATGTACCCTTCACATCGTTAATAATTTATACTTTTTTGCTTAACACACAGACGGCGTCCTAAGACAACGCACTTGCCGCAGAACGATTTGTTGCATTGTGGCTACTACTACCTCAATTTGAATGAAAATTTTGGATCATTGCATATTTTTGAGCGGACACTCTGACAAATAGTATTACATAATGACTTCAGATCCGGATTACTAAAGAATTCAGATCCCCCAATAAATCTTCACTGTATTTGTGTCTATTTTGTCCTGAAGAGTCACTCACTATAAGTGCAATTCTTGAAGGTTATAAGAACAGCCGTCGTCATTCCCTCTACTTGATGTTAAAAGAAAATATCCAAAAAGGCAGTTGTAAGCAATTTACGAAGAAATACATTCGCACCCCGAAATAAAAGTAGATAATATAAGATAAGATTACTTGAGGTGGCAATGATGCCTGTTCCACTGCTACCTTTCCAGATCTATTGTGGTCTTCGTGCCCTCTTAGAGTAAGCTCTCCAGCTTTATTCCTTTAATTAGACTTAACAGCTTTGAAAGCGGTTCTTCCGCATATACTTGTATTTTTAAAGCGGACTTGAAACCCTTGCTCCGTAATGATGCTCCATAATAGAGTCCTCAACTGCCTTAGGCTTTGCCGGCTCCATCTGGATGGCTGGATAGTCAATCCTCTCCAAAGCAGCCTCCTTGGAGGTTAAACCTTCTGGCCCTTTGGCCTTTCGGAAGACCTGCGGTTGTACTGTCCGCCGACCTCTGCCTTTTTGGATCTCCGACCTTTCTTTACGTGTAGTAGCTTCCGTAATCTGTTGAGGCCGAACTTCCTTATCTAGACTAAACTTGGCCCCTTTGTGTATCCCTAGTGAAATTGGCCTTGATTATGGCTCTTTTACCTTATATGTAATCTTGGCCCTGTTTCACAAGCTTTTGCACTTTAGCCTTGGAAATTCCAGATAGCGTAGCTGTACGAAAAGTAGCTAGGGAAGTATCTGTTCGCCCGATCAGAGCCCCACTTAATCGGGTAAGGCTAAATACAAGGGGGCTTCGCCTGCTGCCCCCAGGGGAACGTTAAATACCGCACACCCCTGCGGCCACGCAACTCTCGGCACGTTACCTTACACCTTAGTTTGGGTTTTAGCTCGGGTACCTCGGGAGCGCTAAATTCCCGAACTCACTTGTTAAACTTGTTAAGTGAGCCCCTGAGGGAGATAAAAGTAAGTATCCAATGTCTAAACATTGAAAGAAATTTCTAAACTTTATAAGAAGAATAATCATCCCTTAAGATGGACAATTTTATTCAGCGTCAAAGTCATTTGTAAACAATTTCTGAAAATACTACTAACAAAAAAGCATCGACAACCCAAAATAAGAAAACTATCCAATGTACCAAAACGTCAGTCGTAAGGAATTTCTGAACGCTATATGCAGAATAGCACACATCCCAAAAGGAATATCTTTATACACTGTGCGAAAAATGTAAAAAACGACGATTGCAAGCAATTTCTAAAAGATGTGATGGGAAAGACATTCAGCACGTGTAATTAAAAACTACCCAATATCCTACACTCACTCGCTTGGAAGAAATGTTATGTTAATCCTAAAAAGACATTCGCACTTCGAAATGGAAAACTTTATTCAACGACCAAGAAGTCCCACCTACGTAATTTCTCAAAGTTCTAATAAACTAAATATTCAAATCTGTCAAATTGATAAATATTGATATAAATATTTCTTTTTTATTAAGAAGAAATGGGTGCGATAAGTCGCACAGCTCGTGAAACTATCAAAGTCTCCTTGGCTCATTATTAAAAAATAAATAAATAAGGTGTATACTAAGCGTCAAAGCCTCGCGACTTCTCGTCCTTGGACGAGAACTTTCTTCATGAAAACATCTGAAATCTCAAGTCCAGGTGTATGAAAAAGTAGACAAAAGGATCCATTGAACTTAGCGAAGGAATCGAAGGCACTTAAACGATTTTACTGTCAAAACATGTTATTGATTCCTTGTCACAAGAGAAAAATTTGACCATCACTTATAGTTAACATTTTTTCCTAGTTTCAAGTTCTAACACACTTAGTACTAAATACTTTAGAAATATAATTCATGTTTTGCTGATAATACCGCCAATTTCTTCAGAAGTTATTTACAGAGTAATGCTAATTTTTAAATCACTTTTGCGCTTCTACAGCCAACAATATCCAGAAGTTATTTTGTACATTGGACAGCTTGCGTAAAACCCTACCTATGCAGTACATACGATTCGATTTCGGTATATAAATGTTAATAACGAAGCTCATTCACATTTTATCAGGAACGTCCACACCAATCTTTTTAAATCATATTAATAGTAGCGTAACGCAACATATCTTCTTATCGCTTTATGTATCACGTTCCAGGTATTCGAATCCCCCTACCGTCATCGCCGACGAATTCTGCGCCCATCCTCAACCCGACCACCAGTAACGGGAAAAGAAAAAGATCGTGGTCACGTGCCGTCTTTAGCAATCTGCAGCGGAAAGGCCTGGAGAGGCGATTCCAACTTCAAAAGTACATCACGAAACCGGATAGACGGCAGCTAGCCGCCACGTTAGGGCTAACGGACGCGCAGGTGAAAGTGTGGTTCCAAAATCGAAGAATGAAGTGGCGACACTCGAAAGAAGCTGGTAAATCGGTGGACAGTACCGTCGATTCGACGCAAGATCACGAGCTGCTCATAGATGTCGACACCGTTACGGACGATTAACATGTTGTACAACTTTGGACATAAATTGCCGGACAAAGTGGATTTTCTGCGTTTCTGCAGTAAATGCACGGTGGTATAGGTCACACCGCACATTTTTTAAAAATTTACTTTGAAGTAGTCTTCTTCACTCAGAATTTTTCGCGTATATTTACGAATCAATCAGAATGAAAAAAAACAAACGTACCAGATACTGTACCTTCGCTGTTTATAAATGACCAGAAATTGATATGGTGTGGGGTGTACCGACGCTCGTTGCTGAGATATAAGTCTACTATTTATAGGAATAAAGACAATGTAGCAAAAGCAAATGAGAATATATCTGGTACGTCTTGCTTCTGTCCAAAGTTCTCTTTTGAATTACACGCAATACATTAAATGGAAACATAGAAGATGAAGGGGTGGGGCTTATCCCACAACAGAGTTGCCCTAATCTGGGGAGAGACACGCGAAAATTTACTTTGTCCAGGCAGTAATACCCAGTGCTGTACCAGTGCGCCCTACGACGAGGAAAAAGAACAGGAAGGACGCAAAGATTTAATTTATTACCGATCGATGTCAGAATGCCAATGTAATATTTGTAAAATAAGAAATATTTTTAATAATTATTATAAATATACGTATAGATGGCGATGTTGTTTACATTATGTGAGTGTGTGTTACGTGGTTGTTTGACGTTAGTCATAAATCCTCCTGAAATATTGCTCGGCAAGGAAGTCATAAATCGAAATGGCTTTTGCAAAGCGTGCATCTTGCGTGTATGTTAATACGTATTAATGCCATTACCTGCTCTCTGTTGCCAATCGCTTGAGTAAATATATTATGGGAGTATAAATGATTTCGATGATGTATAAGGACACCCCGCTTAAGTGGAACAATTACCTCGCTGATTAATGGCATATTAGAAAATATATCGCGTAAATATCCTTACAAAATGTAATTATATATACATATACTTACATATAAATCAAATCTTTCTAGCAGGAGGTAATACAAATGGGAGGTTGTCTCCAGAGCAAGAATACGTATGTATATTAAGAACAAGGTAGGTAGAATGAGAAGAACCAGACGAAATTATGGAGGAATGGGAACTTTTCTAAGTTTTCCTAAATGGAAAGGAGAATCCAAGAGCAAGTGAAGACCAACCTACTGACGAAGGTGCAGTTGTTCAAAGGCAACCGTCAGTGGAAGAAATTAAAGAAATAATAATGCGACCTGAAAATAATAAAAGCCCAGGAACAAACGAAATTAGCGCGGAGATGCCGACAGCCCGAAGAGAAAGACTTCAAGGAAATCTTTTGAATGAATAGAAAAATTGGGGGAAAGAGAAAAGATGCCAGGGAATTGGATGAAAGCAAGAATATATCCACTTCACAAACATAACAAAATGGAATGCAAGAATTATAGAGGAACCGCTCTCCTGGATCCGTGTTATAAGAGTATTAAGAAAAGACTAAATGAATATATGGACAACACAGCCAGAGAGTATGGGAGACTGGGCTCCGAACAAACTGATCCAACATTGATCAAATGTTTAGCCTTAAAGAAATTCATACAACATACTACGAACAGAAAACGAAATTATATATTCTATTAATCGATTTTAAATAAGCATATGAGAAGATTAGAAGAGATAAAATGTACGAAGCAATGATACAGTTAGAAGTGCCGAAAAATTCAATGAGACTAATAAAAATCGACGAAGAGAAGACGATGAGAAGATGGCGAGAAAAGACAAAGAACGAAGTTATATAAAACAGCATGCGATCACAAACTTTTAAAGTAAATGCCTCAGACAACAAGGCCCACTTTTCCCACAGGACAATTTTGTTATGGAAACAATAATGAGAAACAGTGGCCTAAAAAGAGACCGAACAGTATTTAATAACGAGCTTGAATGTGTAAAGGCAATACATGATGAGCTAATCTAAATCCGAAAGGGAGCTGGAGACAACTATAAAGAGATTAGAAAAAGAATCAAGACGTATTGGTTTGAAAATTAATATGCATGGTAACGGGAAGCCGGGAGAAAAAATACCCGGAAATTGGGAGTAGGAAATGGGATGAGAAGGAAGTATGTTTTCGAAAAAGTAGATGATTTTATATATTTACGAGTTCAAATAAGAAAAGAGGAACAAGAGATTGGACCTAGAATTGCCAAAAGTAAGAAAAGTAATTTGCGAAGCATGGGCGTTAAACGAAGTGACGAATGAAACCGTAAAAAGGTGGGAACGTAAGCTTTCGAGGGGTCTCTTTAGATAGAAAAGTACTGATGAAGGATGAAAAAAAGTACAAATCAAGAGGTATATACACTATACAGCGAGCTAAATATAACAGTCTATATATAAGCACAAAGATTGCAATGGCTGGGCCACATAGATAGAATGAGTAGAGAAACAACAGCAAAACTAGTACTCTTCGGGAAGCCGATAGGTGGAAGAAACATGCCCTGGAAAAGTTGGTAAGAAAGGGTGACGGAGGGCTTGGAAAAAACAGGGATTGGGAACTGGACGGGGGAATCGCAAATAATATGTATGTGGCGACCTCAAATTTGAAGAGGCGACAGAAGAAACGCATTTCAGGATTTATCAGTAATAATGGCTCATTATCGATGATTCGCATGAAGTAATACCTGTACACAGAAAAGCGGACTTGAAGCCCTTGCTCCGTAATGCTGTTATATGCCTCCATAATAGAGTCCTGGACTGCCTTAAGCTTTGTAGGCTCCATCTAGGTGGTTAGATAGTCGTTGTATACTACCGCGATATTCTCTAAAGAAGCCTCCTCGAAGGTTAAACCTTCTGGCCTCTTGCCTTTCGGTAGACCTCTGCCTTTTTGGACTTCCACCCTTTCTTTACGTTTAGTAGCCTCCGCAATCCGTTGAGGCCTAACTTCCTTATCTAGAGTAAACTTGGCCCCTTTGTGCATCTCTAGTGAAATTGGCCTTGATTATGGCTCTTTTAGCTTGTATGTAATCTTGGCCCAGTTTCACAAGCTTTTACACTTTAGCCTTGGAAATTTCAGATAGCGTAGCTGTACGAAAAGTAGCTAGGGAAGTATCTGTCCGCCCGATCAGAGCGCCGCTTGATCGGGTAAGGCTAAATACAAGGGGGTTTAGCATGGTGCCCCCAGGGGAGCGTTAAATACCGCACATCCCTGCGACCATGCAACTCTCGGCACGTTACCTTACACCTTAGTTTGGGGTTTAGCTCGGGTACCTCGGGAGCGCTAAATTCCCGAACTCACTTGTCAAATTAGTTAACAGTGAGCCCCTGAGGGGATACCTATGATGCATACATGCAATCACACATACCTATGTATGCATGTATGCATCATATCTGAGGTTATACCAGGCTTATATTATAATTCCGTCTTAATCAGCATCTTAACTAGGGAGATAAAAACTAAAAACCATTGCACTTCGTGCTCGATTTTACATTTTTCTCTATTGACACTATATCACATCGGTAAACTTCTTACTACACAATTAACCAGAACGTGTCACCGAATTTAACCCTCCGTCTGTCGGGTACCATTTCTGGAATACTTTCGATCAGGCGTGGTGTGTGGAAACCAAAATGAAGAGCACCAACATGCCTTTCAGTGTGACACGACCTCCTTTTTCAGTCCAAAGTATGCACACTTTTGGTCTAGTGTTTGTAAACTCTCCTTCGCATATTATCCTGCACTAATTTCATACCTAATTTTTTCTGAAGCAGTTTACGCGTGGTATTAATTGAGAAACATTGCAAATATGTGGTATATGTGTTAGGACAAAATGCCATGTGGCAAGTATTCTAAATTTGGGAAAATGGTAGAAATTTTGAATAAAATAATAAGAAAATTATATGAAATTTGTGCTACTGCAATGGACTCACGGACCACACCCGACGAACGGAAAATTAATTAAATAATTGTGTAGCGAGTTTACCGATGTGGTATAATGTCAGTAAGTACACTACAGCCTTTGCAATCACTATTATCTTTTTTCTCTATTGGTGAGGAACTTGGAACTGATGTATTTTGTTGAACTAAAATTGTGTATCACCTGTTGAATAATAGAATATATTCTGCCAGTGATTTTGCCAATTTCTCGTTAACTTTTTCCTTCGTTTCATTATTAAGATGGGCAAGTATTTTGATGGTTCCTTCCCTTTAGCTTCCATTATACTTTGATTTCACAATTATTAAAAACAACGCAAAATAAGTAAATGAAAATAATTTCCAAGTTGGTTGGGTATTGAATGACTAAAGACAGCAATGAAACTCTTTTCACAGTATTTATTTCTTGCCAATAAATTTTTTCCTTTATTACGTAATTTCTTTCTAATTCTAAAAATAAAACTGCTAGATCCTAGGTTGCATAGATTTGTATCTAGCAAAAGCAGATAAAGAAGCTATGAATATTTGTTTAGATAGCAGATGTACGCAGACTTCTTCTACAGTAACTGTATGAATTATTAAGCAAATATGAATAAACGCAATAATACCGTGAATCACTCAACAATAAAATTACCAACACTTGTGGAGAAATCATTGATATTTTTCATTTTTTCTAGATAACTCTACACAAACAATGACGTTTTTGTAATATCTCCATTCGCTATCGTCACGTTATAATTTTATCATTCAGATAAAGGCGATTATAGACCACAAAGTGACATGTGTAGCGATTTAATAAAATCGCCTCTGATATGTTGAAGTATTAATAGTAGACTTCCAGAAGATAAGAAGTATGAACGTATTTTTTCGCGGAAAAATACTGCGCTAAGTTCGTCAGTGTTTTTGTTATACTCATCTGTGCATAATGGAGTTGGATGATAGTGAGGATAAAAGCGGGGTATTAACCTGGGATTACGACTACCCTTTGATTTTCGGCGCCTTCATTGCCAGTTTTCTTATTGCCTTTTCGCTAACTTTAATCGGCTACATAGTGTACTTTTGTTTGAATTTGAGATTGCGTTCTAATAGAACTATTGTGGCCAACCCCACGTATATCGCATTGGATCCGCTGAAGTACTCTCACATATTCGCCGAGGATAGTTCTGGAGACGTTAGTATATATTTTTTGGTATTGTTAATTGTTAGTATTTTACTTATACAGTCATATTTACAGCATCGACAAAGCACTATTAGTAGGCTGTAAAATGAGGAAGACTACACAGGTTGATATTATAGGTTCATAATTTAAAATGTGCCATCTTCAGGTGCGTAAAAAGTAAAGCTTGAATTTAAGAACATTTTCATAGATATTTGTGCTTGGGTAATGTTGTATGATATTAGTGGCATCGTTAGTTAGTATTTCAGTTTTGCTGCTACTGTATCTAATGAGAATAAATTCATTGTTTGTTTAAATTACATATATAGGTACACACTTACATACATGAATTACGGTGCACATACTTATGTATAATACATGAATCTATGTAGATATGAAGAACTTGCATATCTATATATATCTATAGTCGCTACTGGATGTGATGACCCCAAAACATGACGGCGAGTTCTGTGAAATGAGTTGCCTAGCATGTTTGGTTGTTAATGTACTACGTATTAACTACAATACATGTGTTTTGAAATTGTATCAATCCTTCTAAACAGAAGAAGTTGTAGCAGCAGAATTCCATCGAATATAACAATAAAGAAAGTACTATAATAAAGTAGTTGGTAAAGGAGTTTTCTTTTCATATCATTGAGTGGTGGCAAACTTCTATAAAGGATCTTTTTCTACCGTACTATTCATAAGTTATGCATGAAATTAAAACAGAAGAGAATTCAAAGAAAATAAAACAAAATTGTAAGAGCAAATATTTTCCTACCATCACAGGAAAGCCGAAACTAACTTTTGACGTTTCACACGAAACACTGTGAAAGGGACAGATGGCTCATCATACCGCATATTTGCTCAGTTTTTCAACAAGGATGTTTCTAATTTAGACGTAGAAATCTAAACGCTAGTAACATTCGAGCCATATTTTAAACAAAACTAAGTGCGTCATGTTTGTTTTATCATGCGGGGGATAAATCATATATGTCGATACTGTCAGGAAGAACTTCGAACATGAGACTGAAATGTAAATGCGAATGTTTACAATTTAAAGCAAGAAATGTAAACGCTAGTAAAATTCGGGTCATATATTAAGGAAGGTGAAGTGGATATTTGGATAGTACGTGCTTATTTACTTTCACTACAGGCTCGTAAGCCTGTATCTAACGCCGACTTTAACGACCGCCAAGTTTTTAAATTACGTTTCCACAAATCTTTTTCTTTTTCTTCTCCTTAGTCCTGTGCCTTTTACGGTTAGGTGTAAGACCGGTGGAGTTAAGTTTATCATTGTGATCGACACTTCTCTCTCCATACCTTTCTATCTTGTGTTGTATACCTAATTCCTTCCTATCTTATTCCTGTTCTTTCTGTTTCCATTCGCACACCGTCGTTCCACGTATTTCTGGGTCTTCCACTTTTATTTTGCCCCGATGTTCGTGTTCCGCACGCTCTTTTTACTGTCATTCCGAATACGGCACAGATGGCCAACTCACTTCAACTGTCCGTCTTCTATTTCTTCCCAGTGTCAACGAACAACTTTTGTGATATTTAGTTCATCTTAGAACACCCAAACAGTGGACACGTACTTAGTTTCCGGTTCATTCGAACATATTCATGTTTCGTCACCTGTTACGATATTTTATACGGATTTTGCAGTTCTTCGGTCGAATTTTTTGAGTATTTGCTTACACCAATTAACACGACTCCTTTTCTGAGCTTCGGTCAAATTATGCGGAATCCATCGGAATGAGATCTTTTTACAGCTAAATGCTAATGCAATCTCGAATATATTGCAGCTTTTGATATGCCTAAGAATGCCTCTATGTCAGTATAAGTCACATGCCCATCTTCTTCAATCATGTTGCGCACAGCATCAACGTAATATTGAGTAATAACCGATTTTGGTCGATCTTCACGCAATTTGTCATTGACGGATGCACGACCATGACAAAATTCTGCAAAATTAAAGATTATTTTGCACAGTTTCTGATGGTGCTACACTACCAAAAATGGAACGAAGCGATTCTAGGCGTTGTTATTGAGTAAGGCCTTTACTAAGAGCATAGAAAATCATCCGACAAAAACCTCTATCTCAGATTTCCGTTCTTTCACAGAATTGCTTTGTTTAAACCTTAACTGTAAACAAATTACACAGCAAGGTTCTAAGATGTCATTGCTTTCATAATAACAAATGTCAAATTCTACAAAAATAGTAATGACATCTCAATTCTCAATCTAGTGATCGTTTGTATAAACATAAAAGGCGCTCCTGGTACTATTACTTAATTACCTGTTGGATTTTGTTGTTTGACATCTTCTACGGTAAGGCATTACTGAACAGATGTTAAAAAGAATAGCAACCTAGTTAAACAAAATTTTCCTTCTAAACAACAACAGTTAAAGTGTATGTATATCGTAGAACCGTGCATTAGTTAGCTATTGTCATATATTTTTAACAATCCAGTGTTTTAGAGGCGTAGCTAATTTACATGTTACAGTTAATCTTTAATGTACAATAGCCGCTGCAAAAAAATGGGAAAGGATATAACAAAAAACTTAAAATATAGTAAAAACACATTTGTCTTTTTTAGTATTGTCTCTTGCACTTCTCAGAAGATAGTATGTTAAAGGCATGACTTTTGAATGATTTGAGCACTTCTAAGGTGCAAAATTGGTCCCACCGACCATACTTTTGATAAACTGGAATCAAAATAAGTATTTGAGCTTAAATTAGGACTAAATGGAGAACGCTTTTTGTTACTTTAAAATTCAGGCATGGGCAACCTTTTTTGTAGAAGTTTTATGCTGTGAATAATCTTGAAAAATATACATTTTTGTAGTATCCTTATGATTCATTATGAATTAAGTTTAGACGGGCCGTGCTAATATGCAACGAAAGAATTCAGTAGCGGGCTGGACAAACCTTACTCGAGGGCCGCATGTAGCCCGCGGGCCGCAGGTTGCCCATACCCGCTTTAAATAATCGATAATTTAATACCTGGTGTGAC
This sequence comes from Chrysina gloriosa, assembly GCA_038088585.1. Lineage (NCBI taxonomy): Eukaryota > Metazoa > Arthropoda > Insecta > Coleoptera > Scarabaeidae > Chrysina > Chrysina gloriosa. The sequence continues at coordinate 12,006,380 of CM076090.1, read as the reverse complement.
GAAGTACTGTCGTGGTTAAGGATTACGACGATAACAACACAACCAGTAGCAGTAAAAGCCCGCGGATCATTTACTTCAAACCACTCCGTTAACGGACAAATCCTGTCGGATTTGACACGTCATAGAATATCCAAACATTCAACTCTCCATTGGTTTCGGACTCATAACATTACATCACGTTCCCTTTACCTGTAAGCGTGTTAACGATTAACTAAATTTGAACAAGAGTTTTGAATGTTTTGAGCATTTCCTTCTGACACCTTAAGAAAAACCAGTATTTTATATTTTAATGAATGATAGTCTGGATTCATTCATTATTATGGTCAAATTTGAATTGAAATGCTAAATTTCATGACGATTTACGATTCTGTAACAATAACAGAAGTTCCTGATTCCCTAAATTTATGCAGCACTCTCCGTAGTTCTCATGTATGCATTTGTATGTGTAATACATTCGGCTTTTTAACTATACTGCTTTTTTCTAGGGCACAAATTACCCGTATACTATCAGGAAGAAGCTTTACTAATGTTAAATCAAAGAAGACAGCGAATCAAAGCAAATCGAAGACTAGTGTAACTGTATATATTTATATCTAAAGAATATTGTTGACTAATCGTTTATTGTTATTGAAGTTGTACATAATAATACTCTTAGGTTTAGTTAAAATTACAATAAATTATAAATAGACTGCAGGTATACATTGTGTCGTTAAAACGAGACAATCAAGTACAAACGTAGTAATAAACCTGACTGATGTATAAATGGTACTATGCACAATAAAACATATCGTAAATTAGTGTGTGTTGCACTTAAAATATGTACGGAAATACCGTTAGCCCATTTCTATGAAGATTTTATTCGTCGTACTAACCTACATATTTTTCTTTTTCGCATGCTTCGCCTTGTTCGACACCACACTAAAAACGCTAAACAGTTTCAGACGACGATGATGTCGGAGTTACAACGAGCGCGCCAAGAAAGAAGTATGTATGGTGACGTAGAAAAGAACGAAATAATTAAATTTCTATTAACGCGTGTTTATACTAAAAAAGTAGAAAATAAGACGCGTAGCGGTGCTGTCAATTTTAATTAATCGGTATTGCAAAGGACGAACAAATTTGACATGGTTACGCGTAATAAATACAGTAGAGGTTATTGAAACCGTTTCAAACAGATAGATATATGTATAAATTCATAGATGAGAAGAAGACTTGCATAATTATCGTTTAGTATCTGGTGATTGCAATCAGATTAATTTTCCATGTTTGCAGATGTGAACTGAACCATCAAGCAGTAATTATGAGAGGATATACAACTGGGAATACTACACATAAACAGTTTAATTTCAAAGCTAGTTATTCAGAATAATTCCCGACGTAAACGATAGACTTTTGGTATTAAATATGCGGGAATACATTTCAAATCATGGGAATTTCAATTCACAACAAGACCATCGATACGGTAGTTGATGACCAGTTTGTTCAACATTTCTGGTCGATGATGATACATAAATATTTTCTACCATAGATACTATTTTTCTAAAAACTGTCGCATTACTACAGTGAAATTATTATTTATAGCACCCAAGAGTTTCTGGATTCTGGGTTATAACTACAACATGTGCGCATTCGCTAATTTAAAAGAAAAGCAGTGTTGGTTTTTATCAACTATATTTTGGATGATCCTTTCTGTGGTGTCTCGCAAAGTTCGAGCAATACTTTTCGCTTGTGATCCATCGTGTTGTTCAGGGAGAAATAAGTCGACGAATGGATTTTGTTTTCTTTTCATTTTAAAGATGTGTTAGTATTTTTGTCTATTGACTACTAACAATAAGTAAGGGTCTCCATACAACCGCATGAGCTACATTTCCTAGACTTTCCTTAAAATTATCTATAATCATTTATGCCAGAAAAGCAAAGAAAAGATAGGCGGCAAACTCAGTTTTCAATTGTGACTGATCGGGCAACTAAACCATAGGTCATAGAATAATGTAGAATGTAATAATAATAGACTCATCTTTAGGCTAATCTGTGAAAACGACATATTAAAACATATCAACAAATTGAAAACTGGGCGAAGTTACGGTATTAACAGTATAGTAAGTTTATATTATATCGATGATGATATTATTGTAGTTTTGATGCATTTGAATAACAATAAAATCCTACAAATATTGACTTTTATTTTGTATACTTAACCAAAATCTTTCTTCTGTATTCTTTTGGATTTAAATAGGTCTACAACATAGATTAAATTCCTTCTTCGGATTCCGTAGCAAGATCTCTGTAGCTTCCTCCTCTTTTATTGCTCAGAAAATGTGTGGACACCAGCTTAAAAGAATTCCAATCGGCTTTCTCATCACCTCCCAGAATTGCAGCATTCCTTAAAGAGGCGCCACAGAATTTAGTTTTATAATTGCAGATGGTTAACACATTCACTGCCAAGGCTGATATGGTGCAAATAAACTCAGTTTGATGGCAGCCAACGTGTTAATCTTTCCTAGTAGGTTTTGGATAGAAGATATACCGAAATTTAGGCAAGTAGGACATGTACATGTTTTATGGCATATATCGAGAAAATCGGAGCTAACTGAGTATGAATATTGTTGTTTAACACGCCGAAATTATTAAGAATTGGCTATTTTGAAGTCGGATACACTTTTGCTGAGGGATAGTGATAATTACTTCCAAACTGGACAATTTCCTTTCACAGTTGGGAATCGCACCAGTGACAGTACGAGAGACGATCTTATTATGATTGGCAACCACATTTCCGTACTAAGCGTAATATCAAAATTAATAGGGAAAAATGGCATGTAACCGAATATTTGGCCTTTCGGATTTTAATCACCTAAGTCCCAGTCAGTGTTATTTAAAAAAAAGCTACTGGAACGGAGCTATTTGCATGTATCGAATATATACAGGAAGATTAATTAAGGTAGTTAAATACATAACGGGAAGTTTTTAAATGTGGAATTTAGCGTTTGTCTTTAACGCGGATGATTTCTTTTACGATTGGAGTGCAATAGGTCGATAACCATATATCCGATGAATATCGTATCAATATTGAAATGGCACAAGAATTAATTTTAGGACTACTACTGTTTCTTTCTAACAATCACTGATCTTCCGCAGTAATTTACAAAATCTTTCGCTGTTCTGCTTGTTAGTTTTGTTTCTCGTGACGGTCATAGTTATGTGTTTTGCCATCAAAGTTTCTTGTCTTTTAATGAAGAAACAGTCTCAAATTACGGCGCTCGTAAGTGTAGATTACTACAAAATACTACCTAAAATCATATTGAAACAAAAAGAGGATCCGGATGAAGTACCATCTCCTACTGCGCTGACTTCCAGAAGAGATTCAGATCAACATTAGAACGCTTTGTCTGTAACACCTCAAAAAGTTTCGTAATAAATCAATTCATATTTGATATCATCTTGGTCATCCTTAGAGTCTTAGTTATTCCATTTCTAAATAAACATCAAAACTTCCTCATCAAATGTTTTTTAAAACTGCGCCATAATATTGTTCAGTGTCAAGCCATCTTTCCTAGCAAATATCTTATTTCATTTCAGGCTTAAACGCATTTGTTTTACTCACTTACCTGTAGCTACGCCCGTGGTGTTTTGCGCACACAAACAGAACAAATGTGGCCAAACAAACAAAAAAGAAAACGTGCGTTGCTCCTCTAACCCTTACTGGTCTTCGAGCGGCCTGAGTGACCCAGTGAAGACGGGAATGGGTCCCAATCTTGATCTCTAGATGGTAAAGGCGCCACTACGTTTGGCCACTGCGCCCGGTTTCTGTCACGCGCAGAAAATCCTTCATGAAGATTTCTGATCGTTTAAACTTTAAACGTTCTCGTAGTAAACGGCAATTTTCTTGTTTCCCTTATACATATATCGTTTATATCGTTTTTGATAATAAATTTCAATGTTTTCAAGATGTATTCGGAACTAGCAATAATCATTTACGCAGAGCATCGACATCAAACTTTAAACCGTTACTGTTATACCTATCAAATTGTTACTTCCGACTATGAAAAAACGTCGAATCCATCGGTAATTAAAGGCGCACATAAACAGGCTATAATATCCTGAATGATCCGTTCTTAATTAAGTAACACGCAACCAATTAATATTTTAATTACTCATGCATCATTTTACACTACATCTTTATTCTCGACATGAGCGCATCGTAGCAATTGCACAAATTACCATCGAACTTCTTCATGTAACAAATTTCTTCTTTAATGCGTCATCCGTTCAGGATTGCATCTATACATATATACATACGTATATATAGTATCTAAATATCTTTTCGAAAATGTTACACGAAACGGAAGCGTTGATCCTACTGTCCTAGAATCTTCTCTCGTGATTTCCGTCAACGCTTTCAGACTGGAAATTCCAAAGGATCCGGTAATTATTTTCTGTTAAATAATAATAAATGTATCGTTGGCAGTATGCGTCATCATGTCAACGACTTCAGAACTTTCCTCTTTACCGGAAACTAACAACTACAATGGCATTTTTCACGATCGAAAAGTCCGCAATTTTGTAACAAGCGCTTTTATTTTGCGTATTATTGTTGTCGTTGTTATTGCATCTATCGCATTGTTTTAAAGATGGCATTGTTCGCTGCTTAAATACCCGTATTCGACAGGCAAGTAATACTTCCACAAAACGAAGTCAAATTTGTCATACTTTATACCAGGTGTTTCGGAATTGCACGATACTATTTTAGGGATGTGTTCTCCAGCGCGAAATAAACAAAAGTGCATACAAATATATGGCATTACGAGTAACTGTTCAAACTGGTCTCTATTTTGTTGAATACAGCATTAAGAACAACGTATCCAGCTTCTCTCGCACGCCTTATAACATCAGGACAAGCCTCGATAGTTGTTGCTGCTTCCACGTTGGTCGTTCCTGAGCTCTTCTTGTGTGCCAATAGGCGTAGAATAAACCATAGACTTCGTCCAGCCTCATAAAAAGTAATCTAATGGCGTTAGATCAGGAGGTCGTAGTGGCCATTTGTAATGGGGCTCCCGCTTGCCGCTACCGCCAGGTGCGAAATTCAGGCAGTTATTCGCTTCTCGCAAAAGACGTTAAACCAACCGAAATTCATCGCCAATTAACAGAAGTGTATGGAGAATCGGGCATGGATATCAAAAACGTCCATAAATGGTGTAGGGAACTGGTCGCACGGGAATTCACGATAAAAAAAAAAAGCGAGATCATCGTCACTCTCGACGGCTTCTGCATTTTAATTCCTGAGGCTTCTGAAAGCATTATTCCTAAGATTTTGACTGAGAAGTTGACTAAAATATCCAAAGGGGTGCGCAAGATGAGTCCCGCGAATGCTTATAGAAGACCACAAACGGCAACGCGTTGATTCTTTGCCACGAATTTCTTCGGTGTTTTGCAAATAAAACCTTTTGGATTCGATTCGAGTGACGAAACTTGAATGTTCCACTTCACACCGAAGATCAAACAACACTCACGTGAGCGGAGGCATTCCTCTTCGCGAAAGTCGCAAAAACTCGAGCGGGCACAGTCTGCTGGTAAAGTCGTGGCAACTGCGTTTTGGGATCGAAACTAGGTATTTCTGGTCGACTTTGTGGCTTATGGGACCACAGTAAACGTTGACAACTGTTGTAAGACACTCAATAAACTCAGACGGGCGATTCAGAACCGGAGGATAGGAATGTTAAGCAAGGGCGTATTCCTTCTCCAAGATAACACTCGCTCCTACGTCACCAGTGCAAACGTCGCTTTCCTGCAAAAATTTGGATGGAACATCATCTCCCACCCCCATTATTCGATTATTGTCATCCTGTAACCACCATTATTCGATTATTGTCACCTGTAACCATCACTTGTTTCACAAGTTGGAAAAAGCGCTCAAACGTTGGCGCCTCGCCGAGTTGGTCAAGGACCTACAGAACCTGCCACAGCGCCCACAAAAAAGCATCGAGCAAAATGGCGACTATGTCCAAAAATAGAGAAATATTCAAGCTTTGAAATGATGTATCATCCGACGCCCCAGACAGGCAGAAGGATAATGTGAAACAAGAAGAGAAGAAATTATGTATCAATTATTGAAAATAAAAGTTTTTTCTATTTGTAAACAACTAGGACATCTTATTTTTGGGATTGGCCTCGTATAAATATATGTACATAATCTTAACGATAGGAAAAAACTTAAAGCAATGTTAAAGTATAAAATGACTATTATCTATTAGTCGTAGAGAACAGAGAAAATTATACATGCTTTTGCCTGAAGTGTCCTACAGCAAAAGTTGTCAGGATGAATGTACATATCGTATATTTAATGCTACAGCGTCTAATCGTGTTTCTATGCAAAACAAATTTTAGCATAGAAATGAGAAGAATCATTAGTAAGATCGGCTTGGACCAACACTGTCTACAAAGCACTTGTTCAATTAACAAATCCGATTCAATTATACTAATACTGGCAGTATAGCTCCATTGCAATTTCTATTTATTCTAAAATGTGTTTGTTTATTGGCCAAAAAAGATCTAAGTAATTTATAGATATTACAAGCCCTGCCTCAGTCAAGTTGGCCCATTTAATTAAAATTTGAGAATTCTACCTTTCTCTTTGAATAAACAATAATTAGCATTACGCAATTATTACGTTCACTAGTAGTTATCTAAAATATTTTAAGTCAATAACTTCCAGATTTTGTTTGGTTAAAATTAAAAAAGAAAAAACTGGCTCGTGGCTTGACGAGTTCTGATGATATGAAAAAAGTATCGTTCATTTATGTATATAAGATGGGCAAAGCTTCAACGGAAGTAAGTCGAGCTGTTAACCTATCTTGGCACACTGTTCAAAATATTGTTTCTTCGTAAAAGAAACTGGTTTAGTTGCGCACAAGAACCCAAAATTGGATAATTCCAACGTAAATTTGAGAGCCCCGAAGTTGATTTTAAGGGGAAATCGCAATTTCAGTTTGGACGAAATAAGTTTTTATGGAATGCAGCAACTGAAAAAATCTTTCTAAAGCAACCGTTCAAAAATTAGGCCCTTTCGACACTCTTGGCACACCGTATGTACCAATTGTAATTTCAACTGGATAACGATGTTTTGCACGTCTGCAAGAGGAGTATGTAAACTACACTTGATAGAAGAAATTCTGAACGCTGATAAATATATTCTGATTTTACAAAACCATCAATGGAGGAAATGCGACGATCTTGGTTTGATTGTGCGTTTCAACAACACGGTGCGGCATGTCATACAACTATACAAGTAAGAAGCTGGACACATGAAGATAATATTTCACGATTAGATTTGGTTCCTAGTGGTCCACACCTTTCTCCAATTAAACCTTTGTGGTACATTATGAAGAAAAAGGTACGGTACGTCCTGCAAGAAATGTTCAAAAATTGTGAAAGCGTTACTTAATATTTGGAATGGCTTTACCTCTAATGGGTATCAAACACTACTCAACACTATAACAGAACCTATAAACTCTGTAATTAAACAAAATGGTGAAGTAAATTGGCGGTAACTTCATTTAAAAGGTTAACCATATCAAGAAATTAAATTCGCTAACCAATAAAAGTCAATTGTTTTTGTACTTTAGTTGTGAAAATATTATTTTGACATAAATTAATATAAAATTAAAGCTTTTACATAAGAAATGTGTAACTTTCTTTTCGCTTTTCTTATACGCAGAGAATTTTATTACACTGAGACGGGGCTCGTATATGTCATTGAACTTATAGGGATTTTTAACATTCAAGAAATTAATCCTCAATGTCAGCCTCGTCCGATACATTGTCTGACGTTATTAGTTGTATCATGCAATTTCATCGCGGTTAGAAGCACTAACGGCACTATAAGCATGTAACTAAATCATTAATTAATTCTAAACTGTAAGTAATTAGTACTGCACCGATAATTGTTAGTGCAAATCCCAAGAGAACTGACCTAAAAAATATGCACGGTAGTATGAGACGATAAGCAATGAACCAGTAAGTAGAATTTGAAACGAAAAGAAATAGACGTTAAAATACCATGAATTTTTACAAAACTTACTCGTTTTGAAATAAACGTTTGAAAGATAAACTCGTGTTTGCAGCGACAAGAAGCTTTAACGTCCAAATTTCTTCAAGCGCAAAGGAAAAATACAAAAATCATAACAAGTCGAGAGTTGATCTTGAATAGTACCTAACACGTTTCTGTGATGGTATGCGCCATGATATATCTACAAACATTATAGGAAACGCTAATCCACAGAACGAAGCAATTTGTTACAAAACAACTATATGCGTATCATTAAACAGATTAATATCCAAGAGTGTGCTAGCATTTCCGACCAAAACTTCGTAGTATAGGTTTTTGTATAGGATAATATGCAAAAACAGTACGCTATGATATTAAAACGAGCTACCGTAATAAAACCAAAAACTAATTTATATGTAAACCAGGTCTTCGTGATGCTGTCCCAGTGAAACAAATAACAGACACAATGTTTGAGGTTGCATAGATATGTTGAAACGTTGATTCCATACAGAATTTTGCCTCATTATAACTGTATTATGTAAAAAAAAGATAAATCATTTAAATATTTCCTACTTGCATCAAACAAGTAATACCAGATGCTTTATATTCTCTTGTGATGACATGAATACATTACTTCCGATTTCAAGCTTTTAGTACCATATCTATTTTATACTTACAATTCAAGACCTATTTTTCAAATACATTTTCTCCTATCTTATTGTCAATTTATTAACACATTTATTGACAAATTAACCGGAAAAACTAATAATAGGCGAGTTAATATAATACATACATACATACTTACATAGTCACAAACTTCGCATAGTGAACGTTCCGTTACTGTTATAAATTTGTAAGTATAACAAGTAATTATTAACGCGTTCTATTTATTTGGGCCAGAGCGACGAAACGAAGTCAGAAATGTGTTAATATTTTCATTTAAGATTGTTACGAGTTTACAGTTAAGGCCACCACTGCCACATAAAACTCCGTTATGTCACAGAAAGAAAATTGCATGAATAAATATTCATATATCTTTACCGATACCACACCGGAATTATACGAGGTTCGTTCAAATTAGAAGTCGAGCAATATTCTACGAAATTATTTATAATATATATAATAATGTGGAATTTTCGTTAAATACAGTCAGCATCTTCAGAGTTCTCTTGCACTTAAAATTAGAGCAGATATTTTTCTTTGTGATATCAAAACATTTCATCGGTGTGCTCAATTCAAGATTATAGAAAATAGCGGGTCTTTTGTGACAGCAGTCCTTGTGAAATTTTGTTTTCAATAACTTTTCCGTTTAAATAAATGTGTAGTAACCGCAAAACATCAATTAATAGTGATTGCAAGGATGGTGCAGTCGATATTATATCACATCGGTAAACTCCTCACCACACAATTATTTAATTAAATCCGGTGACATGTGTTTCGTTAACATCTTTAAACCGTACCTTACCGAATGAACCGTTAAATTCTATTCCTTGAGGTGATGAGTTTACCGATGTGCTGTGATGTTAGTAACCGAAACACATGAAATTTGATGGAGCAAGACCCAGTGCAGATGATTGATAATTTCCAGTTTCATTCCCTTTCTTTTCCGGAGTTGTAAGTTTGTATGCTGCCCTGCATTATTGTGATAAAAATCAAAAACTCTTCTGCTGGCGAGCACGAGATATTCTTTTGGAATGGTAGCCTTCAAATGTTGAAAGTCAAACACCCCGTATTAACACTCTCACGGCCCTTTCCCGCGTCCTAATCCATTCTGGAATGATATGGGATGATGTGGTGAGCATCACGCATTTGACAACCGCCTTATTAACACCTGTTCATAATGAAAGCAGGTACACAAATTTTGATGTCAATGAATGGGCGATTCGCCCGGGTTTTGAATGCAGACCACCGTTATTGCATCCAAACACCTTAACAGTTAGATCAAACGTTGAATTTATGGGCATAAAGTGAAACTTATTATCGTTTCTTCTTGTGGAAAAATCGCACAACGAATATCATCTCTTTTACTCCACCACATGCACAAAATGCTCTTTTGGTAGTGAATTTTACGAACAAAGAAAGTAGACAAGTGGTGTGTAGGCCAAGGCACGTGGAAACAGCATAAGTCGCAATGCGACAAGAACACCATCGTGAGAATAGAATAAAACACCACAAGAATTATAATAAAGGAAGCAGCTTATATGACAATAACAATTACACCAATAAGGAAACCATGGGTAAAGGTGAAAGACATATGGCCAGGGATTATAACAATTTATTGAGTATTTAACTACCAAATACAATCAAAACTCTCTAAGTCGACACTACCATAACTCGCAAAACTTCCTCAGTCAAATTCTTCAGTTGTCTGGAGCACATCAATGCAATTTTAATAGCTCTCTCTAATATAAACTTTTCTAAGCCGAATACTTCGAAGTAGTAGTATAACTTCGACTGGGAGAGGTTCGACTCTATTGAGGAAGTTAAATTTAATGTTATCCAAAAATCTAGCCAATCAGAACGTCATAGTAAGTCCAAAAAAGTGTGGGTGTAGTACTGCAAATGCTTATATCAATAAATGGAGCACCATAAGCTTTGATTTAACATATTATTTGTTTCCGTCGTTCGGAATCCCACGTTTAGGAAACTGATCTATTGACCTTCTCAAGTCAATTTTGAAGTAACACAAAAGTCTTGTCGGTCGGTATGCCACATTTAGTGCGTAAACTCAAAATAGGTTTGGGAACAGGACTGTCCATCCTTTCGAGATGTGTTACCCAGTGCAAATCTCTTGCTTTAATAAACTCCGAGATAGGTGAGCAGTTAAACAGTTGGTGGTATAGCTCTTTATCGTCTCGTCTTTCCCATCCTTTCTCCGAATACTCTTCTTAGGATTTTTCGCCCACACACTTCTAATTTGTTCTGGTCGTGTTCGTTCATCACTCATCCTTTACAACAATAAGTAAGCGTTGGACGCACGACGGTTCCGTTTATTCTTATTTAGGGTATTCCAGAGACCGGTTTTGATCTCAAAATTTGGGTAGCCCTCCTCTACATTTGTTATTTATTAGTACTCCCACGTACATATAACTTTCCACTTCTTCAAAGACTCGTTGAAAGTAGAATAAAATCTGCGTTCGGTGCGTGTTATCGTATTATCCCACTTGGGATTACTAAAAATAAAGCCACTAGTAGCGTTTATGTTTCTACATCTAAATAACAAGCATCCTATTGGAGGGTATACGAGGTCAGAGGTTCTCAAAATCTTCTATATGAAACTATAATATTAAAAAGAATAATTACTGCTTATAGGAGGAAAATATTTTCTCTTACAATTTTCGTTTTATTTTGTTTGCACTTTCTCCTGTTTTAATTTGATGTCTAACTTGTGAAAAGCTCGGTATGTACTTCCAGATATACTCCCATTTGAAAAATATTATTACTAAAGTCGTGGTCATCGAGGTATTACTTTACAATACATTTTCATATACACTTTTCCATTCAAAATTTATCTCATTCAAAGTCGAGAATCGTCAAACTTCGAAGTATTAAAAAGAATTGACAAATATGTTATTGTTTCTTGAAGAATTACGAAACAATCGTTAGGGTCATCAGTTCGTTAGAAGTTTAACAACATTGCTCTTCTCATGAATCTTGTCCAACGTTCTGACGTAATTGCCATCATTCGAGGAAGATGTCCAAGAGACATATCCTGGATCGGTAAAAAATGATTTATTGTTATTTGTTGAAGTTTGAAATTCAAAATAAAAGCTGAAAATTCGAAAGGAAAAGAAACAACATAACACAATAAAACATCAAAATACGTTGTGGTGGATTTACTGTAAATACAGAATCAATTAGTCAGTTAAGATATCTATAATAACCAGATTTAGAAGGGAACAAAATAATTAAATCTGAAAGGGAAAGAAGAAATCGAAACTTCAGTTTTAAAATAAAACTTTTATATGAAAAAGTAGTACGAGGAAACTGTAAGAATAAGTAAACAATAAAACGTCGTTAAAAGTAAAACTAATATATCCTTTTCGAAAACTAAGCACCTAGAAAACCCACACGAAAAGCTGCTAGAGACGTGAGTCCTCGATGATTTCCCAAGTTATGTAAATAAATGTATTGAAAGTAAGTAGGTATAAAAAACAATAGAAAAGAAAGTAACGGCATACGAATATTATTAGCGTCTAATTCTGGAAGATATAAAACAATGAAAGCCCAAACATTCGAATTATGCGGTGAACAGGAGTTAAATTGTAGATCCGTAACTAAGCTCGTCTCGATTTGCATATCGATAAAAATCGAATAAAACGGTGTATGTGGCCGAGAAATTTCGAGAGCACCGCATACTACCTAGTGGCTAGAGTTGATCTCTTCAACCGTGCATGACTAAAGAGATGTTCCATTGCAAAGGCGAGTCGCATTTTATACATTTACCTGAAAGTATGACCATCGTCGACTTTTAAAGCCGCTGATTGAGGAAGACTATTTAAAGCAAATGGTAGAATTCTGACAGGTAAGTAGGTCACTGTATATAAAGACAAGTTCAAGGTATGCAGAGGCCATTTACAGTACACCATTCGAACAGTGCTCTCGACGGATCTTCTCGTGTAGATACTTACGGACTCGACGGTAGTGCGTTTTTCCGGTTTTAATCTATTTTTATCGCAGCGAATAAAAGTAAGTCATATTATGTATATTTTTTAATAATTATTTTAATAATAATAATAAATTACTGGGTAATTAATTTAAATTTTAACAAAAGAAATTTAGAAAGTCTGCGATTAAAGGCGCGGGATTGAAGGAAATAAATATATTTCTAATAGGCAGCTCGCCGCGACTTAATCGCAATTTTTTCTTCGCAAAAAATCCACGAAGAAATTGAGGCTGAGTTAATTATGATTCGCTAACGATAATCATCCGTCGAATAGCTCGGGTTATTGGTCTTAAAACTTGACCTACTATTTGGTGTGCGACGACCTCATTCTTCTGCGAACCTGACCATAATCATTTGACTTAAAAAACTTTTTCAATTCGAACGACGACGACGACGACTTTTCAGATTCGTCCAGAGAAAGAAGGCAAAAACTTCACTTTTAACATACTTAACGAATGATGTTCGTAAAATGCTGTTCTCAGACACAATTACTACCGGTGATAAGATAAAATGAGTCCTTGAGATTTTAAAACTGTCTGCCACTACTGAGGAAACTTTTTTAACATTTTCTAAGAGACGACAACGTGTACTTGGATTTTCGTCTTTATCTCGATCTTTGCAATCTATTTCAATCTTTTTTTTTAATATAAAGCTTACCTGAATGCCTAACTTTCTTAATTGTTAAAGCAGCTTTAGCCGTGTATTTTGTAGTAGGCAGGTATACGAGAATGAAACAAAGTTTAGAAATCACTCCACTTCAGTTCTAGTAAAAGCTTTCTAACCCTGTTGACCATAAATTCTAGCTGTATAGTTTCTAGGAATGCAGATAAGTAACGAAGTGTAAGTGAGCGTTTGAGATAAATTTCTTTCTGCATGTATAGTTAGTTAGAACTATGAGTTTCAGCATTATTAAACTTTCCACATGAGGATGCTGTCCCTTTTAGTTTTGAGATACTGTCTACGCTCGTTATTCGTGCATTCAGGATTCGCGGATTCGTTATTCACGGTTAAAATTTTTATGAACGTACCTCCATATTCGCAGTACTTTTCAGGAACGTAACCCCCACAAGTAGCGAGCGTTGACTTTATTTATTTATCTAATTTATTCGATTTAACTTTAGGCAAATACAAGGAAATCTTTCTGGACGAAATCCTTTTATCATTTACAAACGTTTTAAATATCAATTTAAAAAATATATGTATATTGAATTTCACATCTGATATATTCAAAATTTGCAATTAAAAGTTGATAAGGCGTCTCAGTTCTGATAAACAGCAAACCATTTCTGGTTTTGCAGATTTCGATAGCTTCGATTAAATCGATTCGCTGTGAACAGCTTGAATCGGAAACATTAACGTCAATCGCTTTAATCATCTCATAGAAGATTTGAATAAAAACTTTGGTCATTTGTCATACATTTAGTTGAATAGATTTTAGATTATGGAGAAAGTAGTTCTATTACTAAGCCATCTTGACGTTCTAAAATTTATAAGAGAACATGATGGTACATAGCCACATCATTGGAAGCTTGCACATTCTTCTTTTACTGTTTGCTAGGTGTTCTTCAGGCTATAATCTCCTTGCATCAATGACCATAAGATACTTTAAGAACTGCTGCAAAAGCTTTGGTAAGAGATCTAAGAAGCAATCAAAGTACAATAAAATTAAAAACATTATTATTACTTTTTCACGTTGCATTCTCATGCCTAAGAACGAACCGACGTTCACGATTAGTTTTGTCGATTTCGTTGATGGTAACAGTTTTCAGATCGGATTTATAGTACAACAACCCAGAGATTTCCAACATTTTTTAGGCCAGCGCGCACGTTTAAATAGTGACTCAATTGACGCTTCCTTTTAAAAATAATTTATGGATTTAATTATCAACGCAACCAATTATTGCTATTAGTAATGGGGTGGGATCAAATTAATTTAAGAAAGCTTGCTAGTTTTCTGCAATAAAAAAGTTCGATTAACTCGTCACTTCACTCCAGAATCGATACTCTGCATATGGGTTAGGAATTATATGATTCAGGAATGCCAAATTTACAAAACATTATTGCGTACAGGCTAGTACAAACACATATAGCTAAGAGGGAGGGAGTGGTTGATCCTCAATCCTATATTTGGGACAATGAATGCCTTGTTAGATCTTCGCAATTCCTACAATGGGTGGTACAACGCCCGTTGTGAACCACCGTAATAAGCAAGAATTGAACTGTTGCTACGTTTCAGCGCCAAGCAAATAAAGTCTAGTTTGGTCATCTGAAAACTACGATTACATTCTTATTTTTTTTTGACATTACTTTGCTCCAACGAATACGACCCAGTTTTTGAACTTTGGTCAAATTGCCTGAAATTCACTGGGCTGATAACCTGTTAAAAACAAAATCGTCGATGTCTTCTTCATGTTAATGTCAAGGATTAATTCTATTTCATAGGAAATCGCATATCCATCCGTCTCAAAAAGCCCCATGCACAGCATCGATGTTTTCGGAATAATACTGGTGCATGAACGACCTTCAATAAATTCATCATTGATACTACTGCAACCAAGTCGGCGCTTAATTTTAGTTTTAGATGGCGCTTGATGAGAAAAGTCGAAAGAAAATGGATTGTCTTCTTTCGACTTTTTGTTATCGACTTAAACCGCTTCCGAAATCATCGTACGAAAATGTTTGCAACTCAACTTCATTTGTTTCGAAAGCTGTTGACTTTGTTCTTGTATAAAAACGTTATTAAATGACGTTCACTCTGCCACTACTTTATGTGTACAATAATGAAACATGACAGAGAGTCTCAGAAGTAAATTTTTTCCTGTCACTACAGTCTAGTCCAAACATTTTAAACCGGAAACGCCCTTCGCTTACTACTCTGGCAGTCTCCGAGTAGGTATATTCTTTGATTAAGCTCCAATGTTGAACACTGTATCTAAGATGCCTTCTTCAAAATGCATTTCTTGAAAGCAATTTAATTTTGTTGCATTCTAATTTGTCAATTCGAACAGCAAACTACTTCTTGGATATGAAAAACTTATGACTTTCAAATTCGCACGATTTGATGCAACCGGGAAGTACAATAACTCAAACAGAAAGAAATGATTGCCATTTAGTCAAAAACTTTTCGAAGATTGAATATGGAAAGTGGTTTAAAAAATGGTTGTTAATACAGAATACATATACATCGTAACCTGAATATTTACAATATCTGGTAAACTAAATTGTCATCCTCAATCGAGGAAACATGAGTTAAAATGAAGGTGAGATGTGCTGCTTGGATTAAGCATTTACCAAAGTTGACAAGTTACAGTTTCTTCCCTTTATGTTTTCTTTGGTGAGGATGACAACTTGATTGTCAAAATACATATTTAGTGGTAAATCAGTGTAAGGGTACTGCGGTTAAAATAATATATAAAACAAATATGAATTACCCTTACCACACCTTTCGGAAATAATTCCAGATACGTATTTCGGCAACTAAGTTGCCATCCTCAGTGGAAAACTGGGGGAGTTAATTCTCGCCAACGATATCTGGCCAACGTCCAAGACTTGACAACTTTAAACCATTGCACAAAGAACGTCACAAACTTAACGCCCCCACAGACTTCGCCCACGTCTTGGGCGTTGCTCAGATATTTAATTCCCCCAGTCTTCCACCAAGGATGGCAATTCGGTTGCCGCAATACGTATCTTGAATAATTTCCGAAAGATGCGGTAAGGGTAATTTTTATTTATTTTATATACTATTTAGAGGTACTTAGATTAATATGGTAAGATTAAGAACCTAATTTATTTGAATATTTTAGAACGTCTTCAGAATATTACAATCAAAAACCTTTAAATTTTGAAAACAAAACGGAAGACACACATGCATACAATAGCATCTACTCACAAGGAAATAGCATGTAATAAAGATACGCTCGTAATGCATAAAGTTAAAAGCGCTTCTGCTAATCAAGCAGACTCTTTACTCCTCGGGCTCCATTATGAACCTATTCTACTACAGTCGACAACTGCAAACCGTTAGGTGATTAGGATCTGTGCTAAACGCTATTCAAGCTTCATGACTCGTAAATACAAACTGTTCGGTACTTATTTCTAAATTTATTGTTTAAGAATGGCATACTTAAATAGGATATCGATACCTTTCTGAAGTTACCGCGACGAAACCTAATATTGCAGAAAATAAGATACTCATTAAAATGGCAATCAATTTTCGAAATATAGTAAGAGTAAATCAGATCTTTCTATCAACAATCACAAAATATACATATACACTTTGTCTATTTTAAGTTTTTACCTACGTCATTGTTTCATCGTAGGAGTAAAGACAATCTATTAATTTGGCTATTTTTCGCACGATTTGCGTTTGTCCCAGAG
This sequence comes from Chrysina gloriosa, assembly GCA_038088585.1. NCBI lineage: Eukaryota > Metazoa > Arthropoda > Insecta > Coleoptera > Scarabaeidae > Chrysina > Chrysina gloriosa. Next base: position 11,989,293 of record CM076090.1, on the reverse strand, counting down.
ACAAAGATCTATGGACAAAAATTGATAACGTAGGTAGAAACTCGAAATAGACAAAGTGTATGTAGTCAATACAATAACTATGTTCAACCATAACTCGGATCCTACTATGTATTTATTTTTGTCATTTTTGATTTATGCAACACTGAAGCAAACACTGCAAACAGCAGCCTCAGAATCCTACTAATTGCACTTTACTACATAGGATAATCTTCGAAATAACCTCCGCTATTGAACAGGTTGTTACCTGAAAAGGAAGTATTTCCGGGCGTCTACCGTTTAAAAGGGATACAAGTCGTGATTTCGGTGAATGATGGTCTATACGTCTCCGGTGCCTCTCAATAAAATCATTCGTGTTGTTACAAGAAAACTTGCAGATTAAATTTAAGTGAGTAATAACTCAAAAAAAAAAAAATTCTTGCAATTTGTTTTGTTAAGATTACTGCGAAACAGACAGACATTTTAAGACACTAATTTGTTTGAATTATTCTTTACATTTACCTCTATTTAATAATGGATACAAATTTTAGAAACCGTAGTAGTTGAAAATAGTGCGTTAAGTTTGTTTTGTTTCTTGTTAATCCTGTTGGAAATTTATGAAATTACAAAAAGACGTCGGAATTTATTAGAGCATGATGTTGGTCTAAAACAAAACAAATTAGTGTAGTGCATGTGATACTTATATTTAATTCTGTTAATATTTCAGCGCAAAACTAGGTAATTACTCTTCACTTTCTCCTAATTTTTCTACACATATCAGTTTCTACTATTCTAGAAATGGGCAAAACAGGATCTTCGACTATCATAGCAGGAGAAAGAATGGAAATTTATGCTTCTTTGACTTTTCCAATTAAGCTCTTATCCTATGTTCAACTACAATCAAATTGGCATGATTTTATTAAGTATTTTTTATACCAAAAATTAAGTAGATTCGTTCATTAACTCTGCCATCATATTACTAGACAAAAATAGTATTACAATTGTCGCAGATAAAGTTAAATGCCACAAGTCATCAAACGCGCGAGCGAACATGTAATCGATTTTATGTTAAGAACAAAGGTACGAGGAATTCGCGATTGTCCTCACATAAAGATATTTTTGCCTAAATTGTCCGAGTAACGGAGACACCTACAGCGAAATGTAGGTTAGGCGATCAGTGCATGACGAAAGTTTTCGATTGATTAAACGTTTATAAACGCTTGAATACTGGTGATGATTTTGCGTGGATTAAAGGGAGAGGAAAGTGCAGTCTACACGAAATAGTTGTAATTATATTTATTGAGATGCATTTAGCCATACAATATGCAGTCTGACAAAATGCTAGTTTTAATGCGAGTAACTTTACTGGGCGATGTTATAAGTATGTTAAATGTTAAAATAGCGTTTCTTCGACTCTTAGAGGGACCAAATAATATATAGTTCTGATCGAAGCATTATTACCAGACAATTGTTTATGTAATTTAATTACCTTCACCAAGTTTTGCATCTTGTATTACTTTCTGTTTGGCTACAAATCTCTCACTACGGTCTCTTCGACATTCGGTTCTGGTGGAAGACTTCATATGAAATATTTACGGTTTGGTAGCTCCATCGACCAAATCGACTATTGAGGAATTAGACCGTCCTGTGAGAATTTGAAGCCAAACAGAAAGTAACTTAATTAGGAGATAAATCATACCACTCATTCAAATCCCAATTATTTGTTTAACTTAACTAAGTACTTGTCTTTTCTGAGCATTGGGTTATTTTTTACTGATACCAAATAATTTTTATCAATATTTTGCCATCGTATCGGCAGCACCGTAAATCTATGTTCATATATTTCGGGTTTCTATCAGCAAAAACCGATTGGACACCATCACCATTCTTGTAATTCACTATTCACAGAGCCTTGCAAAAGGTTAAAGACATAATAATCTGATGATTCAAAGTCAGGACAGCGTAAAACTTTTTTCAATAAAGATGATAGAACTTTGTATATCTGTCATCACCATACCGACTCCGCCTTCTGTAATGCCAAACATTTCTCTTCAGAGATATGTTTGCCATTTATTACAATGGGCTTAAGCCGCTTGAACGATGTTTATAATTAGTAAAGATTTATTATAAACTCGCAGCGGTTTTAAAATCCTAACATGGAGTAGTGACCTCCTGTTACCTTGCGAAAAGGTACAATGCCACTGAATTCATGCCACATTAAGACAACACTAACCTACGGAAGTCGAGAGATAATCCATTAGGTAAATTGATTTCATCGAATCAGCGACCTATTCCATCATGCGTTTTACAGAACTTAAAACTATTAACAATAGATTAAAACTGACACTTCTGGACTTATCGTTCTTGACCGCCTAGCCTGCATATCTATTTCTTTGTTACAATAGTTTTATTTTGATTTTTAGTTTCCTTTTCTTTACTCTGAAGGTTATAGGTAGAGGGCTTATACCTAAATGCGTTGCACGCCATTGCGGTGAATTATCCGTTTTTGACTATACACTAATGTGTTTTATGACCTACTAATTATATTTGTATTATTTTGATGAGTGTCAGGTTGTGATTGGTTCATCTCGTGTGCTTTACGATGATTTTCGATTGATACTCCTACTAAACAATCCAATTTCCGTTACCACTTATCAATCTCTTTAAAGTAGTTATTTGCGTTGCATTCATAACTAACAATAAGTTACAAATGTTAATTCGTCGTATTTTTTGAGCCTACGAGGAGCATATCAATGGAATTTCTTTACAAAGAAAATTTGCTATTTGGATTCCTTCATAAAGTCAACTACTGAAGTTGTGATGACAAATATATATACATAACTGTAATGTCAGTAAAATTTTAGCATTAATTATAAAATATTGATGTACATCAACAAAACCGAAACATTCCAAATACGTACGTTAAAAATTCAAGACGGCAGTAGGTTAGATAACGGTGATTTCAACGCACGAAGTTCAAGGTCGCTTTTAGTATTGACTATCCCTACAGTTTAAAATCAACCGGCGGAAAGGTGAACTGGTTAGGACTGACGCGATTTTTACTTTTAACTTTTATGCGCTTTCTTTAGTAGGTTAATTGCAGTCCTTTTTAACCATCAGCGAAGTATTGAGCGCAATCACCCAGTTTCCTCGTTGGTTTCACATTTGCTATGTCGTGTTATGCGGCGGACGTAACAATTACGCCGATTTCGGTTTGCTTGGGAAGGCATGCGTAATATTTGTGCATCGAACTAGAGAATAGTTGATAGACGAAGACGTGTTTTTCATAGACTGGAACAAAGTTAAAACAAATAGAGACGTATGCGCAATAGATTGAGTAGACTTCCATTGTTACCTCTGAGCTGAAGAGACTTTAAAAGATTGTACTCGTTTTTCTTTTCAAGATTTTAGCAAAATTTGAAAGTGCTACGGTTTTCTGGATTTGGAGAACATTCTGAGATAAGCGAAATTCTTCCTTAAAATGAGGTCGTACCTGTGCTTGTGCAAATTTAAACCGTATTTATCAAACAACTATACGTTTGTGTTTTGTTCGCTTTCAGTAGTAAAAATATTGAACTCACTTTCCTGGATGTGATCGTGTTGATTGGTGAAGATATCGTAAGGGTAACAATCATTTCATTTGAGTTCGTTATAAAACAGCAGGCTCCATATTTCTAACTACCAGAACTAGCAAACTACTATTTCATATAGAGCTTAATCAAGAGGAGACCTATGTTACATAAAACCTTGTTAAATGTTTAGAAATACCAGAATGCTCACCAAACATCCTTGTGGATTATGCTCCTGAAATGTTGAGAAAAGATTCTAAAAAGTTCTAAAAATAACGGTTTTAGTTCTGTTTTCAGTGCTAGTTCCTAAACAATGATATGTCCAAATAGTATTTCGAAAATAAACAACATCGTAGTTGCATCGTAGTCTCTGTTTTTACGACTTTAGTTCGATTAAAATACTAGCGATGTACAATACAATTGATACTTTGAGAATAAGATTATTTTTGTCATCAGAACAGAAAGGTATGTACCGCAATGAACCAATGGAACCAAGTAATTCAGAACGTTTAAATATTCAGGAAAGCAATCGTGTTCGTAACCAAACACGAGAGAGTGAATCTATGACTGCGGGGTCTACAACACGAAGAGGCGAGCCTCCTCGTCAGGAAGACATCTGTAGGGTCTGAAGCTTGATGTGAAAATTCTTATCGGGGCTACAAGACATGAGAGACTTGCTGAAGGAGCAGCATGTTAGACACTGGTGGACCGCACGGGGGCTAAGACAATATCACATGTTCATTATAAGATCTTTAGATGACAAAGCACCACAATTGTAATGTAATGTAATGAAGTGGGGTCTGGCCCAAAATGGCCCTTTGCAGTGCGACCATCGTTGATCTATTGTGCACCACAATTACTTGTTGCTAATATCTCTACAACATAGAAATAGTGAGAGATTTAAACCAAGGTATATAAAAACAAACCTATATCATTTTCAAAGCAACGGCCGTTTGATCCTATGATTAAAAACCATCTATGTATGAATTGCTCAATCCCGAGTTGATTTCACGTTTTATCTTTACAATCGATAAATTTGTCGTGTCATATTTTCATCTCATTCAAATTACTGAAATGATAGCCGCGCCATTTTCAGCAGGAAAGATAGTCAGGTGGCGCAACGTCCGAAGTATATACCGAATTCTTCACACTTATGCATCAAATTAAAATAAGAAAATGGATAACAAATAAAACAAAACGTTTAAGAGACTAAATTTTGCTAGTCCCAGAAAAGCCGATATTAATTTTTATAATTTAAGATTCGGAAGGAAAGATTGAGAAGTGCAAATGCTTATTTAGACAAAGAAATGTAAACGCTAGTAAAATCGGTTCCATATATTTAGCAAAGTCAAGTGGATATTACGATAGGTGGTATAGGTTTAATTTCGTTTCCGTGCTTTCAATTCGATGGAACAAAAACTTTCATTTGCCCATTTTTTTCTTTAATACTGATTGACTTTTACCTTATATAATCCTATAAATATTTACGTCATTGTTAAAAACATGTAGAACAGTTAAAATCTTGTCTTAACTTCTTTTTGATATGTCTTGATATCTGTTTTGGGTTAAACAACGAAGGGTAGTGTTGAGCTTAGGGCGCTGTACACCCCCTTAATGTGAGATTGAGTAGCTAAGAAAGTAACCGTTTTGGATCACATCGTCATTATCGCACTGAACACGTACTTGCTGGTACCCAATTCTTTTGTCTGTGTAAATAATAAGATCCAATTGATTTGAACTCTTGCGGTAATTTCTACTTGTTTAATTATAATTGGAAAAAAGATATATAAATCACATAAACTTATTTCGTTAATGTTTCTATTTCAGAATGTACACACAATTAAAAGGATGGACCGTCTTAGCCTTACTCACAAGCAGTGCAATAATCAGCACTTTAGCATATCCTAATGAACGAAATTTCGTACCAGCTAGAGGTCCACAATTACCAGCGCAAAGGATAGAAAGAAAATTCGTCGAGAAACCAAACGCAATCAAGAAAGTAGCGCTAGACGACATCAACGATATAGAAACGAACGAGATCCAAGAACCCGGATTCACCTGGTCGAGTTTGCTCGGTAAGATTCAGTTCGTACTACTACTACTAGAAACTACATTTTATTGAAATTACGTTATTTTACGCGCGAACTTTCTATGGGGAAAAGCGCAATTTGCTAGTCTATGTTGGCGCACTTATTTCTCTTTTGCTTCGAAATAATGCTTTTGTATAGAAAATTATTAAGGGCATATTAGCATGACATATTCTTGAATTTCATGCCCGTCTACCCGTGGAATTTTCGAGTTAACAACTTTTAAAACGTTTCTAGGCGTGTTTAAAAAATGTCCAGATGGTTTAGATAGGAAACTTTCTTATTCATTATTTAATCCTTAAAGTGCAGTCACCCCAGCTTTTCCGAGTGGCTATAAAAGATGTAGTAAATGTTTCGCTTTTACAGGTTCATTGATGCAGATGATTTTCAATCCCGCACCCCAACAAGGACCTAATAAATCCGAAAATATCGATGATAACGGAATAGTATCATCGCCTTGGGCTAACTTGATAACAGTCGGTCTCAAGATCTTGACAGCCATCCTAGGAGGAGGTGGAGGCGGTGGGGACGGAATAGATAAAGTAGATAACGGATCCCCAATGCAGGTATTTGCCAATTGCTTTTACTAGACTTTGCTACAGACGTTGTAAAAAGTTCCGTAGTTAGGTTTACGACAAATTACCTAAACACAGATCCTCACTTCTACGATCCTCAATCATCAAATCGGAGGGCATCCTCGCTTAATCTATGCTTATTAATTCGGACGATCTTTGGCATTTTGTAAATATCCTTCATAAAATTTTAATATCCCTAAAATGATTTGGAAAAATACGGGAAAAGTTATAAGCCATAAAAACAGGATAATCGTTACATTTACGTACATAGTTGTATATATAAAATATAAGCGAAATATTTTTCGATTCCTTAGTTAGAAAATGTAAATTCTATACATTAACAAGAAATATAGTTGGTTTCAACTTTTTGATTAGGGAGGAACGCAGGACGAGCAAAAGGTTTTGTGGTAAAAAGACCATCTTCAAGGGGACACGTAACATCTGTTGGTGGGTGATTTTCTTTACAGATTTTTGCCTTTTTGTCAACACATTCACAGCTATTAAGAATATATCTTAAATATGTATGTCTGTATACGTCTTAGGCTGTATAATAGGCATTTTATTCGTATAAAAGGATGACCTTTCCTACACCCATCAAGGAAAAAATAATCATCTTGCACACCTTCATAGATATTTTGCAAGCGGAAAAGTTTTCCTTAAATGTGAAGATGGAAGAAGCCACTCCACTGAACATCGATGCAAGTTCTGAATTCGGGGAAGAAAAAGGAAAATACAAAGGACGAAATCCATCCAAGTACACAGTAATTACTAGTCACCAACAGATGTATGAAGGGTGTAAAAGAAGCATACTATATATGTATATAAGCACCAGAGTCTAGGAGGCCCATGTCTTAGTGAGTGAGTGAGTGTTCTCCACTCATTTCGGTCTACCACTTTAATCCTTCAGTTTCGTTTCTTCTCTTTCTAGCCCCTGGTCTTTTGATTTAGTTCTCGGCCTCCCCATTATGGGCTTTCCTGTTAGAATTATTCGCTACTAGTTACTTAGAGATCCTCTCCCAGGATTGTCTCATTATATGGCGAAATCATCTTTCACGACCCCGATTAAACTTAGTTCTTGATATAGCTTTCCCACATGTTAGCCATTCGCCTGCCCTCACAAATTTTTCCTCTGCTATGCAGCTATTGTACTCTTTCATTCTTGTTGAAAAGAAACATACACTGAAGAAATATATAAAGGAATTAGCTAATTACCGTAAAAAGTATAATATTAACAAGAAGGTGAAAGAAATGTCAGGATTAAACAGTAAATAAGAGACGGTAGTGAAATATCGGACATACATTTAAATTCCGGAAAACATCAATAAAACAATTACTCCACGATGAAAGACATATGGTAATGACTAGAGCGCGACATATACACGAATGAAATCGAAGACCTCTTAACTGGAGGTTAACGTAAACAAAACCAAAGGTCTAATCATCAGTACCGATGAGAATGTGTCGCTGAATATAGTAGTGGATTCAGTGAGAGTATTTTTACCTTGGTGAGATAGTTCGATGTGGATCTATAACTAAAGAAGAAATATTTAACAAATAATAAACAAAGCCAGGTATTTGGAGGTAGTTAGAAAGCTTGGATGATCAACAAATCTTTTTGTTGACCAAAATGAAAGTATACCAACACGGTACAATCAGTTTCTCTAGTCAAAGGATACATTAAAAAATGTCTCTACCTCTTATTTCCATGCATTAAACAACGTTTACAACTTACACATCCCAATTAAGTTTGTGTAATGCAGACAGAAGCAAATAACAGACAGAAGCACAACAGGGGAATTACAAAAATATGTTATGCATATCTTTGAGAATGGTCTTGTTATCACAAACTTTCAAACTTTTCCGAGCTTCTCACCCCATATTCCTCGGTTAGTATTAATTCGAATAAAAACGAAAAACCATACGAAACGTGACGTTGCTTTAAAAATCCGAAAAAATTTCGAAACGATAGCAACCTTTCATTTCCAATTTTGAAATTGGTGCATCATCAGTAATTGCTAGCATCCTGAAATCATATAGCGTAATTTTTAAAATAAAGTAGAAACATTGCAGAACTAAAATCTTGATCTTGATAAAAGGCTCGTTTACAAACTATGATTCAAATAATTGCATCGCTACGGGTACAATCAAAACAATAGGAATAACAATATAAAAAACATATCTGTTATTTAAAGGCTGTATTACACGTATCAGCCCGCAACGCTGCTTTCTGACGTGGTCTTGCACGTAATAGCACTACGCTTGCAAGATCACGTCGACCCCCAGACGCAAATCATATTGATTTGATATTCAAAGGTTTCTTACACGTCTCAGCTTGCACCGCTACTTTCCTACGTGCCAGTTGATACATGTGAAACGAGCTTAATGAAATTGCAGTTCCCAAATAAAAGAAAACGTATGCGACCACGGGAGAAACAAGAATTAAAAACCCTTGAAATCGACATTTATATTTATATAAATATGTACTCCTTATTGTTAGAGTTTATGATATTCCATAATAACGTAACGCCATATTCCTAATCAAATTTGCTCAAACTTACACATACATTCTTCTAAAGACGTTGTAGCGGATTATCTTTAAGGCACTCATTTACTAGGACCGTATCCCTTCATCAGATCATATTCGCTCACATTAAAGTAAGATTATTTCAACTAGGAGAAGTGAGCATCCCTGTGCTTTAGAACAAACACGCAACAAAACAGTTTTATCCTTACTAATGAATTTAGATACATCCAAATACGTATTTTGACAATTAAGTGGAGAGAATGAAAAAGTCTCATTCATGAATTTCGATTAACAAATCCTTTACATCTCGCAATTGATGCTTTATTTACGAAGGCTGCCGCGTGCGACGCTTCATGTTCGTTATTTTTTTCTGAGCTCATGATGACGTTTAAGTTGTTGAAATATATGTTTTTTGCTATTATTTTCACGAGTTAGACTGAGATTAAAGAACAAACATATATTCTAATGTTCATGGTTAACAATTGGAAGTCAACTGAAACTTATCATCCTGCTACTGTTAAAATCAATTTCACACTGTGTGGCAGGTTCGTATGTATTATGTAAATATAACATAAAGTTACGAATGGCTTATGCAAGTCTAATCCCAGCTTTTAAAATTGTCATTCCTTTGCTCCCTCAAAGAACTACAAGTACAACGAAATAATCTTACTCGAAACATAATCCTTCCTCTCTCATAAAACAATAACCTTTCGAAATAAGCTTCTATATGATTAAATGTAAATATATTGTGACGGATTGGCACTAGTAGTGGCTTGGCTTACACAGGGTATACTGGGAGCTGTACTATCACACATCGTTGGTACCCAGGATCCTGAACAGGTGAACATGTTGGCTAAACAAGCCGGTGAGGTAAGCTACCAAATATAGTTTCATACATGCATACATACATAAATATTACCTAGATACACTCGCACGTCTTAGAAAACTTTTTGCGCACTTTATCGATTAAAATCTCCTATTTCTTTCTATCGTCCGATTTCATTACATTTACAGTTCATCAACATCGTCGTGAACCTCCTCGATGCCCTGAAAACTTCTTTCTCTCACCGTTCCATGGCCGCCAGACATATCGGTAAAAAGATTCTATCAGCGACGCCACCGTAGCCGGTATCAGCATGGTTAAAGGATACGTGAAATCGTTGAGTACGATACAGAATGCTTGTATGCAGAAATACATGTGCGATGCTAGCAGTGAATGTATGTCCGATGTAGGACAATCGTCGATATTCTGTCAATTGGGCACGTAAGTATTCCCAATTTTTCAATTATTATTATATGAAATTCTAATAACAATAATAGCAAAAATGATAATAACTATCACCTTCTTTGGTAAGTTCATTTACTCCCGGTAGTAGTGCTAAGATAAGTTTATTACTTTTTTAATAATTCTACGATTTTCTACGTACCTCCTTTAATAGACCGTTCCAAAACCGATGGAAACAAAAAGGCAGACGTTGAGTCTCTACCTTTGACTCACAAAGTATGAATCAAAGTGAATCAGAAAGCAGGTACCTGTTACTTTATCTCCCTTTTAAGATCTGCTGACACATAAAAAACAACTCTCCAGCTAGAAATTCAGTGTTGAGTCTGTGAGGTTAGAGAAACATGTATTCGGCATAAACGACCTTAAAGTTGGTTGGTTAAGGAGGCGCCACTAGTTCTGAATGTAAAGTGAAATTTTCTTAACCTGACGGAGGTAAGAGCTCGATTCCAAAACGTCTGCTACGTCGAGAAAAGAATTGCAGCTGTACGTACAAAATCGACGTCTTCCGTCGCTCGTCAGGCTGTGAAAATAACTCAAAGTTTCGCTTCGACAAACAAAACTATTCTTTAAACAACAAAAGGAGGCACTTATTAAAATTACATTAATAAACAGATAATACGTTCAAAGAAACGGTTAAATTAAGGAAAGGTTTTTGCGTGGGAATAAGAAATTCTCTCAAATTTCCATCAATAGGCTAACTAAACATTCAAAATCCTAGATATTCATCAAACGCTTTCAAAACTTAGAGAAAATCCTAACAATTTATCAAACGCTTTCAAAACTCAGACAAAAATTACAATAATTACGGTTGAAAACAAATATGTAGATTCGATCAATATACGAAGAAGTCATTGCTTGTACCTTACATAAGATTTATAATAGCGTTGGTTTTGGAAATAATGATTACGTCGAACTTTCGCGTTATGTATAAGGACACAAAATCGTTTGCCTCTATTTATAATCTTTTACCCCCAATCTTCTTCATTTTCTCGCTGTGAGTTTTTGCAGGCTACTAGAAAAGGCCAGAAAATCCCAATAACTTTCACTTCATCTGCAAAAAGATATTTATATTACCACAGAAGCCGTAACTAATCAACAGGCTCGTGTGCTTTCCTTTTTTAATTTGATTACTGGTTAAAGGCACCACAGTACTGATATCAATTGCAAAAGTGATTTATCCGAGATACCAGAAACTAGGAAACAAATTTTCTTTTTGGAACAAACGTTTTTATCGGTTTTCAAAGTATTCGCCTTTAAGATTTATACACTCATCCATGCGTTCAAACCAATTCCCGACACATTTCTTCCAGTCTGAAACTTCTTGAGATGCTGAGAATCGCTCTCCATGCATTTTTATTTGACATTCGGGGAACAAAAGAGAAATTCTTAGGCGATAAATCAGGTCAATTCGGGCAATTCCATTATTTCTTCTCCAAATATCATCATGATCAATTATTTGACGTTCTGCATGAGAGTTGGCGTTATCATGATGCAGAATGATGCGATGTTTTCGACGGTTTTTCTTGAGTTCGTCGATGACTTCTGTCAAACAAATTGTTGTATACCATTCAGTATCAACTGTTCTTCGATCCTCTAAAGAAATAGTTGCGACATGTGCAGTACAACCGAAGAACCAAACAATTATTTTCTTGGAAGTGCTCGTGAAAGAACAACTTTAGTGGCATTCAGATCAAGCGAGTGAATTGTTGCTTAGTTTCCGGTTCTTACGAATCTAGTGTTGTCACCCGTTACGATGTTGTAATCAGACTTTGCTCGGTCGAATTTGTTGAGCATTTCTTTGCACCAATTAACACGAGCTCTTTTTTAAGCTTCGGTCAAATTACAATATATATAATAACAATCGATTTTGGTCGAGCCCCACGCAATTCATCACTAGAGTTTGTTAAAAGGTGATATCGGATAAGGCCGCATGTCGGTGAACGCAGCGCACTGGAGTCAGTTGATTGGAGAATAGGTAGAAGGGCAGCCATGTCATGGTTAACAAATTCGCGCTAGACGTTGCATTCACCGACATACGCCCTTGCCCGAAACCACAAACTCTATTCATCACCGACAAACGCACCACGACGATGAAACTGTGCAAATAAATTGTAAACAGTTTTTCTAATGGTGCTTTAATACTAAAAGTTGAACAAAGCGACTGTATGCATTGTTGTCGAGTTAAGCCTTTATTAAAATTCTAAATAATTATCCAAAGAAAACCGTCACATGAAATTTCCATTGTTTCACAAAATTGCTTGTTTAAAACGTTCACTGTAAACAAACTACTCGATAAACTTCTAGGCTGCCACTATTTGCACAATAACAAATGTTAAATTGTATGAAAACAGCAATGACACATCTCAATAGTAGTCGTTTGCAAAAGCAAAAAGGCGCCCTTCGTACCTGATCTGTTTGAACAATTAATCACGCCACTAGGGCAATAGGGCCACTAGGCATTATTGATTTACAGTACACCGTACGTCTTTACAGGTTACCAAGAAAATACGTACCTTGACAGGGAAAAATTACCGTTCAAGGCATTTTAGTATTGATACTATATGTCAACTGCAAAGAAAATTCTTGCAGCAGAGTGTAAATACCAAAATTATTTAAATTTTTTATTTTACAGATACGCAGCCAGTTTCATCCTAGATAAATCAGCAAAACCAAACACATTCGACATTTTATACGAAGCAGGACGAAGAGGACGATCCGGCGATAATTGCCAGCAAGCGTACTTAGAATGTAACGAAGTTTAGAGGACGGTACGGCTAGAATAGTGCAACGATAAAAGCGTAGCGCAATCGTAGAAAAAAAAAAGCAAAAACGACAAAATTGAATTGAAAACAGATTCTGTACAGTATTAAGATACTATGATTTAAAAAAGACTTGTTAACTTACTACAAACAATAGTTATTTATAGAGCACATATTTATTGTTATAACAACGATTTAAGGACGCAACTGGAAAAGAGAAATATTTTCGTTAATCACGTTATTTCACAGTTACACTAATTTATTTCAATATTCATAGATCGTATCATTTCCGTAGGTACCGTTTTCTTTATTTATCCAACTGTTCATGTTATGTATTTGCATTATTTTCCTTTTACTGTTAGCTCAGGTTGTTCGTGATAAGACGGTGCAAATTTCTTTAGCTCAGTTCTAGTACGACTTTGGTACTGATATCGGAGAAAATAAAACAAAAATATGTAGGAGCAATATGGTTTAGGATGAACTATTCTATCAAATAGAAAAGAACATTTGAGTAATTCGAAGCGTGTTATGAGCGTGAATGTGCAATCATTTTTTAACGTACGGTGGGTGATCGCGATATTCGTTCCTTATTCTTGTATTTAATTATTTATTTGAAGACGTTTCAAACAGAAAGCCGCATACGTCGCAATTACCCGCCAGTACCATAAAATGTTTAATTAATTGTTTTATATATAATATATTCTGATATTTATAAATAAATATATTTTGAAAATCGTTGTCTTAATTACACACACAACTATCAGCAACGGATGCCTCAGTTGGTAGTTGGTAGTTGATAGTGACTGTCAAAATGTTAAGGATTTCCTTTCCGGCAATTCCACCTCCAAATACTTGAATGGATGAACTGACATGACTCACTGTCACCAGCGGTACAGATGTTTAACCTTCCTATACTCACGCATACGGTCTGTGAGACCGATTTATATAGTATAGTATACGTCTTTCATTTTGACGTGAGTATAGGAAGGTTAAGAAGTGAATATCAAAGGCACAACTACCGTCTACAATTAGTCCAATTTGAAACGATGCTACTTTTTCAGTATTTTTTATTCATTGCTGGAAAGTATTAAAAAATTACAACATTGGTATACGTAATAAACAAAATGAAAACAAACTATGTAGTTCAACAAAAACAAGAATCATCTATGGAGTACCAATTTAAATTTAATAAAAATTTCTTTAACTGTTGGTTTGCGTCTATTCAATTTTTCAATTTGATTAAAACTGTTAGATAATTTATTACAAAGTTTACAATCCATACACTCCATGATTTTTAGTAAATATTTAATTGTAATATCAGGCCATCAATACATGCTTACCTCAATGCGTATACCACTTCGAAATTGGGCCATAATAATAAAAGTGATTTACTTTGTGATAAAAACCAACCAAAGACGCCACATACACCAGAAATGACCACATTGACACAACGAGGAAGAAGTGAAAATCTTAGAAAACAAAAATATTCCTATCTAGGGTTTTCACTACTGCCAACACACGGTACTTCCAGTTACTCACTCTTCTCGCTTCAAGTTGGTAACATTATGGTCGCGTTATTGGAGTTTTCACCTTAATTTTTAGTGGTAATAAATTGTACACCTTTTTTACTACACAATTTTCACAATATAATACATTGAATCTGGTTGCCAGTATGTCAAGAAACCACAAATTTATTGTGCGCAGCTTTATCGTCTTTGGGCGCTAGTGTCCCTTAAACGCTGTTCGCGCACACCTGATGGAGAACACTGATTCCAATCATATATCGGATAGATTTTCATTAAAACAACAGTTAAACGTTAGGTTTAAACAGTGTGACTTTAGTAATTTGAACTTAAGAAGACATTGTGCCAAACTCCAAGATGTATTATGACAGCAGTAGGAATACTTTTTACTCGTATTTATTTACAATCCAAATTCTATTAAATAAACATAATATAATAAACTGATTAACAAAGAGATAAATACATACCTTTTCATAGTGAACGAGTATTTCGAAAGTCCATTAAAATCTCACCAAGCAACGTAAAACTCATTTCTTGTGGAAAATGAAATAATAGCAATATGAATAAGATCTACAAAGTAAAATATACATTAACAATGACATTGATCAATAAACACTCCTCCCCATAAATTTTCATACGAGAGGTGTGTTCCTTTGATGACGTGTGGTCACCATCGTTATCCATCTTCGACTGAGTATCAGTGACGATGTTTGTCCAAAATAATAAACTAGTTATGTGGTGGCGAAAGACGGAAACTATTTTCTCTTAGCAGGAGACATCAATTAATCCAAAAGGTAGTAAGGGTATGGAATGCCAGAAATCGGTACATTGGGCAGCTTCGTCCATGTGGACGAATGTGATATGTACTGGACCGACAATACAACATGGATTACACAGTAAATACTATTGGCGTGCGCTAATTAATGAGCTGAGCACTTCCGTGTAAGTACTAATTTTGTGGACGAACCCACACATTATAGTTACTTCTTAAAAGATCAGAAAAAGTCCACACTTAAATAGGAAGGATTAAGTAGCATTTTTACTTCAATAGAATTTTGTAATCACCAAATCAAATTAAATTCCAAGTTCCATAAAAATGGTGCCCCGATAGATAATTTCACTAAAGTTGAGTCTGCAATTTCAATATTTCTCACATAATTGATTTCGTATAAACACGTTACATTTATTTTCGCATTACAAACTCAAAACTAATTACAAACGTTGGACCGTCGTCATACTCTACATAACTTTTTCTCCCTAAAACGACCAGCGCGATTTAATCATTTTTCGTTACAATGCCATCACGAAGAACATCGTGAAGACCATTAACATAACAGAATCTAATTGTTTCTCATTTCTCCCAGATAACGCGGACATTATTTCCGGAACAAAGCAACTTACCAGAAAATCACAGTTAACTGTACAGATATTTATAAGGTTGCAGCATCTGCATGAATTGAGACATGAAGTAAACGCGAACGAAAATGACTTTGGATAGTTTAATGTCAACTGGAAGAGTACAAAACGTACCAGCAGCGAATATTCCAAAAACTCCGAATATCGAAAGAAATCACTACGCTGATATAACAGCACACGATTATTACAGGTAAGGAAATTTCGGAATCCGTTAATTAGTTTTTAAATTTATTTAGGATGTGATAGTGAACTGACGATATTAAACTTTTCGAATTTAAACATAGTTGTGAGCTAATGATAATCTAACGTACAAACTACAAAAACGCTTTCAAGAAGCGTAATTTATTTTAAAATTACCAATAGAAATAAACATCATTATCCCAAATATTCAGTAAGACATTTCATTCTATGTTTAAAGACTAAATCTCGATGAGAAAAATTATTAGAAAAGCATTAAAAAATGCTTTGTAAAAACTGCAAAAAAGTGAAGAAAACTTAATATTTCTTTATAATTTTAGTAGTAGTAGTCTCAAATCAATCAATCAAATTAGAAAAACAGTAATATCTGTGGTTTAGAATGCATTTAGATACGGGATAGGACGCTTCGCGCCCCGGAATATTAAAATAGTTCAAAAAAGCTGCTGACGACGATGGTGTACACGAACAACGGTGGTGTACACAAGACAAGGAGGGGTATTTTACAATTGGGGAAGAGACGCGGGCCGCCGATTATGCGTATATGCGTACTGCGGGTTGATGATCTAATCTCAATTCTGTACCCGCTTTCTTAGGCGCAAATTTGACTAAGACCTCGTTTAGACTGTTTAGGTACCTTTCTACGAAAGTGTTAACATGTTCTTATGACATCCTAAATATTACAAGTTGACGGCGAAACGTCGTATACCAATTTAGTTAAACTAATTCCTACTCTTACCGCACCGATTTTGATATCTCCAAATGCGTATCTCAGCGAACAAAACAAAGAAAAGAAAGCTCCACACGTAACATTTGATTAATAATTAGCGTATATAGTACGCCCTTTTAAGAGTAGTGTTAACCAAAGGTCACGAACAACGCTTCCTTCCCTCCGTTTTCTTCACTCATTGTTAGTTACCCAAATACGTATTCAGAGGTGCCTAAGCCGGTGTAGCAAAGATCAGTAATTAATGCGAAAATCCACATTCACTAATATACCAGAAATTCTAGATCAAATTTTATATTCACCAAACCATATGATAATATATTAATTAGGCAATTATTAAAAACTTTATTCGACTTACCTTCATCTTCTCCAACTGATTTATTCACTTGAAGATTATTTGTGGGACGAAGACGCTAAGAAAAATATTTTCTTTTTTAAAACATGTTTCTTGAGATATTGAAGATGTTAACAAAATTAAAGCGCTTGTTACTAATAATTGAAAAAGCAAGTACTTGGAGGATAATTCAAATCTATAATTAAAAAATTGTTTGAGAGATTTAATCCCATTGTAAGAAGTAAAAAATTTCTGAGCGCATTCCCTTTATTAATTTTTTCTGTTTTCAGAAGATTAGTTGGATACGTTATACCTATTCTTTTAACATGCGACCAAAACATGGTCAGTTATTTTACCATAAAGTGATGTATAATAATAATGGAATCAATTCATAGTGCGTGAACTGTCATTATAAATAGCAAGTTAACTATTAATAAAGCGTAATGGTAGTTTGTAGTAATCTTCAATAATAATAAACATTAATATATAGTTGAAGAGTGATTTATCGGAGTTCGCTAGGTTTTCTCCGATTTGGTGTAGTTAGTACCAATAAACAAAATATTTAAACATCAATAAATTTACTAAATGTACAAAATATCTTTTCTGATTTATTTTTAGTTTTAACCAGAACTACAGCAAGGGTTCGTCAGGTAAAAAAGTATCGCTTTGATAGCGCTGACCTTATTGGCGTTCATGTTCTTCCTGAATATTTTGCAAAATTGTCTTCAAGATCAAATGACCATGAACCAATCTCCGCAAGTTATGGTTCTATCGTCACGCTTAAAACAGCAAAAGGAAGCCGACAAACGAAAAGACGAGCCTCAAGACAGACCGCACTTCACAATTGACGACACGAATCAAAATGAAGCTGACGAAGATAAAACTTATTTGAAGATTTCCAAACGAGTTTTAGAATCAAACGGTAAAGAAGCAAATGATTACTGAAAATATCAAATAAACTTTAAAAACCTTATTATGCGATTATTTTGGCTTTGTGTTATTCAAAAATTCACCCACATAAAAAAATGCGGCTGAATCGATTTAATAAACAATCTGAAGTAGCGCTATCAAGCGTAATGTAACTTTTAACATAAACTGTTAACGTACCTAGCAACTTATAAAAATATTCTTGAAGTTTGGTAAAGTAACTAATAAAATTTAGTGTTCTTATTCTATATTTTAAATAAAAAAATTCTTTGACTAAGAAAGATAGGAACATCTGTGATACAAAATGAACAAAAGCAAAATAATTCTTGCTCGTATTACATCAATTTGGACACGTCCCAATATTGTATCAATGAATCACTGATGGCATATTGTTTTGGTGTTACGCGCAGGCGTTCAGTGTGTGACATTCATTGTGCATGCTTTAGAAGTGCTCAGTGGTGTTCGTCTTGGGCGTTAGCCGTATATCGTTGGTGATACTGAATTCCCCGTTTTCTACTGAAGATGACAACTTGCTGTTGCCGAAATACGTATCTACATTTATTTCCGAAAGGTGTGGTAAGGGTAATTATATTTATTTTGTATATATATATATTATTTTTAACCACAGTCTCCTTTATTGCTTTCCAGTATCGATCGAGTGAGATTAGTCGAAAACTTTCGGAGTAAAGATCTCAATATCTTCGTCTAGCTGAGTTTCGGACAAAGCAGCGTGCGCCCAGATATCATGCGCAGCATTTTGTCTTGAGTGGCTATCAGACGGGCGATGTGGCTCCTAGCAGCAATTGATCCAGATGGCGCACCATAAGTGCTAACTGGTCGCAAGGTCTTATAAATAAGTTGCTTCGTTCTTAGTTCCAGCTTGGACCGCTGCCACAGCAAAGACAAAACGATCTGCCTGACCCTCAGCAACTTCTCCAGCACGGTCTTAATCTGATGAAAGGTCCGCCTCTGCTCTAGGATCTCGCCGACGAATTCCACGGAAGACGAGCACTGTCGATAGAAATGTCGTCAGCTGAAGGATTGCGTTAGCGGGTAAATCTTACCGCAACGCGTTTTTCTGGGTTGATTTTCAATCTCTCGACTACATTCGTGAAGTTCGTCGACGGCGCCAAATTTACCGATCGTCGCGAGGTGGTCATTCTCAAAGAAAGTCGAACAAAGAAAAATGCATCAGGCGTGAGCTACAGCCAACACCGACATTATATGTCGGTTGCAAACTGGCGAAGTGCACTCCATTTAATTTCTCAAAAAAATTGAAGAAATTTTGTTTTGTTTTACTTTTGACAGGTATTACTTTCCAAGTGTTGCAATGTCATCCGCATGGCTCATATCTTATTAGGAATATTATTAATCAAATTCGTGATTTTGTAGCATACTAAGCTAATGCTTTGAATTTTCTAAACTTTACACTTAAACTTGTATTGTCGATCTCCTTTCTATAAATATTGCGAATGTATAAATCTTCTTCGGTCATATTTCATGCTTTAATATAACGATTCCTACCGTATTGATTTCGATATTTTCAGACACGTACTTCAACAACTAAGTTGGCATCTTTATTGCGGAAACACAAAGAAACGAAAGCATCACTCGACAACTTCCGCCAACAATTCTGGGAATAACAACTTATTTTTAGTTACCAAAATGAGTTCATTATGAACCGAATTTTGATACTTATTTCGAATAAAATTTCCTCGACAGAAGCTTGCACACTTTGTACACTTTCTTTGACATATGATAAATACGATCAATTCATAGCGCATGAACTGTCATTTGATTCGGCTAAGCTCGGTTTTAAAATAGTATATCCGTGCCGCACACATAAAATTAAGTGCTATCGATTTGAAATTTGTGGAAATCAAGGAGGTTCAATAAAACGCAAAACAATTTTCAGTTTATTTTAAAAAATCCTTGTACAATAAGGAAGCTTACCGTACTGTTGATGAAAATAAAAAGTGTAGATCCACTAGGCATCGCAATCAAATTACGATGTTATCGAAGCGTATAAAAAGGTCTTTCGATCTTTCACATCCTGTATGTAACTTAACAAACATACACAAGTAGGTGTTAATTAAAAAATTGCAATAGACCATAAGTCAAAAATAAATATATACATATAAAAATGCTGAAAACAGTTTCGAAGATATCAAGAGAATACAGAAATGACATTACAAGCAATGCCCAATTCGCAACCGTCCCAATTTCTTCTGAGGGATTTTTACTAGATTACTTATTTATTCAGGAAAACGCAGGCATGGCATAATCTACTGCGCCACACTCGAGAAATATCGGAAACCGTTTATTTCGCGAACGAGTGTACATTTCCTTTAATTACACGGTTATATTAATAAACATAATGCCACTATTGAAAAAGTAGCCAACAATCTCGAAAACTCCATGTTTTGGGCCGGCATATTTGAGAAAATTTTAATGAAACTAGAACTAGAAACCACCATCGAACTACAGATTTTCCATGAAGTGGAAACACGGCAAAACAATGACAGCAGTATTAATTTAAATGAAAATTGAAATTTGGCTCTAGTTCCATTGCGCATATCGTATAGATCACGCTATTGGTCAGAGGCAAGTCTTGATACGTTTAGGCAGCCATTGCATGCCA
This sequence comes from Chrysina gloriosa, assembly GCA_038088585.1. NCBI lineage: Eukaryota > Metazoa > Arthropoda > Insecta > Coleoptera > Scarabaeidae > Chrysina > Chrysina gloriosa. The sequence goes on along the minus strand of CM076090.1, from coordinate 11,968,755 downwards.
TATTCTTTAGTATACTTCAGCTACTTGACTGATCCAGACGTATTCCCGCACCGCTTATTTTGCAATCATGGTATAACCAGTAAATCAAAAAGAGCAAAAGGTATAAAACCTGCACAAATCGTTCAACGCTCGTAAGCTGAATTTGGAGGGTCTGCAGAGTCTAAAAGTACAGTCTGCCGATGGGTCGATCGTTTTTAAGCTGGCAGAATGTCACTAGAATGCGATGGGCGCAGTGGACAGCTGAACACCTCCGTAAATAAAACGCCGCCGTGGAGAATACGAGGGACACGACAGTTTCATGACATTTTACACGAACGTTTGGACGTGAACAAAGTTTCAGTTAGCTGGGTACCAAGGCGGTTGAGACTGTGGCAGAAACTCAACAGGTCCAGGCCAACCTCAAGAGCTTTTAGCAGGTTACGGCAACCAAGTTTGGAAGCAGATAATAACTAACGATGAAGCATTACATTATGCAAATCGCATCCCAGGCATTATTTTCAAAATGCAAGATAAGAAGTCGATAATCGCTTATACTATTTCCTAGTCAATTCTGTTCGCAAGTTTATCCTCGGAACGGTTTCAAACACGTCTTCATATATATTTCTGCGTTTAACTTTCAGTCGATTGCAAATATTCATCTTGTTTGATCTTATGTAGTTATCACAATTAGCGCAAAACACGACATGGCATTGAAATCGGAGTCCTCAAAACAGTAGTTCAACGCGATTTGAACTCATCGAATTCGGTAACTGTCCCGGTTAAAAATGAGATTATATGCGGAAAGAAATTGATTCACTAAATATTCAAACACTGCTAGAAACACAAATTTTATTCATATTCCAAATATTAACTACAACTGCTACAGTTCAATACCTATGTGCATTACAAAATTGTTTTAACAGCTAATTATCATTTACTCAACTTTAGCAACCTAACTGCTAGTACTCTGATTTTAACGTAGTATTATGTGTATTTTATTAAAAAGGAAAAAACTTAGATCCACGTAAATATCGACTATTAGCGATGCATATATTGCATAATTAAAGTCGATCAAAACAATGTGTTACTACATAAAATAGTATATGCGGTTTAATTATTGTAGAATCGAGGACCTTTAACTCTCTCGATATATTTTGTCTGAGTCAATGCGCTGCTCCCCATTGTGGGATCCATCATGCGGTCCCAGTTTGTTTGCCCCACAACGAACCCGATAGCTCTCATTTTCTCTTGCTTCTTTCGCTCTTCCAAGTCGGCCCATCGCACCTAAACAAATAAATATTTTTTACAGGACGAGTACCGCAAGGGACCGACAAATAAAACACGAAAAGATGTGTGATCATGTAGCCTCTAGATTTAACGTTCAATCCTAGAGGTGTCACGTATCGAATTTATCATAAATATTACTCGAATTGGATGATCATGCTGTTATTTAGCGCACTTTAACCGAAATAAAACAAAAGCAACCTTATCCGAGAAGCTATCCCCAAAAACATACAGAAATCTGTATATGTCTGCATATGCAGAAATGTTGAAATGGATAAATTTTAAATTCCATTAAAAATTTCTGTCAAGTAACTAAAATGTGAATAATAATGCATAGATTTTATTTTTTGTTGAAGGCGTGTTCCTAAAAAATGGAACTAGTAGGAAGCTAAAAGTAATTAGCAATCGATCGACATTTCGTCAAGAATGTTTGAAATTGGAAACCAACTGAAACAAAACGTGAAACGCAGCTTATATTATCACTAATCACACCTACATTTTCAAAGGTGAGTACAATTTGCAAATTCCTTACATTTGTTGCAGTTTAATATAAATCCTAAAGTGTTTTCGAATAGAAAAGGTAACTCTTAAACCCTCAAAAATCGTCATAATCTTAGTTTCTGCATATAAGTAGAGTAATTTTTAAATAGAAAACTATGTTAAACATGAGACAAAATAATTGGCAGAAAAATCTAAATGGCGCTCTTTAAAACGACCTACTAAATTAGGCGTATCGTTAGGCGCAGTTCTCAAAGAAAGCTGTGTAATAGTCTGCAAGATAAGCGCAAATTGCACATTCCAATAATTATCACGCAGCGAATTATGCTTTATTAATCACAAACTAACTATACTGTACCGACGAGTTCTAAGGAGGAAACTACAGTCGTTGCGGTCCATGATTTATAAAGCATAATTCTCTTCGATGATAATTATTGACATATGCGATTTGTATTCGTATTGCAGGCTATTGCACAGCTTTCTTTGGGAGTTGCCTGAAAACGCGCCTAATTTATTACGTCGTTTTAAGGAGCCATTTAAATTTTTCTTTGAATTTTAGACCACAGTTTTTAACGTATTATAACATTCTCGCATAAATCTCACATTTGTAATGTAAAATTGTTATAGCATAGGCGACCCGATAATATGTTATTTCGAGAGACTAGTTGCACAACGTTATCGGAATCAAATATTATATATATCTTGCTAATAAACTCGATTGTGACTAACTCAATAAATATTCGGGAAATTCAAACAGATCTTCATTCAAATCATTCTGTATGATTTGTGTAGGAAATACTTTAACAAAGATAAAATCAAAAACTTAAGGGAACAAAGCATAAAATTCTCTCGTCGTCACAAATCAACGGAGAAATCTCAAAATAACAGCGTTTATAAATGCAAATGCAAACAAGTTAATTTTCGGTAGTGGCGTTTATAGAGTCCATTCCGAACAAAATTTTTCCTCCTCTTCAGTTCGTGATTGGTGTCTGATACTGAAAGAATCTAAAATACTGCAATCGTTTACGAAACTGGCAATACAATTGAGCATTTCTGCATTTTATTAACAACTATGAAGAAACAGACCCTGAAGAAGAACATTATAGGGATCTCAATGTTTCCTTAGTTTGAAAAATAAGTAGCGATTGAGAATTCGAGTAAAAATGTATTTTTACTAAATAAAGAGAGCATAGATGGACTGTTGCAAACAAATATTTAACTTTGAACGAATTCATGCGATTTAAATTATAACAGCACCCACGTACAGCGTAACACGTCTAAGCTTGTGTGTCAAAGGTGTTGTAATGATCACGGAGTTTGTAACGAACTTGCCTAGAAGGTCACCGTTTTTGCTCGTTACATGGTTTAAAAGGCGTCATCTTACCCCACCCCTGCGTTTAAATTATCTGAATTTGAAATCAGCTGGCTGCCCATTTTTTAAATTTCGAACCGACCGTCCGACAAGCGAACGAAAGGAACTGACTTGCAAAACGTCTAGGAACGTATTCTAGCTCGAGAAAACTCACGTAAAATATTTTATTGGCATCTTTAAAGATGATCTAGAAAGATCGAAGCTTTTTACACCAATCTTAACAGGCAATTCGAACTTATCTTTGCAGTTCAAAATAAACCGCATGTAACTTAACGTGTTAATGTTTGGAGCTTTCCTGAAGTGAAGCTGTAATGTAAGAATCATTGATTGTATGAGGTTAGGAAGGGAACTCAATAATAGTAAAATGGGGAAAAGATGGGAATAAAAAATGGAAAACACAAACAGGACATGCAACTAGCAAAACTAAGTCCAGAAACAGTACTCCACAAAGTAAAGGCCACGAAACTCAATCATTCCAAAATTCGTTTTCATCGTCCGTTGGGTAGCAAAATTCCACAAACAGAATATGGTCCTAATTGTAAGCAGATGGTTCTAGGTAACGAGAATGATAAAATGAAAGACAATAAGGATCAATCTTTTCAGCTCCTTGTAAACTAGATTGTAAGTAAAATACACTTCATTTGTTTTAAGTGAAAAGACGAATTTTAGAGTTGCAAGCTGGATAGATTTCTAAAAAGTGGAAAAGAACTCATCCAGGGTTGCTTCAGTTCTTCCGGTTTTGGACTACTATACATCTTCAGCACTAACTTCAACGCACAAGGGATGGTCAAAATTTATAGAGAATACCTTCCACCATGTGCGAAATGATTTTTGGTGGTGATAATTCTTGTTGGGTTTTGCAAGAGGACAATGATCCTATACAATGGAGTAGGTTTTGTTCGTCTTGGAAGGACGAGATTGACATTCAGGTATTGGATTGGCCTTCGTGATTTCACGTCAATTCGACCGAAAATATGAAGTCGTTGTTAAGGAATAAACTACAGTTAGTCAAATATAAGAACGCACTTCAAGATCAGGTGCAAAATGTAAGTTTGCACTAGGTAAATAAGGTGTAATGTGCTGCATTTTGCACCTGACCTTGAAATGGGCTCTTATATTTGACCCACTGTACGTGGAGAACTGTATTTATGGCGAACCGTCAATTATGAGGAGAAACAAGAGCAGAGAGCATGCCTCACCAATGGGAAGTCATAGTTAATAATGACGACTGGACTTAATTTTAAGCGAACTATAGCTGCATCTGATTTGTTCATAAAAAACATGCTTTTGTAGGTGTTGCTCATTATGTGTAATTCGCGAAACGTTCTTGTGGTATTTAGTGTACAAGCAAACAGTACAATTCATATAAACAGAACAAAAATCGATATAAAAATCTCATGTAACGAATTAAGATACGTACATAAATACAACAATCGTAACGGTCTTGTGTTTCATTTACTATCAATAACTTCTTGATGGACAGAATTGTATATCAGTTATTCTTTGTTTCAAACGTTTGATTTCCGATGTACATAAATGTAGAAAATCAGTAATAATATAGGCTACGTTTCAACATTCTTTCTCCTGCACACTTTCGCAACGTAAATGTTATAAATCAATTTAAACTAAAGCACCGGTTAACGATACCAATTCGTAAATGCAATTGTCATGTAATAAAAATTTTGCAAAAAATATTCGAATCTTTGAACTTTGCAGTCTAATTACTATAGTAATTAATAAGTGTGTAACAACTATAAATGAAATCAAGAGCTTAATGTTAAGAAATTCACTCATAATTAATTAAATTAATTATTACATAAAGTTAAGATTTGATAAAACTGCACCAGTTGTAAGTAACTTGGTGAATGCAACGCAACTTAAAGGAAATAAATGTATTTGGGAATCTAAATCTTGTTATAAAATATAACAAGAAGCACCAGAAATGCCGGAAATACCGTAGTATAACGTGACCTTACCGGTAGCGTTTACAAATCTGTTGTAAGTGATTACGTACTGAGTGTTTCTAATGGTAAACTAATTTAAGAGTGTCTATTCCCCACCCAACAAGCACTAATAGGTTTATTAGCAAAACGGAAAAATAGTAAATTTTAAAAGTGTGGCAAAATACTAAAACAGCATTTACCAACGATCAATTTCAGCATAAATTGCAATGAAAATAAGAATTTTCAAAAAAGCATGCACGTATTAAATTTTTACAAATTTACAATTTGAGCTACGCTTACTAGAGTGTACAAGAAATTTCTGTAGATAATACAAAGATGATGGTACCAGTAAATGTGTAAGACACGAATCCACGTAAACTGTTTAGTAAGTCTATCGATTTATTTTCAAAAAAAAAAAAAAAAGAAATTGGTGTATGTTTAAAGCAACGTTATTTAAAATAATCTTCAATTTATATAACTAAACCGTGTAAAATAATCGATTTTCAACTACGCGCAAGAAACTTCTGTCCGTAACTTACTCGTTTCTGTCCCGGTTTTGCTTCTCTGCAGACCCAGTCGTCGTCGCATTGGAGGTAGTCTTCCATGGTTTTGGAGGTACGGAGGGGCTTGTTCGTACCATCGAGCTTGGCTAGAACATAGAAAGTGAACTTACACATGCAGCGTATATCATACGCCATCATCATGTATTATAAATAACATCGTGATCGTCGTCAATCCAGAAGTTAAGAAGCTGCCGGAGTAAGCTGAAATGTTAAACAAGGTTAAAGCGTGAAGAGTCAAAACGAGATAATCGCGGATATACCAGAAATTTGGCGATACCGAATTAATAAAAATGAAAATATGAAACAGAAGTATGTTCCAAAATATTTGCAAAACCGCAACACAGAATAGCATAGAAAAGTACGTATATGTATTCTCAACTTTGAAATAGCACTTTTTCAATTAATTTAAAAGAAATATAATCTCGTCAATGTGTTGTTAAAAATATATTGCAACAAACATTCTTGATTAATCACTTTTATCACTTTAGAACAGTACTAGCGAATGGAAAAAATATAATGCGATAACGTCAAAAAGTAGACATTTCATATCATATTGCTTGACTTTAAGGAGAGAATTAACTATAAAAGGTATTATTAAATTTTCAACTAATAAACTAGTAAAGAAAATACGATCCTTAAAAGATCGTAACATAAACTAGGAGAACACGATGTAATATCACCAAATTTCCGCGCCGTTTACAAAATCTGCATCACGAAATATCCGCTCGATAATTAACAAAGTAACAGTTACAATTTATTAAAATATTTCCCCGGAACTAAAAGCCTGGCCACATGTTCAAAAGTAGCCCAATATTTTATTACTTTCGCGTAGTTGTAAGAACGAAACTCTACGTTTCTATTTCTAACCACCGTCCCTAAAACGGTGCCTGAAATATTTCAGCTTATCAAAGAAGTTCTACAAATCTGAAATCGTACTTCAATTAGAGGAACTTTTCGGAAAGTTCACAACTCCCAAAAAACGACAAATTGCAAATGAACAGAAAATTGCTGCTTCGTCAGCATAGCACTACTAATTGTCAACATGTAATTACATGTTTACAAGAAACTCCTTCGGTTCATTTCCGAAATCCGCGACAATTTCTGAAATATTTGCAAAAATACAAATAAATCAGAGTAAATTTTAAGAAATCGCATCCAACTGTTGCGTAAATCTTACGCGTCAAAAAGTGATAATGTTTTCAAGAGATGATACTTTGTAGTCTAGGATCTACAAACGAAATTTATAATCATTAAAAATAATCACTTCCAAAAGTATCATTCCAAAGTAAAATTGTGTGTTACTTATAACTACATATTTCTGATTATTAAAGTCCCCACAACCAGTTGAAGTATGTGTCCCAAGCTTAATAGACGTTATGAGGTTCAACAAACATCCGATCAATCTTTTAAAAACACTTCTAATCAAAGTTTCAGCGATATTTTCCACGACGATAAACAGTGGTACTATAAAGTTAAAATATTCCAATAATTATTAAATATTGTGTTACACCCTAGACATTTTACAAAATGAGGTAAATGTTTACCTGGGCATTGTTGTAAATTTAATACCAGGGTTGGTTTCATAAATTCATCATACACATATTTTTCGCACCCATCGATATTAATACAAAAAGTTTCGGTAATTACTTTAACCAAACTGCCAGTAACATTCAGATTCTTGCACAAAAAAATGCGTCAACATTACGATATAACAAACTTGTATTTATCTCTCGATTATAGTGGGAGACAGGAAGTGAGAGAGAGAGAGAGACAGAGATCACGTCATCAGCTTTTATTAGACACAATTATGGACATAAAACAAAAATTGCGAATAAATAATACAGCCTCTACTAGCTGAAGCTGTAGCTATCGATCGAAAATTATCTAGTAAGTGCAGTAAGAAGCGAAGTAATACAAGAAGATAATATTGTGCTAAACAAAATATGAATAGGGTTTAGATAGAACACAAATCTTATATGATAGATCTCTACCACTAATAGGTAGAGATCTATCATATAAGATAAGTATAAAAAGGTCACGAAATATATATATATATATATATATATATATATATACATTTTATAGAACACAAAATAAACTGAACTACAATATGCTACAATAACGTCCCGAAATGAAAGGAATTCTACGTTTAGAACACCAATTTGGATAATCTAGATACCTATTTCGATAACTAAGTTGTCATCCCCAATTCGCTCTATTAGCGTGACGTCAAATAAACGGGTTGCGTTTCAGGATCTAAACAAACGCCATATTAAATTTATTCCCTAAATACAAAGCACGTGAATAAATTTAATTCGCGTATGTTAGGTTTGGATCCAAAAACGCAATCCATTCAATATTTGACATCATCACTATAGGGGTGAGTCGAGAAAGTAAAGAAAAATGTATTCTTTCGTGTTTTCTCCGCCGAGACTGACGGCTTGGTTGTCGAAATACGTATTTGAAGGCATCAAATTCAACATGGTCCGGGCAAAGAAGAGAACTTTATTGTAACAGATTGATCGGGTGAATGAAAACAAAACACATGAAATCATCAATATATCTGCGAAAATGTGGTATGAGCACCTTCGTCATTTGTAATAGACAAATATCAAAGCAAGTAGTTGTACAGGCGTTTGTAATTGGCGGATTACCTTATTTACCCTATTTTTAAAAAAAGCGAGAAACTTCTGTGGCAGAGGAAAAAGATATTTATAGTAAACAAATTTCAATAAAACTAGATCAATTGTAGTACGAAAATGATCGACGAATAAGCGTTTACTTCTTGTGACTTATATTTAACGTAATACCGTTATATATAGCCGCGTTTGTAGTTGGTGATGTCTGTATGCGCACTTGAAAGATGTCTAAAACTCCCAGATTATCAATCACGTGCTTGAAAAATATGGTACTTTCGTAGTCGAAAGTCGATTTACTCAAGCCAAACTTATGTTCAATAAAACACAAACAGATTATTTCATTAGCACAAATTACCTGTAATGGTTTAACACTTGAGGTTTCGCCGCTTTATTCTTGTCCATCGCCGTAAACTTCTGCAATTGTTATGTTTTATTGCATTAATACTACGTATATATCATGCCTTTCTACTATATTCTTGTAAAATACTACTTAATTTTTTTCCAAAGTTTTCCCAAAGTCGAATCACCTTCACGAAGATCATCGCTTTATTCGTGTTTATAAGTTATATACGAACGACGCGTGATATTTCTCGCCTTTGTTTCCATAAATTCTGTTGCTTTAAAAGTATTGAACATTTGACACTTTTAGTTGTGGCATTCCCTAGAGTTGATACCTCAACGTAGTGGGAAAACTTGTGCGCCCTCGATGAACCCTGCAGCTGGAGGGAAGGAGACATCTATGCCGAATAGGATCAAAGGAAAAATGTCAGACTACGAGTAACATTCTTAAAGCACTGAGGGCATCCGGTTTGGCGGAGACTCTTGCCTAAGACAGGCAAAAGCGGAGACGAAGCCCAAGGCAAGGATTGTAACCGGAGGTAAAACAAAAAGATTTTCATCATTAAGGTGGTAGCTACCTAAGGGAGGCACAAGTCGTAAACAAGACACAAAAAAAAACTGCTTGAAGTGACGAACGTACAAGATTCTTTACGCGAATTGTAGACGCAGAGAAATAGGCCTCGTGTTAAACCTGTAAACCTAAGCTACTCCTCTACTAACACTAAGACCGCAAATTTGGGTTTCTGAGTAATATTCACTACTACGAGGGCGCGCAAAATTACTCCTACTTTTTAAGGCCATAACACTTTACTGCCGGTTACAGATGTAGAAGCTCTTATACCGGTTAACAGGGTATATGCGTTGCTCCTTCAGGCACGTTTACCGATAACAGGATACAAATGGTTACTTTTGAAAATATTATCCCCACTATAATATTCACCAGCCTTCTAAATACGTGATTGTATTGGTATTCGCGCCCTGATTCTCCCCACTTTATTTACGAGTTAACCATTATGCCACTATCGAGCATAGTAAACCTACAATTGCACAACTGCGACTGATACGCTGTCATAGTTCTAAAAATGATTTAAGATTCCTTAGTTTCTTATCGAATGACGAATATTTCAGATTTTGCGAGAGATACAATTCTCACACGTTCTTACACGTTTTGCCGTTCCAGTCACTATGTTGTCGGTTTTTTAGCGAATTCCTTTCTGATTGTCCGATTACAAATCAGTGCGAGTCACACTATGTTCGATTAGAGCGTCCTCGTCACATTGAACTAGCATATTTTAAGGCGCTTTTTAGGTGCGCGTGCAATTTCACAACTATTTTGCCACCGAACTCCAAATCATTATTATATACTATGTTACTATGTTCTGCTCCAGTCAGTTCGTGCTGTTGTGCTCCACTAGGTTGTGGGCTTTTCGACGAATTCCTTCGAATTATTCGATTTTCACATACATACAATCTCAAGCTGCTTTCAGACAGCTTGGCCGCAGCTTCGTGCAAGTATTTTGCTGGCACTTCCCTCTTTGAGCTTCCATGTCCCATTTTCTTGTTGAGAAAAGTTTCCAAATCCTGGCAAATGACTGGATTAAGAGAAAAATGGAGCACTGTTGAGTCAAGCATTCAAAGCAAGGATTTGCGCTGCCACATTTAGGGAGCTATATTAAAATGTTCAGCTCAAGTCGATCACGACTGACTTGAGCAGACCATTATAATTCTCGCAAAGAGCTTACCCGAATAAAATGGTCAATCATGGATGTTTTCTTACTAATCAGTCACCGCCTTTAAAGCTAGTATATTTCCGGGTTTACAGACAATTTTCGTCTGCTAATTACCACTGTTCCTAAGTATGTAGAAAATTTGGTTATATGACACTAAAACCGCAGAAAGCTTGATGTATGTATCTGTCTGTTGTAAGTTGTATTGAAATAAATTATTTTAATGAAAATGACAAGTAAACTTACTTAGGTCTGTATTTACGTTTTGAGTATACTATTATTATTATTAACTTTAACTTAACAAGAAAGCATTATTTCTAAAAGTTTGACCGGATGTTTGTTGAAACTATCATACACATGGAAGCACGTAAACAAATGTTTAATGTTGGGTCATTCAGACACATATACATTTTGCAAGCTGCCGAATTCAGTATTACTAATAAAAAGTTGTAATGTACTATCGTCTAATATCTACGATAAAAAAATGTTCAATGTAACAATCGCGTGTGTACACAATCGTGTGTATGTAGAACGGATAATGAAGAGATAAAATAGTCAAATAATCATGTATTTCGAAGAAGTCAACTATAAACTATTTTAAATGGTCGTAAACTGTAAAATTTCAATTAAATTCCCTTTCTATTAGGAAAGAACAGGAATAAATTAGAAATAAGAGTATGTACATATACGAACGAATATGCGTAAAACAATACTGAAAATACTTCGTTCATTCCGATTTACTGTAAAGAAGTACTGTGCTAAAAAGTTTTTATATTGTTCATGATTATCATATTAAAAGGCACGTACGCGTACTAAAGTATACAAAAGTACAAATTAATGGTAAAAACAACCCAATTTAATAGTTACCGTAAAATTTCGTACAATGTTCCTAGAAAATGCATATTATGATAATTAATTCTAATTATCCGTGATTATTCGTGCTACAGGCGAAATATTAAGACACACTAGAATTTTCAAAAGTTGCAATCATTCAGCTTCACCGACGAACACCTATGAATACGAAACAAGACAAATACATATAAACATCGACAAAACGAACAAGTTATTAATAATACTACGATGATGAAACATGAAATGTTAACTTTATGATTCGTAAAACTAAACGTGAAAAAACATTTATCAAAAAGAGAAAAAAAAAAGAAATTAATAGAGAAATTGGAAATAAACTCATTCCAATTATGAACTTACCGAGATTATCTATGGAACAGTCGAAATTGTCCCACTTGCTTCTACACACTCGATCCTACGAAATTCTTGTCGTTCAGTTTTTAAATACAGTTGAAAAGTAATACAGTAACAAATAAAAAATCAACCATTAAACGATTTTGTACAAGTTGCTGTGAAAAAAATACTTCAAGCAAGGACAAAGTATCTTTCCTTTTTTTTAGAAATAATACACAAATAATAATTATAATATTCGTAATGGTAATGTATTTATGAATCATAGACTCACCAATCCACAATTTCTTACCTCTGGATCCTCATCTTCCAAATCCTCGCTGGGCGGGGAATTAATTTCTTCCATTTCGACCTCTGGAATCGACCCAGCTTGAATTAAACTGGTAGCGTCTAATATGGGATGATGTGAAGGTGTGGCTTCCCAATTGGATATCAACTTTTGTATTTCCGCCTCAGATCTGTTATGGATGTTTCTTTTTGTACACGTATTCAGATCGAATTCCATTTGGCATATGTACACCTAAAATGTAACGGTTAAAATGGATTTTTTCAGTTTATTAAACTAGGACCCAACCTGAAATCCGTTTTGTTTGGCGAAACTCCACATGTCACCGAAATATTTAACTTTATCGTTGACATTATCGACAATAATGAAAGGGAAGTAACCATCGGTTATGGTTTTCTTAAACGCCTTAAATAACGAAATTCGATATGTGTTTTCCATACCTTCCTCATACTCGTACACCATTTCTTTTACTTTAGTCTTCTTACCGTCTTCCTCAACTTCTTTTTCTTGCTCAACCATAAAATAGTCGTCGAGAGATAATATTCTTGGAGTTGATCCTCCGTTCTCAACCTATTACATCGAGAAAGATCAGACATTTTCATGCGACAGTTGTGCGGGGCGTACTTACCTCTTTATCCTTGATAAGCTTCGCTAAGAAAGTTTTTCCGCTGCCAGGAGGACCACGTAGAATTATAACTATTCTAGGCGCTCGGTTGTATCTTCCTGGCGGATTCAGTAGATCCTGAATCAACGTGATATTAGGAGTTGTTCGTGGTTTAGGTTGCACTTGAGGAAATTTCTCGCTTTCTACTTTATCGAATTTGGGATCGTCCAAATCGATGACGGGCGTATTAATGGGGGATCTATTTCGGTAATTTTCAAATCTTCGCTCTCTACTAACGTCCATCATCTCCACATCATCATTACCTCTACCGTGATCCCGTTTTGTGAATGCCGGTCCATCGTGCGGTCTGCGATTAGACGAACCAAAATCGTCGAATCTTTTCGAAGGCCTATTCGATTCGTCTGGTCCTCGTCTCGGACCGGATGGTTCCCTATTATTCCAGCGACTTTCGTACCGTCCGGTGTCCGAAAACCTCTCGTATCTTTCCGGATATCTATTGAAAGGTTGTTCGTAACTTCTTTGTAGTACAAAATCGAATTCTGGATATTTCTTAAGAATGCTAGTTAGCCATTGAGGACGCTGTGGAAACGGAATTCTATTGACGTTTTTATGACGATAATCGAATGTACGCAACGGTTCCAGGGATACGTCAAATTCATCTAAAACATTTTATTACGAAACTAATTATCTTCACTTAAATGTTTAAATTGATACTACCTAGTTTTGAAGATTTATGATCGTATTCGATTATCTGAGTCGGCTGCCAAAATGGTTCTTCTTTCTCCTCGAGAGGCTGGTCACCCTGGTGCCCCTTTTCCCCCATTTCGACGTCTACTACTGCTTCGTTCTTCGAACCACTCGAAAAGTCTGGACCTCGTATTGGACGCAATTCATCCTCAGCACAATTTTGATTCGTATTGAAATCATCACCTTGATTTGACCACTCCCCCATGTTGTCATCTGGATTTTCGAAATCATCCATCGGTTCTTCCTCTTCGCCAAAATTGCCGCGATCACTTTGGAAACTAGGCTGCCTGTTAAAATCCTTACGATCGTGGCCGAAATTTCGCGCTCGAGAAAACGGATCCGGATTGATATTTTGCGAACCGGGTCCACTCCTAAAGCTATCTAATCCCTGTTTAACGCTGCCGGTTGGGGCATCCGCCTCTTCATCGAAACCCTTCCTTCCAAAATTCCTTCTATCGTTCTGTCCGAAATTCTGTCTTGGTGCATCACTTGAACTGAACTTACCGAAACCTCTACTACTTCCCGAATTCCTATCTGGGAAGTTCGACGGACCTCGACCAAACTCCGCGGGCTTTCTCTGATCGTTCTCAAATCGATTAAAACCGTCGTTTCGATTCAAATTTTGTTGGCTCCTAGGAGGAGGTTCAAATCGACCTCCAAAACTATCGGCGAGTGGAGGTTCGAACGTAACCTTCCGCGGTTCATTCGCTCCTCCGAAACTAGCAGGACCCTTAGAATCATCGGGAAGTCTGCCAATTTTATCGGGGCCTCGAAGCCTATTTGAACTTGAACGGAAATTATTCGAACTATCTTCATCTCCAAAATCTTCTTGTCCTGATCTAAAATTATTTTGTCCACCTCTAAAATTATCGGCTCCGCCCCTAAAGTTTCCTGGTACATCTTTTAAATTGTCTGATCCAGCTTTAAATGTGTCCGCCGATCCAGCTTTTAAATTGTCCGATCCGGTTTTAAAAGTGTCTGGTCCAGCTTTAAAATTGTCTGATCTATCTTTAAAGCTGTCCGACCCACCTCGGATATTATCAGGTGCTCCTCTAACATTATCTGGTCCGCTGGAGAAACTGTCTGCTCCACTTTCACGATTATCCGGACCGCTTCTAAAACTACCTCCGCGTCCACCTCTTAAATTATTTGAACCGCCTCTGAAATTATCTAGGCTGCCTCTAAAATTGTTCAGACCACCTCTAAAATTATTCAAGCCACCTCTAAGATTAGTCAGTCCACCTCTGAAATTATCTGGCCCGCCTCCACCGCCAGGAGCACCTCTCAAATTATTGTGACTGCCTCTAAAATTATCTGGGCCACCCCTAGCGTTATTAGAGCCACCTCTCGCGTTATCAGAGCCGCCTCTAAAATTATCGGGTCCACTTCTAAAACCACCATCGAGCCCGCCTCTAAAATTGCCAGCACCGCCTCTGAAGTTATCCGGTCCTCCTTTGGAACTATCAGCCATTCCCCTAAAGTTATCTGGTGCACCGCGGAAGCCGTCTGGTCCACCTCGAAAATTATCTGGTCCACCTCGATAGTTATCCGGTCCACCTCGAAAGTTATCTGGTCCACCACGAAAGTTATCTGGCCCACCTCGAAAATTACCCGGTCCACCTCGAAAATTACCCGGTCCACCACGAAAGTTATCCAGTCCACCTCGAAAGTTATTTGGGCCACTCGTAAAATTATCCGGTCCTCTGAAGTTTTCGTTCGATTTAAAATTACCCGGGCCTCCGAACATATTCTGTTTATCGTAATTTCCGCGTCCTCCAAAATTATCACCCTGATAATTGCCCTCGAAGTCGTCCGCACCAGAATTGAAGTCATTTCGATTACCTCCCCCTGTCGGTCCCTCCAATCGAGTTCACCGCCTCGTCCCCCAAAGCTACTTCTGCTCTGTTCGTCGAAATTGCCGACATCCTTACCTCGATTAAGATATTCCTGTTGATCAGGATTGGACCACCGATCAGCAGCTTGTGCTAGATTTTTATTCGGATTCATATAATTAGTTTGTGAATCGATATTCGGTGGAATTTTAGACGTACTGTCGACGCTTCCCGATATAATTTGACCGGTTTGATTTTGCGAAACCATAGACAACATATTCAGCAATTTCTGATCGCCCAAAATATTATTGATGCCTTTCGAAAGCGCTTCTAGATCCGGTCCTTTATTGTTGTCTCGATCGGCATCTTCGTGAGAATCCTTATCAGCCTTTTGCGTTGCATTTGGATCTTCAGAATCCAAGTCAACGACGTTATCTGTCTTCTCTTCGTCGTCATCCTCCTCCACTAAATCAAGACCGGGTATTCCATCATTATCTTTAGACATTTTCAGAAAATCGTCAGTTTCAGTTTCTTCGGGAATTTCAGAATAAGATTCATCGTGGGCAGAATCTGCTGGAACGGATGCATTCGAATCGTGGAATGTATCTTTTGTCGGAGGAACATCTTTAGAAGCAGGGAGGTCTCTCGATAAAGGCGCATCTTTCAGCGCAGCAAACTCATTCGACGGGGGAGATCTTTCAACGGTAACGTATCCTTCGCCACCGTAAAATCTTTCGCAGGAATAGGATCTCTCAGTAATGGAGGAGGTTTGCTAGTATCCAAATCCTTATTGAAGGCGGGGAAGGAAGAACCGAGTAAGGGTTGCAGTACTTGGGTCGACTTCGGGCCTGGTTTATCGGCCAAGCCCAATCTTTTTCTACGCATCTGCTCACGCCTTTCCAACAATTGTGTTCTCCACGCTTCCCATTTCTTTTCATACTCTTTGTACTGCTCTTTATCCGGATGGTTCATATTTTGTTCTTTCCATTTATTGAATTGGGCCTCCCATTCGGTAAATTGTTTAACGAACCTCTTTTCTGTCTCTGACATGTCTTCATTTGAATTAACCGAAGGAGATCGTTGAGGTGGATCATCCAACTTCGGTTTCTTCGCAAAAACTGGCTCATCCAACTTCGGTTTCTTCGTAAAAGGTGGCTCGTCCAACATCGGTTTCTTCGAAAAGGGTGGCTGCGAAGCGTAGCGTTTGTCTCCTTGAAAATCTTTACGCGGAGGAGGATTTCGCGTCATATCATTGTATTGATTCATCGATCTATTCTGGTTGTTGTAATTGAAATTACCGCCGTGATTAGGTCTCATGTTTGGCGGTGGTTGGTTGCGTGGTGGCGGTGCTGCCGAATTAAAGATCGGTTGAGCTTGAGAATGATGTTGTTGGGGCGGTGCCGTATTGAAATTCGGGGGTGGATCGGACATAAAATTCGGTTGAGCATTTATGTTTTTAGTTGGTATCTGCGGGGTGTTATCTTTAGGTGGTTCGTCCGGAGGAGGTGGTGGTTTTGAGTCTTTAGGTAATGGGGGCGGTACCGATGTATTTGGAACCGCTGCTTGATAATTTAATCCTTGTGGAGCTTGAGAAGCTTGTGATAAAGCCGATATTGACTTTTGATACTAAAAAAATTAAATCTATGTCATCTAAAATCGAACTGATGAACAACGATAAATATAAATTTTATATCAAATACTGTTGAATTAAAACTATATATATCACATCGGTAAACTTTTCATCGGTGACACATGCTACATCTTCAAACCGTACCTTACCGACCGGTAAGATACGGTTTGAACATGCTGCCCCGTTGTTAACGAAACGCGCGTCATCTGATTTAATTAAATGATTTTGTGGTGAGGAGTTCACCAATGTGATATAGTGTCAGCAATACCACACGACAATCTTTGCAATCACTATTAACTTAAGCAACAATTACAATTCGGCTTATACACAATGGCAAAATGCAGACCGACACATACCAGCAACACATTAATTGTCTACAATTCTCGGGAAGGCGAAGTGGAAGTTTCACGGCAGACTAGGCAACCAACTACTTCTCGAATATTCATATCACGTTACCGATTTGACGCTTAATATGTTTCCCGTTATGTGCGATTTCCCACTATGTGTTCCCAAAATGTTCATTATGAATTTAATACACACCTTGAAAATTGCAAGATGGCATGGTCAACGTAAAATATTTTTGCTACAGAATAATAAGATCGTCTTCAATGTATTGCGCGATGATAAGTTATACACTTTTCAATTTTCTTATCAATTCATTTATTCAAAAACTTTGTAGTTTTATTTGTTGAATTTCCTTGACTTTCCAGAAAGAAAAATGAAGAGGAGAGAATAAGTCAATGTGTAAAGTGCTGTTTCTCTTATTATGTTAAATTAATTGGAGCGAAACGGTTGCTATTACTTTCGTGTGGAGAACAAAGATTCGTAAGTCCACTTAAACTTTCCAAATAAAATGGGGCGCATAGCCTTAGCACATCTATTAATTTATCGTTTTGCTAAAATTGTACGGTCCAAAATGAGAGCGATTACAGAAAGCTAATTTCTTTCCAAATTTAAGAGAAGTTTCAATGCTATTACCACCGCAATAATTTCATAATCGTTTCGACGGTTGCCGTCACGTATCGGTGATCTCAATGCATTCAGATTTAAACAATGAACAAAACGTCCAGTTGACAAAATGTTAAAATACACTGCATATTTGCTAATTGTGTTATTGTCGAGATTCATACCAACAAACTTCGCAAAAATAAATAAAAAAATACTTCAAATAACTTATCAATAAAGGAATATAAAATAACGGATGATTGCATTCAAAATTGCAAAAGCTTTTCCCGCTAAAATTTACGGTTACCCAGTATCCTTTTCTCCTGTCAAGAGGGACTAGGAGACCATACGTTGTGGGATTAAAAACGGCGCTAAAATACGTCGATATTATTTTTTAAAAATATACATTAATAGGTTGACGTCATCTCAAAAAAATGACAATACAGATTTTTAGTAGTGGAATCCAAAAGTGTGTTTTCTTCCCGTTATAATCATGGAAATAAATCATAAGGTTGAATAACACAAATTCTGCAAAAAATCGAGCTGAAGACGTAAAGTTGGTACTTATAACCTATACAACATGATAAACGAAAAATTCTAGACTGAAAAATGAAAATAAAGCAAATAAAATTAATACTATTGAATTAAATGTTCAAAATACCACCCATTGACTTCTTGGCAGTAAGCAAAATTGCACCTAAGACGTTATTAACAAGGATTCGTTCTATTTTACGAATTTCGTCTGGAATATGCTGCTCCTATACTTTGAATTTTCTGGTTTTGTTTCGTCAAATTTTGATTGTAAGAGACCCTATAGAAAATAGTCTAAGGGTCTTAGATCAGGAGATCTTGCTGGCCATTCTATCAGCCCTAGTCTTCCGATCCATCTTTCTCGAAAAGCAGTGTGCAGAAAATTACGTACAGGAAGCCTCTAATGTGGCGATGCGTCATCGTCTTGATACCGAAAAGTATCATTTGGGATATTAAGATCGGCTTCGTTTCAGTGAAGTACAGCCAGTGCTGGAATTAGATCGTTTTGAAGAAACTCCAAGTATCTTTCCCCGATAAGATTTCCCCCAAAGAAAAAACACCAGGATCATCATCATTAAGCTCTTGAACTAGTTGGATCTTAAATGGATATTTTTCTTTTTCAACAACTTCAGTACTGCTAATTGACATTATTATCTGCTCTCAACCTAAAAAGCGATTACTTTTCTCATTAATGAAGCTTACTAACCATTACTTGCTATCAACTCTATAGAAGAACAGTGAAGATTTTATTCTAATTGTAAGAGAATGTTCAATTTATTGTGTGCACTTACTTCTCTACGACCGTCTTTTTAAATATTCTGAACATTTCCCGTCTCAGTAAATTTGCTTTTGGTTTTGCTAACTGTTGATTGGGTAATAGAACGATCTCGATATTTTGCATTAAACATATCACGCAGTTCTTGCTGAGGTTCCCACAACCAAGATAAATTAAAATTCCTATACCTGACATTATTGTTAAATTAGCCATGATACTTTAGTGGAATATTATTAGAATTCTACAATAAACTACAATAAATGACAAGAACGTTGAAGATTGACAGAATGATCGTATGAGATCGTATGTAGATTGAAAACTTTTATCAATTTCAATCAAAATATTCAGTACGGTACAAAAGTTGTAAGATAAAAACGATACTTCAACAAGCAATTTACGTTCCGTTCGTGGCTTGGACTATTTGCTATCTTGGATAAAACTAACATTTAATTTACTTTTATGTGGTAGTATTTTAATAGGATTAGTTTAAAATTATTTCCTATAAAATACGATAATATCAACATTAAATGTTCAGGTAGACTTTTTCGAAATGATTGTTTTGCAACCTTATGATTTATTTGCACAATTATAAAAAGAAGAAACATCAATATGGGATTCTACTACTGAAAATATAGATAGTTATTTAAATTTATTTGTGACGTCAAAATTAAAAAACATAATTATAAATAATTAATAATTAAAAATTTCAATAACTTTATACACCCATGGCTGCGAGATATTTCGCATTCTTGCGTAATTTCAATGTAAGGAAAAAATCATACATTTGTTTTCATGTAAAAGCCGCCATATGTATTGAACTTGCTAGCCGAAAAATCTCAATTCTGAGGCTGGATTCCGAAAAAGCACCCCCAAAAATATTCGAAAACATTACTTTTATTCGTTTATTTCTTTATACTAAACATGGAAATGAAGTTTAAAAACAGATCGAAAAAATCAAGGAATTTTGGTAATAATGGGTTAACGTTATTGCATACTTTCACATTTATAAAATTCAATAAGTAAAATGCAATATATTTCGTTTAATGAAATCACATCGGTTAACGTTATCATTTATATTGCCTCTCGAAAATAATTCTTTCATTTTTGCAGAGCTAAATTCTTCCCACAAAGAAAAAATATCTATTATAGAAAAGTGCGATGACTTACCAAAAATGAGTCAAAGAAACGCAGAAATCTCACCACCCCCTTTATACAACATCTTGAAAACTCATAAAATGTGTAACAAAAATCAATGAAAATCTACATTGCAAAACAATTTTACAGACCGAATAAGAGTATGTTTTATGCTGCACTAATATGTAGTAAGTAGCAATAATTGGGAAAAATGAAAATTCCAAATGCATTGAAGGTGTAGGTAATTTAAATAAACATCACATTTTTGCAACAGTATTTTTCGTTTGTTGTTATCGCTGGATTTTTGTTATCAATTAAAGGATCTCCCAAAGTGATTACAATGAACGGCGGCACTGTATAAGTTTTAATGTATATTAATCGCCACAGGTGATTACTAGAGTTTGTTAAAAGGTGGATGACGTGTTATCATTAAGTAGTGTAAATCGGACTGACGCATGATAACTTATCAATGACAACTTATCATTGAATAATAAAATTCGCAGTGACAGCGTCAGTCCGATTTACACCTCTTAATGATAACACGTCATCCACCTTTTTAACAAACTCAAGGAACTACGAAGGGTAGGAATGCGTCGCGAACGTTTTTAAAAGCGTGCATTCCCATTTAGTTGCAATAAGTTATATCAGACGCGCCTCAAAACGTCTGTTAGAGGGGTACGTAAAGTCCGAAGTAGTTTTTAATGTGTACAGTTATTTTTGTAGAAGGGTAATTAATTAATTTGTTTTGATATGTTGTATGTTATAATATTTAAGTATCATTAACCGATTATAAATTAATCGTTCTTTGTTATTATCATCTTGAATATTTCTTTATTTGTAGTGTCCGTTTTACAATTACAACACAACCACGAAAGATTTCTAGAGGATTTTCTTTTTCTTTTACTACCGCATAAACATCTTAGACTACTTTTGTTAATTAGTCATCATTTAAGTCCACCGCTGCCACATCGTATAATGAGTTTTCGTACGTTTGCAGAATATCTTCATTGAGAAATTTACTGACCACTTCTCTCCGGTCCCCATCGCCGAGAAAATCTTATCAGAATCGGTGACACGGTGTTGTTTTCTGGCCTCGTACTCATCCACAACAATGTAAAATCTCATTTCAATTCGATCAATTCCAAACAGTTAAGATAAGTGTGGCAACCACCAGCCCTCATAAGGGCTACCCTAACTATGGAAGCAGACTAGCTTTCGGAAGGTCGGATTTTAAGAATGCTATAAACGAGGGAAGAAATCCAAACAAAAAATGGTACATAGCAAAACTGTAAATTCTCGATTACCAACCCCATAGTCTAGATCTGGATTCTGATTTTATTTCTTATTAAACTGAACAACTAGCAGTAGAAAAATATTTTGCAGGGATAGAAAAGCTCAGTACGCGATACAACCAGTAAGTAATGTAAGATACATGGTAAAATATATAAAAGAAAATCGTTCAGAAGACTATGCCGGATGTGTAAACCTCCTAACAAAATATCTACAACGTCCAGCATTGGCTATATATTTTCGTCATACCTACAAAATTGTGTCATAATTTCGAAGTAGATAACGGACGGTGTTTCCACCAACAAAAATAAGCCGTTGTCATACCACAATTCTCGGATTTCTCACGCACAATTCTACAGGAGTGCCGATAACATATTGCCAAGGCTGTAAAGGATGTTTAAGGAAGAAATTACCATACAAGAAAAACATAGAGGCACAAAACAACCCCTATAAACAGATTTCCGCTTTTTTTACCACACACATTCTAAATAAATAAAATTTCTGTATTGCTAAGTTTGACCATGGAAAATAATTATTTTGCAGTTATTATTTCTGGCTATCATTTGTAGCTGTTATTGTTATTAGTATTGTTGTATGTATACTGTATATTACCAAATATTATGGTACGGTACCAAGTGGTCGGTAAAGTACGATTTGCAGAAACTAGCTCTGTTGCTAACAAAACACGTGTCACCCCATATAATAAGTAATAGCGTGGTGGGGAATTTTACCGATGTAATATAGTATCAGTACTACTGTTTCTGTTATTATTTCATTATTGGCTATAAATAGAGTTGCTCGATTTGCGTCAACAGTACTACAATTATCTGAAGCGACTGTATTAGAATAGTAACATTGCGCTATACGAATAGAGATGGCTTCATACTACACATTGAAGCTATTATGTATTCGCATAGCGCAATGTTGCTATTCTAGTAGTGTCGTTCCAGATAGTTGTAGTACTGTTGGCGCAAACTGAGCAACTCTAGTTATCAATCAGACACACGTTTATAAAACCTTCTTTTGCTTATTTGGATCTTCTGAACGCATTCCCCAAATGTGGGTGTTTCCCCCTAATCACCCTGTATTTTAAAAACTACAAATTATCGCCTTCATCATGCAATCAGCACCCTTATAGAATTGTGTGAAGATAATTTCTAGAAAAAGTAGATATCAGATGTTGTTTCCACGAAAAAGAAACCCTTACCATACAAAAACGCAATTCTCGCAATTGTAAAATGCCTGCAATTATTGTAAGCACTATTCTACAGGGGAAACCCGGTTAGTGCTGTTCAACGTATTTATTTAAAAAATGCACAATATTAACATTAGGTTAGTTAACTGCCAGCTTCCACTGTAACCATCATAGATTTGCGATAGTTCACAAGTGTGAACAAAACACAACAAAACAGTTTAACTAAGAATGTTCAAGTTATCTGCAGTTTAAAATTGAAATTAAATAGTTTGCCACATTAATTTAGATACTTTTAAATATGTATTTCGACACCTAACTGTCCTTCAGTGGGGAATACCCAAAGTAAGAAATCATAGCACTGTACACTGCAGTGTTTATTCTATGTTCATTTCTTTCCATTGTGATTCACTCAATGACAATAACAGCTTATTTGTTGACATACATATTTCAACGTATCCAAATCAGCATGGGAAGGATAAAAACTACTTTATTTACATCATTTACAGTCACAACTAGATCATATTGCTGCGTAAAGATAGATTCATACGTTATCTTCTGTTCTTACCTCTGCACCGTATTGTTGATGCCATTGTTGATATTGTTGCTGCCATTGGGCCCATTGTTGCCAATTTTGTTGCTGCATCTGTGCCCACTGTTCAGGACTATATTGACTTCCGGTAGGTAGAACTGCCGCTGCAGCAGCAGCATTAACAACCGAGGTTAAACCTGATAGTCCAGGAACAACACCTGGATTTCCTGATGACCATGGCTGCCAAGCCATTCTAAAAAAAACGAAAACGGGAGGTTTTACGATTGAAACCCACCGATATCGCATACTATTACAAAAACTTGACTTACCTTTTTCAAACACGAATCTTCAAACACATTCAATCTATCAAATTCTGTTTTAGATTATAGTACATGTGGTCGCGTTCTGAGAGTATAAAGCCGTATTAAAACACGTTGTATGACATAGATAGCAGCATAAAAAGTGATTTAATCAGAAATTCAAAACAGCTTACCTACAGCGATCATAAATATAACGAGTTAACGCCGAAGAAAGACAAAACCGTCGACTACAATGACTGTATTTACGGGTCGTAAATCCAGCTCTATATTGGAATATTCGTCACACAAAAACACTTAAACACTTTGTTCTTTAACGAAGTAATTGCAGGCGCTATTTAGAACGAATTATTTACTAAATTGCTTAAGAATGAAAAATATTGCCGGGATATCTAACTGACACCATCTTGCTTTTCTGCCTTGGCTTGTCCTATAAATGGCTGCGTTCACCCAAAATATCAGCAACTACACGTATTGACGCTTAATATTAAATTGTGCTGCTGAATTTAGAAACGGGAAATACTTATTAGAATTATTTACATTAATTTAGTATAAGTTTCAAACCACTGGACTATTATAAATAAAAAATACAAAGAACACGATTTTGAAACTAGGAAATGAATTCCAATTCATTAGCAATTCTCTCGAAAACCCAATCCATCAAACAAGGCTTTATTCATTTAAAATATAAGCATTACACATTATAAGCTTAGTAATTCCGGCTTTAATCGCAGAGTTTTAGCTGAACTTTGTATAAAACTCATCATGACCACCTTAGTGATATCCCTAGAATTCCAATCGAAATATCCCTAGTTGACATAACCTTAAAATCCTTCAAGCAGGGATCAACTCTAGACTAAGTTTTTTAATAATAATCATGTTTAAAAAGTGAGTATTATTTCGTTTTGATTCTAATCATCTCGACGTTTAACCTTTTAGATTCGACGAAAAGGAAGGAGTATCCGGAATATTACAATTAAAATCGTCCGTACAGAAAGGTATACGCACTAAATTGTTGGAGCAATATCCACATCTAGAGGGATACATAGACGCGATTTTACCCAAGAAAGATAACTTAAGGATTGTAAAATGGTAAAATCCCACATCTTCTAATCCCCTGAAATTATAACCTATTTATTCCAGCCATGACCATATTGAAATAATAGTGAATACTGCTGGTGATTTGCTGTTTTTTCGACAAAGAGAGGGATTGTGGATGCCTACACTGAGGTTATTTCATAAATGTATGTGAGTGACCTCATCAATATCCATATAATATGTGCTAATTTCCCAGATCCTTTCTTCTTACCGATGCAGCAAGTAGATAAAGGAGCTATCCGCTTTGTTTTGAGCGGGGCTAATATTATGTGTCCAGGGTTAACGTCCCCAGGTGCTAAAATGACTGATGTACCAAAAGGAACAGTAGTTGTACGATCATTTTCAAATCATCTTTAATTTCTTGCAGATTTTAATTTTCTCTCTTCTAGGCAATTATGGCTGAAGGAAAGCAGCATGCCTTATCTATAGGTATTACTGCGTTATCCACAGATGATATGTTAGTATATTTAATAACAAATAAGATTACTTTATCAATTGTTTTTTTCTTTTAACAGAGCAAAAGTTAATAAAGGAGTTGGTGTGGAGAATTGCCATTACTTAAACGATGGGTTGTGGCATATGAAGCCTGTAAAATAGATTAATTCTTTTTATAAATATAATTTTTGCACAATATGATTGTATTATTTATTGTAATTATATATTTTTAATATAACAAATTAGCAGCAACTCATTTAAGAGTGTGTTTTATTTGCAAAGAAGTCTATATTTAAAATAAACTTAATACATCTTTACAAAATTTAAAAAATCCAATTTATGAAGATATTCTCGCATATTCTCTAATAACTAAGAAGTGGATGAGGTTTTAAAAAATAGCATCCCTTTGTATTTGTGTAAATATCTCAAGAATTATAAATATATTGGGGAAAGCTGAAGACCGGGGTATACACTTCAGTATTTTGTAGTTAGACATAAATTTTTCTGCGCATTTACCCGACGATCCGCAAACTGGTTCTGTGCTGTGTGGGAAGGAACTTAATGTTCGCAAAGCAGAAACAGGAAAGTATTTTAGATCTCCAATTCATAGCAAATATGAAGTAAGTATTAAAATGGACAGCTCTTGATTGAACTTGAACATTGAGTGGAAAAGCTGTGGAACATAAAGACCACGTAGTAATCAAACAGGTGAAGAGAAAAACATATGTTGGAAACGAACTTATTGTACAAAGTACTAAATAGAGACAGGCCACTTTTTATTAGAGGTTCAGATTAAACAAATAACCCCACTGTTAAAAGGATGGAAAATGTCAAATAGAGCAATAAGTTCAAAAACTATAAGAACAGACAGAATACATTAACAACGTAATATACTATAGTAAAGGCTGCAACTAAGAAAAATGTAAAAACAAAATATGATGTAAGATAGAATGCAGACGAAAATTGGAAATCGAGACAAATAAAGTTAAAATCAACATACAGGGCAGAGAGAAACAGAAAACAAAGAAGAAGAAAGGACAATCAATCTAAGCCCTAAATCAGCTTGTCACAAAGATAAGTAAGTGACGATAAGAGGAGAAGAGAAGGACGTGGGCAGACTGGAGGTCCTGCAGAATAAAACAAATATTACATCATCACCAGATAAACCATTCTTCAAAGTTATTTAGAAAAACCTTAATCTTTGTTTGAGTCTTTTCCCAATGATCACCAATTTTAGAGAAAAACTGCCTGATAGCAGCTTTTATTTTTCGACACACCAGCATCTCTACGTTTTGTTCAGATGTAACTGGATGTTATGTGTTTAAAAATCTCTTCATTTAAACATTTTCTTTCACGAAGGCGCCACACATTAAAATATTCTAGTCTTATGATTGTAAGTTGCCTCTGAAAATGGAATATTTTTATTAGTGGTGCAGAAACACACAGAAGAAGCTTAATAGCATAAATAACTGGATTAATTTTCCTACATGTTACTGTAAAGAGAAGTGTGGAATCTAAATAGGGACGAATAATTAAATGGCAACAAAGATAACTAAAAATCACTTTGTACACTACACAAATGTACTATATTCTAAAGTGGTATTAATCTGTTAACTATTAGAATAACTAATTCACAACGGGTAACTATTATAAAATAATGTACCCACACCTCTAGTAAATGATTCCATCACTGATGAACAAAGAACTAATGTTGATTGCTACAGTACAAAAATCGTAGTTCATAAATTCTATTAGGGATAGAATTTTTAAACTCTTACTTTGTATAATCATTCCTTTAGTTAATAATTAATTAATTAATTCTTGAAATTTGCCGACATTATTCCTAATTACCTTCGACTAGTAATTTTTTCAAAACAATTTCATTACTTCTATCTACCTG
This sequence comes from Chrysina gloriosa, assembly GCA_038088585.1. Classification (NCBI taxonomy): domain Eukaryota; kingdom Metazoa; phylum Arthropoda; class Insecta; order Coleoptera; family Scarabaeidae; genus Chrysina; species Chrysina gloriosa. The sequence goes on along the minus strand of CM076090.1, from coordinate 11,941,942 downwards.
ACTACAAGTGAAATGACGCTAAGGAAACGGTAAAGAATAGTAGGTACATATAATATACAAATATGGGAAGGGAAAATCCCGTGGAAAAAGCTCTGAGAGATGAATAAAAACAATGTGTCACTATACGAACCAACGAGGAATTAAGACAGGATATGCAAATAATTTAATATATCACAATGCATAAGGCCTCAATGATTCAGAACTAGAATATAGACTATCAAAAACAATAGTAAATAGTACAATAGGGGAGGGAAAAACTATAAATCTGACAACAAAAATGGAAGAACGAAACAGAATAGATTTCATGTTGCAGAATATTTCCAGATTGTCAAAAAAAGTAGTAAGCAGACGAAATGGAGAAAGGAAATTAATCAAGCCATGGGTTGCTATTGTAATTACGATATATGTACGGGGATTTATTGTCATTTTTCTTCTAATAATTTCAAATACAGAGCCGATTATTATTTCCCTTTCTTCGAAAGTCATTTTGTAACTCAATTTATGAAGAAAAAATATTCCGAGCATAGGGTTGAAAACTAAAAGTTGCAAAGGAAACTTTAACCAAAAAGACTTTGCGGGAGACGGGAGACGGACACACTATTGAAAATTACGGACCTACTGCTAAAGTTAATAAACTTTGCTAAAATATTTGAAATATGCTTGGACAATTCCATTTATGTACTTCCAAGTTAAAATCTTGTTTCTCTGGACCAGCTTGGATTTCTGAGCAAACGATCTAACGAACTAATTTGACGATCATAACTCAATTTGCTTCTGACAATTTAGACAAAAATAAACTTTGTAAAACAGCAAAATATCCTGTTGTTGTAAATATTATTAATTAACCTCCTTTTGCCATTTTAGACTGAAAATATTTCTAATTGGATGAAATAAAAATTCCGTAAAATATTATAAAAAGTGACAATTTTTTTGTGTGTATTCCCTTCTCTGAAGATGACGTATTAATTGTCAAAACAGGTATTTAGTATTAAATCTTTTCGTGCATAGGCAACCAATAAGTCAGTGGCGTATATTAAGTTAACAGATACACCGCACGGTAGCCGGATTATTTCGCGGATCCTGGCTTGATTCCGGTAGCGCCGATCAATGTTCCCCACACTATTATCTGCCGTCTAATGCCCAAAACCTCGTACGGACGGACTGTCTCGCGCTGCCTGCTTTTTCGGTTCAGTTTTATGCGATACTTCGTGTGCGAAGTTCGGTGTGTGCTTGCTTGTTGTTCAGTTAAATAACAGGAGAGACTGAAACTGAATGCTAGTCGGTCGGTGAATTGTGTGAAGATTAATTGGAAATAGAATAATGTTCAGAAAATGACATCGGCCACAACCGTTAGAAAATCTTATGGGAACAGGAAACTGAACACTTTTTCCGAGGACTATTTCCGTTTGGCGAAACAAAAGAATAATACCAGTACCGCTTTGAAGAAGAGCGAAGATGTTACGAAACTTTTGAAATATATCGACGACAATGTGATCGGGAAGAACAACGCATTCTTAGGACCTTTTGGAAGACGAAAAGGTAGCGATTTTGTTTGCAAAATTTTGTCGATTAAAACTGACACCATTGCAATGTTTCAATAAGACTACTTGATTTTAAGTTTGTTAATTCGGGAATCAATACTCAAATTTAAACTTATTTGTGGTTGATGATGATAGAGTCATGCGTAAATATTAACGGAGCTAAGCTGTACAATCCCTTTATCCACCCGCAAATACTTTATAAATCGTACGACAAAAAAATCTTTGGAGGAAATCGTACGACGAATAAACATTTTTTGGAGGAAAATTGCTCGGACACGTATTCTTTAGTCTTTTGTTTTCCTTTGAAATAAAATTATCCTTATGATTATCACGCCAGTTTGCATGGCTGCAAAGACGTATTTCGACAATTGCATTTTTATCAGGCAAAGTTCATCGGTGACGCTGTATTCCTAAGTATTTTTCCACTGAGGATGACAACACCGTTATCGTATAAGCATGTTTGCAGTAATTCGAATATCACCATAGTATAAGTGGTGAGAGCCATTTTGTTTGGATTTGATCCAAATCATAGATTTTCCTATTTTCCGTAACCATCGATATCCAGTAACAAAGATGATACAGATTTCCCGAAATAAAGTTAAAATACTTTTACTGCGTTTCCGGTAGCGTTGAATCATTTTCAACTACACTGTAATTCGGATGCTGAATGTGAATATCGGGAATCAAGCGGAGTACACCTCCAAATTATGCGGCAAAATAATGTATAAACATTTGGCCATATTGTAATGGTGTTTTAGACTATTTGTGGTACATAAGAATTATGCCCAAACATGAAATTGGTCTCATGAAAATTTTTGGGGCGGTTTTTTAGTTTATTGTGATTTCTGAAACTAGGCATTTATTCTTCATCCAACCGAAGTACACATTTCTATCTCAATTTTCACCAGTATTTATCCGATGTTGGTAAAAATAGGGCAGTCTAAGATTTCAATGTGTTTTACTAAAAATTAAATTGCGAATTGAAGGTTTTCCATATTTAAAATATGCATTTTGATTCTTGTATATACCAGCATTTTCGATACATAGCTTTCCTGAATTGTTCTGAACTTTGGAACTGAATAAGAATCGCTTTTACTTTTGCCATCAGCTAGTTTTTAAAATATTTTCTTTTACCTATCATACGTCTGAGGATTTATAATTATCGTTAGTGCTAAGTATATAGGTCTTGTCCCATCATTATCATTTTCTTCAGATTCAAAAAGATTCTCTTCGACGAATTAAAACAGACACATTTGATCTGCATAATTTATTTTTAGACAATTCACTATTCCTGCAATATTTCAAAATCTGTTGGCATAATTACACTGGACAACAAGATTTGTTTTTTTTTTTGTTTGTTATAAGGATGTCAATAGCTGAATCTTATTGTATGTTTGATGCAGACTTCAAATATGTAAGTGGCATTCTTTCCATCTGGTATATATTCTTTTTGCAATTACCATTCATTGTTATAGAGAAAGCATTTTTTCAACAATAATAATATTATACCTGCAACTTCTATATATCTAAAATCTGCTTGTTTTGAATTTACTGGTTTAGTTTGCTGTGAGTATATCAGTCTTGAGATTCCAGCAGTAGTCACCTAGCATCTTTGGATTTCGTTTTCCCTGCTAGCGTGTTTGCATGATGGATATTTCCTGGTGAAAGCGCTCTTCATGTTCATCACTCACAGCTCCCAGACTGGTAGGGAAAATCTAGATGAGAATCGAAGAAAGGGCTCTTCAATATTGCAATCAAGTGCTTTATAGTTTTGAAGAACATCAGTTATATGTTCTTTGTAGTTGTCTGCCTTATGGTTTCCAAGAAAGTTGTTCACCACCTTTTTGAAAAATTTTCACGTAACCACCTCTTTTCACATTCATTATCATACATTAGCTATCTTATTTACGGTCCAACAAATATATCTTCCTTTACCATAGTATTTTAGAAAGTGAAATTCAGTCCCATCACGATCCACTGCGTTGACGAACTTTTTCATTAAACCTATCTTAATGTATAATAGCGCAGGATATACTTTTCCGGGTTTTACTAGTGCTAAACTCACGACTTTCTTCACTCCTACAGACAATGTTTCGCTTTTCGTCCACTTTTTTTTTTAACAAAATGTTTCTTCCTACCTCTGTCGCCCCACTAACACAAGCGCGCACAGCATTTAATATATGTACCTAAGTTGTAAGCAAAGTAACAGTGCTACCAGCTTTAGGTCTTCACAAATATGTCACAAATGTTTCCCATACTAAATCATATTCAATACAAGTTTCCTATTTTCGTGAGCTAAAGGAATTGACGAGTATTTATTTCCAGCTGTGGATATGGTACATATATCCCAAAGCTTTATCTTTATGCTCATGTACTTACTAGAAAATAGGAAAGGGAATCAACAAAAATCTGAGGTTGTTAGGAAGAACTGATTGCATATTTCGAATCAGCACCCGAAAATACATGACATAGTATTCAGCAAATATTGACAAAATCATTGTTGACCACTGTTATTAGCAAACGTCTAATAAAAAGGAAATACGTGGCCTAAATTTTAGATCTGGGTATTTCTTCCTCAAAGTGGAGAGATTACAGAAGATTACAGAATTGTATGTTACCTTATTTTTTAGTATTTACTTATAGCAATAATGACTAGCAGTTTTATAAATTGCTAGATCGCAGCTGTTGTAGATGTTTATCAAAGTACATTGGACCTACATATATTTGAAGCCAAACGATACTTACAAAATCTTTTATTTGTAAAACCCTGATATCTAAATAATGTAGAAGTAGGAATTAAAAAGTTCGTTCTGAGCCTATTGTTAGAGAAATAATAAATATAATATGATATAATAATTAAGTAAAGTTTGAAGAACTGTTTGTTTTGAACGGTCGTGTATTGTAATCATATATTTTATAATTTCATATCGTCCAGAGATGTATGAAAAACACGTTCACCTGATTAGTATGCTCTCTTCATACATGGGAGGTGATTGAACTTTTTAAATTGTGTAATATCGTCTAAATGGATGCTATTACGTTCAATTTAAATAATTAGATGACATCGAATGTTAGGAGATTTCAGGTTATTTTATTATATTTATATTTAAGTGGAAAAGTGAGATGCGTTTCTTGTTAAATTTGCATTCTGAACAGTTTTCCAATGCAAATATTTCTTTGTATAATGCGATTCGAACTTAAGGATGTTATCTTCAGAGTAAACAGAAAACGCTTAGAATCTGTTTAATTTAGATGCCAAGATATATATTTGATAGAAATTCGTCATTAAATTTACATTATTGTCACAATTCTGCGAATTCTGTTAAGTATACATAAATTTGCGATAAGACGTTTCTGGGCGGTTCTAATTTTCATAAATTTCTGCATTTGTCTATAGTAGCTAAGACTATTCTGTGATTTAGCATTAATTTTGTGAAACTAAAACCGTAACAATTTTTCGGATAGCATACGTTATTTATTAGCCGTATACAGATTAGGAAAAAGGGTAACAATACATTTTGGCAAGAGTCCTACGTCAATGATTCTACATACACACAAGCACCTTGCTTAATCATTTGAGTATATTTCTTGGGATATATTTACTTGTGCCAACTAAATATTTATTGTGTTATATGTACATAGTTGCGTTTCCTGTATATCAGGAATTCTTTGAATTAGGATATCCTTCTCACAAATATTGTACTAAATATGTCCCGCTTTCTTAATTTTTTGAGTGAGCAATTAATGAACTAAATCCAAATTGTACAGTGTCGGACTTGATTATCCGAAAAAAGGCATATAGAAAAAAGATTATATTTCCTCACAAATTCCTTTCCATCCGTTTCGTTCGTTCGCCTTTGTTCTCCAGTTGTTGTCTTCCGATTCCATTCCAGTACTTTTGTTGTAAGTAACTGACCCTGGTCCTGGTATCCATGCTTGACCCGGCCATTTTGCTCTCTGTTATTTGATTATTTTCACTATGCCATCCCCCAGTTCACGATTAGTTCTTCTTCTGTATTCCTTATCATTAATTTTCTTTGGCCCTAGTATCATTCTCATCATTTTTTTCTCTTATTATTATTCTTAGGTCTTCTTCGAGTTTCTTCGTCATGTTGAGTATGTCGGCTGCATACATCAATGTTGGTCGAATTATTGTCTTATAGATCTTCATTTTGCAGTTTTTACTTAGTGATTTGTTCTTTAGTAATCATTTTTTCACGTGGACTGCCCTGTTTGGAGTTATTGTTTTTCCTTAATTTCTGTATCTTTTCTGCCATCACTGGCTATCATCACTCCCAGATATTTAAATGTATCGATCTCATCGTCATATATTCCTCTAATTGAATTCCTGATGCTAAGTTAGAGTACCATTTATTCTTCTTTATTTTACCAGCACGTGTGATTCTATAAATTGACAGAAGAAAGTAATATGATTAGGTACGTTAAGTGATAGATCAAATTTATCGAAGCTTCAGAACCACAGCGATAAATTAGCCACTAAATATGGTTTTAATTTCAAGTAATTTTTAGCCTTTTTCAAGACAGCAATGTAGTCTGATTGAAATTTAATCCATCCAACTTTTTCCTATTGCCTATGAAGTCTATTTCAGATTGTTCAAAACTAACCTATAAATTAATTATATATGAATTACATAAACAGAAAGAAGTTGGATATTTTTACTGTTTACTTAAGTTAATGCCAACAGTAATGTATAATGGAGGAATCTAATTATAGCAATCACCATACATATGTATTTTTAAATATATAAACTAGTATTGGTGAAAATCCCATTAAAAACTGCAAACGTGCGAAGAAAGATTTATATCTATACTTATCTTAATTATTAATACAAGTGTTTTTTTGATAGACCAAGATATAGCGTTTTGTCCAGTCCTAATTGGTTAATACATCTTGGACACACGACTTTATAAAGTTTAGTTTATTTTCCTTAAAGAACTAGCTTTTTGTTTATTTAAAAATTTTCTTTAGCTTTACTTGATAATAATTTATTCTGACATCTCTATAATCCATCTAATTATGCTAATCACTATAAAAATATTTTAGAATAAAAACTAGCACTACTAATAAGAAATTGTGGACAGTGAAATCGAATTTGTGTATTTTGTTTATGCAATTTTTAACAATATCTTATATGATAGATCTCTACCACTAATAGGTCAATAAAACAAGGCTGGCTTGAACGATAGTTATATTTTCAGAACGTTTACAAACGTTTTCGGAACACCTTCTTCAGTGAAAATATAACTAGATAAATATATAAACAAACATTTGTTTTTATTTGGGAACTATCAACAAAATGACTAATGACTAGGATTTCTTGATATAGAGGATGTGTAACAAACTTTTATATATATATATATAAATTATAAAAACTAAATTAATGTGTAAACATACATGCAAATTAAGTAAAACCCTATATCAAAAAATCTTTGTCGAAACCTTAACAATTCTGTTCAAGGACTAGGGAAAATCCAAATTTAAAAATCTAGCCAAAGGTTTCCTTCTTAAGAAATGCAAATGTCATTTTAACAAATTGCTATATACATTACTTAAATTTTGAATATCGGTTCTGAAATTAATAGTTTCAGTGTCTTTTTGTATATTTATCATTTCATATATTAGTCTTTTTTATAATTATTCTCTGTTTTTAATATAATTGTGTTTTCAAAATCATAGTAATGCCCAAGATCTTTGTAATGCTTTGTTACAGCGGTCATTGCACCAAAATCATTATTTAAAGAATACTTATGGCTATACAACCTTTTCTTTAAATATTGTTTCGTCTGACCGATGTAACAACCATCACAGTCCTTACAGTTTATTTTATAAACTACATTACTTTGATTTTGTTTAATTATTTTAGATTTAGTATTAGTAAAAGAGATCTGTTACTATAATTTGGAATGAAAGTAATGTTTATGTTGTTTTTATTAAACTCTTTTTTATTTTTCGCTTAAACCTTTTTTATAAGGAATAGCGTTATAAGATTTATTGTTATTATTTTTAATTCCTCTATTATATAATTTGTTAATTCTATTTTTTATTATTTTTTGATAAAAACTATTTGGATAATTATTTTTATCTAAGATTTCTTTAACTTTGTTTAAATTCTTTTCCCTAAATTCAGGATTAGCTAATCTAACCGCTTGATCAACTAAACCGGTAACTACATTAATTTTATGTAATTTTGATGTTTCTGAAAAATAATTTAAATGTCTTCCTGTATTGGTAGACTTTATATGCCAATTTGTTTTTACAATGCCGTTATTATGCATGACTGTCACGTTCAGGAAATTCAATGAGTTATTAGATTCTCTCTCATATGTAAATTTTAATCTATTATGATAACTATTAAATGAATCTAATATCTCATCAATATTATCCTTTCTTACGGAACAAAATGTCAAAATGACAGTCATGCATAATAACGGCATTGTAAAAACAAATTGGCATATAAAGTCTACCAATACAGGAAGACATTTAAATTATTTTTCAGAAACATCAAAATTACATAAAATTAATGTAGTTACCGGTTTAGTTGATCAAGCGGTTAGATTAGCTAATCCTGAATTTAGGGAAAAGAATTTAAACAAAGTTAAAGAAATCTTAGATAAAAATAATTATCCAAATAGTTTTTATCAAAAATAATAAAAAATAGAATTAACAAATTATATAATAGAGGAATTAAAAATAATAACAATAAATCTTATAACGCTATTCCTTATAAAAAAGGTTTAAGCGAAAAATAAAAAAGAGTTTAATAAAAACAACATAAACATTACTTTCATTCCAAATTATAGTAACAGATCTCTTTTTACTAATACTAAATCTAAAATAATTAAACAAAATCAAAGTAATGTAGTTTATAAAATAAACTGTAAGGACTGTGATGGTTGTTACATCGGTCAGACGAAACAATATTTAAAGAAAAGGTTGTATAGCCATAAGTATTCTTTAAATAATGATTTTGGTGCAATGACCGCTGTAACAAAGCATTACAAAGATCTTGGGCATTACTATGATTTTGAAAACACAATTATATTAAAAACAGAGAATAATTATAAAAAAGACTAATATATGAAATGATAAATATACAAAAGACACTAAAACTATTAATTTCAGAACCGATATTCAAAATTTAAGTAATGTATATAGCAATTTGTTAAAATGACATTTGCATTTCTTAAGAAGGAAACCTTTGGCTAGATTTTTAAATTTGGGTTTTCCCTAGTCCTTGAACAGAATTGTTAAGGTTTCGACAAAGATCTTTTGATATAGGGTTTTACTTAATTTGCATGTATGTTTACACATTAATTTAGTTTTTATAATTTATATATATATAAAAGTTTGTTACACATCCTCTATATCAAGAAATCCTAGTCATTAGTCATTTTGTTGATAGTTCCCAAATAAAAAACAAATGTTTGTTTATATATTTATCTAGTTATATTTTCACTGAAGAAGGTATTCCGAAAACGTTTGTAAACGTTCTGAAAATATAACTATCGTTCAAACCAGCCTTGTTTTATTGACCTATTAGTGGTAGAGATCTATCATATAAGATAAGTATAAAAGGTCACGAAATATATGTATATATACATTTATTTTTAACAATGTGAATTCTCGCCAATTTTCATGATAAATTACAAAAATATGTCTCCTATCCGGTAAATGTCAAAAAATATTCCTCTTTAGAACTTTTTGTACCAACCCTTTTGTTGCGAATCCAATGCATAGTCTAAACTAGCGGTTCTCAAGTATTTTCTTTCGTCGTTTGCGCGCGGTAATTTTCTTTTGAAGCCATTAATATTTTATGAATTATTTTTGAGCTTATTATTTATGTTTTTCATAATTCTAAAATTGGACCACCACCAATTGGAGAATGCTGGTCTAAACTAAACAGATGTGGACTTAAATTATTTATTTAACACCGTTTATGATTCAGTTTCTTGAAATTTGTGCACGAACTAAAAAGGAAGAGCTTAATCCTTCTTCTTTTCGTTTGTGATGCATTGCTCACCGCATCTCCAGCTCATTGGCTTATCCCGTTCTTTCGATAGTTTACTCCAGCAGAGCGATGTTCTCAATCAAATCTACCACGTTGCTACAGACAATATTTTTGTACCTCTTCTAGCTACAAGAACCGAGACTCAAACTACTTGAGTACTACACTGCTCAGCCCCTGGCTTTCACCGAACATATGTTGAGAAGTTTTCTCTTCTTAACAACAGGTCCTATAGATAGGATTTTCCATTTCCTATGGTGTACATACATTTTTTTAGCCATTTTGCAGCAGTCGTCGTCTTTTATCGATTGGAAATTTCCCTATGAGACGTACATAAACTTATTCCCAATGCCGTTTCCAAAGATTTCTTCTTTCTGTTTCTAACAAATTTTGTTACATTACTTCGTTCCATTTTGTCCGTTAATTGAAAAGTTGATCGGATATGAACATTGCAATTCGATTACAGAATTATAGATAAACGATACGAACTTTCAGATATAAACAGCTGCTGGTCTATCACATGCACCGATGATAAATTTACATCAATTTGTATAGTTTATTATCGTAAATCCAATGCAATCAGGGCGTTTGTTACGATAATATGTATAATAATATTCTGTAAATGGCATGTTACAAAGGGATAAGTGCAGTCATGGTAATTCCCAATGATGCATCCACGTAACAACACTGCGTTCATGTCTTCCATGTTACCAAGCAATTTTCCACACGACACCGTCGTGCGTTCGTACTGCACGAATATTATCATCGATTGAAGTGACAGCGAACGTTTGTCTCTTAAAAAGCAGAGCGAAATTTTTATTGTTACAAATGATTTCGGCTTTGAAATCTCCCCAAAGGAAACGATGTTCGACGATTGCTTGGCTACGGCAAATCTCGCCTTTGATAATAAAGATCAAAAACAGCTGCGGCACATAATTGAGTGCCGATCGCGTATTTGAATATAATATGGCGTGAAGCTTAAAAGGAGAGTGAGCTTTCATCTACTATATTTAGAACATCTCGCGAATTGGGTCGCGGAGTAAAGTAGTAGCCTGTAATTGATATTGCCTCCGTTATTGATGGATTGAAGCTCTATTTATAAATCGGATCTATATGTTTATCGTTATCTAACTGCCGTACGGGCACGCCGTGTGCTATAGCGTTAATATTGCTTCTGCAAATATGCATAAACAAAAGCTGAGGCGTTGCTATAATCATTAGTTAATGTTTACTGAATCACTTAGTGTCATTATATTCTACTGATGATGCTACAAACGAATGTAAGATGTTTACATTGCATATTTTAACGAAAAGTCGATTTAAAGGAGAAGACAGAGCGAAGTATCTACTTTTAGGCTTGTACTGATTCACAACGCCCAGAGGAAGTCGACCAATTTTAAAGGAATTTCTGTAGGACTAGAAAATGATATATGATAAAAAATTTAAGCATTGCACAATGAACATCACACACACACGGTGTTCGTCGTGTCTGAAAATTGCGCCATTCTGGTTGCTTACATCGTTCCAAGTCTTTCTTCTTTGTTGTCCTCGTGTAACTAGGTGTTGTACTTGGCATTCGCCTCTTATTTCCGTGTTTGGTTTTTTCCTTCATTATGTGTTCCGGTGTGTTCCTCGGTATTTTCATTTTCTCGTAAAATGTTCTTTTATGCTCATGATATCGGTTCCAACTTTAACGTCGTATTGGGTCTGATTCAAGTCATGTAAATTCTGACTTTTGCTTGCTTGCTCATATGTTTATTCGTCCACGTTATGTCCAGTTGAATGTAGGCTGTTCTGCTTGCTTTGTTGGCTTGGTCCTTGACTTTAATCTTCCTATCTTATTTGGATGAAATTTTTATCTCTAGGTATTTAAATGACATGACTTGCCCTATTGGACTGTTGTCGACGATCAATTTGCGTTTTCCTGGTTCTTCAGCTATGTACATGGAACGGTCTATAATAATAACGAAATCCAAAAGCCCTTAGTTTGCGATATAGGGGAATCTGAAAGATCTTTTTGTTGTAAAGTTTTCAACTAATAATTACCAAATTACCCTATAGTGTAAACCATCTTTAATTGACGATCTGGACCTGTTATAATTGCTCGTGGTCATAGCAATACACAACATACATTAGAGCCCTTCTGTGGACCATCACTATAGCTTATGCTGCCGGAGATTTGACTAATCTAGAAACCAGATTCTTGCATACCAACAATACGCCTTCTTTCAAAATCTATTCAATGTTGAAAATTACTCCATACTCCACGTCTAGTTATAATAAGCCAGCTACTTGTAATACCTGAATAACATTTGCTACAAAATATTCATCTTAATTGATGGAAATTTGATTTGATAGAAGATAAGTATTTATATAAAAGCAAACATCGACCCCACCTCGAGTGAAGATCCGGCTCCCAACAGATTTCTTTAACATCGGCTGAGGTAACGTCAATAGCTTCCTTGACGACCATTAACTTCCTAAATAAAGAAAAGTTGTTTTGTTAACAACGATGTTTAAGTAATTTTTTTACTTCTCATTTTGTTTACTTTGTAACTATTACTGCCCGATTGCAGCAGTTTTTCAAAAAGGATCAACGTGTTTAAAGGCTTTCTGTCCGATCCTAGGCTTGAATTGAAATTCGACGTCAACCTGTTGCCCAACTTTTAATTATTTGTATTAAACAAGAATGTAAGATATTTCCGAAAGTTTCGCTCAAAACTGATTAGCTTCTTGTAAGTGTGTACGATAAGCCTTGGAATTATAAGATAGAAAAAGTTGAAATGCATGAGGAATTATAGAGAACATTCCTCATTTCCAAAAATTATTACGTTTTAGAATAACTTGGCAATCGAGAATCGTATCTTACAGATGTGCATATTACTATTTTGCATACGTTTTAAAGTTTACAATGCTATCAACATTTTCAAAACGAACTTTGGAATTTTGGCGACTTCGAACCATTACGGGAAATTTTTCGAAAATAAATAAATAGTTGTGTCTTAAATGCCGAGAATCCTTCTGCTTCTCTGTATTGTGAAAGTAAGAAACTAATACTGAAAATATGGTTTCTAATCCAGTAACTTTTGTTTATCTCGGCGTATGTTTATTAGAGAAAACTATGATTTAGTAATTATAATCTATCGTATCCACAAACACGTCTGGTTCTAGTTAAAAACGAGGCTTGCATTGTTTCGATAGATATGTAAAAAGGAAAGAATTCTCATCAAACAATGGGCATGTGTGTAAATATAGAGAGAAACTTGAGCGCTGAAAACAATAGCGTTTATTAGGATAGTAGTTGTGTGCTCCCATAAATTTACAACACAAACGGCATTACACGTTGCTAATACAATGTTTATATGTACGTACAGTGCTGGATATTATTATCCGGACAAAATGAAGTATTACGGATGTCCCTCCTCTGTCGCAAACAATGCTTTGGCGGTTTTCTAAGAGAAAGAAAGATATATGTGCCATAAAAGCCGGCGCCCGGATAATTTTGAGCAGCACTCTACATATGTACATATTCTTAAAATTTTCCATTGTTCTCTTCTTCGTATACGAGCATTTTTAAGATGACACATACATACACGTTAGGTATATGTACGATACCATTATCAGTGCAAATAAGTAATGAAGCTATTTGATGACGCTAGGCCTGTGCTGGAAGCTTCTTTGTATGAGGATAGAAAGACGATATTTCCTATTATCCTATTTCATCTCCGCTGTATTCAAACACGATTTCGTGTCTCACTAGCATAAAGTGCTGGAACTGAGATGGAGTTGTACACCCTTAGCTTTATCTTTTTCTCAATTTCTTTCTTTCCCACTATTGCTTTGTTCAATGCGCAAGTATATTTTATACGCTTTTCCGGTTCTATTGACTATTTCCGTATTTATGTTTTCATCGGTCGTTATCAGTGTTCCGAGATATTTATCAGAGCCTATATATTATTGGATTATATAAAATAATAATAATAATAATAATAATAATAACAATGATAATGATAATCGGATGAATATTACTAAGAAACTATCAAAACGAGAATTTATTGAATAGTCTCCGCCGTGTTATATAAGACGTCTTTCATTACTTCTTGTACAATCTTATAAATTTATTTCTCTCTTTCAAAAACATTCAACGGTAAATATCTTTCGTAACGTTATACAGTAGCAAGTGTAACAGAAATCGCGCAGCATGAGGTCTTCAGAACACGATTTCACCATGCCTAAATAATAATGAATTCGTGAAAGTCAGTTTAAACTCCTGAAACATTTTTATTCAATAACTCTTTTAGAAAACTTGCTCATATCTACATATTTATGTATGTCTCACTTATCCGGCTATTGTAAGTACGTCGATCTATAATCCCGCAGCGACATTTCTCCGCTATATAGTTGATGGGACGAATTTTTAGAGAAGAAAACAAACTAAATATTTATTTTGACAAAGATGATTAAGCGAAGTAAGTAATAATGTTATTGTTTGAGAATTTGCTTATACAGCGCAAATTTATCGGTTAAAATTACCATGCTGGAGGAGTAAACACGCATCTCGTGTTTGAACGGTATCAGTTCACTGCAAAATGGAAAATTACTCATTACTCCCAACGTAAATCGATACGATCTGTATTTAGCGTACGTGCTTGTATGGAGGAGCCCATTACGATGTTACTGTAACCGTATCTAAGCACGTAAATGATTAATTACAACGCAAATTAACAAGATCTTTTAATGGTAGATCAATATTGATGTCGCAATGCTAATCTATGTGATAGACTAACCGGGCAAATTTAATTAAAACCACCGCATCCAACGATTAAAATGTCCGAACGACCGAAGAATTATTTACGTTGGAATTGGAAATAACCCTTTCAAAACCGCGTTTCCGACAGTTCTAATTAATCGACGTCTTTGTTAACGTTCCTATACTCACGTCAAAATGAAAGACGTATACTATACTATATAAGTCGGTCTCACAGACCTTATGCGTGAGTATAGGAAGGTTAAATCCTTCGACTGATCGCAACGGTACCTGTAAGAGTTTAAATTTAATTAAGAAAATAGTTGCCACCGAAAAATCTAACATCTTCTTAGTGTCTTCGCGTGAATATTTCCGGCTTGCGAGAAAAGGTTATTGTACGAGTTAGATCGGAGAGTGTTAGAAATAAACACCTCAAAATACGCATACATCCATAGGTGTTTATGAGATAATTTTCCTATAGTAGAACGAACGCTTGTTCGCGTAGGCGCGGTACGATTACGACCTTGTTTACGCCGCAATTTTTGCCTTAGCACGTGGGAGGATGCGGTAATGAAATTATCGTAATATTGATTGGTAATACGAAATGAAATTTAATATGGTATAGAATCGTGGTATTGTTGGAACCGTTTCCATTTTTGTGTCGGTTTATATTTTTACAAAGAAAGGAAAAGAAAACTAAATGTTTGTCTTATTCTTCTGATTTGGGTGCGGTTTAAAGATGCTGGCCTCAGCGAAATATGTGTCCGGAAATTAATTGATAATTTGTTGGTGAAGAGTTGATAGGCGGAATTTGATGTCAGGTCTTCTTTTTCGTTCATGTTCTATTGTTTGTTTGGCTTTGTCGTCTTTTTAGAGAAAGATGACCCTGGCGATCACGTCGATAAGGTTAGCCCAGAAGAGGTAGTAAAATGAACGAGGAAACACAATTCCTAACACAATCCGTCCAATGCGAGGAAGATTACTTAATGCTGGTATAAAAGTTAGATATCGGCATCACTTTAATTTTGTTCCGTCTATCCGTCCTAGATGGAAGAATATTGAAGTAATTTCATTTTGAGGGAATGTCATCCGATAGGGGAAAGGACGAATTGAATTTGTCAACAGCCGAAATGAAATTCTTTTTTACAATTGTGGAAGTTACGGAATTAGATAAATGGACAAGGGAAGACCGAAGAAGGAAGGATATGGAGAATGAAATTAGAGAATAAATATCAACTGGTTGGGACATGGGACTAAATATAAGAACTGGGCAAATAATTCTAGGAGAAAAAATAAGAAAATGAGGAATTTGGGATGAATTTAACAATGAGTTTACAGAAGAAGAGATGAAGGCACAAGACACTCAACGAAAGCGGCTGAAAACATAATGAAAATTTGATATAAGTCATGTTCGTGAAATTGAATTTAGACGATTTACTCGTATACTAACTTGAAGCTGAATATTGATAAGACAACATTAGTAAATTTTAGTTATTTTAGAAAAGACATGATCACGTTCGAATATGTAGTAGATAAGATGCTTACCGCAAGCGAAGATGCGAGATTGCTCTTTAACTTAACTGGAAGCCGCATACAGAGACCCTGTCATCCTTTAATTACACTCTTCAAATAGTATTCCATTCGATAAACCAAGATGCTGTGGTTAATGCTTATTATGTTTATATCTACTCCAGAATCAAATACGAAATTATCTTCTGGGGTGCAACAACTACTACAACAAAAATGTCTCCGTAGTATGTTTGGTATTAAACCTAGAAACACCTTCAGAGATGTATTTCCGGCTACCAATCTCACCGTACCATATATCTACGGATACGAATGTGCTTGATTGTTATGAGCTTTCTAAGACTCAGGAACTAGCACATGCTTACAAAACGTGAGGCATTGCAAAAGGAGTTTTACTCGCATCTCAAAAATGTGCTGGTGCAAACAATAAAAATATATAAAAATGAATAAACAAAATCAAAATAATGTAGTTTATAGAATAAACTGTAAAGACCGTGATGGTTTACATCGGTCAGATAAAACAATATTTAAAGAAAATGCTGTCTAATCATAAGTATTCTTTAACCTTCCTATACTCACGCATACGGTCTGTGAGACCGACTTATATAGTATAGTATACGTCTTTCATTTTGACGTGAGTATAGGAAGGTTAAATAATGATTTTGGTGTTTAATTCACCCAATTGTGGTAGAAAACTATCGTGTAAGATAAATCCATACTAGCTTCTGTTTGTGTTCTTCATTGAGGATGACCGCTTGAAACACGTGTTTGGAGTTTAACAAAATTGGCGTGGGAAGGATAAGAGCTCATTTACTTGTCCTGGACATCTTCTACCATAGGTGAAGAGGTGATCATTCTTTTCCATTTTTGCCAATCGTATCGCCTATGTCCAGTTCATTTACTTTCGTTTTTAATATATCAGCTATCCCTTCGTTTCAACTCCTTCGGGGTCTGTTACTACTTCTCTAAAAGCTCAATCATTTTTGTTCTAAACCAGAGTAATAACTTTGTACTTTACTTGAAGCATATGCTCATCGTTTTTGAAAAATAATATATATACATACATTAAATTGTATGTGATGATGATATTCTGCTGGGTTGTATGTAATAAACTGAAAAACTGCAGAATCCAAAGTAGTTGAATGAAGTTCAATTCGCTAATGCTACTATTGCAATTGTGTTTTAACAGACTTTTGGCCAAAAGCTTAAGAAAGTGATCGATCGATGAGTAGTGGTTTAAGGCTAACCAATCCCAGATTAGTTTTCAAATTTGTTCTATAGAATCCACTCGATTGTTTCTTTCCCATTCAAATAGAAATAGTACGAATACTCTGGACCAATTTTCATTAATTGCACGCGTCAACTTTCCAATCCAAGGATATGTAACAACAAATAGAACGCGATAAATATGTCTTTTATTCAATATTATTTCTTCGAGATCCATATCCATATTTCAAAACTTCATTCCCCAAATTCAAAGCGGAATTGTTTCTGACGTGGAAACAAGGATACGAGCAATCAATATAAAAATATAACCCTCCCGGGGGATTTGTCCCCCTTTGTTCTATTGTTCTCTCCCAGCACGGCGCCCAATTCTGAACCTACTTTTATCACCGTCGGTGCGTCTCCAAAAATACCAAATTCCGACCCATATCGGCTTTGACAAACAATACTTCGTCGGCGGGTCGTTCAACTTTCCGAAAAAGTACCGAAACGAGGACTCGCCTCGCGCGAATTTTCCTCTTCTCCCCGTCGTCGATCTTGGTTTCTTTCCAATGAGTATGTATCTATGTACACATATACATAAATACATATACTATGTACTAACCGTTTCTAAATCGACAAACGTTGCTGACACGCTGTCTGCCCGCCTCAATTTGCTCTTCTAGGAACGCGTCATTAATTAACCACGCAAATTATACCGCGGGTTTTTTGCGTTCACGCGAATACGTCGAAGTATGTATGTATGCACGTGTATGTGTGTGCGCTGGATATTTCAAATCGTAGTAATTTGCTTTCGCATCATGCCATACGTGTCCTTCAGTTAATGATTTAAGAGTTTCGTTCCACTTTTTCTTCTCTTTTACGTAATATATGTATAGTAAATACAGTGGGTGGCAAAATTGTTGCGCAAGTTTATTCTAATTAAAAAGACTTTTTCTCATAGTTATCTGCGTATAGTGTCAAATCGTTGGATTACTGATTCCAAAATAAATTCAAATACAATTCTTGGAGAGTTATACTTAATCTGGCCAAGTTATGTTTTAGGATTTTTAAAGAAATAGTACCAGTACCCAGACAAAAAATTATACTGTTATTCCTACAAAAGCATAAAGAGCCACAAAGAAAAATATAGATAAGGTCTTCAGCTCGAAGAAATCGCAGAAATTATGTTACATTTATTCATTAATGTCGATATGAGGCTGTTTTCGCTCAAATTAACAGGGCAATACACAATATATTGGCAAAACGTCTTTTTTTTTACAATTTATCAAAGTATTTCCCTTTACAGTCGATACATTTTGGTCTGAATTATATGGCGAATAATCCGTCTTGGCAATTCAAATACTCAATCTTTCGAGCAGCAGTGTGTGTTTGGGCGTTAAAAAGTACGTCAAAGTAAGGTAATCCCACCTCTTTCTGCGCTTTTCGCAAATATTTTGGAGAATCTGAGGCAAACAAACCGTTAATGCTTAATGGTTATTCAGCATTAACAGCGCAGCGGAATAGTGAAAACAAGTCTGGCAATCCCAAAAACTTTGGTGATACATTTATATATTTAGTTGTTTGTTACTCTCTCCATTTTCAAAGATATTTCTTCCAAATTTGTTCCGACTTTCGCCAACACTGCCTGCATTTTCATCAGTTAGAAAATATTTTGGTATTTACTCTTTGCCTATCCTTATCAGCGTGTTCCTTTGTTCCTTTTTCAATGTATTTAAGACGCTTTGATTGTTGTTCTTATTGTCCTTTTATCAGCGCACGCATTAGTGTCTGGATCCATCTCACCTTCTCCCCTTTTACTAATCCTACGCTGTCTTTCGTGATATTCATCATCTTTTTCTCTTGTTTCGAGACAACTCAGCTTTACGATTTTCGTCCCCTGGTGAACTCTTCACATTCATCTTTAAACGATTCCACTTATCCATGCTCGGCATATTATCCACTGTACTTTTTATATTTCTCGTTATCTTATTTAATTCCTTTTCATTGTCATTATTTCGAGTACTTTCTAATTCCTCAGTTCTTTCGCTTGATTTCCACTATATTCTTTTACTTTCCATCTTCTTTCCGTTTGCCACTTCAATTTCCGCTATTACAAGGATACGATCGACATCTACGTCTAGCTCCTTATCCTTCACTCCCATCTTGATGAAGACTTTCTGTGTTTTATATTCTGTTTTGTTTTTCGTTATCCTCATTCGTAATATCCAGAAATATTTAGAAGAAAGATTTATCTGTCTGATTTATGTTTAGCCTGATTCTACTACATCCTCCACTAATATTTAACCCATATTACTCAAATATTCCAGTTTTATTCGCTTTCTATTGCACCTACAGTAATTTAACGAGTTGTTGCTTTAATACGTTCCAAATTTCCCAACTTCATTGCTTCAGGCGTTTATCCTTGGTCAGTGTTCTCTACGATAGAAAAAATTAGGTTAAATTTCAATCAATATCAATTATTATTTCTCAGAAGCGGTACCTCGTTTAATTCATTGTACTTATTTTTCACGCGATTAGCAAAAACTAACGCAGATGCAAGTCATTACGATCAAGCATAATCGCACAGTCATACGTGGAACTTTTCGAATATTAAGCCGAACGATACAATATTACGAACACGTACAAATTACGTACACACTGCCTTCTCTTCGCAAATTGCTTTAATTGAAGTTTACGTCTATCAAACAACAGATCGTTCAAGGTCGAAATGATAGTACATGTATGTAAAAATAATTTAGCGCGTTCATGTTCCACGTTATATCTACGGCTAATATGCATTTTCGAAGGTGCCTTTTCCGAAACGGGAATACCTGACCGGGGCGTTACCAAAACAACGCGTGGTCTAAAGATGGGGCCAGACACAAAAGAACATTGTTAAATCAATTAGGAAAGAATGCAGATGTAGTTTATCCAGAATTATATGTTCGTATAGATATAGCGTGTATTATTGGTTTAAACTAGTTTTAGATGATGCTTTCACATTGATGTGTGAATTGTGATCAATTTGGAACAAACCCTTTTTGATAACATTAACCGAATGATAACAGTAAGCGGAAGGTAAATATAAATGTATTTTTCTATGCTGATGTAGTCAGTAATAAATATGTATGTATGTAATCAAATTATTTAACGACTTACAAATAAAATTCAAGGGAAAAATTAACGATTAATCAACAATTTTTAATATTTTACCAAATTTGTTTATTTTTTATCATCGATACAATACGTAGGTACATTTATTTACACTTTACGATTTCATTCGAAAAACTGGTCGATCGTCGTTTGACGTTTATTTTTATTAATAAGATTTTGTATGTATATTTCAAAATCATAATATCTATCAAAATTACTTTCTCGGAATTGTACACCACGTCGGAGAATATTTAACGCTTCTTGCATCTGGCCATTAGTTGGCGGCTCTTCAGACATTTCCTCTTCTTCTTCTTCTCCTACTTCGGGTAATTCAGGATTACTTCCTTCGGACGATTGATCCACAACTTCCCGACAAATGTCTGATATAGTCATTGTGGCAGCTGTTTGAACATCATTGTCGATATCCACCCAATCGGAAAATTCGCTTTTGGACAGACCTTGAACTACAAAAAAATTAAAAAAATATTAGTTAGATGTACAAAACAAGTTCTTTTTCATACCTTCTAAAATGTCAGCGCACGTTTCATGGAGATCAGGTTCTTCATCACCAGTTTTGGAAAAACCTCCTTTTCGAAAACAGTTTCGGATCGTTTCTGGTTGAACTTGCCTCCATGACTTCACCAGCAAATGCAGCGCATCTAGAAGACTGATTTTTGCTATCGCATCTGCAGTAGGTGCATCTCGATTCTCATCAAGTTCTTGTATAATTTGGGCTCGAATTTGCCCTCGATAGTATTCTTTGAATGTTCGAATGATTCCTTGATCACATGGTTGTATCAATGCCGTAGTGTTCGCAGGTAAGAAAATAAGTTGGATGTTCGTCAAAACTGCATTCACTTTGTGCGCAGTACAATTGTCTACTAATAAGACGATTTGGCGTTTCAATTTTTTGTCCCACCTGAGTAACCACTCGCTGAACAAGACACTTGTCATCCAAGCATTCGCATTAGCAAAATACTCCACGGGCAAAGTTTTAATACCTTTAAAACACCGAGGATTCTTACTTTTCCTATCACTAGAAGTTCTTCCTTTTCACCTTCCATATTAACAGAACATAACACTGTTACTCGTTCTTTCGAAGATAAGCAACCTCTTACTTTATCGTTTTTGAACAAATAAGTATGATTAGGCATCGCGCGAAAGTAGAGTCCTGTTTCATCTGCATTGTAGATGTCCCGAGGCGGATATTTTGCAATAATTTCTGGCCATTCCGAACGCATCCAGTCAGCGGCTGCTAACGAATCAGCACTTTTTCTTCACCGTGCAGAGGTCTATAAACGATGTTTTCTCGCTTTTTCCACCGATTGAACCATCCGTCTGTTGCAATGAAATTTTCTTTCCCCATAGTTTTGGCTATATCTTCTGCTTTTTGACGCATGATAGGACCATTCACAGAGGCATTTTTTTCGCGAACATTTGTAAACCAAATTTTGAAAGCTGTTTCAACTTGATTATCCTTTCCAGATCTTTCCCTTTTTCGTTTTATGTTTTCATTCGAACGCGCACACGTTTCTATTTCTGTACGATTTTTTAAAATTTTACACAACAGCGGTTGCGAAATTTTTAATTGTACCGCAGCATTCCTTTGACTCATTTTCGGAAGTTTATCGAAGTTATCGAGAATTTGTCGTTTTTCTTCGTTCGATAGATCGCGACGTTTTTATTCACTTCTGCCATGACCACGGTGGTTTATGCGAAATTCCAATAATTTACCCGTACACAAGACTGTAGAACGTGAGATTCGTAGAAGAGTATAGGAGAAACTGAATATCATTTAAACGAACGGACCTTTTATACATAAAGTACATCAAAAAAAAGATGACCTCTTCATAATATAGAAATAACAATTTGTTAGATTGTAATATGCGATATGAGAGTTTTAATTGAAATCGGCGAGAAAAAGCGGCTCGTTCAAAGGAGTTGCGCTGCAGACACCGTCGCCTGAAGAAACTTTCCGACAAAGGATACTATTCGTAACTAATAACATTAAGCGGCTTTTGATTACAATATGCGGCTTTCTTTCAATGAGTTTTAAATAGAGTGATTTGGGACCAACGGTTTTCGATAACAATAACCGTTTGATAACATTAACCGTGATTATAATAAGCGGCTTCTACTGTATATCGGAAGGAATTTTATAATAACAGAAAAAGCATATGCTGAGGCTTTTCTACATGATCACTGGAAGTTAAATGACTGGTTCTAAGAAAAGCCTGATCTGAACTCTTCACCTTCGTTTCAACTACTACTTACGGATTATTGGCATATATGCAAGTTCTGCTTATTTAGTAAGCTTTTGCACAGTTACTTGGTAGCTGCCCATTCACGTATCTAATTTATTTAGATGGTTATATGGATAGTCATCCAGATTTCTTTTTATTACAATTACTACGACTTCCGCTAAGTCTACTAAAGTAATACACAATACAAAACACATTGATTTATAATTTTTCAAAATATTCCTCTTTGCATTTTGGTATCCGTGAAAATAAATCTCCGAAATATGTCTTATTATTTTCCCGAGATACGCTGTTTATTTCAGTTTTGAATGCGTGCACGTGCAAACAAAAAGAAATCATTGGTCCCAGATCTGGAATATATGGGGAATAACCCATTATTAAAAGATTTTGGGGAATTTAAGCACTCAATCGTTCGAGCAGCAGTGTGAGCTTGAGCGTTATCGAAATGCAAGCTATTCTTCGCGCACATTTTGCAGAACTTCGGGCAAACAAACTTAGTACAGTTTAATACTGTATGGTTTACTAACAGTACCTCGCTCCGATCTAGTAATTTCGGAAACCTTATGTGACCATCTTTTGGCGTTTTCACGAATAACCTAGATATGCGAACAAACTCTTCTGAAGCATTCAGCAGTAGCAGTACAGAGGAGCAGTATAGACATGTGCAATGATTCTAAAAACTTTGATGACCATCTTTTTGTTGCAACCTTCTCACGAATAACCTTTGTTGGAACTGAATCATTGTCAAAAGCTCAAACCGCCGATTGGTGCTCTTTCTTAGGATCGTAGAAGTATACCGACGCTTCATCACGCTGTAATGATGTAATGCAGATGAAGCAACCTATTGTCAAAGCGCACCTTCAAATGCTTCTGCAAAACGGTGTTAAGTAAACACGGCAATCTATAGATTTGCCAGAATACTACTCCTTCGAGTAATGTGTTGGTTCTTTTCCATCACGTTTCGAATAAGACTAATATATTTTTGTTAATGACCGGTTTTGGCGCAGAAGCTCGAAAACTGTTATTTAGGAAAATTCGACCACGGTGAAATTCATTGTACCTCCGTTAAAGATGGCTTATAACACAATTTGTCAAAAACACTGTATTGCTTTGTTCAAAACATTATTTACAGCTTAAGGCACGTTTGAAATTGTAAGTAATTACACCTCCAATTATCTTTGTTCAGGCACATGATTTCTTATGCATACGTTCACTTTAAACATATGCCTTTTTTGGATATTAAAATATATATGTATGTCAACTGTCGCAGTCATTAAACATGTAAACAACTAACTAAAGATCCCAAATACAGTTTATTGAAATATATCTCCTGCTAGATACTCAGCGGAAAAAGAGTATCTTCGTATATACGTACATATCTACATACTTTGTTTTCTAATGGAAATTTAGAGGCAGAAGGAGATAAAGAATAAATGGGAGGATAGTAAACAGTAACGGAATCATAAAGGTAAAAGTAACCCTCAGGATGACTATAACTTTCATTAATCCTTTCATATTAAATAAGAATGTCATTTCCAATTTTCTACAACCTATTATCTCCCTACAATTTCGACTCACTTTCCATTAAAGTATATAAAACGACTTACAATTAGTAAGGCTTGGCTCGCTGGCCACACATATGTATATATGCATATAACATAAAAGTTATTCACTGATTTTATCTCGAGATATACACATACATCCTCCATTAAATTATTCAACGGTAACAATGACTAAGAGTAGAATAACAAGTACATACATACATTTCAACAAGGCGAGTGAAAGTAATTTCTATTAGGTTGCAGTCAATTAGTTCTTTGTAACAAGACACTTTCCTAGATATTGTAATTAAGTACACCGGCAGCAAATCTTAGTTCACTTGAAATTATTTCGATCGGTGCGCTCCATTGCAAGTAACCATAAATATTCATGTTTTCATTTAAATTGTTCGGTTAAGAAATATGTATACGTGTACACATATAATGGTGCTGTGCACACGGACCCAAGCGGTAAATTTCAAAACATAAATTTATAATAGAAATTGAGAAAATTTCACCTTTTCCATCTGGCGGTGTTTTCATTTAGTTAATATTCTCTTCGGGTACGAGATAATCTCAGGAAGTATTACTACATATACATACCTTACCGGTTGTATGCTTTCGAAGTTGATCTTTTTCCCGTTGTTACGCATAAGGCGGATATGTGCAAACTTTCAAAATTTTAACGGAAGTTTCTATGATTTTCTTTTTTGACATTCATATGAAAGTAACAATCTTGAGTATTAATAGTAATTCAATTGAACCATTTTTACACTAAACGTTTTCCGTATTATTTTCCATGTTGAAGCAGTTAGAAAAAGTTATAACCTGTTCCAAATCGGATTGATAGCATACGCTCTTATGGCCTATTGACCTCTTGTGTAGTCTGTACTAATTACATTAAACTATCCTTTTCTATCCCAAGCTTCGTTGCCTAGTTTTGGGCATTTATATCATAACATCGTTTTTTGGATATCACTAAAAATGACGGTAGACCAACACAGATCTGCTTTCCCATGGGCCACATACTCGTGGAATATAGAACAGATGATTTATTCTGGGTAGGGGCAAGCCCAAAGCATTTTATCTTAGTAGTACTCCCAAAACCTTTGAGCAAAGATATTACGCTAGTGTATAGTGTTATCGCTAAAATTAATTTAATCTATAATATACTGAAAAATATTTTTGTCCCACAAATGCAGAATATAGGTCAGGTAGTACCCGATATTATTAATCCCTAGTTAAATTAGTCCCCTACAGAACGAAATTCAAGTCTGTATATAAAAGTTGTTTGAAACACTTTGTTTCTTCGTAAGAAGCAAAACTTGCTGACTTCAATCACGAGACACCCTTTTCTCTGTTGTGACGCTTCTCTCTCCAACTTTTCTGAATTCCATCTCATTCTTCCAACACCACCAAACCCGAAAAAATCGAGCTAACTCCACCAAATCTGAATGACAAAGGGAACGGTCCAGGGGAGCGAAGGTCCAGGAATTACACCTCCAATTCCACCAAATCATGAAAAATTCTATTCTTAAATTTTACCTAATGGTTTTGTAATAATATAACCATAACATTCAAATATCTGGCTAACTTTCAAAGAGAATGTTTGCTTTTTATGGGGCTACTGAATGTTGTAAACAACTTTAGATACAGAATTGAATTCCTTCACGTAGAGCAATTATATGACAAGTACAGATTGTATGAAACTATAATAACCGGTAAAGGTGTTTGCAAGGACTGTGGTGTAATTTACTGACACAAATATCACATCCGAAGTTCGGTTTATAGGGTTGTTGAAGATGCTTGCCTCGAGCTAGCGAAACACGTGTCACCGATTTTATTATAAACAATTGTGTGGTGAGGAGTTTACCGATGTGATATTTGTGTCACTATAATAACCGGGAATAAGACGTAAAAGGGACGGGAAAGACGTTATCTTCTCAATATTTCCAAGTATATTCTAATGTTTGTGTATATGTACATGTCACATTTAACTACTATTTCCTCGGATTACTAACGATTAGAAATCTCGATCGTATTATACTTTTAGACCTATTATCTTATCTGGGTTATAATTATCTGCTGCAATTAGGAATATCTCATTACGCTCATTATTCGAGTGCATTTTCCGTGCCAAGGACATGAGTAATTAGTTTAGTTACTGATTTAAATATGCGTCCAACTTCCATACGATTTAGTGCTGATTGTAGAAGAACATTTGCGCTGTTCGATTTGAGTTTAGAACCTGCAATTAAGAATTTAATACTTATAGTTAATCTGAGCAAACTGCGGTAACAGCCGACCATTACGACAAAAATTACGACAGCATCGCCGACTGCTCACTCTAGTCAGTATGCTGTATGCGAGTGTACATGTAGGCTATCCTAACTTATTTCGTAATTACCGCTGTTTGCCCAAACTACTTATAGTATAGAGACACGATTAAGGACAAGGGGCATAAGGGATCTTAAAGGTAAAAAGATGAAGACGCCTAGCGCTTTCACGAGCGATGTGTAATTGATGGACTAGACTCAATAGATATGGGATAAACAAGGAGTGAACATACTGTCAGATAGAGTAGAGAAGGAAAGATAACTTAAAAATGTCAGATCTTAAAAATGGAAAAGGATAAGTAGAGTAGTTAAGACATGTCCGAAAATTAGAACAAACCAGAGAGAGACATAAATTACTTTACCCAGTTTACTGTAAGTCTTTCTTTTCCTCTATTACTTGTTGCTCTCGTATGTTGAATATATTTGATCATTTTCTTCTTTACATGTCCTGAACACATGATACTCATCTAACGCCTTAGGTTTTGATCACCCTGGACAATTTAGATTCTTGGTATAAATCCTGAAATTCTTGGTTTCCTCTTTCTTTGCATTTATATTGTATGTTCTTTTCCTCGAGTATTCGCGTAAACATTTTCTTCCAAATATTTAACTTGTAATGGAATCTATATATAAAATCTAAAGGATTTATTTTCGAAAGGTGTGGTAAGGTTAATTTTATTAATTTTATGTATTATTTTAACCACAGTCTCCTTGTTAGTTTGATTACCGTTTTGTAGGCCCTTAATTTTGCTGGTCTAGGTGCTGTCTGAGACATTTTCACTAGTCTCTTTGCATGTGCAGAACGCTCTTGTATTCTGCTGTTCATTTAGTCTGTTTTAATATATAACAACTCCTATATGTATAAAACTTTATAGTTTCTCTATTTCTGCCATTCTTATTCTATTCCTAGGTCCATATACTTTATAGCTTTGTTGTAGGACTAACTTTAGAAATAAAGTATAACTTTTTCATAGGAAAACCTTTACATGCGCATATGCATATAGTCATATTCAAAACACGTATTTGTCGACCTTGTCCACCGGTAAATATTTGACATAATAGTTTTTTTAAGTCGTGAGAACGGTTTACAGATCAATATTTTGTAATGTTTACCACACTCGCGATAAGCCTAACTTGCAATTGTATTTGAAGATAATACTCATGTATACACATTCTTACTAGCAGCAAACAACCATACTTGCATAAGTTTTATGTATGTATGTGTATTGTACCACGAACTTTACCCACAACATTCTCTAAAAACCAAAATGAAAAACGTAATGGCAAAATCGTTCTGCACGATTAGATAATTCAAAACGCGCTAGTTGTCAAAACGAAAAATTTTCTTCGCAGTCATCAATGTTGGATAGATTATTTATATAGTACCCGATTTTGAAATTGTACCACCTATTTTTTGAATTTTTTGAATAAATTTGCCAGAAACCGTTAACTATTGAAAAGTTATTGAATTAAAAATTGAAGACGTTTGATCAACTAGTCGCAGTCTAAATGGTGTTTAAGCTGGTAACTTTTAAGTGTAACCGCATCGTTCGTTATGAATTTTTTCGATCAATTTAATTCAACGTATTAACGTTTGCTTTGTTACAACGCCTAGAGTAAGATGGCGTATAAATTATAGCAAGCTAGAGCAAGGAAAGAGGTCAAATCACTAGTTTCGCGCAAAGGCGGTTTTTCATTTAGAAATATCTTAAATCGCTTAACCTTCCTATACTCACGCATACGGTCTGTGAGACCGATTTATATAGTATAGTGTACGTCTTTCATTTTGACGTGAGTATAGGAAGGTTAAAAGGATATCATGTCAGGATCATTTGTTTGTTGCGGATAGTACGCCGAAAATGCGTGCAAAGAAAGGCAACCCCTAATACTATTCCACGTTAGGAACCGCTTTTCGACAATAAGTTCTATTGATTACGAATGATTTCAACTTGCAGGCCATCAGTATGTTTTTGTGCTGTTTATCGCCAAAATTGATTTTGAAGTTTGCACTCCTACCAATCACGTTTAGTGCTGCCCCGTACGGCTTTGCGCTGGCAACAATTTTCAGTTTGCTGCAGGGGGTGAGTTGAATATAGAGTGGCATCATGTCATCATTCATGGATCAATATTCTACTTGGGAACGCATGGAGACCGTATGAAAGTTAGACGAAGACGTGGAGGAAGGCACAACATTAAGTTTTTGGTACATGACATGTACACTACACTGTGGGTGGATTTTATTCGAGGCAACATGGCGTCAAAGCAAAGAAAATAGTGTAGCCGCATGTTCCTACATTTCTTAAAACGCTGGAGATACCACTCTTTCAACAAAACAATGCTTGTCCTCATATGCAAGAACCACTTTGAATTGTTTGGAAGAGACCAACGTCGACATATTCCTTTAGTCACCAAGATCTTTGAATCCTTTCCCTCATACAACATGTATGGGATATTATGCGTAAGAAGTTAGGGAGTTTATCGAACGATCGTACATTTTGGAAACTCTGCAGCATGAAATCCAGGTTACTTGTGATATAATAAACTAATGTCGATTAACTTTTGAATTCGATGCGAGTACGTGTTACTGAATGAATGTGTAAATAAAGCAGATGGCTCAACACATTTGTAGTGAAAAGTTCTCGTTTAGTTCTATTCTAATCTTTCAGCTTTCCATTTATTCTTAACATATATGCTTTCGTTTCGGAATTAGTTCCCATTTTGTCCAAACTGTGCAAAAGCACTAGCAATAATATTCGCAAAATGCTCATCTGAACGCATGCATGATACATGGACAACTTGAAACTATTACACTACATTATGACATACATGTTTATACATATAGCCAAGTTCATTCAATTTCTGCGTTTATTATAGCGAATGAAAATTATAGCACGTGTAATATGCCAGCGCCAAATACGGCAAGCACACCTGCAAGCGAAATTAAATTAAGATAATGTCTGCCGTTTAGATTACACGTGCATATGTATGCAAATGTTCTCGCGGCCAATGGGATCCAATAGGCATCGCTATACATTTACTTACACTTAGTCATAAAGTACTAAAATAGAAGGCGTTTTAGAGATAATGCACATGCATAGCTTTCACACTACGCTTTAAAGGGACATGAGACATGAATTACGAGTTTTGCGGCTTTAACGAGGAAGGAATACCAAATTTTTGAACTATTTTTCATAACTACCGAACGTAAATTTATTTTCGCCTGCAGTTTACTACGGGTTGAAGTGTTCATCCCACCAAAAACAGGTTTCAATTTCGGCAATCGACCTTGGACAAAGATGTAACTTATATCCACTGAATCTCTAAGTGGTGCGAGTTTGATTTTCAAAGCAGACAGAATTTTGAAACTGGAGCGGAGTATATTTTTAGCGTTTAAATGAAAAAGTGTAATTAAGGTCTCGTCAAATACCAGAGCGAATATTTTCCTAATTAAAAATAATTGCTTGTCCGCGCCTTCTTAAAATTCCTGTTGCCAGCGCCAAGAAAAACAAATCAGGTTAATTCCAATTTTAATTGAAGCCTAAAATTAAAGCAGAGTGGGCTAAGTGCGCCTTTGACTTGTAAATGCTGAAGAAGAAGATTTTAATTAAGCAGATGCTGAGAGTATTTAGAAGAAATTTTATCAATCATGAGTCATTTCGCACTGTCGGTTTCCTATTGAATATTTTGCCTTAGAATGGTTGTGGTTGTAACATTCTGTAGTATCAGTAATCAAGAAAATACACCACAACGACTACAATTCCTCTCCTTCGTAGTATATGTTGTTTATTCGCATTGTCTTTATCTTTTCCTTGGTTTTATCAGCGGTCTACACTGCTATGTTACCTCTAACAGCCAGAAATAGACTATCAGCAAACACCTCGTTTATGTGCATTTTCCCCTCTTCTCTCTTTTACCATTTTCGCATAATAAGAAGCAGAAATTTAACAATTTTTTCTCCGATTTCTATGGAAAATCGAGGACAAGTAAAATAATCGATTGCTGAAGCAAACACTGAAAAATATTTTTTGACCAAAGAGAAATTTAGGAAAACTCGTAAATTTAAACTTTTATGCACGTATTTTTTGGTACTTACAGCGTTGATGATAACCATGCTACTTTTGCCAACAAAATTATATACATACATACGAGATCTTTCCGCTCAGTCCAGTAAAGTAGTACACAACATATTGACAGAACACATACATTTATAATTTTTTCAGGTATTTCTATCTACATTCAATGCATTTTTGCATCCGTGAAAACTAATCGCCAGAACATTTCCCCCAATCTTCACGCGTTTGGTAGTTTATTTCATATTTAAATGCATGCATGGCTTCTTCGACCGATGTAAAACGTAAATTCCGTAGCTTATCCTTTACACGTAGAAACAAAAGGAAATGATTCGGTGCCAGGTCTGGATTATATGATGAATGACACAGTGTTTCAATGTGTTAGGCACCCAAATACAAAGAAACTTCGCGTTGCCAAAATTAAAATTTCCATTACTCCAATATCTCCAAAATTTCCAAATTCGTTGGAAAATATAAAGGCTTGCTAGAGAGATTCAGTGAAAGGAGAATATCCGTTGTATATGAACACTGTTTAGTAGTTACAAATTGAATTAATTCGAGCTCGTTTGAAAATGAGACAGTTTCAAAAGTTTCCACATTTTCTGCTCGTCACAAAAACTTCCCAATGCCAAAACTAAATTTTCCATTACTCGGAAGCCAATCCAATATCTCCAAGACCTGTAATTTTTTTGAAAAATACCAAGGCCTGCCAGAGAGATTCAGCTTATCATTTACACGTAGAAACAAAAGGGAATCATTAGGTGCCAAGTGTAGGTTATATGGTGAAGGATATATTATTTCAATATATCAGACATCCAAATACACAGAAACTTCACATTGCCAAAATTAAAATTTTCACTACTAGGAAGCCAATCCAATATCTCCAAAATCCCCAAATTTGTTGAAAAATATAATGGCCTGCTAGAGAGATTTAATGAAAGAAGAACATTCGTTGTATAGGAATACTGTTTAGTAGTTCCAAGTTGAATCAATCTTAGCTTCTTTGAAGATGGTACAGTTTCAAAAGTTTCCACATTTTCCGCTCGTCACAGAAATTTCCCAATGTCAAAACTAAATTTTCCACTACTTGGAAGTCAATCAACTATCTCCAAAATCTGCAAATTTGTTGAAAAATACCGAGGCCTGCTGGAGAAGTTCAGCGGATGGAGAACGTCCCTTGTATATGAATAATATTTAGTCGTTCGAGGGCTAATCAATTCGAAGCTTGTTTGGAGTTTCTACATTCTTTGCTCGTCACAGAAACAGACCTATTGCCAAAACTAAATTTTCCACTACCAGGAAGCCAATCGAATATCTCCAAAAACTAAAAATAAACACGTACCGACCATATGCCAATAGTTTTTCCGAAAACAAAGATCGGTACTGGTAGTCTTTTCCATTTATGTACATACAAAATTTAGGTCGCGAAGATTGACATGAAGAGCGTAGGAGTGAGTATTCTTGTTGCGAAACGCGTTCCAACATTCATATTTGCTTGTAAAAGGATATCTATCGCACCGCTAACGACTGACTAGTATATCCGCACGAGTGTGTTTTGAAATAACAACATTTCTCAATCATTCGTCCAATAGCAAATTCGCGCGTTCGTATACGCCTGTCGCTAGACAGTCGGTCGCCTTTCGTTGCTGCCGGCTTTTATTCGACGTAGAGAGCCGGTTATAATCTGTTATACGTAATCGTCGTATACAGCGAGGTATTACACATAGAGCGTTGAATATGTTGCCGCTGTAATACTATACCAATATTTTGTGCGCATGGCTGTCCATATATCCACGTATTTACTGTTGGCATAGACAATGTGTATGGTATTGGTTAATGATGTTGGGTTTTACCCCTCGAAATATTTAGTGGAATTAATGCATGTTGTCTTGGAAACCGACTGCAAAGATGTTTTTTGTAGCTCGTAGAGAACAATCGTGAAAACGCCAACATTTGAGAAGCCCACCTCGAATACTTCAATTTTTTACACGTCCTATTGATCTTCAATCTTTCTCAGTAGTCTACTCTAGTCTAGAACCGACACCCGACAAGAGAACTTCAACGTATTTCAAGTCATACCAAATCACATCCTATTCTAATTTGCTACTAGAAATTGTATTGATTTCTTTAAAAGCTCTAATCTGAAGTGGTCCCAGAAGCTTTGCTAAGCAAACTAAAGACTTCAGATAAATCGTCGTGTCTAATCTTTTAGTGCTCTCAGGGCGACTAACTTCAGGACCAACTTCAACAGTCTCATCGTGTAAAGATATACGCATATCTACTGACGGTCAAGCGATCCATCTGCCCTTGCAAACAATTAGGCACAGCCAAACAGTTGACTGTAAACGAACCCTAAAAGGGTTGTGCGACCTTAATTAATAGTGTTTACCTAATTTGGGTACCAGCTCATCGAAGACTTGAAGGCAATGGAACGGTAAATGAGTTGTGTTGGAAGGGTAGTAATGCTGTCCTCGCAGGGATTGAACTTGGTCTCGAAATTGTAGTTGGTTGCGAGACCAATTTCGGTCCGAATGATAACAGCAAACAAGCCTCAAGTAGTTCAGGACTTTCAAAGAAGTGCCCTTGATTTGTAATGAGACCACGAATCTTCCAAAACAAAAGAGAAGTGGACTCATGGCTATAATTTCGTGTGTCTTTACCGCACATTGTCATCTGCATCAAATCAGGGTCCGCAGCGAAATAGATGAAACTATTCAGCACTTCGTATGCCGTTGTGACGCTTTATTTAACACCAGCTCTTTATATTTAGGGCACAGATATCTGTAATCTAGGAATGTACGGCGTGTGTGGCCATAAAGCGTTCGTTCCTTTTAAAGAAAGATAGGGCTCTCGGACTGATCCGTCCATTTGGGAAGGTACATAGAATTGGCCTGAGTTTGCCTCTTTTGAGCTTTTCCTTCTAACCTAACTCTTCTGATGCGAAAATCTAAAGATCTGAAGATTCATGTAGAACCGACATATACTTACATTACCATTTCTTTATATCCTATAACACATCGGTCAATAAGTCCCGAGGCTTTTTGTCAGATGGCGCCGTTAAAAAAATCATTTTTGTTACCGTCGCGGGCCATCTCTTAGATGACAGGGAAAAAAATTTCATAGAAATCCGTCCATTAATTCACAAGTTACATCGCTTTGAGTGACGGTACTCTTAGCAGTGACGTCAACCATGGATGCAAAGCAGTTTCCTGTCTTGATTTATCATTGTTTTTTAATGAAAAAAATACTGTGCAAGCCAAAGAATGGCTTGCACAGTATTGATACAGTTGATAAGTGTTATCCGGACTCTGCCCCGTCGAAAGTAACCGTGGAACGTTGATTTGCCGAATTCAAGTGCGGCCGTACGAGCACCGATGATGCCGAACGCTCTGGAAGGCCGAAGAAGGTGGTTATACCGGAAAACATGAAGAAAGCCCACAAAATCATCTTGGAAAATCGCAAAGTGAAGTTGCAGGAGATCGCTGACATCATGAAGATGTCGGAAGGCAGTGTTTTCACAATTTTACATGAACATTTGTCCGCGCAAAAACTTTTTTAAAATGGGGTTGGACTGATTGTATCACTCTTCAAGGGAACTATGTTGATGGATAAAAACAATTTTTGGAAAAAAATGTTTTTTCTCCATTTGCCTCGGGACTTATTGACCGATGTGTTAATGTTCGATATTTCTCCAATAAAATCTATCAGACCCCACTTTAACTTTTGCCACATTTTTTTAAATGATTTTTTCATCATCTTGCCATTTGTTTTCTTGCAAATAAACTAGTCGTCCTTAATCTAAAATGTTTATAGTATATTCCAGAATTTTTACATCAATATCGGACAGATACTTTTCTTTGCAATTGTTTATTGAAATGACTGGGGTACCATGGACCCTAAGATGACCATCTAGATTCTATATTGAAGTGTGACCACGGAGAGTTAAGAATAACACAAGAACATAACACGCGTAGTAAACGCGATCATTATTTACTTTCACTACTAACACATCCAAAAGCAAGTTATCCACCTGTATCTTAAAATATTTAATTACCTTCCTGATAACCTGCAAAGTCTACTATTAAATAGTTTTAAAAGAAATTTGAAGTACTTTTGAAAAGAAAATAGTTTTTGGGATATTAAGGACTTTTATGCTTCGAAATCAGCCAAGTTTAATGTATGTTTTTATAGTATAACGTTTTCTACACGTTATTGTAATATTAAAAATAAATTATGTTATGTCAACTCGGCAAATTCGTCGTAATTTTTGGATCATAAACAACTCGGCTTCCCTAACTTTAAAATTTGACGCTCTAGTGCAGCGTTTCCCAAAGTGTGGAGCGAGCTCCCCTTGAGGATGGGGACACTAGTCCCCAAAGGGGGCGCAGCAGAATAAATCAAAACGTAGAAGAGAAATTAGTATATTGGAACTAATACAACACACTTTAACTTAATATAATGTTTAGTATGTTACACTTGAAAAGTATTTGTACAAACTTTAAGTCACTTCAGTTAGCTCCAACAGAACAGAAACGATATATTACGTCTACTCACTACCACTCTTTATTAAATTAACCTAGATGAACATGCATCATGGTTTTATACGTTATGTCCTCACAAATAACGGTTTCTGAACCATTCTACAGCGCTCCGGAGAGTTGAAGATCCCGTCTTGCTTAAAGGGGGCTATAAAAGGGACATTAAACGTAAAAGTTTGGGAAACACTGCTCTAGTAAGTGAATTTTGGACAACTTCGTTCAAAATTGAAGCTAGTTGTTTTATCTGAACTGGTCTTGCGTAAATCTTTTATCTACCCCTGCGGAGGTTTACATTTATTGATCATTAAGTTAACGAAATAGTAATGGGTTGGAGATTGTACTGGTAAAATGCTTACACCGTTGTTATTTTTGGCAAGCAAGAAAATTGTTCTGAATTTGGATGTAATGGTTTGTCCCTCGCTTCAGCGTCGGAGGTGTTGAGTATGAACCAAAATCCGAAAACTCCGCAATACAAAATATGTATTCCATACCGTCCCCACACCGAACTGAACAACTATAAATGTATGTTTTTGCAACTGTGTATGGTTTGTACAGCGCGGATAACTATAAAAGTGTCCTATTTTTGCGCTGTTTCTACTCGTAATAGACAATTCCTCGCATCTATCATTTACTACTTGAAATTACCACCCGTAAATCATTTTACCGATGTACTGCTTCTTATACAACGAGAAAGCGTTCTATAAAGTTCGCTTGCAGTAGATTTATTGGAATGGAGGTGCCTGGATGTCTCCAGTTTCTTGCAACCTTAAACGGGATTTTCATTTTATCGACGAAGATATAAAATTTGTCCGCGACTATCAACGTAAATATCTGCATTTGGTGATCTTGCTCGACGTTTTACAGCTAACTTTTATTTCCAGCGGTAGATAGTCCGCTAATCGCTGATGTCTGCATTGCGCCTGGAAGTATACGATCAACCTGTCATTAAACTCGATAATGACCTGTGCGAAGCCATTACTTGTGTAATACCGTCTTTATTTATGTTGTTTACTAACCGTAAATTTTCCGTGCAATAAATTACTACCGACAGAACTCGACCGTGGTAAAAATTAAAAATTACATACCGATTCTAACAAATGGTTAGAAATGATATATAATTATAAAAAAATTCTGATTCTCGTATTAAAGGTCGTTCAAAATCTGTGCATGCACACTTTTGAATACAATTAACGGATATTGTACGTTTTTGGTATCAATTAGCTAAGGTAGTAACATAAGTGCTAAGGTTAACAATATTTGAAAAATTATTATACAGAATAGTGAATCGTAAGAAATGCGTTTTATTATGTTATTGTTTAATTCTAAATTGGGAAGATGCACAGTTGAGTGTATAAACTGCGAACAAACATTTTAAGGATTTACCCCAATTTCAGAAGCAATACTTACATAAATGAAACCAAAGTATCTTTAAGTAGGAGCTTATTGTTTTGGCTAATGTAGTTTGACGTTGCATCCTTAGATACAGAAATATCCAACAATTTAAGCCTACATAACTCGTCTTGTAGTAATCTTAATCAAACTAAATACTTCTAACGAACAGATATTTTATTGATCATTAATTCTATAATTTATACCATGTTACAGAAATATTTGCTTTGGCTAGAGCGCCAAGGAACGATTCCTTTTCAATTTCCCATTTGGTGGCCACAATGATTTTTATTCTTACGCAATAGACGTGTTCAAGTGCAAAAGATACATTTAATCACGTTATTCTTGTCTCACTTATTCGCGTAAATCAAACGCAAATATTTACAATTTTCGAATAATGTCGGAATGTAAAGTAATATTTAAAGGTCAAAAATATCACCACTACTGTCTTAACAAGCGATCTATTTTGAAACCGCTCATTGAGTTTTTGCGCCTTTTAATTTATTTCCACCGCATTTCAGTTCATTTCAAAAAAACTATGTCATCATCGTACACTTTTTCACGCGCTGACCTCAAGCTTGACATTAAATCGGTTTTGTTTATACTTCGCCGGAGCGTTCGGGAATAACTTTGACGATCTTGAAC
Organism: Chrysina gloriosa; assembly: GCA_038088585.1. Lineage (NCBI taxonomy): Eukaryota > Metazoa > Arthropoda > Insecta > Coleoptera > Scarabaeidae > Chrysina > Chrysina gloriosa. Next base: position 11,904,964 of record CM076090.1, on the reverse strand, counting down.
TGCAAAAGCTTGTAACACGTGGGCGAAGGTAAAAAAAAACGTTGTCAAATGAACAGGTTATTCTTATCATGTCTATACGTATTTTTGTGATCTATGTATGAAGACCGGAGTGCTAATAATATCCGTTCTAAATTATTGCTCGCACGCGAAAGTAAAGAAACGTGAAACTATTATTTTTACGCCAAAATTTTAGTGTTTATTGGACAATATGCAAAAGATATAAATTTCAAGTAAGGCGTTGCCAAAGCCATATTTTAGCCAAAAATAGCTTTTTGCATATCGCACCGTAGTAATCGTTCATTACGAAAGCGCCAGCTACCTTATAAATTTGCGACTTAGCGTAGGATTAATACAAATTTGTTTAATATTTTGGGCATTAGTGCATCCTGTTTACAATCACCAATGTAGTAGTACGTACTAAATATAGACAATACTTCTCCATACTACCAGTTAACGTAAATGGTTGGATTGCTACCAATTTTTTCGGAAGTGATAAGGTTCCTTCCAACACAGCACACAACCAGTTTGTGGATCGTCGTGTACATGCGCAGAGCAAATTTGAATCGTCAAATTTGCTCTGCGCATGTACATGACGATCCGCAAACTGGTTTTGTGCTGTGTTGGAACGAACCTATAAAGGACGTCTTGCTTATTTTACATTTTTGTTGTTATTTCTTAACTAGTACTACGGATCTTGGCATACTTTACTACTCGCAGTACTAATGATACTATAACTCTATACCTGAATCATAAATTTTAAAGGAGTGGCTAAGGAGGAAATCAGAACTCTCACAGTGTATAACATTTTAGTCTGACAGTCTTTGCTGTTATTTTGTTTTATTTATTATTTTTTAAAAACTTTTTTATTTTTTTTTACGCAGAGAAATCATACAGATACGAGAGCTTTTTCATACATATATACTATGTGACTAATCCGTGTTAATAGTATTGAGCAATCCAAAGTTTTGAGCGATCTTTAAAGACACGTCCATCGCAAAACGTATTGTTTGGAAAGGCTAGACTATATTTTAGAAGTCATTTTGACTATTTTCTTTTCCCAACCGATTACCTGTACTTCTTAATAATCGCAAAGACAAAAGCAGACACGAACTATTAACTCCTTCTATCTAACATCCGCTGACGATCGCGAATTTAAAAGCGTATACTACGCGTAATACTCGTAGCAAACGTAAAATTGCAGTCGTAATTCGAACACGTGCGTGATTTATTCTTTTGGAACGCGGGCTCGACGATGATGACGACGACGACGAAATATATTTCGACGACTGTACTTACGCAGAACGAAGGCACCAGAGGGAGAACTTTGTCGTAGACGGAGAGGACGAATTAAAGGTTGAAATTGAATTGCGTGCCCGTTGGCGAACGGAAAAGAAACCGAAAGTAATAAAAGCGTGTGGGTACTAAAAAGCGCATTTCTTTATTGGCACGGTATTATTAGTCATGGATTGCGGGAGAGTGATTTTGACGTGCACTACAGCCCATGTGTGTACGTGTATTTGGACGAGTGCTCCGTGTGTTTCAGTATAAGATGTATTTATAGACATTCGATATATTTTCAGTGGCGAGATTTTCTCTTTCGCATTTAATAAATTTAGCACTGTTCACACTCTCTTGAGATTAGAACCAATCCATATTTCAGCTGCTGAGTTGCTCACGTATACATTCGTACATGCTTGAATTTATTGCGCAATTGTACCTATTATAACTACATTTTTATAATTTATGCAATTGGATTAAATATATCCAAATTAATATTGTGCCTGTCCAGAAGCTCCTTCGTGTTTGTTAAGTAAAACAAGTCAAAACATGTTAAATATATTAAAAAATGAATCCGTGTGACCGAGCATTGTTTTGTAATATTGTTCTCCATCTTTCAGATAGCCAAAGAATACTCAGGTTTTAAATTGAAATACTTCGTTAATGTCATTTGACCATCATCTCTCTATTAAAAGTGTTTCATGCAAAAAAATTGTAATAACCTAAATATGGAATCAGATTCTGAAGGTTCTCTAAATCTCCAAAGAAACACGCGATCGAGTATTACCATTCTGGAAAACAATTCCTTTTGTATTGGCTCATACTGGGCGGCTTGCTTTCGTTATTGCATCCAAATTGTTGAAAATATCTTTCAGAATTGATAGCCTCAAACCAATCTTACAGTATGTCCTAACCACGCTAGTTACGGTGCAATAACAGTCAATAGCTGATTCACGACTGATATAAAAATGTGTACTGGTTTCAACATTCGCTGTACACGAATAGCTCTACCTTTTTCGGTTGCATTTCTTTACGCTCTCACACAGTTTATGAACGAAAATGCGTTTTTGCGTTGATGCCCTCGCAATATCCACCAACTCTACACTACTTCCAATGAATCAATTGCCTTTCAAGATAAGCGCCTCCTAGGTTTTTCCTTATACTCGTATGTAGCACTATTCAGTCCACGTAGCGATTATACTTCTTGTACAAACAGTAAGTCACGTGAGTACTATACTGGTTCGTCGACTGTTGATCGGCAACCACCACCATCTTTCCAACGGAAAGTTTGGATTTGCATTTATAAATGATAGACCTCATAGATTGGGAGGGGGTATTGATGATGATCTTAGGAGACCAAATTCAGTAATCATAGAGTTCGTCTAGATCATTGCAGTCGAGTAAATTCCAGATTTTTACAACTCTAAAATATACTGCTTCAAAATTTGTAAACGGATTTGATCTCGGCCTTCAATCTGCTTCTTGAGTTTAGCATCAAAACTATTATTGTAGCATATCTGTTCTTGTTTCATTCGCTTTGTCTTTGTTACCAAAATGAAACGAAGGTTATCGAGGGATTGTGAGAAAATCTCCAAACTAACGTACAATTCTAAGATCACTTTCATATGGATACCAAGACACGATGAGTTCAAAAAACGAAATTGCCGACGTCCTTGCAATGGAAGGGGCAGCGGTGTTTTGTTTCCTGTTGACCAGAACATCTTACAGAAAAGTGGCACATTTTGGTAAACATTTCGATACATAGGAACCTGCTTACAAATTTTCTGGCAAGGTTAAAGTAAAGACATAAGAAGTCAATAACGTTTCGCGACTCGCAGAAGCGGAATTTTCTTTAAAGAAAGTTGTATTTCCAGCACGTAAGCTAGTACGAGAAGGGAAGAATCAAAAGGACACCAAGAGAGACTCACCAATAGAAGTCTATGATATGTACCGCTTCTCAATATACACCAACATCAATCAAAGGGCGTTATGAAAGTACATAAAAAACAGGGGCTCTTTGACGTCACCAGAACCACAATATCCGGTTGTGGTAGTGTTGGCGCCGATTATCCAAACTATTCATAAACTCTCTTTCTTATAGAATTGCTGTAACTAATCAACTTTTCATCGCCAACAATTAAGCGAAATTTAGACTCGATTCATTAGGTTTGTGTTCCCCATTAATTTATGCGTTCATTTTGGCTGTACTAAACCATATACTAGGCAGGGAATACGCTCCAAAATTATTAAGTGAGACTCAGTAGGACTTTCTCCAAGCGCTCGTGGTGTGGAGAATAAGAGTCCGTTAGTCTCTAAGACACTTAGTCCATAAGTACATTTGGTGTCCTTCACAATAAATTCAAGTCTGGATTTAAAAGTTGTTTGAGGCTTCTAGTTTCCTCGTCAAAAGTATACATTGTCCACATTTCCGAGGTAGCAAACAGCAAACACTCTTCTCTCTGTCAGGACGTTTCTCCGCGCAATTTTCCCGAATTTTACTTCATGTATAGTACACTATAGTTCATGTATTGTACGTGTCCCAGGATTTGCACAAACCTTTCTCGTATTTTATTTCAACCTTAATTATCATTTCGAAGGGAATTGGCTTATCATCTTTCACGCTAACCAAATTTGTTCAAATAATTTTGGGCACGGTAAAGTATTTGGAGAAACTTAATGGATTTAGAGTACGTAAACGAAGGATTACATGTTTCTCCTAAAGGAATAAGTGTTTGGAAGAAAGATCTAGACTCGGGTAAATAGAGATCCATCAAGGTCATACGTGTGTACTTTAATACTAAATTATAAAATTCTTGGTGACAACTGGACAACGTTTCATTTTTAACGAATCTTTCCTACGTTACAACTAACTGCGCCTGAGAATTCATTTTTATTATCGTGTTAGGTATGGTTTGTGTTCAAGTAAGAACGTCTAACTCTTGAGCGGCTTAATATTTCTAGTTTTATCACGTACTAACATTAAATCACAAATCATAAATTTCATATGTTTATAAGCGATTGTTTTGCTGACTTTAGTTTCAACTGTACATAATAATTAAAACGCAATTATTCAAGCGATGTCTGCGAATAAATTATGTTTGTTGCACGTGTTGGGCACAATATTTCTGTTCTAAAGTTTGGTTCTCTTGTTACAATCGGGAATTTTGTCGTGAAAAGAAAACTATAAAAGTTATAACTGTGTACTAATGAAACGAGTCATCACACGATTCCAAATTTTTACGTACATAGATATACATACATATGTCCATGTCCCATTATAGTGTGAATAATTTTGACGTCGATATGCAACGCAAATTTATTTCTACAGGAATTCAAGTAATGCGTAGCTGTTGCCAGGTCGTTTTAATAATTTGAAATGAATGCACATGTGTTGCTTGCATTTATAAAATAGCCGAGACGTGTTGACAAACAATATCGGTAATCTAATCTCACAGAAAATCGTTTGTCTCTAAATACACACATGTATACATACATGTATGTACGTATATACATTTGATTTCACTGTTTTTCAGCCTTGTCCAAATCTATTCGATCGGGTAGGTTATTTTCCAACCTTGTTAAAATCTATTAAAAACTTTATAAATAAATATTGTTTTGATATTCTGATTCACCTTCGACGTAACTTGGCAAAATAACGAAACTAAAATCTAAAGGATGACGACATTGAATTGTGTTTTGTACAAACTGCCGTTTTTGCGAAAGGACCAAATTCGTTCCGGCCCTACTGGCTTACGTGTCAGTGACTATTCCTTCATAATTAAATGGTAAAAATAACGTCCAGTTGAAACAAACAAATGCTGTGCTAAATAACGCAGAAGTGAATCATGAATATGTTTGGGTACTGTTTTCTTGTACCTACAAAAATAATTGACCTATTTCCTTTCCGCCATAAGCAAAATGACCGTAAGGATCTCGTGAACTGTAAGAAAGACGGAATAATGTAGGTTTTCGTATGATATTCTTTGGAAACTTTACGTTGCGACGGCTCGCTTTAACAACTTTTTAGTATTGCAGTACCTGATTCATGTTCTAAATTTTGGATTTAGATTTCCAATGGTATATGAAATACGTTTCAAGTACTACGACTGGAAGAAACATTTCGTGATACATATATATTTTGAAGAAAATACTCAAGCATCCAATCTCGATAGGCTCAACAATTTGGTTTTCACAGAATCTTCTTTTACTCATTTTTGCTTTCGGATTATCTCCACCATTTCCTGGGTCAATCAAAGAAATGAAATGAAACATAAACTGGAAATTTCAAAGTTGCTTTTGCTTGAAGACTGAACTGAAAAGTGGCATTTAATTTCATCCGTTTTCGGAGAAAAACTACATATTGAAAAATTTAATCTTTTCTTTAAAGATTTCTGAGCTCTCACCGTCGTTGTCAGCATCACAATCGTTGCTTTCTACAGTTTCTTTCAGAATACATGTGGAATAATAATAGTATAGCTGACAACAGTCACAGTTAAGACGCCTGTTACATGTCATAAGAGTATTGGCTATATAGGAATTTGCTTAATTTTATAAGATTTTGTTGAATTTGCAAGATAATTGTGACAAGCTCAAATATGACTAGCGAGATGGTATATGAAACTTAACGAGACCAAGTCAGTACGTGTGACGTTTACCGCGCCAAAAGAAACATCCGGGATCAATATGCTCTATCCAAGAACTTGTTTGGTGACAGGGGCCGAGATTTAGGCTCAAGAGATTCAAAACTACAAATTGACCAAGCAAACATTCGTAAAACGGGGAAAGTAAAAAAGTCATGCATGACTGTCTGCCTTCTTAGAAAACAGCTTCCAGTATAATTTTTCAAGGAGCTAAAGCAGAAGTTTTGAAGTGGAAGCATCAATTCTAATTAAAAGGCGGGTCGAGATCAACGGAATATTTCCCTTTGTTCAGCAATGAAAATTAGCTTTCAAATCTCTGAGAAAACTGGCCATGAGATTTGATGATTATTCTTGAACTGTCAGCAACGTAACGTATAATTCGAGAATTACTGAATTACGTGGAAACAACGTTATGTGCAACGCAGTTCTATACGATGGAACGAAATTTAATGACTTAACTAATAGCGCCGATTGCGATACGTACGAGGGCGGATTGATATTGAAGCTACCTAAGTAGGAAAAAAACATTTTTATTTTTCGAAAACCATTTATTTCTCAACATAGTCTCCTTTTAGCTCAATACACTTAGTAAGACGATATTCCAACTTTTTATACCATCTGAATAATACGATTTTGAGAACCCCTCAAAATACGCGTTAGTTTCAGTAATCACTTCTTCGTTTGAGATGAATCTTTTCCTGCGAGCCATTTTTTCAAGTTTGGAAACAGGAAAAAGTCACTAGGAGCTAAATCTGGACTATAAGGTGGATGATCAACCAATTCGAAGTGTATTTCACGTAATTTTAGCATCGTATCTAATGCTGTGTGAACCGGTGCGTTGTCTTGAAGAAAGAGCACTTTTTTTCTTCTTTAAATGTGGTCGTTTTTTCTTGATTGCGTCAATCAATTGATCCAATAATGCACGATAATACTTTCCTGTGATTGTGGATCCTTTTTCAAGGTAATCGATGAGCAATATTCTGTGTGCATCCCAAAATACAGTGGCCATAACCTTGCCAGCCGATTTCACTGTCTTCGCCTACTTCGGAGCACTTCCACCAGCTTCCACCCATTGTTTCGATTGATTTTTGGTTTCAGGTGTGTAGTGGTGGACCCACGTTTCATGAACAGTTATTAATCGACGCCAAAAATCAACAGGATTACGCTTTATCATGTCCAAACACTGCTGTGAAGTGGTCTGTCGAACTCGTTTTTGTTCGACACTCAACAAACGCGGCACCCATCTTGCCGATAGCTTTTTCATATGCAAATGTTCATGCAAAATGTTGAACACACGTTCATATGATATGTTTACCATTTCAACAATCTCACGTAACTTGACTCGGCGATCATTCATAACGATATCGAGGATTTTCTTGATATTTTCTTCAGTAACCACCTCTTTTGGCCTTCCTGTTGATGGTATTGTTGCAGTGCTTGTTCGGCCGCGTTTAAATTCAGCAATCCAATATTTTACCATGTAATCTGACGGGGCAGACTCACCGTAATGTTTATCGAGCTTTTCTTTTGTCTCTTTCGCCGTTTTCCCTTTCAAATAATAGTGTTTAATCACAGCACGAAATTCACTTTTTTCCATTTTTCAAGAAACACAAAAGTTGCTTACTTCAAACGACTACAACAACTAAACTAATAGATGAATTTGGGTGAAATTTTAACAGCTGACGTTTGACAGATCGCAATTTCTAAAAAAAAAAAAAAAGTTTTTGTGTTTGTGCTGCCATGTAGCGCTAGGTAGCTTCATTATCAATCCGCCCTCGTACTTACCTACAAATAATTAGGAAACTTGTTAACTTGTATTTTCCGATGCAATGCAGAGAGGATGATGAGCCCCTAATAAAATCGAATAACGAGCGCACTAAAAGACTATAAATAGAAGCACTTGGCATGAATTCATTTCCCGTATTCAAGTTACCTTGGGGTCAAGGGTGCGGGTATGCTTGAATCAGCAACGAAAATATTTACTGTGTTGATATCAAGCCGGTGTTTATCGGCGATGTTGCCAACGAAACTTTCCTATGGCCTCTTCTATATTTAATATCTGCGAAAAGAATCTGATCCTGTGAACGTCAGATATTTAAAGAGAGTTTATTTCGTTCGTTTCTAATACAACTAAATTGTTTGGCAAGAGTTGACTATTAAATTTATTTTAGTCCATCTTTCAGATGTAATAACCACTCAGTTTTAACAGGTTAAAAGAATTTGTTTGACAAAGTGTCCAAGGTACATATAAAAATTACGACTGACTTACGACTTCCGGTTAAATGTGTGATCTTGGACATTGAACGGTCACTGGTTATCGCAGAATGTTTTCAAGAACCGAACAGAATTCACATTTCAGACCTTTTACCGAAAAATTTCAATTTGGTTGTGTATGTAGCTTATTCGAAACTAATCAATACCTAGATACGCAGGAGCTATCTATCCAATTTAATTAACGAAGTCTCTTTACGACCTACCTTAATTACCCATTCGTGTGACTCGTACTAATTAAAAAAATTCGAGCGACCTTTCCGTGACCCCTACACAACTCCCTAAAGGGGAATACAAAAGACGACAAACACGCTGTTCGATTAGAATTCTCTCGCCGGATAGCCGAGATGAATTAGCAGCTGGGCTTTTTTCTCGTAAACTTATCTATCTTCGCTTACATAATCGACGATGTTGTGCATGTTGTTTACCGCCAACAGACGCTTCGGAATAACTGACCTTCGAAAAACCATAGTTTTGGTGCGATCGATAAGATAAACGATAAATCGATACCATACGCTAACTTTTTGGAATTTGTTTTCTGAAACTTCGAAACTAGTTTGAGTTGCGTAGGCGAAAGGATTAGAATTGCAAAATTTATTTCCATTGGAAAGGAAAATATTTAAATGGATTGGTGTTTTTTTTTTTATCTGGTTACGCGTTAGCATTCGGGGAGCAATCATCATGCGTGTGTTCAAAATGAAATACTTTTGTCGACTTTGCGTATCACGCTAGGATTTGAGCTTACCCATACACTACTCGGAACATGAATAAGATCAAGTACAATTATTTGCGTAGATATTCGTGCGTTAATACCAGGGATGACCTCTGTTTTAAACAAATTTTGTTTGATATTTTACGAAAGTTTACAAGTTTAACAATTGCGACAGTTGATAAATATACTGGAATGTTCTTAAGATATGTAAGCTTCAAGTGATTCTTTGCGTAAGAAATCATAGAATTACACAGAGAGCATTTATCGAACAATGATTTTTATAATTTCAAGCATGACTTGAACACTCAATATTTTGAGGAATTTCACCGAATGTTGTTTTGCTTCCATACACTCCATTTCAACGTGATGGACCTTTCTAAAATTACAATTTCCGAGTTCCTAAGCAAAAAACCATAGCTATCGAAAAAAGAAACATTGGTCTTTTACGGAACATTGATTGAAGGGCACCGGCATTTTACTGCACAGAGTATTCAAGTAATTTTAAATCTTGGTGTGAAAGTATTTAACACCATTTACCCAAGAATTGCTAGATACATACGTATATAACCCTTTTTTCCGTTGAATTCTCTACAATTTGGCCCCAGTTTAAAGAAACAAAAAAAATGGCGTGTGTTATAGAAGACATGGCTGAGGTGAAATTTGAATGTGTTCAGCACTTCATACATTAAAAAAAAACGACAACATACAAGCAAATAACAAAAAAGAGGACCAATACAACCAAATAAAACAAGATGACTAGAGTAGTTCGACTATACACTTTTCTTTTACGCTCCGACCAATGGAAATATACGAAAGATACGAGGTCAACTTTTACCTCCACTATCGCTTTTGCCTTCATTCATCTTGCATGTAATTCTAGATGTACAGATCTACACTAGATCGCATTAAGAATGGGTCATTTGATCAACAACAGTACAAGTGCCGAAACATAGGTATACTACTTTAATTAAGAGGAAAGGAGCAGTGGGCAATTTAGATCTTTCAGAATTTATCGGCACCAACAAAGGCTATCCTCGAAAAAGGCCAAAACAAAAAATGGTCGCCACATTCTTTGAAATCCTTGGTCATGTTTCCACTATAACACTGGAGGACCGTCGTATTGGTAATGCTGAATGGTTCGGTACAGTCTGTTTGCCACAAATTCTAACAATTGTTTGCGAAAGACGCTCGAGAAATAGGATGCTCTTGCATTTTGATAAAGTTTGGGCTCGAATGAATAAGGATTTGAGTGCAGATAAAAGTTAACCATCCTGTGTCTTCCAGGAATAGCAGTTATGACCTTGAAGTTTATTTCTCGTTTGTTTTAGAAACTGCATGACCTCATCGGAACCCAAGAGCGCCACTTCTGTTACTATTCGGACAGGAATTGGTCCTCATAGCTCAAATATTTGAGTATTTGCATAAATATAATTGGTGGTCTAAGGCAATGTGTAACAGAAAATCCTTCTTTGAGGACGATGACGTTTGGAAGATCAAAGTACGAGTGTTTGTCAACTAATGACTAACGTTTTTGCAAATAAAATCGAAGCGAAACTGTACACGCGCATATATTAATAGTGTTGTTTCCCGCTACTAGCTCGAGTTGTCACCGCTTTAAAAACGTTTTAATTAGACACTTAGACGCTGAAGCATCCAACGCGAATTAATTTTTACGACGTAACGTATTGTGATACGAGCATCAGGTCTTGCAAAGTGTCAAACAACTACGGAAGACTTTGAAATTTCCATTTTATAAATACTTATGACGTGCAGCATATGTGCAACTTACGACGCAGACGCATTTTTCGGGCTTCGCGGTTAACCGAAGGAGCCATAAATCGATTTTATTTTCGATAGACAAAGCCACGTTTAATTGCCTACGGCGGTGTTGTGTCTCTGACTGTCTGATTTTATGTCGATTGGTTTAAAAATAAAGCCTCTCAATAACAACAATACACCATTACTCATTTTCGAAACCTAATACTAATTACATTGTAAGAACTGTTACCTTAATTCTCGTTGAGTGTTCCCGTCGAGATTAGTAACATTTATCATTTTTAAAGCGAACTTATTGTTGGTTACGTTCACAATAGTCTATAAAGAATTATGCCTTCGTTCTGTCTTGATTCAACCGCAGCAGCTGTAATTAAATTTATTGGCAATTGCTGGGTTTACAGCGTAAGGAGTGCGAATGGAACATCTGTTGTAATTAAAGCGGACAATTCTCTGACAAATATTTCTCAGAAATGCATTCATAGTTTTACGATCGAAAACTGTGGGGCGAAAGTGTAAGTTGCCTCATTTCTTTACGTCTTGCGCTCGCTTGAAGTCGGAAGGATTCAGAAGTTTTACTGAAATATATTAGGCTTCACAATGTTTTTACATAATAGCATTCGATACGAAGCATTACTATACTAAGAATTAAAAAAGTACATCACTGTAATAACTTTATACTATTGACTTTTTGGTACCACAGATTGCGATATTTTAAATCTGTATCATACCGGGTATGTCACATCGTAAACTACTGAAAACCATTTCAGTACCATGGAAGGGGAATCATAATGAGCCTAAAGAGCCTATAGATTTGGTTCCTATCCCAACAAGCCCTTCCTCAGTCAAATCAACTTCAAAATCTTAAATAGCAACCGTTCCCTATCCACGGATGACACATCGTTGGAAAACTCTTGAAAAAACTATTTCACTCTCATATCATGCAAGGTAATTTTGGGTAAATAAATACTTCAGTGCTTTATATAGTAATAATGCGTAGGGATCTTTCTGAGCTACTTATTTAAGATTAAAGTTTGCTTTGGTTTATTGTAGACATGAGGAATGGTGTAAACTGGCATTTCAGGAAAATAGTAGTTAGTTAATAGTTGTTTAAATAATGGTCGTTCTTTGTAATTATCAAAAAAGATATTGTTGAAAAGAAATTGCATTTTAAGCAGGAAATTATAACAATAAATTGCAAATTTTGGTTAAATGTTCTGTTAATCACTGTTTAAATCATCTGATGAATAATTTCCAAATCCGAGTAAATAGCATTTGATTCTTTCATTACATTTCATAGTCCAATATTCGTCCGAGGCCATCGTACTAAACCTGAAAAGTCAAATGTTGTAATAATGTATATGTTGCTAGAGAGGGTTGAGATAATTTTATATATGGGACTGAGATGTGGATAAAGAATAGTTACTGTCTTTAATGCCAAACATCGAGGAAATAATGTCAGTTATACGTGCCTATGTACATACATCCATACGTTAATTAATCTTGAAATTTGAAGGGGATCGGAGGAAATTCAAAAGAAACACGGATGCTTGAAGAAGGCGCGTAGATAAAAGTTTTGGGATAGCTTGCAACGATTGTATTATCTCTTCGCAAAGCAACTGGCGCAACAAGAATTTGTCCGGAATCAGAATGAAAAGTGCTTAAAGCTGTAAGGTACTTATGTACAAGATCCATGAAAGTTATTCTTTTATCGTTTCGAAAATTATTTTGAAAGCTGTATGTCTTAGCTTTAAAAAATCTATGTGTAACGATAGAATAGTGGTTTTTTAATTTTTTTATGAGCCTGTACAGATTTAATTTTCTGTCAGTGTTAAGTGAAGAACCAGTAGGTTTAGAGGCATAAAATTTTACCGTATACTGTATGCTCCATAAGATAGCTAGGATTGGTTTGTTATCGTTGTCTTAAGTAAGTCTAAAAATGGTGGTCAGTCCATGGCTTTTTCCATTCTTTTTAAATTTAACAGCCACGAAAATGTTTTTCGACAAGTCTTAACTGTCGTATCGAACACACGGTATTCAAAATTTCGAGCCTGTTAACCTATTGGTTCTTCACTTATTATTGGCAAAAGATTAATCCTGTACAAGTTCTTAAAAATCGTAAAAAATTACTGTTTTATGGCAATACATACACCCTTTAAAGCTGAGATATACAGCTTTCAAAATTATTTTTACCAAAAAAAAAAAAAAACGGTTTATGTTTAATCGATCTAAAATAAGTGGCTTGCAGCCTTCAGCTTTGTTAATTTTTACCGTACAAGATGTGAATCATTCAATAATTTGCGAAGGTCATTATAATAGTCGAACACAATTTTGCGAAGGGATGGTCGAGAAAATTCCAACTATCGCGAAATTGGTGCGAAGTAGTTGTTTTTTTTTTCTTGCAACGAGTGCACGGTTGTTGTTAGTGGAATGGGCAGCAAACATTACTGCCGTTCTTGGTCAAATGAGAATCGGGCATCTTTTTTGGTAGAAACATTCAAAACAACTATAGATGTATTTTTGGTGTTCTTGGAGAGACAGTTATCGGTTCTCTATTCAGAACATATCGTATGGAAAAGCCTGTTGAGAATTATTGCAAAATATTGCCAAACTCCTTATCGTACAGAAGGTGAAGAACCAGTAGGATGTGGACGGAAATATGAATTTACATAAAACGTTAATTAGTTTACACCAGTTCGGACGTTTCCATACAAGAGATTGGATTGACAGAAAAGGTCCAATTGAATGGACAGGAAGATCGCCAGATTTGACGCCTCTCGACTTTTAACTCTGTAGGCATTTAACGTCGATGGTATATAAAATTTCACTATCATTTGAGAATCTACATAATCGTATCATTTGAGAATGTCGTTCAATTGCGAGAATTACGTTTCAAAATGTGAGAATGGGCTTTCAAAATTGGTTGTACTACTGTTTAGTAAGGAATGGTGGAGAATTTCAATAATTATTTAACCTTCCTATACTCACGTCAAAATGAAAGACGTATACTAAACTATATAAATCGGTCTCACAGACCGTATGTGTGAGTATAGGAAGGTTAAATAAAATATTGTATTTCGTATGTAAAAGTAACAATAAATCAATACTAACTATCTAGCATAGGAATAAATAATTCATACAAATCCCTGCACCTTATTACCGAACCACTTAGTAATTAATAACCCAAAATTGCTTTTGTATGGTATCAATGTAAACCATTTCTTGAGATGATTACAATGATGTGTCACATGCGTGGTTTCTATTCAAAATTTTAAAGTTGGGGTGGTTGGGGAATGGGAGGTGAAGGGTGGTTCCATAGTTGATACTGTTATATGCATTTTGCGATATCTTTAAAAAGAAAAGGTACTCAGACACGCGGTATATTCAGGTAAAATGACAAATTTACAAAAATAGCTCGATAGGCGATCATATATGTATGTAATTATACGAAAAACAACTCTCCACGTTTCCACTATAATTACGAAAATGGTTTCCTTCCAAAGCGTGCAAACTTCCCCAGACATTTAAGCTATTCCTTCGTTTTCGCGTTTCGTTTTTCAACTTCGCTACGTAAATTATTCTCGCGCGGATAATAAAAGAAGTTTTATTACGGCCGTTTTGAATAATTACCAGAAATTTTAGAATGGTTACGTAAGTTGCGATGAAGCTTATGTCATCCGTTTAAATTGAGCTACCAATCCCGATTTGCTTCATTATTTCTACTCTTTCTAACTATTGATTTTCGACAAAGCACCATACACACATACACATGGAACAAATCTACCACTGACCCAGCCAGGTTTTCGTCTCGTGATCCGGATCCGATGACATCAGCGCCCGCAATAATCTCGTTGTTTTTTTCATATAGATGTGAGTAATTATAACACCTAAATTACGATCTATTTGTTAGCCATACCGTAAACTTAAATAATTGCATAGTGATGGAAGTTATTTACATAGTTCCAGTAATAGAAACCGTTATCTTACGCATAATTATATATATATGTATGTGCGTATATAGGTGTTTTCTCGTATTTCACGAGGTTACATAATGCGTCTCAGATCTGGAGTAATTGACGCAAAATAGCTGTTTACTTGTGTTTCCGATTTTTATAGCAGCTTATTGTACTAGAAATGGAAGCAAATTATAAATGGAAATCGCCTCGAGTATCTATAATCTATATTATCTAATATCTGTTAAAAACTTCGAAGGGATGTTAAAAACGGAGATAAACTTTAAGAATTCAAAACTATAATCTGGGGATATCTAAATTAACATTTAAATTTACCAAAATTCTAGTGTCATCTCCTACGACATTTCGCATCTTATCTGCTGAATCTAACATATTTAAACGAGCAATTCTTGTATATATATATATATATATATATATAGGTGTATATATAGAATCGGGTTCTCGAAAGCGGCTCTAACGATTTTGATGAAATTTAGTACCTGAGGTTTTTCGGGGACAAGAAATCGATCTAGCATGGTTCCGGTCCCGGGAAAATCAATTTTGACCCGGTTTAGACACATTTCTGGTATTGCGGTATATGAAATTGGTTATCGAAAATGACTAGCAATTTTTATGCAACTTAGTATCTGGAGATTTTCGAGAACGCAAAATTGATCTAGCATGGTCCCGGTCGCAGGAATTTTTTTGTCCCGCTTTTACCTATTTCTGCGGTACATAAAATGTGTTATCGAAAATTATTCTCAAGATTTTGTTACAATTTAGTATGTGCGAGTTTTTGGGGACGAAAAACCGATTTAGCATGGTCCCAGTCTCGATTCAATCCATTTAGTCCAGGTTTTCACCAATTGCGGCCTAAACGTGGATTAGCAACTTTTTCAACATCATGCAGCCAAGCGAAATTATAAGTAATTAAAACTTTACTACTAAACCATAGATAGTGCTGAAAGTAGTATGTTAATAAAAGAAAAATATCTACGAAAACTAACAACAACATGTACATTCACATACTTTGTTTACAGTTACAAAAGTAATCGGAGCTGAGTTTTTTAATCAAAATAAAAAAACTTATACACAATTAGTTGGCGTTGCAAAAAGAAAGTATGTAAATGTTTACTTAAAATGTGTATTTCTTAAGAAAGATTTTGAATTTGAATTTATTTATTTTTAAGTATTTAAATATAACTGTAAATATAAATTTTAATACTACTTTTATAAACTTTTAATATATATGTGCTACTATATATACTTGAAATATACAATATTAACTAAATATCAAAACTAAAATAAAGAGCGTTATTATTTGGTTCAAAATTATTCAAAAAATTTTGGGAACTCGGAGCAAGGCTCGGTCCACCAGGTACTTTGTATTAAATGAAGCAAGAAAAATTTTATGGACGAAACTTCAAAGACTTAACTATATTTTAAATATTTTCTCGGGAAAATAATTGTGTGTATTTCTGACCAACCATATGGTGGCATATTAAATCGTTGGAACTCTTCAACTCCGTCAAGTGAATTGCCAAACACATTACATGTCTCTGACTAGTTTTGGACGCAAGCCAAGAATGTCTTATCAACCACAGCAAAAGAAGCGTAAAATTGGTTCTATTTCTGATTCAACATCAACAATAACAAAAGACAAACGTCTCGTTACAGTTTTATTAAGTGCGCGAAATCAAATAGATCCGGAATTTATTTGCCTTTATTATACCGTTCGTGTTATTTGTCATACCACGTTCTTGTTGTGCCAAGCATATTCCACTTTTGACTTTTGAAAAATTTGCGAGACACGATTTTGGTGTTGACGTTATTTTGTATGTCCTTTTGCCAAGTCTTTCAAATGTGAAATTAATTAATTTAATATGTGACTCTGCTTTGTAAGATTTTTGCAGCAAATTTTTATTTGATGAATAGATGGACTAAGATACGGGAGGTTTTAGTAATTCTTGAATAAAATAAGCTTCGTTTAACTCGGATACATTTTGATGATTAATTATTTTCAATTCTTCAGAAAACTTTAAAAACATAATTTAATGCATAACTTTGATCCAATAGATCAAGAAACTTTTGGAGATAAGTGGATCCCTACTCCCTACTTTTTTCTAATGTATTAAAAGTTAGAAAAAACATCACCTCCCTATATATCACCGTAAAACTGCCGAAGACACGGTCCGGGATATTATCTCATTTGAACAAAGGAAAAAATTCGCATTTGCATTTGTAATTCAAAATGGTCATTTAAAAATTGGACGTTTTGCAGATTACACGTACATGGGTATTTTTGGGTTTCCTGGATCGTGGATAACGAACCTTAGTTTCGCATTTCACAAAACAATCGACTGAAGATACCTCTGCAAATTCGGCTGAAATCCGACTTTTCGCTCGTTAACTGGTGTCTAGCGGAAAATGATCAAAAAGTTATCTTGTGGGACAAATTTGGGGTATTAGTTTTGTAACTTATCAGAATTCATCGATATTTAACATTTGAAAATGCCTGATGATCCGAACATGTCTTTTGATTGCCTGTCCGTGCTACTTTCATTGTCACGACGTTTTCATTTCATGTTTACTACTGTTACATGATAGCTGTTTCTTTTGGAACGCCATAAGTTTCCGGTGGAAATAAATAATGTACATATTTATGCGAGTAAAAGTTATCATGATTTAATATTAGTAATACAAACCTATAGTTACTCCCTTTTGTAACGCTGACGTATTCGTTCCGTGTTGGCGAACTTATGACCCACCAAACAATTCTTTTAATTAAAATTAGCCCTACATTATACAAGGAAGGTAAAACTATAAGCCTCTTCCTTTCTCTCTAAATACGTTTCCAATATTACGTATAATATTAATTTTAACAATTTTCATTTAGAAACCACTGCAATCAGAGCAGTGCTAAGATATTTAGCGTCTGTTTGCTACTAGCAGTAACGCACCCTTCTCCATAAGAAAATACACGGGAGAGAATGTGGGGGCGGGAAACGGGTAAACCAATAAAGTTTCACAAAAATCAAACTGATGTGAGTGCACACAAAATTGCTGCCCCAAAAGGCCGACTATCCGGGGCTATAGCCCATTTACCCCTGCAATAGATTAATAGTTACATTCTCTTTACTTCTTCGCTGGTTTGCTCAGACCACTAAGCATTTTTGCCTACCTTTTTAAATTCTCTTCATCCTGCATTCTTCTGCCGTTTCACAATCAGTATTTTTCAAGGAAACTCTACACCACCTCGATATTCTCGCACAATAATTCTTGTTTGTGTCACCTTAATTCACCATTTTCAAATAATTTCTTGGAATTTAGTTCGGTATTTTTGTTTGTAGATCCATACCGACTCTACTTTTGTTGGGCCGGACATACTATTTCCTTCCTTTACACTGTTAGGAAAGCTTCCAGCAGAAAATAACCATTGTCTTCAAATCTTATCTTGACTTTTACCATACTTACTTACCATATTTGGCATTTTAACTCTTACCCTATTCATACGTATTTGACATTCGTTAGTTTCTTTGCTTCAATTGAACACATAATCACATCATTACATGAAGAAATCACTTGTATTCAAACTAATATGAAAATTTGCAAAACTCGAAAGTGTATGTAATAAACCTCTTATGACAAAATCTTTGATCAGCGAAGTAGGTAACCGTTATGTGATTCCGTTACCTCTCGGTATATTAATAATAATAATAATAATAATAATAATAATAATGCCCATTGCTACGCTTATTTCTAGACTAAGGTCACTGGCAAATCACTATCTGGTTCTTCGCTTTCTCAAATCCCAAATGATAAGTTATAGCTGGAAAATGTTAGCATAACTTCTAAAGAGCCAACAAATAAAGTTTTCCAAAAATACTACCACCGATGCAACAAGCCTTTGGAATAAATTTTAATAACTTAAGAAATTATTGTTGCTTCTTATACACTTCTATGTGGTTAGCTTGCCTTGATTATAATTTTTCCTCGGAAATTGGAAACAACTCAAGGTTATAATTAAACGATTTCAATTTAAGAATTAGTATTGCTTAGTATACACGCATTCACTATACATTCCTGCGACTTTTTGGAATATATTAAATATATTTTGGTGGATAACCTAATTAATTTATTTCTTTCATATTATTCGATATTATTACTGCTTAGTCTGATAATTTTATTCCATTCTCTGCATGCGAAAACCTCCTGGGTGTACGGTTCCGTATGATACAATTTAGTCCTTAACTGGCTGGTTAAATTCTCTGTTTAGAAAATAACAATCGCTTGTGAGGTTTCCATTTGTTAAAAATAGATTGTCTACACAGAGCGATAGTGTTCCTAATTCACTGTCTATGTATCCATCTGCCGTTTTTCTTGACATGATTAGCTTTTACGTCATGTGCGTTATATAATTAGTTTTACAGATTATGAATATATTATTCGATCATCCATCTGAGTAAACAAGCTGTAAATATAGATATGTACTAATATTTTTCGTGTATAATACGTATGAAATCGAAAATTTGCATAATTTAGCTAGACGTATTGCTAATATATGGCAGCTAGTCTCGAACTAGAACTTTTAAAACGAAACATTGTTTAAAGAATGGAGGATCTTAACTAAAACTACTTGCTCTACATTAAATTACTGCGGCCGCCAGGTAATTTTCAACAAAATCTTGCGCCTCCACCAATATTAACTAATCGCAGTTTCACTCCTAATGTTTGCCCATTTTTAGTGAAACATTTATTGCATACATCATAGTTGCTTATTTATGTTCTTTTCTTTTATTTCCAGGTAACGACACTAAATATCAATGTGCACATATGAACAGGTATGCTCTTCTTTATAAACATCTTGATTCTATCGGGTTATTCTGGATGTTTGACTTGTTGTGTTGCCTTGCGACATATATTCATGGCGTTGTAATAATAATGTGACATTAGTGCAGACGTTTCCTTTCCTTTTCCTAGTTCTTAGGATACTATTGTTTCTAGTATAAGTTGAAGTAAAAAACAAAGCATTGTCTGTAATGCCACCATTTCGTTTTGATCACGAAGTATCTACGGATTTTGATACGAAAGAATTTTTCTGGATAACATGTATGTAAGCTCATTGGAGACTGTTGTGCAGTAAGCTTTCGGGACCAATATTTACTGTTTGGAATGTTTACACATATCATAAAGATATGATTTTAAACTTTTCATATATCAAAATATTTCGTCTTTTAATTCCATGTTCTAGAACTCATTTGATTCATCTCTGTTAGTTTTTCGGGATATATTAGTTCCAGTTTCTTCGTGTTTTACCACACTATTCAGCACTAGTTTAATTTATTACTGACTAATGCATTATACAATGACACTATACTCTTCAAGCTACGAAAGTCTGCAAGTTCTTATTATGAGTATATATTTGAAACATGGACGTTAATTTAACAATTTCCTAAAACGTTGTTGTTAATCTTGTAATTGTGTACAATGGTGTCTTTCTTCTGTGAAAGCTCATTATCTTACACTTCTGCATTAGAACCACACCAAATCATTTTCTGAATTCAAGTGGAAACTGTAAAATGATATAAAGCACATGACTTGCTTCCCTTTGATATGGAATTTATATATAAGAGTAAAAATGTTAGTATTTAATGCAACTAAGGAATAGTGGGCGGTTATTCTGCTGGTGAGTGCATATATTTTGAATGCCTAAACAAACATCGTGTGGAATCTTTTACAGAAGAAGCTGAAATATCATCGGCGCCAGTTACCTTTTAACCTTTAGTGCCACTTAGAACGACATACTGAAAGATCTGCCTTAGGTACAGAACATTCCCGTTTTCTGCCCGGATATGAATTTACTTATATAGGTCACTGGACTGTAAATATCGGAACTAACCCAATACGTTAAGATTTTCTTTTTTCTTGCGAACTGCGAGCAATCTCTTCTTCATATTTTGCAATTTCTGTTATCATATAAGGAGTCGACATTCCCATGCCAAGAAGTGCAATACTACCCAACATTTTTAAAGTATGATATAACATGGAAATCTTTCCAGTAATTATTCGTATTTCCAGATTACGGTTCCTTCGTAAACAAATTGTACACATCGAAGAGTTGAGGAGCAACAAAAGTCACTTGCGTAATACAACACGCAATTAAAATGCAATCTGTATACCATACAGATCTAGATTCTACCGAGCGCATACAAATATACAAAACCTATCCGGATTTGCATTGTGTTGAATATTAAGTTAAAACTCTCCTCACAACGCAAAGTTGAACGGCGATAATGGCGAGTAAAGGCAAGGAAGTTATTCGGATTTATCACGTATCTGTTCGATGGTTTGCGCGCTTTTGCGGTGTAAAATATACACACAATTGTTATTCGTATGGTGCATTGCGATAACGGCGACTCTGATAGGAATGTGTAATGTGCACAATTCTGACCTTGACTGTGAGCTGTATCGCGAGTGTTGCAAAATCGGTTGATGATATTAAGTACATATTTACTACATTTACATAATTCGCGGTGGTCTCTGAATACTATTCACCAAGTATTTGCGTTCACCTTTATCTATCTTCATATCGGGTATGCAAGACGAAGGCTATGAATATTTCATTATCTGTGCACGTTATGTCATACAAAAGGCGTTTCTTTAAATTGTAAGAAACAGAAGTTACAAAACATATATATCATTCTGGATGTTTGCTTACAAAACGAAAGGAGATTGAATAATGTATTGTATATATCTACATGGAAAGGTTTTTTGTTTTGAAGGTTGTGAAACAGTGCTGTTAAAATGCCGGACTTAAAGAGGGTATTTGCAAAATGCAGGTAGTTTGTAAACAAAATGTTAAAACTGGTGCAAAACGTGAGATAAGATGAACACCACGTTGCATAATTTTACTTACTGCTTCGTCTAATTCTTGCTGCCGTCACCAAGGTCGTCTGTCCTATTTTCCCATGTCTTTCCATTTACTACTAAATCTGTAATTTCCGCTGAATTCCTCCCTTTTTAGTTGTCTGAACCATAAAAGAAATAAATAATTCGGTAGGAATAGGAATCTCGGGAAAATTGGAAATTAGAAATGAAGCGTTTGTATAAAACCTGAACCATCAGTTGAAAGAATACAAACCCAGTCAAATAAGTGCAAAGGGAAAGATCGAAAACGAACCTGCTGCAAATAGTGATAGAAAAGAGAGGGATGAAACTGGTTAACTGCAAACTGTACGCTAATCAAAAGAAGTAGAAACTGGTATGGAAGAGGAAACCTAAAAACTTACCTTCAATTCAAAGCTAGGAAGGCAATACTTCCAAGCTTATGAAAAACGTAGGGGAGACCGACCCTGGTTGACGCAGGAGCGACTTGTTGCAATTTGCATAGAATCGAAACTAAGGGATTTCTGCGGACTGGAACTATAGTTATGCCCTCATTACAGTGATTTGACATTCTCTAGTTTAAGATGATTGAGTTAGATGTAAACACAATAATTTTAGCTATTTGATATCAAAAGTGCTTGATGATCTTTGTGTCCTCGTGTTACATCGTTAATTGGAAGGTAATAAAGGTTTACGTATTTCTTGAGTTCTACATTGAGACTATGTAGTAGTTATATCCATATTGCATTTTACTGTTATATTTTAAAAAACAAAGAATTTAAATGGAATGGAAAATGGTAAACTGGATGTAGTTGTCGCGTTACTATTGGGGCACATTGGCGCAGCGACAACATGAAGAACGTAGCAAAAGTTTATTTACGTTACAGGGGGAAAACACCAGAAAAAAGAAACAATCAACCGAATTGAAGCTGCAAACGCTGTCAAAAATACAGAAAATTATATGACGATCAGAAAAGTAGCTCGTAATCTTAATGTGAAGTGTATAGTTCTGGAGTGATATTGCAAGAAAGTTACTGATGAAGAACTTGCGGCAAGCGGCTCTCTGATACAGTTGGGCTATGAACAACCAATACTTTTTTCCACGAAGCAGAAGAATATCGTTTAGAAGAGTATCTTAAGAAAGCTGCAGATATGTATTGCGGTTTTACTTCCAAAGAAGTTCAACACGTAACATACGATTGTGGCAAAACTTCTAAATTAGAAAATTCCCGAATCTGGAGCTGTACACTTAGTGACTGAACTAGACTGGTTCTTAGGTTTGCTCGAAAAGCATCCACGCCTTCGATTATCGTCGATTCGTGCACCACATGCTTAGCTTAGCTTATGGTGAGCTACACGTTTTAGTGAAACTAACATGGATGTTTTCTTTCGAAATTTGTCTGTTATCATGGACCGCCATCGTTTCCTATCAGACGACATATTTAATATTTATGTTATGGATTGTGAGATAACCATTGCCCAGCGCGCTGATTGAATAGTTGGGCTAAAAGGATTTCAGAAAATTACGTTCTGGCTACCATGGCTATTGCTGTCTCTGCTGGTGGAAATAGTGTAATGCCCACTATATGTGTTTTCGTGTCTACTAGGAAGTCTTGGTAGTGTAAATCCTGCAGGGTGGATGAAGGAATGTGACCTTATCGGGTTTATGCAGCATTTTAGTATTATTATTATTATTATTTTGTAAATAATATGGAATGTAGTCGAAACAGACGGCTGTTGTTAAAATTAGATAACCGTACGGCGTATCAATCTATTTATGCCTTAAATTTCATAAAGAACAATGAGATAGCTACGTTATCACTTCCCCCTTACATAAACTATAGCCGTTGAACCGGAACGTGTTTGGATTTTCTTAACCTTCCTATACTCACGTAAAATGAAAGACGTATACTATACTATATAAATTGGTCTCACAGACCGTATGCGTGAGTATAGGAAGGTTAAGAAATTTGTAAACTCCTGTCCACCTGTTGCATCGATGAAGGCACACTCTCGATCTACTATAATTACAATTGTTTCCACTGCTTTGCCACAGTGTATGTCGCTTATTAACTTTATGGGAGAATTCAGAGTGACTGAAATTTACCCCTCTAATAGTAAGACCTTTACTGAAGTTGAGTGTCTTCCCAGCAACATAACCGATGGTCCAAATCCTGTTATTGAAGACACTGTTCCAACTGATGTACCAATAGTGGAAACAAATGAAACAAATTCGAATCTCCACAGCTTCAACGAAACAACAGGAATAGCACCGTAAACTTTTACAATCAAAACTAAATATGCATTTCCCATTATCTCTGTTCTTGATAAGTTTCCGATTCTTGGTATTTGGACATTTAGAGGCTTCGTTTTATCACTAGAAGGTGTCCGTCTCTTGCCACGAGCAGGAGAATGTAAAATGAACGGGATTAATAGAGAAAAGACAAAATCGGAAATTTTAACGAATTCCTCAATCAGGAACGAAATATCTGCTTCAAAAAGACCATACGGAAGGCATGTCAGGAGAAACTTTCATTCCAGTGAGTCCAAGTGAGGTAAAGAAAACGAAGTAGGAAAGTAGAATCCAGGAACGAAAAATTATCCTTCGAAGACGAAGGAATTTTTTGCACAGTTCCTTACGAGAATTATAGCTTTTCAACAGGAGCTCGAGTGCAATGCACCATTTGTAGAAATTGTTTGGGTGTACAATCGATGAATGGCAATCCTTTTTACATATATTTCAATTGTGATTCTGATGATAATGATTCATAATGATGCAGAATGTAGTCATTGAAACGTCATTTTTCTGAAATTGTTGTATTTTTCATTGTAATGGTAACTAAAACGTTATTTTAGCGAAGTATATGTATTCGTTATATTAACGACAACTTACCTTATCTATTGCGATAATCTGTCCTGTTATGGCAACATTATCGCGTTTTACCAACTACTAAAAGATTTTGTTTGTTGACTACTAAAGCTGATTTGCACGAACTTCTGAATTTGTGAAGTTGTTTCTTACTCAGTACGTAGTACATTTCAAGTCAATAATTTTTTAACGTCCCAAAACGTCACTTATAAATAATAATAATAATAATAATAATAAGATTTTACAACTAACTAACTAACTCCAGTCTCCTGTATTTCAGAAGGTTATGAATTTGTAAACATTCTTGGAAAATTTTGTAAATTCATGAAAATATGCACTAGCAGACACAACATTGCGATCAACGACGTTTGCATTTTTTTACGAATTAATTTCGAAGGTAAATATTTATCGTTGCCACTATCATCTTAACTGCAATCTCTACCGAAAATTTTATTGTACGCCTTCGTGAATTGCATACTGCATAGTGGATATAATTAGATTGTCTTCCTACATATACATACGTTTCCCAATATTTGCGTATTCTAACGCAGATAAGCACTAGCTTATGTATTTACATTGATTATGAACAAACTTATTTCTATGTTACGTATTTGTGTTTGAACTATAGATAAACACGATATTTTTCAATGACTATTACCTAAAGCTTACCTACGTACATATCTAGGTTTAATTTAAAGTGTTTGTTTTGAACGTATACGATTACCTGGAAATTTTCCGTTTACCTAAAAAAATATTTTGCTAGAAAGTAGGTACTTTTAGTAAGTGCCCGCACTTCACCGTCATGGTTGATTTAATCTAGAGATCCTTCAAGTTTACTTTTTTCTCTCAAAGTCCTATCTTTCACGAACCAATCGTAAATAATTACGGTTACAAATTGTTTCTCCAAATACGAACAATCAATCGTCTTGCGGCTGTTTATACAAATAAGGCGAAACTAACAACACCTACTTCCTTATTGTTTCTTGGGTTCAGCCAGCACAATTAGAAACGCTCGTTCCTATCACCGAGATTTTAGATTGTTTTCTTTAATTGTTCGTAAATACGGATTGGAACAATGCTATCTGGGTATTATACGTTAACAATAAAGTTTTGAGTGCTTTTCTTATCGCGAATTCTTGTTTTTTACTCGGCACTACATTACAATGAAATTTGTAATCATCTTAAATTTTCCATTTAGAGCTAAATGCCTATATTGTTTTTAAAGCAAGAATAACTACTGATATAAACTTAAACTCTTCTCTGTAATTTTCCTTTCCTTGCCATTATCTGTTACCTACCGTTAAGTGTCAGAGACCTTTAATCTGTTCATAACCACTTTTCATTTATTTCAGGAAAAGGTAAATTCATTCCTTCTCATTTTAATACAGATGTGTTTTGTGAAGTGGAATTTTGTAACGGAAATTTCACATGCAGCTTCATTTTCATTAGGCATTTATTGCAGGACATAACTTCAGACTTCAGAATGACATTACCCTTGCGTAGATACCGCAAAAGGTGTTTGAATTGATTCTTTGGCAGGCGACTCTAACTCAATGCAATAAAATGTTTACATTCGCAATATATGTACCCTACTCGGTTACCCCTTCTCAATTCTGACACATTCCAGTCTATCTTGTATGCAAGTGCTTCTCTAGATATATTTTAAGAGCTTTACAACGCGATGACTGAACTTAGTGCAACGTTCGCCTTTTTGTTAGTGTTGGAACTCTATATTAGATAGTATTTAAAAATATAGTTCTATATTTTTTGACAATTTTATATAATATAATAATTCTAAAATTGGACTGTAGACCAAAAATCTAATCTCAAATCTCGAATTACATCAGTATAGTGCAGTATTGTTATTCTTTCAAAATATAAATTTGAATTTGATTGTAATAAAGGGAAAAAAGAGCAACAGACCAAGAGTAGAACTAGGAGGGACTAAAAGGGGAAGGGTAAGAATGCCGTTTGAAAACGAAAGAAGTAGTGAAAATAATTGAAGTCTACAAAACGGAACTCCATTTTAATCCTGCAAATTTCGATTTGAATTTATGTAGTAGTATGTGTGTATTTTTCTCGTATAGCGAAGATTTACAATTTAATCACAAAACTTTTCCTAGTTACTACTAATCTTGACCGTGGAAGCCTTATAAAGTACATATATAGTTCTTCCTGGTATCGTCTCTTTCTCATATCGGAGAATGAAGCTTCTGCCTCTTTATCACGATAAAAAAGCATGAAAAAGTCGAATCGTTAAGTACGACCTTGAGACCAAACTGAATGGCTCTTCCATTATAATCAGTTTGTTTCCGTATTATGAAACATATGTTTTGCCATTCTACGTATGATGTGGGTGTCACTACGATTAGCTGGTAAATGTTTCTCGATCTTCAAGAAATACAGATACAATGGGAACGAAGGACACTTACTACGTTCTTTATGACCTCAATTAACACTTATACGCTTACATACATTCGTATACATAAACATTGTCTATTGTTCCTCGTTCGTTTATGGTGAACTTTTGGCATATGAATCATATTGAGTACAAACCGAGGAGTAAGTAATATAAAATAATTGCATATATATTTAATGTGGAAGTATTTTGAAATGGAGCTGGTTGCAATTTCCTTATTGTAGCGATAAAATAACGAGCATATTATATTTTTGTTTATAATCATACCTGGTCAGTGTATAATATTATATATTAATTATTATCCGATTCTAGGTTCTTTTCGGGGCCTTAGCAGTGTACGCATGGTTCATCATCTGTAATGATGTACACCAGATGAGAAGACCCATTGTCAAAGCGATTTGCAAGACTTTAGATGGTCGCCTTTTTGAACAGAGATATTAACAATTCCTGTTCAACACGTGACTATTAAATTAGGCAACCCAAATAACAACAGTTGGTAGTACACTATTGCTTTGTGCAAAATTCTGCAGAAAATTGCGTACTATAAAGTTTTAATTAGGGTTTTTTAATTTAGTTTAAATTATTAATTTTTAAAATGAAAAGAAATTGTTTTTACTTTGTTTTACTTTTTGATTAGATAGATCGTAAGTTGTTATTCTATGCCTCTCAATTTGAGATAGACTTTAGTTTAATAATTGCGTCAATTTATTTATTCAGTCAGTCTAACATAATTGTATCCTCCTTTCTAAATTGTCGAAACACTTTTCTCAAATCTACTAGAGTAATACCTTCGATTGCCTGCCGCACAACTTGTAGCTCATCAATGTTACGTAACCCTTTTCTATACACTTCACTTTTTAGATAACCAAAGAAGTAAAAATCTAGAGGTGTTAAATCCGGTAATCGTGCAGGCCATATTCCATAACTAATAACACGATCGTCATGAAATTGTCATTGGTATTCTAATGCATCGAATGAAGTATGAGCTGTTGCTCCATCTTGCTGAAAATATCCTTCCGCCAATTAGGTGTAAAATTTTATTCCTACATTTTTCAGCAGCTACTGTATCATTAAAAAGATAGAACCCCCTCCCCCTCCTGCCTCCAATACGCCATATAACAATTTTAATAAGGTGTAAACTGGTTTCAATAAAAGTATATGGATTTTCCGTTCCCCGCGTTCTATAATTTTGACTATTCACGTAGCCTGATAAATGAAATCATGCCTCGTCTGATGTTTTGTTCAATTCATCCTTATCGTTTAAATTTTCGCTAAACCAGTTTTTGTCCCATTCCATAATTTCTGCAAAGCATCACTTTCAATGTGTGTATTTTCTAAATATTCAGGTGTTTGTCAACTGTCGAACTAGCTTAAAATGCCTAGTAAAACTTGTTGAAACACATCATAGCCTTTTAGAGAGTCCCAACTGAAAGAGAACATGCCTCCATACTTTATTTTCAACCGAGAACAACAAAAGTTCGAGCTATTCAAAAACTGGATCTAACAAAGCTAACACAGAAGATTGTAGTTATCATTAAAATAAGATCTGAAATCATCCTTAACAAGATTTGTTCTTGAAATGACAAAAAGCTGATCCAGAAGGAACCTATTTCTTTTTCCTAAAAACGGTAATAGAAATATCTCTGGTACATCCGCCTTAGAATCTATCGCAAAACTGAAGGGTTAACGATTATGTTTATAGATCCCGTTCGCATCTGAAGCGTTCCTAACAAAAAGAGGCACAACTTCTCATCCGAATTGACGCAGAAAACGCGTCGTTTTCTAGGCTAGCTTACGGTATTACATCTCTCAAACGTGCACTTCGCGAGAAGCCTTTATCGTCGAGGTCAGATCCTTTTACCCAATGGCACATATTACATTATTTCTCGCGGATATTTCGCTACGAAGCGCGAGCGGTCTAGTTGAACGAGTTTAATGGGCTTTACGGAGTGCGTACGTTTCCTAAGATCCTAAGTGCCCGCCTTTAACCTTCCTATACTCACGTCAAAATGAAAGACGTATACTATACTATATAAATCGGTCTCACAGACCGTATGCGTGAGTATAGGAAGGTTAAAGGAAAGCTTATATGTTGTGAGCGTTTATTGGTGTCAGTAGTAAAGAGAACGCTCGAGCGGCTAAATTAAATTTACAGCCGATAATGGTATCGAATAGGAAGTGCATCTACCTTCCTTACGCGATTAAATAACATAGCATTTATCGCTTCATCCACGTGACGTGAGAATTGCAAGAAAAAAGCGAGATAAATTATAGATTTAATATCTTACGTTGGAGGATGCATTGTTGCTTAATGACTAATTATACGATATGTGCTTGAAATATTGGCTAACACAATGCAACATTACGCGTACTTTGGAATACGAAAAGAAAAACGTTCCTTATTCTAACGTTATAATTATCAGTGTGCTTACGGGAACAATCTTGGCATTAGCCGAGATTGGAATTTCACGGTTCTTTATATGCCCGTAAATATACGTGTTGTAACAAATGTGTTATGCATATGAAACAATAGTAACATTTTGAAGTACGAATGTTATTGCAAGACGATCTTTGATTAACGATGTTACGAAATCGAACGGACGCTTGAAGAGGTGACGGTACTGTTTACAGAATTCAAAGACGGCTTTAGCCACAATGAGCTTGGAGACGCTTTAGATTCCTTTTCGACGGAAACGATCAATAGTAGGTTTCATGTTTAGTTGAAATACGAGCGATGTTTCCAAAATTCTAGGAATTTGGAGATAATTTTTTTATTTTGTCAATATTCATGAAAATTACAATACAGTTTGTTAATATAATCTCCATTTAATTGAATACACTTATCCCAAGGTGAAACTAATTCTTTTACACCGTCCTCAAAGAACTTTTCTTGGAGTCTCTGCCATCCACCTTGTTAGAGTTATAAGTTTTACCTCATTTAATTTTTACAATTGGCAAACTGATAGAGGTCACTAGGAGCCAGATCTGGCGAATAGGATGGATGTGGAAACAATTTCCAGCACGATTCATTTAACTGGACACACACGAGAGGAATTTCCGATCGACAAATGTGTTGTAGAAAAACTAAATGTTAAAACAAACTGTCGAAAAATGGTAATATTTTATTTCAATTATATGATATTTAAACTAAATTTACGAATAAGTGTTTGCACCATAGCAATATAATTTTCGTATCTTTTGAGGCAGTTTATTCCTGAATTTCATGTGTGCCTATATTTTTAGCTCCTTCTCAATCTTTTTAATTAAACAGTCCACATTTTTAGTGGTATATCCCTTACTGTAAACATTCCTTTTCAAATTAATCCCAAGAGATTTCGATCGGTTGTAGCTGTGGAGCCCTCCGGGGGTTGTTCTGATTTGGTACCAATTCCATATCATGCTTTACCAAATCCCTCACGGTTGATTTGACGTCGGGTGATGATGCTAAAACTAGGGTGAAAACGATTTTATCATGTTGATGGTTTTCGATAAATTTTCTATATGAGTTTGGGCAGAAATTGTTACACCATCCTTGAAAAATATCTGTTTATTAATATTACGCTCGTTGATTGCCAATCGTAACAAACCTTTTCTAGATATACTTGACTTTGCTAATTCTCTGTTACTGGCAGACTCAAAATAATGCTTTGGCTGCCATTCGTTACCTTCCACAGTGAAATTGCTCTCGTCATCCACCACACAAATATGTGATGAGTTTGTTGTGCAGATTTTCCAGACAACGTTAGCAATCTAGATTTGATCATTTTTTCTTGTTTGTCTAGAGTAGCTGGCTTGATTTCGCTGGTCTTAAGTTGTACATACATAGATGAAAAATACTTTTTATAGTATTTATATCTACTTTATACTTTATTCCCAACTGTCGGTAAGATTTTGCACCCGGACACACTGTATCTGCTTTCAGCCGAGTGCGAACTTTGCTGTCTTGTAGAGTACATATTTTGCCCGAATCCTTTCTCCCTTTCATGCTGTTTTTATTTCTAAATACTAAATACTATATAATAACCCTTGTCTTTAAGATGGTGAAAAATTTCATTTTAATTGTTATTGCACGAAATTTGCAGATGACTTTTCGACGTTGCAGCTCGTTTAAAAGCATTTCTACGACTAAATGTAAAAATTTTGGATAGATCTTATGTCACGTGAACAACGATGTGTCCAAGGGGACATGTGGACGATGTGCAAAAGTAAGAACTTTTCCACATTAATAGTTCTTACTGCAAGTTTAGCAGTACTTGTACCTTGTGCTAAACGTATTTGTCCAGATTTCATTCACCATACGTTAATGGTCACAGGTCGGAATTGGCTAGGTCTAGTCACTTCAAAATCCGAAAAAATTGGCCAACTAAGCGATCTGTTCCTTCGTATATCAAATCCTTTAGCAAGTCGAACTACCAGACATTTATTTACATATCTGTCCCGTGTCAAATCACATCTTCGGAGCGAAATGACAAATTTGGACGGCGGGACAGATCGTACGGAAATTTCTCTTGTGTGTGCCCGGCTATTTAACAAACATCCTTCGTTCTTCGTGCCGTACAAAGTTTCGCACTATCCTGTTGAAATGACGGACGCTTATCTAACTTTCCAAGCTGTTTCTTCCAAAGTGCTTGCCGCAATGAGCAAGATAAAAGATTAGAATAATATTCTGCCTTAATTGTAGTACTTTTTGGGAGATAGCTCATAATAAAAATCTCCTCGCAATCGCAGAATACAGTATTGCATAATTGGGGGCCCTTTTTCCGGTTTGCGTCATTATTTCGGTTGATTTTTCTCGCGGTAACGTGCCAAGAGCTCTAAAAATTTGCGCCACGTGTCGGATCTGATGAATTCTGTTCCGATTCCAACAGCCTTGCTACCCAACAGACTGAAGCCATGTTCGCGCCAAAACGTTGGTGTAAAATCTCATTAGCTTGTCATGTAGCATGCATTAACATTAATCCCGCGAATAGTTATTTGTCTCCATCTTTCAGTAGATTCTTTACGGCAGCAACATTTCTTTCATTTACAGAGGTGTGGTGGTGTGGTCCACCACTCTAGTGATGTTCTGCCAGCTTTAAAATGATCGAACCATCGGTAGACTGTACTTTTAGATTCTGCAGACAATTACACCTTGCAGACGTTTAACCAATTCTGAAGGTTGCACGCCATCTTTAAATAAAGGAAGAATGACAGCTATTTGTGATTTGGTCGCATCTTCGTTGATTACAAAATCATTGGTGCGGAAATACGTCTGTGTCAGTCAAGTAGCCGAAGCATACTAAACAATATTGCACGGAATAGCTGTGTAAACGTATCCAGACTTTTCTTTAACCAATAGGCTAGAATTGAACTGGGGTCAAATTCCTAAAACATTCCTCGTACTTTAGGAGAATTATATCTCCGAAGGATACAAATCCATCACGCAACATTTAGACTTGCTGAGAGATTATCAAGAAGGTGGAAAGTGAAACGTTCTTGTTTTACTTATTAGAACAGACTAAAGATTTAGAGAAAATGCTTTACGTTCGCTGATCTACAAAAATAATATCAGATATTTAAAGGCAAACATACTGACGTTTGCCTTGTTGCGTTTAGAACTTTAAGAAACTAGTAACATATAACAACAACAGTTGTAGAATATATGCAATTTATCATTTATCCAAATCTTAGCAAAGTAACTGAAATACTGTAAATGGGATAAGACACGCATAAAATAGGGGCAAACTAGTGATAAAGTTACGGTGGACGAAGCACTGCACACAACAACCTATTCTGCAATGAATACTGACAATAGCAAGAAATTTGAATCAGAATTCTTTTATTCCTTACTATGATTTCATTGTCTCCATTCCTCCATTTGTTGGAATTAAGGAAAATAGAAGCAGAGTTAGGACCTCCACCTAGTACTACCACGAATCATCATTATCAAAAATTAGATTAGGAAGTTTCACCACACATCTATTGATGCTTTATACAGCATGCATAATTGTTTATGATACATCATTTCGAAATGATATATGAACTAAGCGATAACTAGAAGCAGCCAATCTGTCGTAACTAGAGAAATGAAGAAAAAGATGGGCAAAAGGGTCTTGCCAAAAGAAAATAGGTTATCTTAACTGTATCTGGTGTAAAATAATTTAAAACATACATGTAACAATTGAGAGGTAGATATCAGGCGTATTTCAGTACAGTAACAAACTAATGTAGATATTTGATATAGATATGTTTTAAAATTTAGTTATCGAAGTTTGTGGTTGGCACAGTAACAATGAAATTCGTATTAAAAAAATCAAGGTTCACGATTTAAGGTCGAATCTATTTATTTACATTAAAGTATTGTCAGATCACTGACCTTCTCCAAATTGCCATTTAAAACTAAACAATTCAACGAATTTTAATTGTAATTTTACTTCACTTCGCCTTCACTATTTAATACTTTGATGAAAATATAATTAGTAAGATAACCCTAAATATATCTTTTCTTGGTCACAACTTATTCCCCAACAAGTGAATTGTCATTTAAAATTCGACAATTTAACAAGTTCCCATAACAATTTCACTTGACCTCACCTTCACCACTGGACGTTTTTCATGGAAATATAATTAGGAATAAAAGCTTAGATACGGTTCTTTCTGTGTACAACCTACTCCCCATATGATTACGAATTAATTGCAAGAGGTATGTACCACCGAAATTTCGTTATCCTACGAGGAGATAATGAAATAGTCTTAATGGAGAAATAATTACTTAATTTGCATGTTTTCGAATTGTGCACATGTCAATAACACTACCGCCGGCAAATTGCAGCTAATGCGAATGTTATTACATAACGAAGTGGTTGCATAACCGTTGAAACAAGCGTGGACGGTGGCAATACCGTTAATCTATTTAATATCACGAAAATGTGTAATTTTCTTTTGGTAGATTAGGAGCACGACACGCGGGAATAATTTTCTGACAAATTTGTTGTAATTACAAATGTTTGAAGGAATTAGTATGGAAATACGTCCGTGTTTCTTATGGTGTGCAATTTACGATTAAAGTATCAAAATCCTTTGGTATGGTAGTCCGGAAATCCGGCAATCCGGAAATACTAATTTTAGCTTGAGGTGCACCACTTGCGTGGACTTCGTTCCATTCATCGCCAATTTGGCATTTGGTCACCACCGAATGTGAGGGTTTAATTTGGAAAATCCATCATAGGAGAAATCCAGCTGTCAGGGCTTGTAGACCTTAAGTGTGGCTGAAGAAACGTTTTTACACGGAATTTATTAACAAAGGATTAATCAAAGGTAAAAGTAAAATTATCCTGAGCGTAGAGTAGTTACTCCGAATAAAAGTTTAAATATTACAGCGTTGAAGAAAGTGTGAGTTGGTCGTTTACATAGGAATATATCAATTTGTAGAACTATTGTAAAATGAGAGGCTCAACAATGTGTGCCTCCCAATTACTTCAATCTGTCGCAAATCTTTTGTGGTATAACCTTATAATCAAGTTTGAATTCCCAGGCCTTTACTAGAGGTTGTAAATCTTCGAAGACGCCAATTTTGGCAGGCTGAATGGTAAGCTCTTATGCTACAGCGAAGCACGCTTTCACAATTGTATATGTCCTTCCAAAATTTCTGTTGGAGTATTACTAACCGATAGCACAGATAGGACATGCAATAGCCTACTCTTATTGCAGAATTGACAACGGCAATTGACTTTAAATCGAAACAATTCGTATGCCACATTCTGTGTTAGACGAGGAAGAATAGGTGTGATGTGTGCAGCCCTCGAGATTTTAACTAAATCTGTTTGATTTATCTGTAGACTGAGCAAATATGCGGTATGATGAGTCATTTGTCCTTTGTCCTCTGTAATATAATATTTCATTGTGAAAAGGACAGACGACTCATCATACCGCATATTAGTCCAGTTTACTTGTCTGTGCCTATAGTTATTACCTGAGGTCTGTCCTTTGATTTTGAGTCGGAGTCTTCGGTCTTACTGTAGCTCGATTTGTTTTTGCAGAAA
The DNA here is from genome assembly GCA_038088585.1 of Chrysina gloriosa. Lineage (NCBI taxonomy): Eukaryota > Metazoa > Arthropoda > Insecta > Coleoptera > Scarabaeidae > Chrysina > Chrysina gloriosa. The sequence goes on along the minus strand of CM076090.1, from coordinate 11,870,143 downwards.
AGACGATGGAGCGTTCTGTCCTGAGATACTCTTGCAGTAGGAGGTGTTGCGTCTTTCTTCCCATTTTCTTCTTCTTCCGCCACAATATGACCTATTTTGATATCGTTGTATAATTCTGGTACGAAAACTGGGACTGCATATGCTTCTTTAGTAAGGCCGTTGGCAATGTAAAATCCATGGTTAATACAAGAAACAATGAATTTGGACAATCTAAATACCAGTCAGTAGTGAATTTTCCTATAGGTCAATAGGTCATTAGTCATAGTACGGCGCTATGAGTAGTGCTACATTATCCTACCTACTGACGACCACTGATTCTAGTTAGCAAGAGAATTAAAATTACATTTTCAACGGTGACATTTAAAACAGAAGACGATTTTTTTTTAAATCGTCCAAAATTCCAATATCCAACTAATAATTCTATCTTCTTGGGTGGATGATGCTCAGATTCTATTTTTACTGGGCAAGGACAACAGAACTATAGTGTTAGTTCGTCATTTTGGAAACTCAAAAACAGCGAAGCAAGTTCAGTTCGAGTTGAGGAAGGAATTCGTGTTTGTTGCCCTCACCTGGCTCTGTAGGGAGTTGTTTGAAGTTTCAGACAGTTTTCAATTTATACATACTTGAGTTAAGGGCATTTGGCTTTACTTGGGCGGCTGTGTACACGTAAATCCTACTTTTCGGACAAATTTATTGCATAGGAGAAACGACACCCATAGATTCTGTTGTGTAAAATCTACGTCCAAATATGAGTCGATTATACACAAGAAAAATCAGAACTGGAATTAAAATACAAATTTCTGAACTCTCTGAAGAAAGAAAGGGCGGGTGACACCCATCTTGACAGTGGTACACTTAGAGGAATGGACGAAAAGTGCTCTACAGATAGAGGTTACAGCATTGGAGAAATGTGGAGGAAAGAGCGGCCCATCCAAAATGTAAAAACGTTGAAGATGATACAAGAAGACCTAATGATGCTGGTTAACTAGGCCGAGTCAATCTTTTGAGAAAATTCATCACCGATATTTGCTTGCCGATGCACTTCCACTTTAAAACTCTTATGTTTGAAGTATCACCAATCAATGTGCTTATGCAAGAAAATGCAAACTTTTTCGCCATCAACCCACTTTAGAAAATATCTAATTATCTGAACGCATGATGCAATCGATTGCCTTAGGTTACGGGCGGCTCCATTGATGTAATACAACGCACGAGAATTATTTCTAACTGGTCACAGAAAAACGCGCGATTCGACGTATTAATTTTAATTGGCCGTTTTCTTTCTTCGCGTACATTATTCTCCGCTATTTTACCCTTTCTCTTTTGCTCCGATCTTGATCGCGGTCGCGACGCAATCATAACTAAATGTCCAATTCGTGTAACCACACTATAATTAACGAAATGAATAATTGCAATGCGATTTTCACTTTTCAAATGCCAAACCTCGATTCGTTCGACAATCTGCGGCACTTTTCGAATGTCGAATTTGATTCCATAGTTTTACGCCGGTTATTATGGGATTGCGGACTAGATCAAGGATATTCTGTGAAGTAAGCCTACGTCAAAAAGATACCGACATTGCAAAAAGGAATCGTCTGGTATTTTTTCTCGTTAATTGATAGTAATTTAGAACAATTACCGTGAAATTTTATGGTTTAGTTTGTTCGTAAAACTGATAATTATTCTCTGCTATGCGTCCCGTGTTCGGTACGAGGCTGAGGTCGTTCTTTCGAAGGACATAGTCTTGATTTAAAAGTTGTGCATTTTAATGCGACGTATATTTGTTATATGGCGCCATAAATTGATATTAATTTTCCATATCGGCAATAAAAGTAACAAATACGGTAAGCCGAACGTTATATGCAATAATTTTTAATTTAGTGTTAATAAAATTGTTGACTTTATATTTTTAAATCGGCACTCGTACTACTACGTATATTTACTGCCAAAGGTAACCTTTAATTAACAGTGGGAAAGTCTCTTTAACGATATTATTCTTAAATTTACTTCCGCAAGGAAATAAAAATATTTCTTTCAAGATATCTTCCTGGGATATGTTAATATATCTTTATACTTCCCCCATAAAAATAATAAAATGGGATTCTAACTGCTGGAGATAATCTTTATCGTTTTTGAAATTCAATTGTCAGATTTGGGACGCCACTGCGCACATATGAATATTCATGTTGCGAAGCGTAGAAAAGTTCCAATTAGACAAAAGTGCTCCTACTCAACCTAGTCAATAGCCACCATCTCGTTCGTATAGCGAACGCTGTGGTTTAGGAGTCGTTATCCAGCTGACACCATTTCCTTCCTTTTCGGGTCTAGCTTATGCAAATGCCCGCGCTTAAGTATAATTCCTTCAATAAAATGGAGGATTTTCCGGTCTATTTATGAGTTTGCGGGATCCGGGATCGTTCGCTAATCTGTTTATAATTATAGGGCGTAGTTTAATTAAAATTGGCGGTCCTTTAATTTGTTTTTTCGTACTTTACGTGGACTCGTAATAATTGCAGGAAAGCAATGTGAATACAATCTGTAATATGCAGTTTGTCATCTTTAATTGAAAAACAAATGGATACAAATAAAAGAACCACGTTTAGTGCATGAACATTGTTTAGGTATTAGTTTTTAATAAATATTTCACGTTAGTCGATACGAAGAATTGAAAATTTTATAGAGAATTTTCCTAAACCTTCTCTCCATATTTACAATGTGTACACCCACAGGAAAATGTATTCTTAAATTAAAACTACTTCATTGTAAGTTTAACTTTTTCAAATTCCTCTTAGAATAAGATAAATTCAGCTTATTTCAAAACAAATTCCCTTAAAAATCAGAGAAAGAAGATTTTTACATTTTTACATAAATTTGTCAAGATTTAACATTTTATTTAAAAAATACAAAAAAATGTACGTAGAAATTGGTTGCATTTTTATTTCATTAATAGGAATTCTTTTAAATAAAATATTGAACATTTCGTGTTAAAACGTAACTGGGATCGTACGGAATAAGCTAATCACCTTTGAATTGTAAATGTAATTTGTAATGTAGATTTCAGATGGAAGTCATTTTATTGTAAAATGCTGTCTTCTTATTTTGACTTAAAAAACATCCAAAACTTTTCTTTTCCAAGTTAGTTTAGTTTGATCCTTGCCATAAAGAAGTTGTTCAATATTGACGGCAAATCTATTGAAGATGCGGTTGATAAAGCTGCTTTTTTCATGAAATCTTGAATATCGCAAATGAAATTGATAATTTCATTAAATCGTGGAATCTATAGGACGAAATTTAAACTAATTAGAAAAAAAAATTAAGCTTTTTATGTGTACTATAAGATATATGTGTGTATATTAATGTAAAGAACTACAGAGACACAAAACAATTGAATACTATATAATTGTTACTGTGTTTTACTTTTGCAATTGAATTTTTTTTTAAATAGGATTTAACTGCACCTGTAATTTTGTGTAATAACTCAACATGTATCACGAAATGATTTCATTTCATTTTTTAAATTTTTGAAGTAATAATTTTCATCGTTAAAGACGGAAAAATATTGCATAAAATGCAAACTACGCCCAATTTGTATCCCTTCAAAAATAATAACTATTGCTATTTGATTAAAAATGTGCACCGCTTACCTATCGCTTTCTTTTTCTGTCAGCCGGCTTCACTTGGTGAACTCTTTTCGGTCACATTTCCTCTGGCATTGAAATAGTTCTTGTCTTGTGAAATTAAAACATGGAGAAAATGCTCGCTTTTAATTTTTAAGCTTTTAACCTTAAAAAAACCAGAAAAAGGGGCACATACCATCAATCGATGCAATTCTCATTTTCTGAAAGGCTACTGAAATATGCAGTAAGTATCAGACAACAATACATAGGTTTTGCATTTACATTGTAGATATGTCAACTTACCTGAAATTTCCATTAAAACTTTGTTTTGGTAAAATTTATTGTTAGTTATCACGTGTTATGACTAATGTCTGTTAGTACTAATTCCTTACAGCTTGATTGCCATTGATTAAAGTAGGGAATGCTGGATACGGACTGTTAATCAATCACGAATGATTTGGAAACCATAGTAATTTCTATGTATGGACATGTAGGTCGTTCACCTGCCAAATCCAAATTGTTGCAGGCGTAGAAGAATCGATCCTCCAACCTTGACGCGTACTCGGAGTCCAATTGCTTATTGATTGAACCTTTAATACAGTGCTGCATGTATGTGACTGTCCTAGAAGTACTAAAAAAAACTATCGTTAATCAGTATTCATGTGATTTAGAAAAGTACGTATTTGCTTTGAAATAATTAAATTTATTCCGTGACTATACCACTTCTGATAACTGATTCATTTTAACGAAGAAAATTATATTAATATGTATGTATATATACAGTGTCATTCGGTTATAATGGACTACAGGGAATAAAATTAAATAGTCAATTATAATCGAGTGTTCATCCCGTCAGAATAATTATTAGTTAAACGAATTAAAGAATCTATGCTATTTACTGATAAAATATTAGTATTAACAGAATAAAAGCAAGAATATAAAAGAGAAAAACGTATGTGTATATGTAATATTACACAGTATTTTGAAAAAGTCGGTCAGCTTTGTTTGGGTACATAACTTGTTTGCGCAATCCTTTGGTGGAATATATTATTCTCATACAAACGTCTGATTGAGATGTTCTTTTTCCAAGTTTACTTATTATCGTAAACTTTTCATGCATTGCAAATGCACGTTTCTTACTTTCTGTCTGACATTTTTACGATCAAACTGGCGCCCTGGTACGCTGTGGTCAACGTTTCGGCAGAAACTGCAAAGACAACTTCAGTTAGCAGCCGTTTTCCCATTGCATTATAAATTTTACATCGGGAGGAGCACCAAATAAATCCATTTATAGTAGATAAACTAACACATTTTTTGTTCATTATAGGCGAAAGTCTATTCAAACCGAGTCCATTTTAACCGGGTATTTTTCACATATTTAAACAAAACTTACAAAATGGTACACTAACAGACTTTCTCTTGTATGCGAGTTTATTATAGGTGGATTCCCCTAAATATATATAATATACATGTATATATATATATATATATATATATAACTTTTCGAACGAGGACATTCTTCTATTTAAAACCTTTTTCTAGAAGTGATAATTGAGGAAAAATCGAAGATTTTTGGACGGTTTCCACAGACGTACTCCATTTTCGCCGAGTTCGATACATTGTCACTCAACAACAATGCAACGAAGTAAATTCGAAACGGGAATGGACGTCGTAGGTTTCACGGGTCTCCATTCCGGGACGTTTTCTAATATTTTATTCAACTTTTAGAGCCCGACGCGAACATGCAACCCCATTTCATCATATTACCACCGCTGAACTTCATTGTCGATATATTTCTAGGCGAAATGCTCCGTCATGTCGTCGCCGAACGAGAGCTTTGCCCTAGATTGCATAAAACTCTGCAACGAAGCGAAAGAAATTATAACTTACGTTATTTCTATGAATAAACTACACAGAAGGCTAAACGAAATCTTTCGCGTTCGTATAGTAAATTCTTCTCGAAAGCTCGGAGTTGGTGATGTGCACGTTCTCGATCCGACACGGTTTGTTTGATTCCGCGTCCATAAACGGCAGGTTTTCAGGCGCCTTTTGCGGTGTTGGCAAAAAGAGATCGTGTAATGAATGTTCTTATAATATCAAAGATCTACAACTTAAAGGTAGTAAATGAGAAACTTTATGAGTGTTTTCATCTTCTATCTTCTGGTAACGTTTTTAAAATCCGGAGGCTTAGACAAACGTGTCGGTTGAAGCAATGACAACATTTTTGATTTTAACCTAGCTTAATGCTAGTGCTGATAGTGTGGAGTCAAAATTTCTACATTGCTGCAGAAGGATAATAAGAATCATAACAGAAAAATTATAGTTTAGTTTGTGGAAATTCCGCTGCGGTTTTCATAACAACACTAGCCGATCCCATTTATGTAAATAGATATTAAAACGTTGGAAAATATTTCAATTGATCACAAGCGCATTGTTTTTCTCTCGGTCGATTTGCATACGCAAATGTATGTACTACTATATTTTATCTCTTCCTGTATACCGCAGTTTATTCCACGTGCACTCCGGCTGTTATGCTTGCTCTGTTACAAAGCGCCTTATCAATACACGAAAGTCTATGCATATATGTAAATAATTACGGTGCTTGCATGCTAAAACGTGCGGTTGTTTGGATATTTAGTTGTCTTTGCGGGATTGCGTAATCTCCGCCAGTTGTCGACGTAAAGCTAAGAGTTCCCAAGAATAACAGAAATTTATTGCCGCGGTTTGTGGTAAATCGAATAAATGTTGAATATATTTGTAAACAGGGAAAAACAAAAATTAATGAGACTTAATCATTCCCATCCTTTTATGTAATTCCAAATGCTAGTCAGTAACTTTTTATACAATTTGGTAAAAGCGCTTACATAGACATAGGTCCATATGTATAATAATAATAATAAGGCCATGGTAAGTATACTTACCATCAATTTCATCAATTTTTTAAATGTCCAATGTAAGCTATTTTGCCGTTTTTCATTTGTACTGGACGGCAATTGATTTCTAGATTTTCCAGTCGTAAACGAAATCCATACGTTTTCTAAGCAAAAAGAAATGTTCCAGGTGAAATAAGATTGAATAAAGTTGGTCATCTCTACTAAGGCATGTCAAAAGAGAACACGACATGTGTACAGAACTTGCTTCCTTTTGTAGTTTGTAGGATTTACAATATATATTTTATAAATGCAATATAAAAACAAAAACGAACAAAAAATGCATTTTTTCCTAATTTTTAATAGCTCCTAATGGGCTGTGGTAAACGTACTCACTGCTCCAAAAATGGCGTTAAAAAATCAAATTAGGTTCATCTAAGAAGCTAAATGAATTTTCTTTCTTAAATCAATCACATTCCCAAAAATATTTTAATCTACCATTACTAGAAATAAATGGCCCGTTATCGGGTTAAATGTCCCATTTTTTATACAAATTGACTGATCTACGACATTCGGGTACGCTCTAATTTAAGTGCATTTGCATATATACTATGCCAGCAATACATGGCTTCTAATAATGATGTATTTGGATAGAAGAATCTTTTTCTTTATGATATCTTTAGTGCCCTTTTAGGGAACGGATTGAGGTTACGGTTCTTCGCTTGTACATTTCTTCCTATCTATCTAACCTATGCTGCTCCCTGCTAGTTTTTTCAGGTCCTCTAGAATTTTTCCTTCCCCTACTCTTCGATCTGGTCCATCCATTTCCTTTTAGGTCCTCCTTTCCTTCCTTTCCTAGATCCTCCCATATCAAATATTCTATTTGTCAGTCTATCTGGGTTCATCCTCATCACGTGCCTGTACTTGTTTAATTGCTGTGTTTGGATCTTTCCTAGTATTGATTTCTTGTTTACCGTTTTCCTAATTTTTCTAATTTCATTTTCCTGTTGTTCAGTTTCGTAACTCTTGCTATTTTTCTAATATGTTTCATCTCCAATGCATTGATATTTGTATCTTGTTTTTTGTTTTATATCCAGTTTTCACTAGCACTTGTCAGGGTTGGTACTGTGATTGCGTTGTGAATTTGTAGTTTTACCCCTATCTACTTCCTTATGTACGAATATTGTCTTGTCGAGTGCGTAGTAAATTTTTGTTTGTTGTAAAAGTTTGTTTCCTCTATTTGCTATTTCCGTATCTAATCTTCCATCGTTATCATTACGCTACCAAGCTATTCATAGGTCGCTACTTGTTCTATTACTTTTCCTTCACATTTTATCTGGTTCCCCCGTTGCTGATGTGTTTGTTTTTGTTGATTGTCATTAATCTTGTTTTCTCTGTATGTACTTTCATTCTCACGTTTTCTATCTCTTCTGTTCACAAGTTTAGCAGTCTTTGCATCTTGCTCCTGGAGTTTGATAGCAGTACCAAATCGTCGGCGTAGAGGAGATTACTTACTTACTGTATCCTACAATAGTATTGAGTCTTTCTTCCTTTTGTCTTATTCTCTTTGTTATCTTGTTCATTATGATGACGTCTAATTGTACTCTTCCCTTTACCACTACATATGTGGATCTTATGGCTTCTATTAAGTTTCTCGGTACTTTCAGTTTTTCTAGGCTTTTTATATTTCCTCTCTCAGTACGTATCAAAGACTGTCCTTAGGCCTATAACTGTCAGGAACAGTTCTTGTCCCTCTTATATCTTCCGTTCTTCGAGTCTTCTTAATATGTATATGTTGTCGCTAGTTTGTCTTCCTGGTCTCAATGTGTTTCTGTGTTTTCAAGTTTTTCTTCTGCGTATTCTCTCAATCTTTGCTCTAAAATAGCTTGTTCATACCAGACAAATTACTATATAGTTGTCACATTATTTCTGTTCTCCTTTTTATGTATGGGGATTATCAGATCTTTCTTCCAACTATGAGAGATCCTCGGGGATTCCCAAGCCTCAGTGATTATGATCCACGACTATTCTATTCCTTTTTATCCCATCTACTCGATCATTTCTGGTGTTGTTTCACCTTTTCTCCCAGCTTTCCCTATTTTTATACTCTCTAAGGCTTCCGCTACTGCTTCCTTATGTATTTCTCTGCATTTCCCTAGATATTAGTTTTCCCTTTGTTTATTCCGGACTCTGCGTAGTACCTATTTATCCCAGACTTTGACTGTTTTCTTTTTCCCGTCTTTATCTGGTTCCACTTATCTTTCGAGTTTCTTTCCTCTTTCCTTCAAACTTTTGATTCTCGTCCAGATTTTTGTATTGTTTACTGGAGAGTAGAAGAATAAGAATAAGTCCCAATATACTGTGAATGAAATGGGTAAACGAATGTTTCATAAACTTTGACGACGGTGTATAAAACATCTCAGTCGTATTTACGGATTATACGAACTTACCTCCCGTTAGTAATAAATCCATCATTTCGCGTCTAATGAGAAGGAAATCGGCGCACAATAAAAATTATTCTAATACGCTCAATAGGTAGATTCTGTAGATTTCACTTTTCGCATAGTAATTTTAATCGTCAATTACGTTAAGCTTTACGTCATCAAAATCAATAGGCGGCGCGTGTGTACGTATTTAAATTAGGGCTTTTCAAGCAATTAAACGTACTTCCTCCTTGGCTCTCGATGACTGCCGCCGCGTACGAGCAACGCAGAGAATCAGGAAGTTATCCGCCGCTGTCCGGTAGGTTCAATTGTGCATGCACGAGTATAAAACGTAACGTTTTTGAACTAATTTAATCAGCGTTTCGGTCTTGATCATCTGATGAAAGTATCGGCTGGAACGGACCGTTTTTCTATTAATGGTAGGTTACGTAATGCGTTAATAAACATAATTGATGGTCCTCTTTGCATTTATATGTACGTATGTATATATGTTTATGTATTTATTTACGTGCGGATTATTCTTGCGCGATGTTATTTCCTCTTTCCGGTTAATAAAGACACGTACACGAAGTATGGGTTGCGGGAAAAGTTTTAGGAAACGAATGCAAATTATAGAAGGGAAAACATCTTTTAATTGATTATACGCAAATACTTCCTGTACCTTTGTTAATATGCGGATTATGCGAATAGTAGTTACTAGAGAGTGAATGTTTGCTACGTCCAGAAGTGGTACACTGTGAAACGCATCATTACATTTCGTATACGATGCGTTATTTTTCCGATACTACACGACAATCCTTTAGGAGCCGATTCCGCAAGATAGACTTTTGATGATTTAACCTAAAAATGCCATTTTTCGTTAAGCTTCCACGAAACTATAATTGAAGAAGGAATAAGGCAATTCCAACATGCACTTTTGGCGAAACTCCTAGTTTAGACAATTATGACATGGTGACATAATTTTAGCATACCACCGGTTATTACCAAATTAATTAGTAATAGTAATTAAGCATAGGTCTATTCTCATCTGTAAAACAACTATTACTGGTACAATTATTGGGTTACATATAGATAGAAAAGTGTGCAACTGGGTGATAGGTACGGAAAGTACGAGGACGATTCGGAAAGTAAGTTCCGTTTGGTTACTAAAAAGAAATACCAATACACCAAGAGGATTTTATTATATACAACTTAAAACTACTACTTTCAGCTATTTTTCTACATAGTTGCCATTAAGATTGAGACATTTGTTATAGCGATGAGCCAGTTTTTTAATGTCCTTCTTCATAGAATTCTTCCGCCTGTGAATTAACCCATGCTGTAACACTATCCGGCAACTCTTCATCGATCTCAAACTAAAAGAAGGCACTCAATTCTGTGATTATTAATCGCCATTTTTCACGAATATTCTCTTCTAACCACATTGTCACTAATGACATTTTCACCATAAACAGAACAAAGTTCACGATGAATCTCAGCAGCCTTTAGGTTCATTGCACAGAGAAAGCACGCAGTTCACAGTCGGCGGGATTTTCAATTGCGGCAGGCATTTTAAACGACCAAACTAGCACGAAAGAATGTCCGAACGATTCTCTCACTAGCACTACCAAACTCACATTGAGCTAGACTACACCGCCGCGCTTCGATCGCGCTAGTTTTCCCACTCCTAAAACCCTATACCAAGTTAATAACACGTCAGGTTTATTCTATGCTAAAGTGTTAATTATTGTTCAAACAAAATTAGAAGTGCGGCAATTCAGATTATTTAAAAGGAAAAGGTCAAATTATTTTTTTAATGTTCGAAGTTGCATAATCATCAGGATCCTCAGGCCAGGTGTCTAGATTCGATTGTGGTTTTCTGTGGTAGTAGGGGTTCTAGAAGCGTGACGAAGTCATATTTGTTGCTTTTTTATTGAATGAGTTGTTTAACGAAATTTATACTTCTAACAGTATTGACAGTCTTTAAATCTTTGATTGACATCTTTGAATTGTGGATGTTACATTGGAATTTTATGGGAATCTCCAAATCCTTCATTATATATATTATGAAACAGCGTACAGTATCGAAGGCGGCTTTAAGGTATAAATGTTAGGTATCATTCTTCGCTTCCTCATTCTTCCTTTCAATTAAATTTCTAAATACGAAAATATTATCCGAAGTTCCTCTTGTTTTTCTATATGCGGTTAGTTTATTTCCTATTTTATGTTCTATTAAACCTCTTATTCTTGTTTCTATTATTCCTATATATACTTTAAAGGGCACCGTGGGCAAACGTATGGCTCGATAATGGTCGCAGTTGGTAGTTTCTCCTTTCTTCGAGCATCGGAATCATCAAGTTCTCCTCACATTCTTTCGAAGTTGAGTTCTTGTCTAATACCCTTCTATATATCTCAAGTAGCCATCCCTTTCCATCATCCTCCAGTCCTCCAATTATGTCGGGAGCTATGTTGTGTAAACCTCCTACTTTACGTATTATACTGTATTTCTTCTTACAGTTCCTCCATCGCGATGGCTTCAAGTTGTTCCTCGTCATCGCTTTCTGGTGATTCTGGTGACTTCCTTCGAATTTCCTGCTATAATAGCTCTTCGATGTTATTATGTTATTATGATATTTCAGAGGTAGTCGTTTTACGTTGATTAGAATGATTCTTAAGTTTTCTTATTTTCTTCGTTCCTGTTTAGCGTTTCTATGCAAACCAATTAATTTCGTTTTTATTGGGACTCGTCAGTACAGTACAGTATATTGGTCTGCAGTAGACAAACCGCAATTCCAACCCTGGTACAAGTTTTAGTAAGTCGTTTAGTTTCAATTTCTTGCCGACGAACATTGAAGAAACGTTGCTTGAAATCATTGGCAGCTAACGTGTTAAAGCACTGTTCCCATGACATATGTAACTTTACCACTATTAACGGGCAATGTTAATTATCGTTCAGCTATGTAGTTTTCTAGAAACATTTAAATCAGCCTATACATCAAATAGGCAATCTTACAAATTTAGGAAATTATTGGTCTATTGCTCTGTTATCAAGCATATAAAAAATTATCAAAAGAATAGTCTATAAGTCAATGCTACCCTACAAGCAAACATAATATTCTGATTAATGAGCAAAATGGATTTATTCGTGAGGATCGATGGAACGCCCTATCCATAAACTACTTGAGAATATCGTCGAAGCGATAGGCACCAGGGAATGTGTTGTTTAAACATTTATGGATCTGTCAAAGGCGTTTGATGGTGTTTCACACACTGTTGTTACTCAACAATTGGAGCAGATGGGCTTTCGCGGACAGTGGACAGTTTAAAAGCAATAACTTCAAATATAAACTTTGGGAAAACAAAATCATTAACGTTTGGCAGGAACAAAAAAATCCAAGTTCAACACCAAGACTTTCTGGTTGAGTCTGATACCAAGGCACCTTTTCTGAGATTAATTATGGACAAGCAACTCTCATCGGAATAACACATACAAGAGCTTATAATAATAATAATAATAATAGTCTATTTATTAGTTGGTTATAATTATTATTAAATTAATTAATTGATTTATATACGTATACATCCACAATAAATATAAAAAAGAAGAAAAATGCAGAAAATAGTGTGAGCAAATCAGAGAAATATACTCCAGCTTATTAACTACAAATGCGCATCTAGTTGTTATCCAGTTTCTGCTGGACGCTACTTGTGATGGCTGGAACAGTAAGTGTTGAAGAAAGTGTCATGTCCATTATCTGTTTACGAAATCAAGTTATTACTGGAGGTATGCCGTGTATTCATGTCGACTACATTTGTTTATAAGAGATGGAATCCACGCAAAATAGCTTAACAGGAACGAAAAGGAATAGTAGAAAACCAACAACACACAGCAAAATATAATTAAATTATGAGCTTGCATCTGTTTTGTACATGTCGGTGCATAAATTATGATATGCACACTAATATCTAACCATATCGACATAAATAATTCATCTGAAAACCTGTTTTAGTAGTAGATACACATCGACATGTAGACTTGCATGACATTAGCACAAATAAGTAAATTATTTATAGTCTCTGTGGTCAATTATATCACAATCACAATAAGATATGCACATTATGTGCGTTTTTTAAAGAAAAAGAAACATTTGCAGTTTTATTGATGATATAGCCTTAGAGCACTAAGGTTTGGTACAAAAAGTGGATGATGTGTTATCATTAGGTGGTGTAAACTGACGCCCTTATTTCTTCGAATTTCAATATCGTTCCTTGCACGTAAGTGGAGACAAAGACTTGTACTACTACTACTTAATTATATCAGGTCATCCACTCTTTAATTAAACCTTATAGATCACCTTTCTCAATGTATTATTGGCACTTTTATTTTCATAGACTTAGTTGGTATGATAGAATTCAATCTAATTGTTTATTGACTGTTGAAAGCCATGCTCGCCCACGTAATAAATAAAATAATAAAAGGATTCGCGTAATGATATCTTTTTTATCGATCAGATAGACAGCTACATAACTAAACGAAAAATTAATTTATATCGTCGATATTGTATCTACGTACGTCCCAGGACACTGCGTGATATGCCAGCGTTTATAGCTGTTGGCCGTTTTAATCGAAGAACGGCGCTCTACTTCGTAAAATATTGCCGAGTGTTTGTTTAGTGGTTATCGCAATTACATAATAAGTACGTACGGAAATATACCAGTTAATTTAGTACAAAAAGTCGAATATCGGAGGGTTATAGTAGAGCACGCTAGACACAAGAAAATTTTGTATAGAACACTGAACAGGATGTATAAAATGGTGTATGCACACCTTCATCAAAGGAAGAGGATTTTCAATGAGGTCGGAACCTATTGAATAAAGCGAACGCAGTACATATCCGATAATTATGGTAGTATGTACAGTGAAGTGCAGTGAAGATTCACACGAACAATTCAATGGATTTTTAATACTTTCCCTCATACTAAATATATATACATACATGCTTACTAAATATTGATTTGGCTAACTAAATTTATTAGTTATTTAGTTGAATTCTTAGATATATATAGGTACATATGTGGATAATGTTTACTTCGTGTGTGCTATGTTATTAAAATAATAATTTGGCTACCCCCGAAAATTTTTCATGGCTTCATTTTTATTCTCCACGCCGAAATATTTAGTTAGTTTAATATTTATAAAGAACGTATGCTTCCAATATGATATGAGTATTTTTTATCTATTTTACCGTATATACGTAATTGATACTGTAATATTAATAACAATAACCAATTAATTTATTTTGCTGGAGGCTGCCTCTTACACAACACCTACATACATATCCAAAACTATCTCAGTTTACATCAACACCAATCCAACATATTGTAGTTTCATCTTACGTCCGTGCAATCGTCACATCGTCACTCTTCGATTAGTGTTGTTTACATAACTTTTATGAAGTTACGGTTCGTTGCTACATATTTATTACTGTAATTGAATTGGTACGAGACATGGATTTGGAAAAAATATGCCTCTAGGAAAATCACGAGATTCATTATTGCATATTAACTATGCATTTCGCTTTTAATGATTTGTGAAGACAAACAAGTCGGGAGCTTACGTAACTGGGAGTAATAAACGTACATGGATATGTGTATGTTGTACACATATTGTTTTACCTATATACGTAGCATCCTCAAAAATATTTTTTATTAATTACTATACATAACATTTATTGAATACCTCAAGTTTAGAAATCAGTAGAGAGTAAATTGCAAAGTTAATTACTTCATTTATTCGAAAAGCTGGGGAAGCAGAATATGGTAAGAAACATCTGTCTCTGATACTAACACCAGTCGGATCCGTGAACATTGCATCCGGAATGTATCCGCAGTACAACACAGCTAAATAATAGAATAAATACAAGAATAAACAATTAAGGAAAAGATTCAGAAAACACGAGAAGATCCTGATGTCTATTAAAAAGCAAGGATATTGTCAAGAAACAAACATGGGTAATAGAGAAAAGAGATGCGAATATCTGCGTGGAAGAGGAAGATTTTGCGAGGAATTTATGGAGGGAAAGTTTGTGGACGGCCGATCGATGCGATGGACGAATCGAGAATTAAGAACATTATATCACGAGCCCAGTAGAAATAGGAATAATCAAGGTGAAATGAATAAGGTGACTGGAACACCTAAAAAGCCAAACACCAAATAGATTACCAAAGCGCATTGTGGACGCGGATTATAGTGTTAAACGTATGGGACGAAAACCAAGAATCAAGTGGAAGACGCAGATACTGCAGGACATTGACATATTAAATATTAGAAACTGGAGGGCAAAGACAGACACACAACACAAAGGAATGGAGTAGGATCTCAACTGAATATATTGCGCAATTTGTCACTGTGAATGAAACTTGGATCTAAGAAAAAATTGTTGATTGTTCCACTCCAAAAGAGGCCAATTTCGTTCAACTGATGATAAAATTGTGGCGTTCTTATTGTTGAAGCTAAGCAAAATACTTTCCATTGATTACTTGCAAAAGGACCACACTGTTCCTGCAACATACTGCGCTTATTTTCTAAACAAATCGGGTACCAATACTGAAGCAAAATTGTTGAAAAAGGAATTTGCTTTATCATCGCAACAATGCACCTTCCCACAGAAGCACAATTGCTATGTCTATATTGGTTAAATTGGGGTATAAATGTATACGCCTTATTTTCTGAACTTGAATTCCTACCTTTCCTAAAATTTAAAGGAAACATTCTCAGAAAAGCGTTTCAAGATAAACGACGATTATAAACAACTATTTTGGAGAACTTCTACACGATTACTATAAGAACGGAACAGAATTATTTGGGAAACATTGGACTAATCCTATTGCCGCTGTAAGAGATTACGGTGAAAAATAAAATTATTTTGACGGTTATAAATCCATATTCTTTGATTTTCAATGCCACAACCAATCAAATCCTCTTAATATCCAAAGTCATACAATCATGTTTAAAACTTTTGTCTAATTGAAAATAATTCTTATTTCTTTGCAGTGGTATTCTGTGATTACGTCGCATCCGGACGATCTCTTCAATTCATAGAGGAATACATCTTGCGGGAGGTGTTACCATGCTATGGAAACACTCACTCGACGACCAACATAACCGCTTTGCAAACGACTTTATTCAGGTGAGTTACCTTTACCGTAAGTTTACTTTTACCCGCTTTTCAAATCATAAAACGATTTTTTCTACCGTACTCTACTACTATAATTCATCTCTTTCCCACGCTATTCAGTGTGCGTAAGCGCATTTACCAGATTAGTCATCTACTTTCACAAATTCGAATTTGGTGCCGATTAATAGGCGAAATTACCTGAACGCTAATCGATATGCAAAATTATCGAGTCATTTTCTACCTACGCGCGTTGATCTACTTAGCGAATTGAATAATAAATTAAGAAATAAAGAGGACAAGCTTAGAAATCGTTGTAAATTAAGTGCATTAACGTATGTACGTGGAAAAAGAGGAAAGCGAAAATGATAGAAACACATAACGGATAATATATAATAAAAATATATAATCAACAGAATAAAGGGAAAACTTCTCCTTATAATCCATTATACATAATTTACGAAACGGTAGATGATTAATTATGTTTATAAATTGTACTATCGAACATCGGGTCATCGACTTCACAATTTCGCCGTATCATGTAAACAATACCGTCCCTAACTAATCGATTCTTGTAATACACCATCGAAATTTTCTGGTACGTAATTATCCCCTTTGTGCGCCCACTCAATGATTCATGATCAGTTAGCGACGAAGAAACCTTAGCGTTCGTATTATGGAACGTCCCTAATCGTCAATATCATTTGGGGTTTCAGAGGTCGAGGTCCACCCTAATTTGATCAGATTCTATTTTTGAAGCTGATACGACGTAGCGTGTGATGAGGTTATTACCATCATAAAAAATTTAATAATCGATTTACCGTGCCTTTTGTACATCTTTCGTAGAAAAAAGATGGTCTGGTGATATTCGCTGGAAATGTCGAGGATGATATTTCTAGCTTATGTATCTAAATGATTGCATAGCGAATAAAAGAAGCGAGTCGCACTGTCAAACGATGCACATTAAAGAAATTTGTATACGAGTACTATCTTGAAATGTAACGAAAAGTCGGAAGAAATGTCTATATCTATGAACATCTTGATACGTATGTACATACATTTGCAGTGGATAGTACCATTAGGCATATCCAATGAGTGGTTCTTCAGTAACGGTTTTCTATTACACCAAAATTTTTAACGTTCCTATACTCACGCATACGGTCTGTGAGACCGACTTATATAGTATAGTATACGTCTTTCATTTTGACGTGAGTATAGGAAGGTTAAAAATGAAATTATTTTTGACTTGGACAGACACTTTTGTTAGCCTTAATTCACCAAACTTTCAGCTAAATTATTATTCTATTCAAAATTAGATCGAATGCACACTAATTGTACGGATTTAGCCGGCTATTAGTCCTAATAAGAACGAAACTAGTCTACGGTTGCAGTTCGCGATTAATAAAGCATAATCTCTCCGTGATAATATGTATAATCGATTGCCCAGCTTTCTTGGAGAGCTGCCTAACAAACGTACCTCACTTAGTAAGTCGTATCGTAAAGTCATATAGATGTTTCTTTTCTTTTTCAATGTAAATTGTAATTATTTTGGCCCTTGTTGAAAATAGTTCTTTTACCTGAAGGAGTGAAGTGATAAACGTTTTTACATTTTACGAAAAGGATATACTGGAGATATAACTTTAGAACGAGGAAAATGTTGAGACGAAACGTTTAAGAAGAAAATCTTTTCATAAGTGGATGAAGCGATATTTATTGGAGGAAGCGTTTTACACTGTAGAAGACAGTACACAAAAGAAGTTCCGAAAAATTATGCGAGCTCTCTAATTATTTTGTTCGAATTTTAAACCACGCCACTTACATACATCACCTCTTCCTTTTTATTTTATATATTTTTATGTCTATTATTCCATAAACAATGGACTAGACTATATAGATTTGTTTGTTGTAGTTGTATACTACATTTTATTTTATTTGTTTTACTTATTTATCACTTCTTGAAGACGACTGCGATTCATATTACAAATAAATTGAAACTGAAACTGAAACTGAAACTGAAACTAAGGTGTTTCACCCTAATCATTAAATTATAGCGCTTTCCTATTAATAAATTGTTGTTTTATTATGGTTCCATACTTCCAAATTAATCATCAGAATCATCTATAAAACTTCCGAAAGGGAAGTGTATGAAAAATTTATGTTCCCATGTCTGCAAACCATGACTTCCAAGTATCCGTATGGTGCGACTTCTTCGAAATGTTCTTCTTTATAGATACTATATAGCTGTATTTTGTTCCCTCACTCTCTTTCCTTTTTGGTCTAGGTGTACCTGTGCCTCTCAGTATTCCCATTTTCCGCCTTCAGTATATAGTGGTCTTAATTACGGATAGGCAGTAAATCATTGAAAAGTCAAAAGCATTTTCGACGAAGACTGTAGAGATGTGCAGACATAAAAATGTGTATCGTGTTTGTCACAACTTATGCACCCATTGAAATTGAAGGAAGTAGAAACAAAATAAAACAAAATTTGTAAGAGTGAATATGTTCCTATTATCGCTAGAAAGCCGAAATTAAGTTTTGAGGTTTCGAAAGTTTTATAACGGACATTTGAAGAACCACCAGCATGTTTATTATTAGACGTAAGAACGTAAACGCTAGTAAAATTCGGGTCATGTTTGAAGGAAGGGCAAGTGGATCTTTTATCATACTGTAAATGATGTGTATCTAAAAACTTCGGACATTAGAAAGTAAAGGCAACGTTTACAATCTGGAGAAAGAAATATAAACGCTAGTCAAATATGGATCATATGTCAAGCAAGGTGCAGTGCATGTTTTGATAAGATATAGCTGACATACATCTCACCGCTACGTCTTTTAAATGCGATTTGACGATACATAATTCACTGCTTCTAAAACAACATTTTTATTTGCCCATTTTGTTTAAATAACTTTCCTTCTTTTTATATTCATTGATTTACTTTTACCTCATATGTATAATCTTGTAAATAAATTTTACACATTAGTTATGAGAAACCTTGCATTCGTTGTTCTGTCTCCTTGCAGTCTAGTGAATTTCCAAAATTTTAGAGAATGTTAAAAAATCTTATTTATCGAACAATAATTCTACCAGTCCACCTAGTCATTATAAAGTGATTCGCAAATACCTTTCAACTTTGGCATTTTTGCCACGAAGGGTTTTTTTTTCAGGACACGTTATTTTTGTTCCCACTCACTCCTGCAAATAACCATCGATCGAGCGTTAATTGCATTAAAATTTAAAGTGTATCCTACACGTGTTGTCCCCTATTGTCGTCTCGATTATCCCCTCTTTGTGAACAAGTGTGAAAGCAAATTGAATTCGCGTTCCGTGTGATTTCGCCGACACGCAACAGTTCCGCATGTATGCATATGTAATAGAGTATGGAACGCACAATGAGGAGTTACACGCTCGATTTATTCAAAGACCGCATCGAAGAATGTCTCGAGATTTAATTGTAGAACTGGTACGGATATCCTTATTGAGTTTAGACGGAGCAAGTAGGTACGCGTTTGCCTCACACGACCAAAATCCCATTATGTTAATCTCGCGCGTCTAGGATGTGTGAAAGTTCTCGTAACATGCTTATCATTTAATTTAGTTCTCTTATTATTCAATTTCTCCGACTAGCTGAATACTGTATGTATGGAGATTGTTTGAGTCTAGGGTTGCGTTCTGTTGAGCGGAAGTTTGCGGCAAAGGAAGAGATATTGAATTGAAGATAAGCAGCTCAAAAGATTATTTATTTGAGTTTCAATATTTCTACCTTGCGATGTAACGAAGCGACTATTGTGAAATTCAATATATTCCGCAAAATTAGCAAATGAATATGCTTCAATGTCATTGATTTGACATTCATGACGAAAAGATGCAAATTAATAGGAAAACCGTGATCGCGGTTAATGTTAATTCGACCTCTTGAATGATGTCATATAGCTTTCTTTTCTTCGATCAAAGGAACCATGTGTAGAAGAGAATGCAACTTATTTTTGCTCGAATTGTGCCTGGCAATGTCCGAACAATTTTTGGTCAATTTACAGCGAATTTCCCAAGATCAAAACATTACGATGGAATTTGCAATCTGCAGTTTATGCTAAACCAGTCTCGTGGATGAGTTTTCTTCCATAAAATCGCAAATTTTGTTACCCCAAAACTTTCGTTACCACTATCTCGCCGAGATAGCAACAATTGGCTAGAGTGCACAACACGACAAGAACAAATAAAAGAGGCGATACATACGCTTGTCGCAATATGCTAGACAATGCCGTACTCAGCTCAGTGGGAGGTCGTGTAGGTTCCTATTCAAAATATAATAACTTGTCAGGAGAAAGGATAATATGGGCGCCTACCATGAAGTTCATATGAACTTACCAGATATATTCTCATGGTCAAATAATCGGTACCTTTTATTGATCAAAAACTATCTGACGTCAGGAGCGACCAAGATCAGCTGGTTAATGCACGTTGATTCTATATGCTTCTATATCTTTACGTAAACAACAAAGTCCTACTTGAAAAACTATACATGGTATTCAAGAACTTGTATATTTAGCCTTTAGTTAGAATTCATTAATAAAATTGGAAAAGACTACAAAATATTCGAGATTAAATTAGCTAAATAATGCGAACAATGCGGTAACGGTAAGTCAGTGTAAAACGTTTTATCATAGACCTTCACAAAATAAAAATACAAAACACGTGATATTAAGTTGTGCTGTGAGTTATGCAAAATGCGATACAAGTCTAGTCTATATATGTATATCAATGAATTTAATAAGAAAATACGACAATCTAGTGAATAATGACTTTACAAGTTTATGAATATTAAAGATGATAATTTAGTTGAAATTACTAATACGAAATATGAAATATTTGAAACAAAAAAAATGGTTTAAAACATATAGAATAAATGCTTAGCTGTAAGTGTCATGGCGATCCGGATGATGTCACCGCGTGAATT
The DNA here is from genome assembly GCA_038088585.1 of Chrysina gloriosa. Lineage (NCBI taxonomy): Eukaryota > Metazoa > Arthropoda > Insecta > Coleoptera > Scarabaeidae > Chrysina > Chrysina gloriosa. Next base: position 11,849,103 of record CM076090.1, on the reverse strand, counting down.
TCTGTTTCGTCTGCCTTGGATGTTGGAAAAGGTCTTTCAAAATTGTCCGACGGATTAGACGATAGGCTGTCCTTCTTTTAATGCCCTTTTGGGGAGGTATAAAGGCAAGGTGTTCGATTCGGTACGACGAGGTGTATTGAGGGCTCGATATCGGATTTCTTCCTCCGCGGAGTTGTACTTGATAAAATAGACTTGAGGATTTGCTGAAGAATTCCCTACTTCAGGGTAAATAAAATCTATGCGATATTTCGATAAATCGATACACAAAACCTAATTTCACTCAGCAAAACTCTCTATCACTCGGCTACCTAATGCCTTCTTCCTACTCTGTTGCTACGCAGAAGCCTTCTCTTCACGTCCTCGTGATTGGACGAATTCGAAAAACTCAAGGGCAACTAACAACGCTGCGATATGATTGATTCAACGGGAATATCGTTAAGAGATACTAAGAAATAACTTTTGCCTGAAGGGAATAAAATTTGAGCCTATATTTCTAACAAGTTAAGTGAAATACGGAAACTGAACTAAAGGAACTTTGTGCATGTAACAATTTCTTGCACATTCTCTGACTTATTTGACGTGTGAATGTCTCACAAGCACTTCGCAATTATTACAATACTTCATAAACTTGATTAGGATGTAGGGAAATAGTATGAAGATTTGATTCAATACCCCTCCCCCCACATCAAAAGAAAACTTTTCCTTTGATTTTCATGAATTTCAAGATACCAAAGACAACACTCCTTCACTAATTCAACGTAATGTTTATGAAGGTGACAATGTTTAGCCACCATACCCGGAATGATCTAACCTTCACGACGTCCATTTACTTCAATTTAAAATTAAATACGAAAATATTTACCAGGTCCTCTAAATTAAGCCTGTTTTAATATCCCAATTCCGGCTGTTTACTTTATAAATAGTAATTTCAGAGGATATATCTTTTTATTATACGCTCACGTCAAAAGCGTGCTCTAAAATCTTCTCAATAAGCTTTTATAAAAATAATATAGATGACATTTTCCTCTCATTTTCGCAGCTTCGCTCTGATATTTCATCCGGACGCTGCCACGTGAATAACAAGCTCATAAAACCGGACAGTTAGGCGTGTAAAATCGAAAAATTTACAAGTCCGGATTTCGCTCGCGATTTCCCTTTTTGAACCGAACGCGCACGTTAAATCCGTTTGTACGCGCGCGCGATTGGGAAAGCGCGAAGCGGCAAAAATATCATTCGAGAGCGACGCAAATTAAACGCGTATTAATAGATCTGTTTATTTTCAGACAGGAAGCGCGCGAAATCATAAAGAACGGCGTCAACGCGTCCGAAGATGATGCGGTCATTTTTGCCGGTCAAGGATGTACGGGCGCTATTCGGAAGCTGATCAACGCTTTGGATCTGAAAGAACCGCCGATTGTTTTTACCAGTACCAGCGAACATCAGGATAATCTTCAGATGTGGGAGGAAATCGGGGCGAAGGTAGGTTATTGGATTCATTTGCACTTCATCTGAATTTTATAAGCTTAAATATTACAAGAATACTTGAATCTAAAAAAGAAAATGAAATGTGTTAAGCTTTTGTAGGAATCTGATGAAGCCTCTTTAATTGATAGTAATTGCTATGGTGTAGTATTATTGACACTGTCAATTACAGTAGACGCTCAATAGTGTGAACAAAATGATACGCAGACCGTTTCCACTAACAATTTGTTCACTTTGAATGGAGTGATTGATTTAATGCATTTATAATTGCACATTTTTTAAATTTGAAAACGATAAAAATACATTCTAAAAATATTGTGTAATTTTTGTTTGTTTTTTACGTTTTTCAACTTTTTGTGTTATAGCTGTTGCTCTTGTTTCTCTTAATACCTGAATATAATTTAAAGTAAGTCCATATTCTTCTGTCTATTGAATTGAAGTGTTCAGTGCATTCATTGCACTTTTTGGAGTAATTTTATTTCGTGATTTTTCTTCAGTGTCCTCATCTTTAGTTTTAACTTTTCCTGTTTCTTCGTTAAAATTGTGAAATTGTGTGTCCATTTCATTCCATGCAATTTCGTTTCTCATCCGGTTCAATCTAGAAATAGGTGGACATACCTATAGTAATAAAAGTTGTGCCAATACATAAATATGAAGTACATACATGTGGCAGTAACGTGTGTAAAATATCACGTTTTGCAGTTTCTGTCTCGCCATCTTTCCATTTTTGCCGCAATACAGTAAGAGGCAAATCATCCTCCTCTTCTTGATTACTTAAATCTAGAAATATTCCTCAGCATTTGGCGATCATTGTTGGATCTAATCGGTTCCAAGTATACATCAAATTGGTAACAGCATCTTTTATTGTCATTTTTTAAAAATTGGATCCTTTTGAAACGGTATTGCAAAGAAGGCTACTTCTGCACTATAACTTTGTAAGTTATATATATATATTTCGTGACCTTTTATACTTATCTTATATGATAGAGATCTAGTTATTGCAATTTGCCCAAATTTACTTTGTAATTATTCCATTTGGGGATGTGATGGAGCATAATCCCGATGATAATTTTTCACCAGCAATTTTTAAATACCGAATTCCGCGTATTTTTTTAAATCGTGGTAACCAACCATCACTAGCAGTAAATTCTTTAACAGAATTTTCTTTCATCTCCGAATTCAATGGTTTTGCCTTTCCTTTGATCATATCACCACTGACCATAATGTTTTTATTTCTTTGATTCAAGAACAATTTGTAAATTTTAAACAATTAAATTTTTTACCTCTTCTGGCTCTAGAAGGGATGCACAGTATTTAACTCCAATACTTCTTAGCCCCTAGTATTTACAGAGGACATGTTACGAAGTTTCCTTTTCCTTAAAATATACTTTGCAGTTAGGATCTTCCGCTATTTCTATGATATGGAGCTGTTTGTGAGGTCTGTAGTATCTTAACATCTTAACAGGGCAATTGCCTTCACAATTTGATTCCTGCTCATGCCCAGTAACTATTCTGTTCGCGCAGTATTTTACTCGCTTGTTTTTGTTTGGAGGCATACTCATAGGTGCATCTACCTTTTGGAGCGGCTTCTCATTCCTACAAAAAGATATTCTATTCAACTGGAAAACTGGGTGGCGTGTTTATCCCCGCACGCAGTTGACCCTCTTCTACGACAGCCACTTTTAATGCTCTCCCCCTGTACCATTTGAAAGTTCATCAAAGAGTTCCTTTTCTCACCGGGCTTGGAATTAAATAGCTCATTTCCCGGGTTGATAGCACGGAGAATATTCAATTTCCAGCTGGAAATTGACTTTCCTCCTCTATTCCAATATTTCGCCATCAAGTATTGATTTTCGTTTGAAATTTTAAATAATAAGCTTTGGAAATGAAACGGCTGTAAGGTAAAAAGTTTATACATACTCACAAATACTTAAATCATCAACGTTGCCACAGTTAGAGTTGCAAGCAATTCAATTCCGATATTGAATCTGAGATACATAAGTACATACATATGTATATATGACATATTAGCAATAATAGTATTATATATGTGTGTGCGGTTAGTATAATTCTATGGACAGATACAACAATACATCAGCAATATGTAATAATATTTAAATTGAAGTATCCTGTCTATTTATTTGCGTATTTATTAAAATAATTTTTAGTAATTTTTTCTATTGCCTCTCATATTCATTCCATATTTATCTCAACAAAATTGTCCTTACCCTTATAGTAACCTGTAAGGTGAGGTGTGTTCACCTTAAACGGTTTATGTGTTTTTCTTAAGAAATTTTAACGGATAATATATGTAGGTGTATATGTAGCAAAAATGGTGATAAACAGCGATATCAGGATTGATGGTTGTAGTTCACCAAAAGAAGCAATAGATCGATTCGGGGAAGAATCATTACAATCATAAACAATCAAATTTTAGTAAGCAACACAGCATAATCAATACAGTCAAATGATTACTGTTCTGATCATCTTCTTTAAACTAAGTGTTCGAGCTAAGTTCTCTCGTTCAGGTATCTCATTTTTCCTTCCAATCTCCTTCATCCCTTATCTTCCTTATAACAAATTGTTTGCTTTTAGTCATAATTTCTAACGTTGAGTCTAATCCATCTTCAACACCTTCCTCTCTAATTAGTTGCCCAAGTTTTCTCACACTTTTTACTGTTATTACAAAGTCTTTCTATATTCTAGGGTATCGTTATTTTGATGTACCCATTACAGATGTTTATTCTAGTTACTATTTTCATTCTGTTTTTAAAATTATTCCGGTACTTCGTTAGGCTATTTATCATTATCTACGATCTATGCAAAATTGAAGTTTTTGCTCTCGTTACTAGCATCATTAAGATGAATTCTGCATTTCACTTTCATTCGTGTATTTCTTTCCTCAAAAGATTCTGTGGTAGGCTTTGTTTGTTTTATTTATGTTTAGTACTTTTTTACTTTCAGACCTCTTCAGCGGAAGTACACAGTTTTCTTATGTCTTCTGTTCTAAGCTCAAAATCTGCGATTTCCACGGGCGATACATTCGGAAAGTACACATTTTGATGATTGAATTGTAGTAAGTTGTTTCCTTATAATATGAATAATTGCCTATGTTAATTAAATATTGCAACATAAACAAGACTCTTCGTACACAAGTGGAAATCTGTATTCGGGGAGCGAATAGATATGAAAATTTAGTTTCCAACCATTTTGTTATTTTTATTTCCTTTTTCGTACCTTTTGCCCAAAATTAGTTTTCATAATTGACTCATTATTCTTACTTGATAATAAATGTATATATATATATATTTCGTGACCTTTTTATACTTATCTTATATGATAGATCTCTACCACTAATAGGTCAATAAAACAAGGCTGGTTTGAACGATAGTTATATTTTCAGAACGTTTACAAACGTTTTCGGAATACCTTCTTCAGTGAAAATATAACTAGATAAATATATCAACAAACATTTGTTTTTATTTGGGAACTATCAACAAAATGACTAATGACTAGGATTTCTTGATATAGAGGATGTGTAACAAACTTTTATATATATATATAAATTATAAAAACTAAATTAATGTGTAAACATAAATGCAAATTAAGTAAAACCCTATATCAACAAATCTTTGTCGAAACCTTAACAATTCTGTTCAAGGACTAGGGAAAACCCAAATTTAAAAACCTAGCCAAAGGTTTCCTTCTTAAGAAATGCAAATGTCATTTTAACAAATTGCTATATACATTACTTAAATTTTGAATATCGGTTCTGAAATTAATAGTTTTAGTGTCTTTTTGTATATTTATCATTTCATATATTAGTCTTTTTATAATTATTCTCTGTTCTTAATATAATTGTGTTTTCAAAATCAAAGTAATGCCCAAGATCTTTGTAATGCTTTGTTACAGCGGTCATTGCACCAAAATCATTATTTAAAGAATACTTATGGCTATACAACCTTTTCTTTAAATATTGTTTCGTCTGACCGATGTAACAACCATCACAGTCTTTACAGTTTATTTTATAAATCAAAGTAATGTAGTTTATAAAATAAACTGTAAAGACTGTGATGGTTGTTACATCGGTCAGACGAAACAATATTTAAAGAAAAGGTTGTATAGCCATAAGTATTCTTTAAATAATGATTTTGGTGCAATGACCGCTGTAACAAAGCATTACAAAGATCTTGGGCATTACTTTGATTTTGAAAACACAATTATATTAAGAACAGAGAATAATTATAAAAAAGACTAATATATGAAATGATAAATATACAAAAAGACACTAAAACTATTAATTTCAGAACCGATATTCAAAATTTAAGTAATGTATATAGCAATTTGTTAAAATGACATTTGCATTTCTTAAGAAGGAAACCTTTGGCTAGGTTTTTAAATTTGGGTTTTCCTAGTCCTTGAACAGAATTGTTAAGGTTTCGACAAAGATTTGTTGATATAGGGTTTTACTTAATTTGCATTTATGTTTACACATTAATTTAGTTTTTATAATTTATATATATATATAAAAGTTTGTTACACATCCTCTATATCAAGAAATCTAGTCATTAGTCATTTTGTTGATAGTTCCCAAATAAAAAAACAAATGTTTGTTGATATATTTATCTAGTTATATTTTCACTGAAGAAGGTATTCGAAAACGTTTGTAAACGTTCTGAAAAATATAACTATCGTTCAAACCAGCCTTGTTTTATTGACCTATTAGTGGTAGAGATCTATCATATAAGCTTACTTGATAATTTAATTATCTATGACATATCTCTCCACATCGCAAACAACGTAATTTTTCTAATTATATCACTTCGGTATATCAATCTGGTCCGATACGACAATAAATAGATTTTTGGAGTTTCTCGAATTACAATTGTACTATTTATAGCAGTTTGTACATCAGATATGTATAATACGTATTTAAGTAGCGAATAAATCTTAATTAAATAATCTCGAGCAAGGATTATATATAGTTAAAGAAGAAATGAAATATTTAAAAAATGGCATAAAAGGAGAAGTGACACAAGTAATTTGACGTTGCTATAATTCAAAATTATCGCTACTGATATAGAAGTAGACACTTTTCGGAGTATCAACGAATATTGGGACTTTCGAGAACACAAAATCCAACAAGTTATCATTATTAGTTTCTAGTTGTTTCTAAGTGTACGATTTCTCTTTGGGCAAACGATAGAGTAGATCTTCAAATTGAGGATAAAAATTACTCAATTTGAGTTTATTCTAAACACAAACATTCCCAGTCTTCCTAAACTGAATACAGACGCAAGTTCTGCATCGTTCATCGAGTATCGGTTTTGCCGTTTTAACTAGTACGTTGTTACTTTTAAAAGAATATTTTAGTATGCGATTTCAAACAAAGCATAAAGTATACAAACAATTTCAGAGTACAATAATTTCCAAACAACTACAAAGAAAACCACGTTCGAATTAATATATAAACGCATCATTAACCTGTAATTTGTTTACATTTTAAACCTTAGCACAGTGTGCCAGACGCGCCTTACGTCTAATAAAAGTAATTTTCGCGGAATTCGCACGGTTTATTTACGCAAGAATCTCCTTCTTTCAAATATTTTGGAATGCACCCATGCAGCGGACGTCTAACTTAGATCAGCAGAATGCTGGGATTTGGGTATCAGAACTAGCTTTGGCGGTAACACATCTGGTAGTAAGTTTCGACAAATTCGAAATCGTTTGGAGAATTGTTCCGGTTAATTGTGATTATTGGGGAAAGTCAATATGAGGTGTCTTAATTGGAACTAGACGTTGAGTAGAGAAAGAACTTGGATGGAAATTCTGTATTTAATGATCGGAAAAAATCGCATCGTTTTTCTCTTCCCAATAATTTTCTTTGCATTTATCTGAATCAGTCACATATATACGAATTCAGTCGATTCATACAAATTCCATTTTCGCACCATCAACACCAACGATTGCCTAGTATTAGGTGCTAATTAAAGCTCGACGAAGAAATCCGCCCACTTCAAATTTTCCACACGGCAAATTTTTCCCGACTTCTCTAAATATTTACGTAAATCCATCGGATAGGAAAATTTGAAATTCACGAACGAACGGAAAGGGGCTTTAACGAAGAGCTGCTCATCGAACGCCCGACTTTATTAGCTCGTAACAACGGCCGCTTTGTAAATATTTGAACCGAATTATCGACTCGACTTAAAAATTCGACGATTGGGGCTCGAATATTAGCCAGGCTGTCGCTGAACCGGATAAAGCCGGAGCTTTCGAAAGATTCGCCGATTTCGATTGGGCGTATAACAAAGAGATTGAATTTGAGCCGATGGCTTATAGCGAGGAACTGATCGCGGATATTTTGGCAGGACACTTTCGTTTGTAGCGTGATATCGTTCCAAACGGAAATTTACTTGGTGCTCTATGAAAATGTCAAGATGTTAATTTAATCTAACGCGTATCTTGAAGTACACCTTTTAAAATACTTCCACTTTTAATGCGTCGCATATCTGTAAACACGTGTCTTCTATTTTATTTAAAAATGTTAACAAGCACCTTGTTTAGAGTTACAGTAAATAATCAAGAGAATTTAATACGTAATAAGTTTGACAACAAATCGTAGAACTAATTTGCTACTTTGTGCGTTTTCTAGATATAATTTCTCTCGGTTTTAATGTAATATTTGGGCCGATTTAATAATTCATCAAAATACTTATATGTATATTGATTTCTTGAGTGTTGTCGGAGCTCGTGACCACTACTATTTAAATATGTTTACTGTCTCCATACGGCGTATCTTTTTCGACAAATTCGAAGAATTCTGGACGAGAAGGACGTCATAAAATATTAAATAAAGTACAGTATAACTTTGCTAAACCGGACATGTGTTAACTCGCACACTTCAGTAATTCGGACTTTACTACAATTCGGACAGTTTTGTGTCATTAACTTCTATAATTCGGACACATTTAAAATCGGATCAAGATTTAATTGTGGGCGCTTCAAAAGTCGACTATAATGAGTTAAATAATATGACCGATTCTGAATGTGAATTTGTAGAATGTTCTTCTAAAACAATCGAGTACAGCGATGCTATTAGATCATTTTGCTAATGCACTCAATGGGCAAAACAAAAAAGGCTCTTAAGTAATTGATATCCATTCCGTCAAATGCAATATCATGACATCCAGTAATTTGCTTTACACGTGAATTAACTTTCGATAAGAGTTATGTACTAATTATTTGTAGTAACTATATCCCCAACCATATTATAACTACATTTACACGAATCTTGAAGCTAGAAAAGCGTCTAGTGACGATTTCAAGCGTCTCACATCGAGGCGTCTTCCAGACTTTTTCCCAGTTAACTCTCGTCGCAGAACCTCAGTAAAAGAGCTTCGCTCTAATAACATTCCAATGCAAGAGGTTCTTTTGTTAAGAAGATTGAAAGCAAAGCAGCAATATATTAGTGTCTATTTTAATAAAAATGATTCTGTATAAATGTGGTTTAGTTTGTATTTATAAAAATAGTTAAAATTCATAAAAACATTTTTCTTGCTATATTTGTTTACGTATGTATATATTTGTTTTAAATATTTTTATAATCCATAAAACTCACTAATCCGGGCAGGGAGAAAATGCTATTTGTTCCGTTTAGCGAAGTAAACACTGTAAATATAGCGAGTAATCCGTATCCCATTTTCACTCAAAATATCACTCATTGTCACAATGATCAAATGCTGCATCATTTATTTAGACTAAAATGTTATGTACAATCGCTTCTGCAATGTTCTATCGGTCTTGTCATTGATTTCGCGTTTTTTTCGATAAATTCGCACACTTTTTGTTATCTCGATTTTTCACTGTGCTTAAGCGTCTAACAACTACTTAAAAAAATGAACTGGACACGAGAACCAGGAAATTGGACATTAGAAGAATGGAAAAGAGTCCTGTGGGCGAACAAATCAAAGTTTCAGTTATTTGGTTTATAATGTATAGTGCGGGTTCGTCGTCGACCCCATAAACGAATGAAAGAAAAATGTTTGGTACCTCCTGTTTACCTTCGTATACTCACGTCAAAATGAAAGACATATACTATACTATATAAGTCGGTCTCACAGACCGTATGCGTGAGTATGGGAAGGTTAAGCACGGAGGTAAATGAGTAATGGTTTCGGCTTGGTTTGTTGGTGAACATTGGTTAACATTGAAGAGAGAATGAGAAAAAGCAATATCTTTCAGAATGACGCTGTGCCTTCTGGAGAAAGAATGATTGGTCAGCCGTTTGTATTTCAAGACGATAATGACCAAATCAATTCCAAAAATGTCTGCAGAAGATTCCTAGAGGATTAAGAAACTTTAGATACATTGAAAATGATGGTTTCACCGCCTCAACCTCCCGATTGATCGCCTATTTGAGTATTTATGGCTTGATACTAAAGACGAACAACGTCAGCCGCAGACTGTTTCGCAACCCTGGCAGTATCTATCTATAGGACGCATGGAATAATACAGAACAGAAATATTTAGAAAAATTAATACTTAGCTGGAATGCAAAAAAAAATGTAAAGTTATAAATAAAGCAAAAAGTGGTCATATTGAGGAATACAAATTATAATTATCAACAACTTTAAGACATTGTACTTTGTGTAATATTGATATGTTAATGCATATTATTAATTCTTGTATCTTGGAAAGTATTGTTCCTCAGCAATGGAAGCATGCTGTTGTGATTCCGCTTCCTAAAATACCAGAAGTTCGTGAATTAAAAGATCTGCGGCCAATTAGTCTTCTTCCGACACTTTCAAAGGTACTTGAACGTGTTCTGGAGGGACAAATGAAAAAGTATGTAAATGAAAATAAACTTCTTCCAGATGTGCAATCTGGTTTCCGGGCGGGTCACAGCTGTACTACGGCCCTGCTGTGTGTAACGGACGATATTTTAGCTGCTACTGATCGAGGCTTAGTTACAATTTTGGTTTTATTAGATTACTCGAAAGCTTTCGATACAGTTAATCACTCTGTACTGCTTGATGTGCTGTGGAGCAGGGGTTTTGATTGTGGGGCTGTGCGTCTGATTGCGTCCTTTCTGTCGCATAGATCCCAATCTGTCAGAATTGATGGCGTTCAGTCTGGGTCTCTGGGAGTGTCGAGAGGTGTCCCTCAGGGCTCTACATTGAGCCCTATTCTTTTTCTTTATACACGTCATCATTCTTTGATGGTTTGAAGTAGATGAAAGCACATTTATACGCAGATGATATCCAGCTTTATTTTTCGTTTAGACTGTGCGACTTGGACATGAGTATCAGTAAAATTAATGAAGATTTAGCGGCTCTTTTTGAAACATCGATTGCTCATTCATTATGTCTTAACCCTGTAAAATCACAGGTTTTGATTTTGAGGGGCAAAGAGGTATGCAAACATCTTAATGACGTTGTTGACATCAGAATTAACGACTTGCAAATACCAGCAGTAATAAAAGCGAGGAGTCTCGGTTTGACTCTAGACAATACTTTTCGCTTTAGAGACCAGATCAGTGGCTATATTCAGTGTGCATATGCAAACCTTAAAAAGTTGTATCCTTTTCGCTCGACTCTGAACACCAATATTAAAAAAACATTATGTAATGCCTTTGTTTTATCTAAATTTACATACTGCTCAGAATTATATCACCCATGTTTAGATCAAATCACGGTTAATCGTATACAAAGAGTTCAGAACTCCTGTCTGAGATATATTTATGGTATAAGGAAATTCCAACATATATCGCACAAACTATCCGATGCAGGATGGTTAAATATGAAGAGTCGAAGGGAAATACAAATGCTAACACTATTTCATGGAATTTTACTATTAAAGTCGCCAGCTTATTTGTATGAAAAAATAAGATATCGGACGGATGTTCACAGTGTCACCACCCGATTTCGTAACTTGATTTCTCCGCCCATTCACCGCTCTTCACTTTATGAGAGATCATTCTCATTTTGTATTTATAATAAATATAATGAGTTGCCAACACATCTAAAAATGTGTACCTCTGTCGCGCAATTTAAACAGAAGCTCCGCTCTGTACTCTTCTCTAATTTAATATCATGATCTTTTCTCTTTGCTGGATGGTCGTGCAAACCATTGTTTTTGTTTTCATCTTTTTTTCTTTTCTCCTTTTATTACTGTTCTGCTCTATTATTTTTAATTATTTTGTTATGTATCATCTGGGGCGGGAATCACACTAGCAGGGTTTTAGTTTTTTAGTTTTAATTTTAAGTTCTTCAGTTCTTTTAGTTTTTAGGTACTTAGAGTTTAGGCATTTACTTATTATGTCACTATATTATTTTATTAGTCCATTATATCATGTTGCAAAATCATAATTTTTATTGAGTGTGTTACTGTTACTCGGGGTTAGATAAGAGTAGGTACATGTAGTACATGTAACTGGGCTTCGCCCCGCGGTTGTGCATCTGCATTTTATATATATATAGTTTTTTTTTCTCTTCCTTATGTATACATATTTATTTATTTTTTCCTCTTTATGTAAAAAATGATCGCACAATAAAGCCATTTATTATTATTATTATTTTTATTATATGTGTATGTATTTGACGTCTATGGTTCCAAACATTATAGGGGTAGCGTAGATGGATTCGATGATAGAAATTTTTACAGAAAAATATAGAACGATATAGTTATTACTTCAGAATGAAAGCTTCTTCGTCCTTTATCTATGTACGTATTTTCCCAACGAGAATATTGTCATTTTTACTACAGAGAGAACTTAGAATATGAAATATAAGAAACATATGATGATAACATAATCAGATAAACATACTTTTGGCTACGCATACTACCTCGAATTTTATTGTGTCTACAAAATATGTATTTACTATGACACAAACACATATTATATTTGAAAGCTAATTCGTGAATAAACAAACAATAAATTCAAAATCTGTGATACGGTTTCGTCCTAGAAAATCACGTAAACCGAAATAGTCGCCCCATTCATGGCGATATTTGCCACTGATAAATATTTGCCATTTATATCTCTCTATTTGCAAAATAATTTGCTCTTGCTTAGCACATGCACATATGTAAATGTGTGCGCCGCACATAAGCGAAGCGATAAAAATAAAGCAATTCTTCAAAGAACTCCGAAAAATACGAAGTAAGAATACGATGTGTGTTACAAAATAGAATACATGTACAAACTCATGTACATACTTATACATATATAACAGACGTAAAGAATGGTTGTTTGATCGACATATTTACGGAATAATGAGACCTGTAAATAATTCCGCGGCACGTTCTGTAATAAATCCTGAAATCAAAGTAAATCTTGCGGTATTATATTTGTTTAACCTTCCTATACGCACGCATACGGTCTGTGAGACCGATTTATATGGTATAGTATACGTCTTTCATTTTGACGTGAGTATAGGAAGGTTAATATCAGAAAAATGTAAACGAAAAATGTTTCTGATGAAACATAATAATTAGCGGCATACCTAATATTATTTTAAAGTTTTCTTATGTATGATATAATACGTCTAAAAAATTTCATTTCAATTAAATTATTATATGATAATAATAATAATAATAATAGAATAATCGCTGAAATCTTAATCCCAATCTATTGTTTACTTGATAATGATGTCAACGCCAGCGGTGTAGTACTACTAAAATTATATCACAGCGGTAAAACCACTCACCACACGATTATTTAATTAAATCCGATAGTACGTGTTTCGTTAACCGAATTCGGCGATATGAAGATTGTATTAAATAATTATGTGATGACGAGTTTTACCGATGTGATGGAGTATTATTATGATTTATTTATTAATGATTTTTAAATACGGAAATATGATAGCAGTTTTTGAGAAACGGGACTAACGTAAGATTAAGCGTAAAAGCCACTGCACATTGTCGTATTTATTGATTGGAAACTGTGTAAGCCTATTCGTATATTTTCAATTCTTCAGACGTTAAATTAGACATCTACATTGTATCCTTTATTGCTGCTATTAGTGTTATTATTCTCCTTTACTTTCTCGACATTGTACATACCAACATAATCGCATACATCATTAATATGATTGCGAAATTGTTATTAGATATCGTGCCAAGGCTTCAAGTTCTACAAATCGTTAGTCCCATATGACAATGAGAATTTTATATAGACATAGAAGTAACATAAAAGAACATGAATACATTGTTGAACATGAATGATTTCCTTCTTAGTTGAATAGTTCTTTAACTTATCGTAGTATTGTAGTCATTTCACCGAATTTTAAAGGTCTTCTTTTGTGTTTTCTTCAGCGAGGGTGACAACCTGATTATCGAAATACGTGTTTGGAAATATCGAAATCAGTGTGACCAATGTAAGAATTATTTCAGTCGTTATTCTCTACAGAGAAAACACCAACGAAAGACGTACGCTTTGGTTAATACAGCTCTTCAAAGCACAAATTTCACTAAACGTGAAAAGTGAAACTTTTCTTCTTTTGTTTTTTTTCTCCACCGGAGATGACAATCTAGTTGTCGAAATACGTATTAGAAATATCGAAATTAGGGTGATAAATGTCAGAATTATTTAGGTCACCATTCTCAGCAGAAAACCACAAACGAAAGAAGGCGTAAACTTTGGTTAACACGGCTCTTAAAAGTAAGAATTTCACTTTTTATCTTTTGTGTTTTTCGGTGATGGTACTTAGTTATCGAAATACGTATTTGGTGATATCTAAATCAGTGTGATAAATGTAAGAATTATTTCACTTTGGTTTATTCTATACGGCAACTATTCCCACTTTTCTTAGTTCGGTGCTATGTAATAACTATTTTGTGGTCATAATAGGACGTAAATGAAGTGCATTTCTATTCACATGGTCGTGCATACTTCTCTTTAACTAAATATTTTTCTATTACAGATAATAAGGATAGCGGAGACGAAACAAAATTTTCTAGACTTAAGCGATCTAGAAGAACATCTAAAGCTCCACCAACATTCCGGAAGGCAGTTAATCGGATGCTTTTCGGCGGCGTCCAGCGTCACCGGTATCCTAGTAGACGACGTCGCCTCGACGATGTTACTGCACAAATACGGGGCCCTCGCCTTCTGGGATTACAATCTGGTCGCCCCTTACATTTCCATAAATATGAATTACAAGGTTGCGGGAGTGGAGGAGAACATTAACGTCTACAAGGACGCCATTTACTTCTCCGGACACAAATTTATCGGCGGCGTTCAAACTCCGGGTAAATATAAATTCGGCCTTTTGCGGGATTTTCTCGTTGTTTTCGTCAAAATCCAAACGTAAATCGTCCTAAAGGACGCTAATTCACCTTCGTGTGAAATGAACACGAAATTATCTTTTGCTGGAGTTGTGAATTTTATTGTTGTGTTTATTATTTATGATCTTTTTGATTACAGGGATACTGGTGGCGAAGAAATTCCTATTCAGATGTACGGAGATATCGGACTCGGAGAGTTTCTTTGCACCTCAAGAACAAAACAGGGTATGTTTGATTGACGATGTAAATTCTCTTAATAAAATGCTCCGTGCGCAATAATTCCCAAGTGTGAGGCTCATGCACACGAATTCGAATTTTATTTATTAAAAATAAACGATCCTAGTACTATACCCAAAGTGGTAATAATCATTTCATTTCTATTATGTAGACGTTTGAGGTGCAAGAAGAAGGAATTGCTGCCCCTGTCATAGAATCAGTTAGAGCTGGATTGGTTATGCAACTGAAAGAAACCGTCACCGTAGCAAATATATTGATGCGACAAGAAAAAATTAACAAGTAAGGAAATGCACTATTATAATCTTTATACATATTGATTTGTCAACTAATAATAATTGCGGTTTCTTTTTGAGAAAGTTAAGAATTTTTACTAACTACAAAATAGATGCCAATCTGAAGAAGCACGGTCAAAACTATCTAGTGGACACATCTCAACCAAGTTTCAATTTTTACCAAATTAATAAAAACTTAGTATGGTTGTAATAAAAACACAATAACTTTACTATATGCTAATTGTGCTCATTTTTAAATTCCAATGATCAGCTTGGGCAGCTGTCAAATCTACAATCTTTACATGATGTTGAATCTTGTCTGAACTGGCTGATCTTGTTTGCCTTACCATCGTTTCCGATTGGCACTGTTACAAACAACTTCATTTTTCATCGCCGGTTATCACACTTCTTCAAAATGGGTGAAATAATAGAGAAATACAATAATAGCAGAAAAATAAGAAGACGGTGTGTTTTATCCTATGTGAAATTAACATCAGCGGGAAAAAAAAACTCACAACTTCTTGTATACGATTGGAAGAATATCCATTTATGTGTCTAATAGACGTTAGAAAATATTTGTTTCTTCAATCATTAAAGAATTACTTTAATTCAATTGCTAAACAAAATGTTACTTTTCTTCAAAAAAAAGAAAATTTATGTTTGATACGATGTATTTGTTCAGTAGGTAGTTGTAGTCAAATATTCAGCGAAAGTGTTTTGTAACTTTCAATACAAAAATTACCAAATTTCCAGGAGGATAATGAGAACATGGAAACCCTTCTTTTTCAAAAATTGCCTTTGTTAAGACGACGGCGATTCGTAAAGTAAGTTCCGTTTGGTTATTAAAAAAGACACCAATACGTGAAGAGGTTCTTTTTATTATATACAACTTAAAGCCGCTACTTTGAGCTATTTTTTTACATAGTTTCCATTAAGATTGAGTCATTTTCCATATCGACGTAACCAGCTTTTTAATGGGTTCTTCATAGAACCTGTGAATTAAGCTATGCTGCAACATTATCCTACAGCAAAACTGTATGTGAAATTTAAGAAGAAAAGGCACTCAACTCTTTGATTGTAAATCGCCAATTTTCTCTACGACATTACAAAAAGTTCATCCGTAACAACAGTTAGTCTTCCACTCCATTCTTCATCATGGACATTAGTTCGCCCTTCTTGAAACATGCGGCACTATTTTTTAACCACACTGCTACTTATGCCATTTTCACTATAAACAGAACAAAGTTCACAATGAATCTCAGCGGCCTTTCATGTTCTCTGCACACACAAATCGGATAACAGCACGCAGCTCACTGTCGGTGGGATTTGCAATTGCAGCAGCCATTTTAAACGACCAACATAGCACAAAAAGAATATCCGAACGATTCTCTCACTAGCACTGCCAGATTCACATTGAACCAGACTTACCAGACTACACCGTAGCGCAGCGATCGCGCCTATATCCCTACTCCTCTGTTCACTAAGTGGAGACGGAACATACTATACGAATCGGCCTCGTATTTCGGATACGTAAACCTATCTAAGCATTGAACTAAAGTCGTCCACCAATAAAATCTGCAGTTCTCTACTTGCCAAACAAATATATACCGTACGTATAAGAAATACTGCCAGGAGCAGAAAACAACTGAATTCTTTTAACGTCACAAGGATTTCAATTACTTGTAGTTCTTTTCCTCGTATTGTTGTATAAACGCAGCTTCGTTCATTTTTCTTTCAACTTTACAAAGAGAACAGATCACAGTACCTGTCGTCCTTAATATCAGACACCGGAATTTATGACTTAAATAATAAATTTAACGATTGTTCGTGAGCGCCTTGAATCGCTCCTGCCACATTTATTTCTCTGTATTCTGCGAAATTACAAATCGGTCGCGTATGTAACATCTTCTTTGACACACGAAATGCCAATGTTAAACGAGGCTTTATTGATATTATTTGTTTTTCTCCGGAATCGTGTCAAGGGTATAATCGTAAAACGGCACGTGTAATTTTTCCTGTACGATGGCTTGATTTATAATTGCGAAGAATGTCGTTAAATTCCACACAGCGTAGGCCGCCATCGTGTTTATGCATGTATGTATGTATATTAATAAAATCTGTATTATTAATTCATTCTTGACCTGAAAGCGTTGGATCTTAAAATCGAGTCTCCAGCGGTCTCGTTTAGAATGCGGAAACTCGACGAGAAGCAAAAAAAAGGAAAACACCGAATTCGTGTTAAAAATAGCTAATCAGCAATTTAAATTTAACGGAGACATTGCCGAGCGCGAAATTTGCGGGAATTTAACGGAGACACGCTTTAATGTCGCGTGGGTCGAACAAGTAGTTGTAATTACGAACTCGAAACCTCATAAATCCTACGATGAACTTGCTTCTTACCGCGTCTGCTGCGCGACGAAGTATTTTAAATATTCCGCGAAGTAGTGAAATATTTTCGTTTTTATCTTACAATTAGTCTAGCTTTATTTATTTATCTTACTTGGATCGAAAATATAAATCCAAGTCCCTGATTGCGGAAAAGTCCTGACTAGATTTACCGGTTTAATTTTCTTCGTTCGATACAGTCTTCGAGGTTAACAAACAAGTTAATGTTTCGTGCCTTCCCTACTTTTCTAAACGCTTTGATCAATTCTAGTGTTCTGTAAAGATTAACCGATTCTCAATCGTTCGAATTTCATTCATTCTTACCGCATTCCACTGTCCAATCTTCATTCATAAAACACATCTAAACGTGCCCCATAGAATGAGCTGGTCGTTTAAATTACTTACGGCGCCGTCTACTATGGTGTCACATCAATAAAGCGCGAAATCTTTACTGTTTGGTATAAATAGAAATAAACTCGCTAATTATGTAATAGGATATTTGAAGGTCTCATGAATTCAAATAATGATTTTGTATCTATAAGAATTGGAAAATTATTCCAAACAAGACTCAGACGTAAATTTAGATTTCAATTGAAAAATGTGCTTAAGAGTTTGATGCTTAGCCTTGTAACTTACCGTATAACAATACATTTAGGATAAGCTGAAATTATTGAGAATAAAAAACACGGTTAATATATTCGAAAGTGCTCTCTGGTTAATTTTATTTTACTTTTAAAAAATAAGTAGCTGAGGTATAAAGAACGTAACTTCAACACTAAATGTCAAATAACAATGATAAAAAGTTGCTCTAAATAAACACTCTCAATAAATTCAGCTTATCTTACCTACTCCTATATTTTAGGAACGTTCGTTAATATTAGATCTAAATGAAGCGTTTCACATACTTACACGGCACGTCGCGTTAAAATCACCAACAAATGAGAAAACCCACTCTTCGAAATGGCGTAAACAGCTCCAAATGTACTTTCATTTTTGTTCCAGACAAGTATTACAACACATCAGGACCATTCCGGAAATAATCCTCCTAGGCAACGCCTCCACTGGCTTGAAACGAATTCCGGTCTTCTCGTTCATGGTACGTCATCCTCGTGGCACCTTCCTACATCACAATTTCGTCTGCGCCGTCCTCAATGACATCTTCGGTATTCAAGCCAGAGGTGGATGTCCCTGCTCAGGAGCTTACGCCCAGGATCTCTTGGGTATAGACCAAAATCTCGCGGACCAATACGAAAATATCATCCTAGAAGATAGACGTCTCAGCAGCTTAAACCTGTCCATGAACAATTTATACTTGGAGCTTCTCAGGCCGGGTTTCACTCGAATCAGTATACCGTATTTCATGAGCGACGCCGAACTTGCTTTTATAATGGAAGCGGTCAAGATGGTCGCAACGGAAGGTTGGAAGTTATTACCGCAGTATATAGTCGATATGGACACGGGAGAATGGAGGCATCACACGAATACGATCCAAAAGGACCGGAAATGGTTGGGTTCGATTAGATATGTCGATGGAAAGATGACCATGAACGAGCGGAGGATATCCGGGCCCGGATTGTTTCCGCAGAATTATTCGGAATGTCTCCAAACGGCCAGGAATCTCTTCAATCGTGCTAGGAAGACGGCGCTGAGGAATCCCTACGAAGATCAGGGAATGCGATTCGATAGTAGAGCCGAACATTTGCGGTGGTTCATGTTACCGCATGAGGCGCAAAGTATTCTTACGAGTAACTCTCAGAACGTTAAACACACCGTTCCGTTCGACCCGCGTAATTCTCATTCGATCAAGCGCAGTGACTCGGCTAAAGATGCTGAGAAATCGGCGGCCAAATCCAATAATAGTTCTCCGCGCCATTACAGCTTACCCGCCATAGACGATCCCAAACTAATCGGTTGTTCATCGCCCTTGCCGTATTTCGTTCCCGACGTTAATACCTTGTATTATTCAAATCCTTACATGACTTCCATGCACCAACCAGTTAATTTCGCTGTAGGTGAGTCAGTAAACGCGGCAATATTAGAACCCGTTCCGAATTCGCCCAATTTCTTCCGCGAAAGATGCATGAGTTTAGGCGCACCGAACGTTTCACCGCCAGTGTTAAGTCCTCAAACGCGTATAAGCTTGGGTATCCACCAGCAACGACAAAGGAACTGCAGCTGTAGCAGCCAAACGGACTTACATTCCCTAGACTCGGATATAAACACATCGCCGACGCACAGCTTGAACATGCTCTCGAACTCGTTCGATTATAGCATGTTAGGTAGAGCCTCCCCGGCTCCTGATCTCGAAACGTACGTTACGGAAGTCACCAAGGAACTTGCCACTAATATAAAGTCGGAAATTCGCGAAGTTATTTCCAAAGTCGAAGACGCTTTAGAGTGCAGTGATACAGTGGACATGAACGCCTTAGGATTCAATTACGATAAACAAGGAAGCAGTAGTGAGGACGGGAGGAGCGATTCCATTTCGGCGAACGAAGTCGCCGAATACATCGAGAAAGTATCGAAAGAGATGGCGAACGAAGTGAAATCGGAAATTCGCGACGTCGTCAGCGCGGTGGATACTTATTTCACCCCGGAAAGGCGATGCTATTCGAGGGCGTCGAGTTCCGGGGATAGCGAGAAGCTCAGTAAAAACGATAAATCGGAAAGATACACGCCGGGATCGTCCAGCGAAACCGTCATACAAATGATCAAGAAATCGAATAGTTCGAGCAGACTGAGCGACGAGGAGTTATCGCAATCCGTCGAGAAACCTTGCCAGAATAAATTATTGACTTCGAACGTGACCAGCGTCAGTTCTCAGGATAGCGGTATCAATTTATCGTTCCACGAGCTCGAGCACGGGGAGTTTGCCAGAAGGAGCAGCGCCGAAACCGGCCGACAGCCATTCTACAACGAAAAACTTAAGAAGACCACGCTGCATAGGCACAGCGAGAATAGCGATTCGAGCGAGTCCGATAAATCTTCCAACGAATCAGTGAGCAGCACAAAATGGATCTGCCCTCCGAAGAATATCTGGCAACCGACGGTCGAGGCTATTCAAGAGTATGAGATGATCAGAAACGGTGATAAGATCATGATTTGTTTGAGCGGCGGCAAAGATTCGTTGAGCTTGTTACACGCGCTGTTGCAGTATCAGAGCATGATGCTGAATAAGGGAGTAGTGTTCACTTTAGCTGCGGTCACCGTCGATCCGGAAAGTTCAGGCTGTGATCCGTGCATCCTCATACCGCATCTGAAAGGATTGGGAGTGAATTATATGATTAATGATGACGCCGAATTACTTAAAAATAAAGGTGAGTATCTTGGTCAATACTCAGTTTTAGCATCATTAATCATTGGATTGGCAAGAAAGTAATTTCGGTTTTGTAGTGTGAAATAAAACTCGCTTTTTCTTATACAAAGAATAAAATTTAATCAATTATGTATTTTCCATCTTGTTCACTGATCTTTTGCCATCTTCCTTGCGGGTTCATAATACCACGCTCATAGAAATTTCAGCCCTGGTCATTAAAAAACTGAATCAAGTACAACACTAAGGTCAACATCATTTGTCAACTTTTTACTATTAAAAATCAGATCGTGCCAGATGAGTGTTGTGTGAAGCCTGGCATTATTGTGATGGAAAACAATTTCTTTGGGATTTGCAAATTCTGGCCGTTTTTCTTTGATTGCTTCATCCAGTTTCGTTAGTTGTTGACAGTAAATATCCGAATTAATCGCCTGGTTTCTTGGAAGTAGCTTAAAATATACAACACCTTTGAAGTCCCACCAACTTCACAGTATGATTTTTTTAATGCAATCCCGCTTTAGATGTGGTTTGTGCTGGTTCACTACGTTTACCCCAGGATCTTTTTCGAGTGATGTTATTGCAAATGACCCATTTTGTATCACCAGTGATGATTTTTTTAAAGAAAGGGTCGATTTCGTTGGGCTTGAGATGCATATCGCAAACATTGATTCGTTATGTTAACTGAATCTCCTTCAATTCATACGGGACCCAAACATCGAGCTTCTTAGCGAGTCCAAGATGTTTTAGGTGATTTTCAATTGTCGTGTGCGATACGTTTAACCTCCCTGCAATCTCTCGAACAGTTATATTATCTCTTCTATTGAGGGTTTGGTTTGATCATCATCAACTTCAGTAGGTCGGCCAGAACGTTGGTCATCTTTGAGTGAGAAATCTCCAACACGAAGAACCAATTCTGACGGGTGCGCTCTATTGTGCAATCAACAGCATAAACTTCTCATATCTCTTTGTGAGCCTTAGCGGCTTTCTTTCTTTTACGGAAATAAAAAAAGGAAAATATGCCGAAATTGCTGCTTCTAAAGTAACCTAATAGTGACTGATAAAAAATGTCAAAAACAGAAATCCATAACACTGACATAAATCTTTCAAAACAATTGCAACAATTACTTTCTTGCCAACCTCAATACAGTAAAAC
Organism: Chrysina gloriosa; assembly: GCA_038088585.1. Classification (NCBI taxonomy): domain Eukaryota; kingdom Metazoa; phylum Arthropoda; class Insecta; order Coleoptera; family Scarabaeidae; genus Chrysina; species Chrysina gloriosa. Next base: position 11,826,968 of record CM076090.1, on the reverse strand, counting down.
CTGATAAAATAAAATCTGGTAGGTTAATGGACACCTACCAACTAACTGTGCACAAACACAAAGTAGTTTTAATATGAGAAGCGGAAAACCTGGGTTTAGTTTCTTCGTGTCACCAACTGATGTCGACGTTTTGTTAACCACACTGTTAGTCGCTTGAGGAGTACTGGCACCGCTGGACAGCTAAGCGTCGACATCAACTAGTGACCCATACCAAAAGAGACATTTTGTTCCATGAATACTGAAAACTTTTATGATTCTATATAAAACCATTTCCTTTCTCCATATTGTTACAGACCAACTGCAACCTGAAAACTGCTTTAGTTTTTGCTCCTCCGATGTCAGACATCGTCTTTACGAAACGGCGAAGACCGGTGGTTTTAACGTTATTGCGGTTGGCCAACACTTAGATGATCTCGTTGAAAATTTCCTGTTATCGATATTCCACAAAGGCAGACTGAAAGCACTGAAGGCGCATTATTACATAAGGTAAGCTTCCTTTTCACTTTCAGAGAGCTTTTCGAATTTAGATTAAAATCACAATCGCTTATTGGATGATCGCTTTGCAATGAAACCGTCAGATTTGATATCAGAGCCCGACTATATAATCAAAGATTCTTAGAAAATTTCTTAGACCTACGAAGGCGCGGTTAAATTGAAGCTTGGCTAATCCTCGTAAAGAAATGACTACTTCTTAAATAAGTCCCAAGCATTACTATCCAATTTTCCATGTCGAATGCCAAATGTGTACAGGTGTGTAATTTGTTATTGTTTCGCGATCAAACTCTTTTTGTTCATTCTGTAAGCAATTCTTATAATTCTATTCACTTCTATTTAACAGTATCCTTGAATTAATACTTGCAAATTTATTGTGAATCGGTTTGTTTCTCAATCCTGATCGGCCCCTTCATAGCAGAAATCCCGCCTTCCTATTAATTATCCTTTCGTCACTCCTGTCCGATTTAATACTTGCTTTTCTTTGTTGATCATGGTCCCTTTCTGGAAATTGTAATTTTGTTAATGACATATCCTCAAGAAAATGCGATTGTTGCCGTGACACCTTATGTCGGATTTTTGGCGAATGAAATTAAAATAACTAGAGCTCGGTCCAAATCAATTGAAAAGAAACAGTAATATTTCTTCACTGTAAATTCAACAGCAATCTTACCAGCTTAAGAAAAACAAAAGACATCACAGTTTTTGATGTGTTTGAGAATCGTATCAATTTTGACAGTAAGCGAGTTCGATTTAGAAAATTTTGTTCAAAATTAGTCCTTCCATCAACAACAACAATTATACTTGAAAAGATTAGGTATATATACAGCAGCACTTCAGGCCCAAAAGACCCATGGCTTCAATTGTCCTCACTATCTCTTTCCATTGTTTTCTATTCCCTATTTTTTGCTCCCAGTCCAGTATTCCTACCAGTCGTATATCGGCCTGAATATTTTCTAACCATTTCCTTTTTGGCTATCCTCTTCTACGTTTTCCCCCTTTCCTTCTATAGGTATTCTTTTGATATGCCTCTGTGTAGACATGCGATAAACATGTCCAAACCAGCTTATTCTTCGGTTTCGTATATTTTTGAAACATGCTTTGCTGGTTTATAGGTCTATCACTTCCTTATTTGTTCTTCTTCACGTACCATCATCGATTTTCACATATTAATCGTTTCTTCATATATCTTACGTAATATCTTCCTTTCCCAACGTTCTAATTACAGCCTTTCTTTCGTTATTCCTGGATATCATTTTGGATCAAATCTATACTCTCAGTCGTTTGTACTTCTAAGTTTGGTTTTTTCTTCTGGTATCATTTTTTCGCTCTCATTTCAAATTGTCGTGCGGCTTCCTTTATTTTAATTTGAAAGGATTAGTTAAATACAATCATCTAATCCACGTTCTCGTCCTCTGCGAGGTACGTATGTACATGATCTGATTCGTCATACCAGAAACTTGGGGAATCATTGAGTTGGATTAAATTACTATACATAGGTCAGCTCTCTCAATTCCCTCCGGTCTTTTGCAAAATCTGTCTATATGTTTCCTTCTACCTCTTCTACATCTTTCTTCACCTCTTCTAATCATTTCTTCCTTGAACGTCCTGGTCTTTGATTTTCCGAAAACATTTGATAAGATTTATCACTATATTTAATTATACGAGCCTTGTTTTCTCAAATGCACTTTTCGAATTATAATCTTATTTGCCCGATGGACAGTTTTGGCTCAAATACGATAAATATATCACTGATCCATTCGCTCCTACATCTCTAAGGCTCCCATCTGGAACCGCTGTTGTCTTTAACATTCGTTAGCGATCATGCAGACAACGATTCATGTAATACAGGTTACATTTTGCCGATAACCTGAAGATTTTCACACATATCGACTCGCTTGATCTGTGTGTGCACCTATAATAGCATATTGGATGTCCTAAAGCGGTTTCCTATGTACAGACTGTTTCTCAATACTTTAATTATGGTACACAGATAAACCGTCTCCAAATACAGCTATCGCATTGTTAGAAATAAATAAGCTAATACCGACGAAAATAAAAGTGATATTCTTTTGCTAACTAAGTACACGCTAAAAGTAATATTTTTGTTGTAGGGAATACGACATAAGAGTAATTCGTCCATTCGTCTACGTCCGCGAAAAGACTCTGAAACAGTTCGTCGCCAGCAACAACATACCGGCCGTGCTGAACAGTTCCGTATGTCCGGAGATCACGAAGCACCGGCAAAAAGTGCGTCAAGTTCTCGTCCAGCACGAGATGCTCTTTCCGAAATTCTTCACCTCGCTGCGTTCCTCCTTACACACTCTGATGACGCCGTGCCCCTTGGACGAAAGCGAGCTGAAGAGCAGACGTCGATCGAAGCAAAAGATGCGGATTCTTCAGACGTAGAGACTGACGAAGAACCAATATTGAAAAACGACTGATGATTTTTTATAGGTTAGCTTTTTGACCTCTTTTTTCTACGTTTTATATTATATAAGTGTTCATTTCCTAATTCGTTTCGCTTGCGAATGGATGTATTTGAACTTTTATTGTAAGTGCATGTTTCTTAAGCTACGACTTTGTATGAAGTTCGCGTTAACTAAAAAAAAAAAAAAAAAACGTAAACGATCGGAGTTGGATCTAAGTATTCGTATAAAAGGAAAATTTGATTAATGTTATTTTAGAATCTTTACTGCTACTGTAAAATAAATTATGACTAGCCAAAATATTCATCGGCATTTTAGAATATAAAGCAGCAAGAAATGAAGAAGAAAAACAAACCATCTGTCTTTTATACGAAGTAATTCGAAAATAACTTTATTGAGCACAAAAGACATACATTTAACTATTTTTCCACACTTTCACTTTCCATACCGTGAGACTAGTTTTTCCATTCCACCATCTTTGACATCTCGTCCAATTTTCGTTAATCATGCTTTCTTCATCATCATAAGTCTGCCAGATTTCGCTTGAGACGACCAAAAAAGGTGATAGGCCAAGAGTGCATAGGGTTACACTTCCACTTAATGTTTTGCATAAATCCTTGGATAACGAGCCGAATGAGGAGTAGCGTTGTCATCAAGAAGAACGATACCATCCTCAATTTTCCGGGTCATCGATCTTTAACCAGTTTAACGCAATTGTTTTAAAATCACTCTAAGAAACCTTGAAATCGAAAAAGACCTTCAGCATAATCGAGAGCTTTTTGTGTAGTTGTTACTACATTTAGTCTCGGAAGTGTAATGGAACAGTCGGCTCTCATGCACCGGATGAAATTTCCTAAAGAACTCTGGACCATCTCTAAAATATCATTGGAGAAAGGAAAGGGAAGACCCAAAACGTTGATTTCTGTGGTTATAGGTCGACGAGGCATCCAGCATGCATACATCTTAGAGTAACCAAACTGACCATGAATAATCACCAACACACTATCATAAAAGACTTTTTTGTTTAATGCAATGTCGTAATTTATATAATTTCTACACGGCCGTAACTCAGAATCATTTCATTCGCGTGTTCTGCGTTGAAGGAGGTCCAGAACGCGTTTTATCAATCAAATTTGTTCTTCCCTTTTCAAATATTTGGCACCATTTTGCGATAATGGGGGTAACATTGCATTTTGACCATACACTTTGACTACATATTTGGCGATAAATTTCATAAGGATTACAATTTTTGGCTCACAAAAATCGGGCTACTGAACGCAATTAAACGCTCGACAAAATCTCTATACGCCATATTGAGAGCGTGGCTATACACTCACTGAATGACACAGCATTCCCATTCGGTGAATAAGAAGACAACAATATAAGCAGTGTTGTCACTACAAGATATTATTTTATTACTTTTAGTTTATGAACACGACAACGGTGTAACTTTGTTTCTAATCCTTTCTCGTATATTTCGTACAAATTGAATTTTGATTCTTATAAATAAAGTTTCTTGTCTTGTCTTGTCAGCATACCACCAATTCGCCAGCTATGTGAACGAAAATGATGTTTCAAATATCTCGTTTTAGTTTAGAATAGATATAAGCAATATATTGAATGCCAAAAAGCGCGGTTAGCTGCATTAATGCAGGTACCTACTTCTTCAACTTCTTAAAACTTTGAATTCATAGGATTCAACTTAAAACCGTTTAAGGTGCGTAAATATCTATACGAATCCTTAAATCAACTCTTGTCAATTTACGGATTAAAGGAAAAAGCTTTAAATGTAACCTAAATACAAGTACGTTTTTCTTCATCGTATATGTTAAGTAGTATCTATAATATAATCAGAGACGATCTGCTAGAAAGAGAGCCCTTTAGATCTCATGATGGTTTTCTATGTACTTTAAGTGCGAAAATACTGCTTCAGTAACATAACATACATGACATCCTTATCGAAAGCTCTATTCGATTTATTATAAACGAAATTTATACGAATACAGCTTAAAAGCAAAGTAGATACGTAAATATACAAATTCCAAATAGTATACGATTATCGGTGTCTTGGATGTTTTCCGTCCTTAAAAATTTAGAATTGAAATTCCGACCGAATCCCACCATAATCTGTGTCGCACTTAAAGTTCGTAGAAAGTGTACTCATACATCATAAATTACGAAGTGACCGAAGGATACTCGTTAAAATATAAGCGACAATTTGTTAAAGGAGAGAGGATTAAGAATTGGTAACAACAATCCATGATTACCAATGGAGTGTTGTTAAAGTTTATGGTCCAGAGCTTCGGACATTTTTCTATTATAAAATTCTGAATGACTTAAAAAAAACAACTATGTATTTATATACATATGGAACACGTACGAATGTTTTTCTTCACTCTGATACAAGGTACAAGAGCACTTTTCTTTTAAGACGAGGAAGAAGAATAGAGAACACATTTCAAACATCATACATTAGTTTTTGTTATACTTTGTTAGCGCGTTATCGTTCCCGTTTAAATGTTAAATGTCTCGATTCCGTGACTGTATTTTTCCGGACCGGATTTTCGAGGAAATCTTATATTGCTTCATTACTCATTCTCATTTTGTATTTTTTACTCAAGGTAAATGGATCAACGATATTTGCTTTCTAACGCGTGCCTAAGTCATTGTCCACATGTTTAAACGAATTTTCTTTGGTAAATTCAAATCGTGGAATTTCCCTGAAACGTACCCGTTGCCCATGGTCATGAGTATTTTTACCTGAATTTCTTTACGAATATGTTACAACTAGTAAGTAATGATCGATGTTTTGGCTGTATTCCATCCTTACAAGCTTCCACGATAATGTAGATCGCTGTTAAGAAATTGTACGATATCGAACGATTTATCACAATTCACATTACGGTCCAAAAATTAAGAACAAAAAATTTAAGTTTTTAGTGAGATATTATCAAACTTTTGTACTCTGGCACGGAACGTAAATTATTAACATATTATCGTTTCCCCTCTTTGCAACTACCAAAGAACAAATACTTCTAATATGCTTAAAGTATCTTCATCCATAATTCTTTTTCTTCTTCTTCTTTCTTGTAGGCATCTGCCTGTATTATTCCAAATTTATATAGATTTCTGCCGTCTTTTGGCGACTGTACCTCGTGACCTCCTCGCCACCGGTAATTTGTCTAATTGCATAATTGAATGTCGTAATTTAAAAAGATCGGTAGCTCCGAACCCCTACACCGAAAGGTAGAAAGGGTAAAAGATTAAGAAGAAGAAGAATTTAAAAAGATGTGATGCATAGTTACATATCTACACACTTTAAGTTCAATATTTTAATAATAACTATGAAAGTTAATGCTTTCACAGCAAGATAAACTTGGTAAATTATGTTGACATTCGTAAACAGTTAGGGGGCCTAATTCTGACCGTATGTTCTTAAAGTCTCTACAAACGTATATTATGCAATTTCTCTTGGATGATAAACTTCGGCTTCTTTGATTAGATACTTCAACATCAAACATTTTCATGGGAACAATTTGGAGCGAAAAATGCAATTCTTACTGAAACGTTTAGTTTCGTAGGATATGACCATGATTGCCGATTTTGTAACCTATACACTTAAGATGAAGAAAATGTAGTAGTTCATCATTCAAATACAAATCCCAACTACCTAGTTTGCAAACCGAGGATGTCAGTGATGTCCAAGAATAGTGTACAGATATAATCGGAAAGTACAGGAAACGAATTCAATAAATTCCTGTTCAATGTCGTAGTAGGTACAAAATTTCAACATAACTCCGAATTGTTATTTTCTCAATAATGTCTAATAATAGAATTATACTTTGCAAAAGCATCCGCCGATGAGATTTTATCTTTAATTTAGTTTACTACAAGTTATCGGAAATTTAACGAAATTTGTAATTTAATTTTTACAAACCAATACTTATCATTATGATGAAGAAAGATTGAACTTGTATTTATTTAATCCTACGGTATTGTGTGCTATTATTGTTGTCACAAAGAACGTTAAAAAAGTCATCTAGATAAAAACTATTTCTTATTGCGAATGCTGTAATCAATATTTATCGTATAAGGGCACAGCCTGTTTCTGGTCAAAGTCCCAAATCGATTCATACTGCCATTGTTCATAAAATCTTAAATCAATGCCAAAGTATCGAAACATAGTTCTATGTATCATTACACTTGTGCATTATCAAAAGAGAAGATGGAGATAACAAATCCCAATTTAAATGTATGAATAATAGTTTGAATGAAACACAAGAAGTATTAAAATATCAATTATTCGAAGCTAAAACCCACTACTAAAGATTAAATTGTTAACGTACGGCCAAAATAACGTATTCGTGATCTCAGTGTTATTGATTACATAGTCCAAAACATGTTTTGGTGTCAGAATTTGTGGAGCTGGTATTATCAATACCGAATTAAAATATAACAATAGTTTTCGCCTTATAGCACTATTTTTTAGATATCACAATAATGTAATGTATGTTACTCCGTTCTTAATTGGACTTAAAGTTAAGGAAAGAAAACATGAAAGATTGAAAGACTGGCATAATTACATTTTGTTGAGCATTCTTATGATAAAAACAGTATTGTTATAGTAATAATATATAACACTATAATATCACTTCAGAAGACGAATAAAAATTAGAGGAAAAGGCAATTGACACTTCTTTTGCGGCACATTCATAAATAAACATTGTTAGAATAATGTCTGCAAATTCCAACAGTAATCTGATATCACGACTGTATGCCATGTTCCCTGGTAATGCTCCTCCTTTGGTTTTACATATATCCTAGTAAAATCTTTCACCTTACCTAAATTTTTACGAAAGCGATCCAAGTGGTTGTGACAGTAAAGAACTTTTATGCCCATGTTACATTCTTGAGAATGATGTTAATTAGTACACTAAATACAGCTAAAAGCAGTTATAACATTCCAGGGACTAAACAAAAAGTTTCTTCTTGTTGAACTGTTATCGGCCAATGAACGAAACGCCTAGAATATATTGGATTTTGGGCTCAATTGCGGTTATATATAAAAACTTTGTATATATTTCAGCGGATTACGTTTATTACCTCAATATGTAAGATCCAGTGTAACAGACTTACAAAACAGCCTCCTTGCTTCAAAATAAGCGTCAATAGTTCAACCCTAAACCTAAACGCTAAGTGGCATGTACGATGTAATCCGCGTCTTAGCCACAATTTGGCAAATACGATCCTGATTTCTTCCCATTGGTTGAAGGTGACGGTGTAAACATCTCTTTTGAGCTTTTCGATTAAGTATGCAGTCATTTCAATGTGCTTGAATTTTACCATAAGAATAAAAAATTGAAAGTAATTAAAGAAACATCTGAATGGAAATGCAAATTCGCAACCAGAGAAAGATAACCTACTGTTATATTTCACCTAAACCCGGGAAATAGTGAATCCTCCTGAAAGTAAACGTTGCAAAAAAATATTCTTTGTGATAACAAAACGTCTTTGTATACTTACTTAACAATCTGATATTAATCCCCGTGTTGTAGCGGTTGCAGTGTTTCTCATTTCCTTTCTCAATTCATACACGCAAACACACACACACACACACACACATACATAACACACACCTATGTATTCAATATGACTAATTAACGATATCTACATTTATAAGATTGTACAAAGTTTTTGTATAAAATTTGTTATTATAATTTTTATTATAAATTAGGTTTATGATTTTAATATTGTCGATTAACCTAACTGGTATCAAAATACCGAGAGAAAAGTAGCATGATTAGGAGACGGAAGGGAGCGATTATTTCTAAAATGATACTTTTGTGTGCTAATTTTTTCCTTTCAAAAAGGTGCGTGATCTAAATGAAGAAAAAGATGTGTATTATTGTTATTAAATTTAAGATATTTAACGATGTTGTACTGGATTGTATTTTATTTTTAATTCTTGAACGAATAAAGAGTATAGCTATCTATAAAATATGTTTTATTCATTAATCAGTCAAGTGTAAAAAATTGGCAATTTTGTGTCAATGTGAAATTAGAAGGAACTTTGCTAAAGTGATACGGTAATAACTACCGTTAGGCCATTGTCGTTGAAATGCTATTAATTTGATCCCACTAGTGTTAATTTTTCAGTGTCGCGCAAACAATTCCATTACACGTTGCTTGCGGGTAATGGAGGCAATGACGTAGCACTTGTTGTTTCGTAGTTGGAGGCAAAGAACGGTGACAATACATAAAAGCTTCAATATTGATCTCTTACTATCACTATTAAGAAACTAAAGGAAAATTCTTTGTTTTAAATGAGCTCAACTAAAACACTTTACAATTAGTCACATCATCATTCACCTGCAAAAAGCATATTTATTAAGTTGCCATCCTCACATAAATGTTTTACACTTCCAATGCCCTTCAAATGCCGTGGTAAGGGTGACAACCATTTCAGTTCAGAGCATTCACATAAAAATTATAACAACGATTATTGCCGAATATCTATTGAACAGAACACATAAAAATATCGAGAGAAAACACACAGAAGATATACACATCAAATACATCGAAGATATTTATTTATTTATTTTAAATTAATAAGAACAATATATTATTAAATGGCTTTAGCTATTCTACGAACCTACATATTTAAACATTTATATAAATAGGAACGTCGCCAGTTTGCTTATTCGTTTTCATCTGCCGTTTTTGTAGAACTGCCGGTGCAGCCGCAGCTCTGTGCTAAAACATAGAAACAGTGTAATTTCTTATAACGCCTGCAGACAAATATGAAATATATTTTAAAAAATAATGAAATTCTGTACTGGATCGTGGTCAAATGCCTCATTCAAAAAAGCAAGAATCGAAAATGATGGTTATAAACTGGTGAGTAACGTTGCAATACAATGCTTTTGGCGAAATTTGTTATACTAATTCTAATTTTCTATTCGTTCACATTCAGAAGATTGCTAAAGTGAACATCAACTGGGGAACGCAGTTTTTCTTACGTTTGAATAAAATATAGCAAGCGTCTATAAAATATGTAAGGCATCAACAAAGTCAAGTATAGATACCACATAAAATTTTTACAAAAAGGACAAAGCAAAGGATTTAACTATCACCAAAAGATTATCAAAATCAAATCCGTTTCATTTTGAATTACAATTTTCGATTCAGCAATGAGTTTGTTCGGACATAAATAAACTAGTAAAATAAAATCACCTTTCTATAATATTAAAGTTTGATTCTTGGAAATTCTGGGGTGTTAGGAAAAATGTTTAATCGAAACAAAATATAATGAACTTTGTTTACCTTTTGAAAATTTATTTATGTAAAATGCTAATCTCGAAATATATATTCCATTAAGCATGTCCGATAATAATAACGGATAGCGTTTAAGAAGCGAGCCCGTGATCCAGTGGATAGTTGACAAGTTCAAAGCTTAGGTAAAAATACTCCCGGGGAGAACGAGGAAGAAAAGAATCGATGTTCATACATACCTACATATCTAGTTAAAGTAAATAATAATACAATAACTTAAATTAGATGAAGAGGACCTCATAGAAATGATCAGACAAATGAGTGAAAAGTTAATAAACAGACAAGTATGCATATGGTTCGTAGATTTGGAGCGTTTGATAGGATTCAAAGGAAAAAACGTGTGAAAAGTCCTGAGAAGGAGAGACGCGTAAACAAAAATTTAGTAGAAGTAATAAAAGATATGCACAAAGGAAATATGAACATTGTTAGAACAAGTAACAAGGTATTAAAAGAATTTGCAGCAAGACAAACTATAAAATAAGGATGCATATTTGTTTCTGTTCTTAGGGGTACTGGACAATGCAATGAAGAAAACTTTGAGAGAAAGATGAATACCACTGAATGAGGTGATGTTGGCAGACGACATGGCGTTGGCGGTAAGTACGCAGGAAAACATAAAACACAAAACACAATCTTGTAGTCATAAAGAAGTTATTAGCGAGGATGAAACCGTAATAATACCAAATCCAAGAGAACACATGAAATAAGGGTAAATGGAAAGATTTAGCAGGTAGACTACTCCAAGTGCTTGATTGTAAATGTAGAAGAGTGTGGGAAATACGAAGGGAAAATAAAGAGTAAAATGGGAAGCATATTCAATATAAAGAAGTCAACATTTCTAGAGCAACCAGAAGTAGCGGGGAAGATAAAAACGGAAGTTGCGGAAAAAGTGGTCAGGCCGACACTCAGTCGATGCAGTATTAATGAGGTTTCCGAGGAGAATAGAAAAGAGAAATACGAGAGAAAATAAGAAATAGAAATTCAGACGAAGCGAACAAAGAGAACTTATCCAAGAAGAAATCACGGAGGGACAACCCAGATGGTTTGGACATGTGTGTCAAATCGCGGACGCCAAATTCACAAGAACAGTGTTTGAAATGCAAGTGCCAGGGGGAAGCTCGAAAAGGAGCCCAAGAACAAGGTAGATAGACAGAATTTTAAAAAAACAGGGAGGAAGGACACAGCATGCAGCAAAATATGAAACTTAACACCATAGAAAACAATGGAGAAAAAGAGCAAAACCCAATTCCACCAGGCTTATACCTAAAGGGAGAAAGGCTTAGGATTAAGAAGAAAGAGGCGTTCTTTGTGCCTTACTATTCCTTGGGGTGAACCATTCTTGACACACTCATTAGTATTATTATATGTAGATATGTACGTATATATTACTGGGTACCAGCTACATTTGTGTGGGTTTATTAAAAGAAGTTTAATATGATTTCAATCGAGCAAGTTTTTGAGATGAAACTTGATTCTTCCCGTTAGGGTAAATCCAGGATTACACGCGAGATGAGTGACAAAAGCGAGAATGAGGGTTGAAATTTAATCTTGTAGTTGTTGTAGTTGTTGTGGTTTTGGTTGTATTGATCGTCCCCTATTGTTATTTGCTTAATAATCATTTCATTTTATTTGGTTGTTATTTTTTAATTTATGAAGTCTTGCACACATTCGAAGTTTCCCTCCAGTCGTATGTTCTGTCTATCACACCACCATTTTTTGTTGTTAGAAATTGTGCTTGAACACTGCATCTATCCTGACATTTATCGTATTTCTACCAAATCAAAGTGTATTCATTGGCATTTTTATGAGATTAAAGAACTGCAAGGCAATTATACAACAGTGACAAGAACCAAACCATATATAAAATTATACAAGGTACATTCAACCAAATTTCGAAATTATTTCTCAAAGATATTCTTCTAGAAGATGTCAAGACGAAAATTCACATACTAATAATTTTAAAATTGTATTCAAACTGAAATTGAATTTGCTCACGTCTTTTAGAAGTAATTTCCTCTTTGAATCTAGCATGCAACATGAAAAATATCGGAAACTGCAAATTAAATTCGTCTAGTTCTTTAGTTCTTAATTTATCCAAGAATTTCTCAAGAGTAAATAACCGAAATCGACATAATACACATTACACATTAATACCTGGATTATCAGCACATTTGCAATTCGGTCCGCACTTACAATCTGCGCCGCATTTTTCATCGCCTTCGCCGCAATTTTCTGCAACAATAAAAAGAACGGGTAATACGAACATAACATCACGTTTCATTTCTTCAGTGCTCCGTTGTAATAAGTTGAGCGTGTCATTGAACACATAATATAGGGTGGAACGAGAAATTGCGATCTACTTGGATGGTGGCCTTCATGCTTGTTATGAATGTAATTGAAATTCAGACCGGCCAGACAGCTCCGCATCTAGCCTGGCACGCTTTAATATAGTCACTTATTGTTAGCAGAGAAATGATGTATTTCTTGCGATACTTTTTGTGAATGTGGGACATTTTAATGTCTAATAATATTCTACAACATTACTGTACTTTTAAATGAAGAAAAAGAATTCTGTATATTTGAAAGGACTTTTTCTATTGCATACGTAAGCATCGAAATTTAAGCTCTTTGCAATTTTGTTTTGGTGGCGGAATTTGTAACAAGAATCGTTTCTACATTATGTGTCTAAAAATTTGGATCCAATGCCTGAAAAGGCACAAAGAAGGAGAAAGAGAACGAAATTTAGAAAATTTGATTTCCAAACAAAACCATTAACCGTTAGATTTCATTGTCTTTTTCCCTACAAATTTCCTAGTTAAAGAAAAGACATCCTTTAATTCAAATGGAAATCGAAAATCAACAGTTTCGGAATTTCGACATTTCCGTAAGAACTTAAAAACAATCTTAGGGAACGTGTACCCCACAGCAGTACGGAAATAATCTCGCGAGCATTCATGCTTGGTTTGATATCAACGATTCGCTCTCCATACCACTGATTTCTTCAGAAACACTGAAACTTTAGTATTCTTAAAGAGCCTTAATACTGAAACTTCAATATTTCTTGAAAAAAGTGGTAGTACAAACAGCGAAACGTTGATATCAAATACTGGCACACAGTAATATTCGAACAAATTTTCTACAAATGCAAAGAACAATAGAGAAGTGGGGAAAACAAAACACATAGTAGTAATAATGTTCATAAACTAATTTGTAATATGAACGTTGAGCTTACACTTTGACAGAAAGTAGACCGCAGGATTAAATTTTGCTATTTTAATAAGTTGTAGCATCCATTAACAGGAAAGGTTTTAATCACTTCAAATTTGAGTTCTGCATAGGATTGTCTTGAAGCTGTCTACTCCATGAAATTTGGTACCAATTCCAACATTCTCAGCTGCATATTTCAAAACTTAATTTGAATGGCTGAACTTGCATTTAAAAATTACCGTACACATGGAACCCTAAAGTTTCGTATTATGATGCACTTGTAAAGCACCTAATTCGCTAGATTTCTGAAATTCTTGAAAAACTTGAAGCGCAATTCATGTCGCATATAAATTTCAGTAGGAAGCTCTCAATGAAAAACGCCAATCGATAGACTGAATAATATAACCAAAATAAAGTGAAGAAAAAAGTCAAACTGTACTTTTTAGTGCGGTAATGCATTAATCATAGTACCCTTTTCCCTAATACACAATTAAACATTTTTTTCTACGCGTCCATCTATTCCCCATCTGATGCTAAAACAACCGGCGTCATCCGACCTTTTTCATTAAATCAATACTCAGAGATAAAACGAATGCTGTATATAACTAAAAACTATATAAGAATTATAGCGGAAATCTCACCTTTGCAAGAATCACAAGGAGACGGCATTTTCTCCGGTTGTTCTAAACCAATTCACTTGCTATGAACACCGCAAATCTTTAGCTTTAGCCTTAGCTGTATCTATGACAGTAGCACCGAAATCCAAACGCCGGCTTACAGTGAATGGCGGTAGTTGCAAGAAGCTCGTACTTATAAAGAGGCGACCAATAAACCCTGGCGAATGTTTCGATCGTACGTTGCTCTTGGTGCGTAGTGGGGTTTGTGATGTTGTCTTCTGTGGCATCTAGTTTTTCGCTTCGAAAAAGTGCCTCCTTGAACTTGGAATGTTCCTCCTGTCACCGGACTAGATCGAGGTGGATAAAAAACGTTTAAGAATGAGACTATTCAGATTAAATTCGACGTGAATTTTTAGTAGTAAGGTTTGAGATATGATTTTACATATGTAATTAGAAAATGTTGCGATAATACCTAATTGTTATTTTCTAAAATGATTTTTGTAGCTTTTCTGCTATACAAAAGGGCGTGGTAACACCGGAAATAACTGGATAAGATTTAGAGGAAATGTTAAATTGATGTACTGCAGGCTCAAATACAGGTGGGCAAAACGCTTCTTTCCGATTGAAAAAATTCAAAACTTTTTCTTTGTGAATATTTCTCTTATTTTCTTGTTTTGCTTCAAACATTAAACTTGAGTAATTAGAATTGCACAACGAAGGCAGTCACATTATTTTTGAGAAACGGCCCGGTAGTAATTGCTACTCAACGTGCATACCGACAATTTTATGGAGTTGGAAATCCTGTAACACCTTCACTGTTAGTGCTATGGTGGCGAAATTTGAACGATATGGGAACGTTGGAGATGTCAGACGTGAGAACAGATCTCGTTCTGGACGATCGGCTGGAAACATCGACCTTGTTAGGCCTTCGAAGATAACCGTGAAATATCAACACGATGCTCTTCAACACAGTTGGAAATATCGCGTGGCACCATTCGTCAAGTTTTGAAAAAGGATCTATGCCTATACCCCTACAAAATCCAGTTGGGTTAACAGCTCCATCCTGGTGACCGGGCATTGCTTTTGGAATAGTACAGAGGTCGCCGAGAATGGCCAAAATAGTTTGTATCCGACAAGACGTATTCTCATCTCAGCGATTTGTGAACAAGAAAACCGCAGATTTTGGAACATACATAATCCCCAAAATCTCCACCAACGTTCATTGCACCCACTTCGTGTGACTGCTTTGTGTGGTATAACCTCACCCAAGATTTATGCACGGTATTTGTTCGAGATTGCTGGAAGTTCAAGCATTACGGTTAATGAAGTTTGCTACAGAACAATGCTTCACGACTTTGTCTTTCCACTCTTGCGAGAGAACAACAATATTGACTTATGGTTTCAACAAGATGGTGCTACGCCCCACGCCGCTCACGATACAAAGAACTTGTCTGATCTGACGGCTCCAGACTTCTTTTGTGGAGCTACCTAAAGGAGACGGTCTACATCCACAAACAACAGACTGTAAGAGAACTGAAAGACAACATTTGAGTGGAAACTCGGCAAACGACACCAATCACATTGCAAAAAGTAATGGAAAAACCATAAAAGGAGCCCAAGCGTGCGTTAATTCTAATGACGAGCACTTAACTGATATTCTTTTCCCCACCTAATGTAAAAATACATCATGAATTAAACTTAAATTAGCAATTATCGTTTTTTAGTTGTAATCACTTCGTTTAAAGGGTATTACAGTTATGACTTTGAAAGGGACTGAAATAATGTGACTAATGTGTCTGTGCAATTGTGCATTGTTCCATAATCCTAATCTAATGTCTCAAACAAAAAAGAATATTCACAAATAAGAAAGTTATGAATTTTTTAATCGGAAAGGAGCTTTTGCTCAGCCTGTAGTTCCTCTAGTGCTAATTCAGACTTGAAAGTAAACGCTATAGAGTTATGATACTAATTCTCGTTGAAAATATAATTTCTTCTGTTTCAACAGAACAATACTTGTCCTCCCATTCCAAGGACTACGTTGAACTGTTTTGAAGGGGACTACGTCAATCTCTTTGCCTTAACCACCAAGATGTTCGGATTTTTGTCCAATAGAGCATGAGTGGTGAACATTGTGGGTAGGATGTGCCACAGAGCACGACATTGCAATCGAGTACACATTTAAAATGTTTAAAATGTGTCAATTCACCGCAAGAACTAGATGAGAGTACGAAGCGATACATATACCTAAAAATGCGAATTTAATAAACAAAGACAGCGGTCATTTGAGTTGGTCGTTGCTTTCTGATTTATTATAGGGAGCAGGGTCGTGGCCGGGGGGCGACTCAGCCCCTCTGCTTATTCCTTTGACCCTCCTGGTCAATGTAATAATTCAGAAAATTTTATTTTAAACCTACACATTTAGCATTAGAAAAGAGATCTTTATATTTCATAATGACACCGCACATATTTTCCATACATTTGCCGCTTTGATAGAAATTTATATATTTATTTTAAATACCACATTCATGTTTCAAATAGATATCCAATGCTAGTGAAATGCCATCAACAAATGTCCAAAAATGCTACTTATCTATCACCAAAGATTCAAAACGATATTATTGAAATTATGGCAGGATGTGTTGGAGATAGTATCGTAAAGGTTTCTTTTTCAGTTCCAATTTAATGCACGAACCTGAAGAACCACAAAATCCAACACGTAGGAAAATAACTAGTTCTAAACTTAAACATTTTGTTGTAATGGAATCAACTTGAAACTTTTCTTCTACTTTATATTTAAAATCTGCGCTTTATGATATAATCGCCATAATATTAACCGCACTGCAACAGTAGTTTAGTGAAAACCGTTTGCTCATCTTTCGTTGGGATTTTGTTGTCTTCCAAGGAAGGCAACAGTGGTCGAAAACTTTCTAAACGGTATTGAATCTCCAAAAATTTGAACAAATACACAGCCCTTCCTAAAAATATTTTATTTTTCAGTTTCTCTCAAATCTAATCAAGAAATTCCAATGTCTTGTAGGCGATGAAATTTCTACATCAGATAGTATAACGCAGAGTGATCTTGGTTTGATCCCCATATATTTCACATCACATACAGCTGTTATATTCTAGAGAGCTTTTGGTGAATCGCAGCCATATTGAATCACCAAACAAATAATGATATAAACATTCTTCTTGCTCAAAGGATCCTAAAAACGTCTACATTTTGGGGACACCATATTCTTAGGAAGTACGTTTGAAATTAACGTTGGATTATCTAAGTAAGTAAGTACGACAGTAGAGAAAATCTGTCCCTGTGTTATAAGTGCAAGAGAAAAGTCACCTTACGGGTACATTTATTCCACATTCTTCATACATCTATATCAATTATCATGTAGGAACAACCTACATCAACATTTCAGTTCCTGTCAAACTTATCGACAAGATAAATTGGCGTATTATTCGAGATACGTACTTAACGTATTCCTAAACTGAAGTGGATGCATGAAGTTACACATGCGTCCACATCAAAAGAATAGTAATTGCAAATATATCTGCTATCACGATTTGCGCTGTTCCCAGGAATATTGCAACATTAGCATCTCTTAATCATAAACTTCATTAAATCCACATTACAAAACCACGTTCGGTATGAACCGCGTTATTTGCCCGCTAATAATGAAGGAAGTTAGGAGCAATTTATATAATTGCAGTTCGTTGCATATCGTAACGAATCTAATTAGTTTTGGTGACATTACAAATGGTAAAACTCGGAACTGCGTTCGACGTAAGTATGTAGTATGTACTACCATCGCCCGATGGAGGGAAAAGAAGGTCAGTGAACGTGGTAAAAAGCAGTGCGTTCCACTGTACTTATTTTACGTCCGTCTTGCTCCTATATTTTATCTTGATAGATAAAATCAGAAAAAGAAATTTGCGATAATCAAATTATTTCTCGCCATTGCGTTGTTATCAAGAATGACGAGAGTTTTATAAATATAAAGGAAGATAATTTAAATATGATTACAATTACTTTCAATAGATAAAATAAGTGCTCGCATCCGACAGTGCTGATTTTCGAAATAAACTCAAAATCAAGATGCCTTCTTCATCTTCTTTTTAAATTAGGACTTATTCTTCTTACTGTCTTATTTCGTTTTTATGCGGTAACTGATCATTAGCCACGCCACGATTTCTGGACCTTTATTAAAGTAAAGATATTTAATTTTGTTTTGTTCGCGATTTTCAATGTGTTGTCGACTGGTATTTCTTTCTACATTCTAGCCTTCAGACGTTTGTTTCATTTTTGGTTGGTTTCGTTGGTGTTTCTATCAACGTGTTTGGATCGATGACTGTTTCAGGTACCCACAATTCCGTTGTTCTTATGAGACGTCCTCATAACTATGTTTTATATTCTTAATCTGTTTATCTTCGTCTTGGTGGGAATTTGGTCTACACATTTGTTCATTCAACGATAACGTAGACAATTTCCAATACATAAGGAATGTAACCTAAATGTTTGTAGTAGTTTGACACCAATCACTATATTCCTGACCGTATCGAAAATGTTTGTGAAAATCGAAGTAAAACAGTAGGGGATATATTCGTTACTGCAATAAAACGGCGAAGAAACTGTTCAATACAAATAAACTAGAACCTAATAGTGATAAAACATAAAATCTGGTTTCTATAAACCATCCAGTGAAACTTATACTATGATATTTTTTGTCTGACTTCAGATGATGAACGAATGTTATCTAAGTATATTGATAAACTTTCTATGAAATCAACATGTTGAACTTTTGTAGTGAAGAGGCCCAAAATGATTGATGACGTGTTAAATTTATCACGTAACCAAGTTAGCATAGTCTTCAGCTCTTCATTTCCATCCTTCTAGGGAAGGTCAACAAGGGGCAATAGAATGTTTGTACACTCTGAAACGAATAAACTGACAAACGACTCCCGTTGAAATGTTTCAACAAAGAGAAGGAATACTATCGTTGTTTCTTTTTACATGCTATAAGTACTAATGATATTCTCAGGCACACAAGAATAAATTCCATCAAAATAGGGAGAGCAGTAACTATCCTAACAGGTTGATTCTTCGACCACCAGGGATAAGCTGACAAGTGAAGAAATTGTCAAATGTAACGCAATGTTGCAATATATGCTGCTTAACTCAAGAACTCCAGTACACTGTTTTCGACCAATTCGTAGTTGGCGTACTAAGGATTTGGACCACTCACATCACCATATGGATTGAAGTTGTACATGAAACGATCAGATAAACAAAATACCCAATATCTGAACCCAAATTGGATTGAATTTGATGATTTTTTCACCACGACTGGCGGCCACAATATGCGTTCTTCGTCGATCGATATATTGCGTGCAAACACACCAAAGTGGGGGAGTTTTTCTCATCAAATTATTCAATAGTGTCACTTTGACGTGGAAATGATGGAAAGAGAACAAATTGCGATCATTACAGAGAATAGAATAGAATAACAGAACATATACAAAACAAATATGGAGATGAACAAGCATCATACCAAAAGGATGAACAAACAATAGATAATATTTTCATTCTGAGAAATCTAATCGAAAGAAAAATGGAAGAAGGAGACGAACTACACCTAACGTTCATAGTTCTAAAATCAGCGTTTGACACAGTAGATAGGAAAATTATGGGAGAGTTGCAAGTACCTCAAAAACTAATCAAAGTGACTGAAAGTATATATAGCACAGTTAGTGGTAGAGTACAATTAAGAGGACCAAGATCAGAGACGTTTATAATGGAGAACGGGCTCAAACAAGGTGATATCTAGGAACTATCTTTATCGAGGATGGAAAGCTGAACGCGGAAATGAAAAGCGAGCAAGTAAGGCCAATAAAATTTGTTACATACTAAACAATATAATATTTAAAAAGAAAGAGATAACAAGAACAACAAAACTACTAGTATATAATTCACAATCAGTCACAACATCTACACTACTTTATGGAAGCAAAACATGGGTGATAATCCGGAAACATGAAAGCACAATCAACGCTATTAAAATGAAACAATTGAAACCGATTGCAGGCAAAACAAAGAGGTACAAAATAAGAACTCGAAATATAAGAGAAAAACTGAAGCAAGAACCAATAATAACAAAAATAAATAAAAGACGGTTTGGACACATAAATAGGATGCAACCAACAAAACTGATAACAAGAGTAATGGAAACGAAAAGACGCAAGTAAAGAAGAAAGGCCCGAGATAGGAAGAAAACGATAGACCAGATAGCGGAATTAGGAAAAAGAAAGGGGGTTACAATATAGGAGTTGAAAAAGAAGACAATGGATCGGATGATACGGAAGAAATGGATATGAGGTAACAAAGACTAAGCCACATCCAACGCCCAGCACGGACAAAGGATTTTGAAAAGAAGGAAACATATTTTTCCCAAAAAAAAAAAAACGAAAAAAATAGTCAGCGAAAGTTGCCTCCTGTAATTCAGGTAAAACGAAATCGCCGAATTAACTCAAACCGAAAATGATATACGCGAATAAAAGTCCAATCTATTATATTTGGTACGTGTACAGGTGATTCCGTTTTCCGGCTCGTCTACAAAAATTCGAAAAAGTAAATCGTCGAAAAATTGGCAACTTAACGGAAATGGGTTAAGGGTAATTGTTTTAGTTTTACCCTCATTCGGTTTTCAATCATTTTTCATATATCATCAGGTTACTGACGACTTTCATTTCCTGTGATCCTTGCCGTTGGACCTATTTTGTACTTTTCTTTCTTTATCCTTTACGGTCTATTTTACTAATATTCCCAGCCCATTTATACTTGTTTCTTATTGTTAGCAGAGCTCTGGCAATACATATATTCCGTTTCAGGTCACTGCCTAATTCATTTTATAGATACCTTGTTTTTGTGGTAATGATACGTTACTGATCTAATTTAATCCATGTCGCATTCAGAAATTGTTGATATTTATTTACAACTTATAGTCAACATCAAGAAATATGTTTCGAATCACATAAACTCTATTGCCCATTATCCCTACCGATATCATCATTTATCATAACTAATTTATTCCATTATATTCTTTCAATTTCCGTAACATCATCCCATTATTGACAAAAATCTAAATGTGCGTGCAATGCTCGTACAAAACGAATCAATCGCTTTACCAAAATGTTTGGTATTTTCTTTGAACTTAATCGGCTTAGGTCCTTACCATGGTTTATCCAAGTATTCTTACCTACAATTTTTACCATCAATAGTGGCAACTTTAAACATTTTGTGCTTTGTTAGCTCCAGCGTTTTGTACGGAGCACTTTTGATAAAATTTGGAAATCTCGAAGCTATAGGTATGATTGTA
Source organism: Chrysina gloriosa (assembly GCA_038088585.1). NCBI lineage: Eukaryota > Metazoa > Arthropoda > Insecta > Coleoptera > Scarabaeidae > Chrysina > Chrysina gloriosa. The sequence continues at coordinate 11,805,518 of CM076090.1, read as the reverse complement.
ATTATAACCGTGTGGATACAAAATTACTTCTTACTTTCTTCGTAGTAAAATTTCACAGATTTTTTTTCGCTTTCCTCCTTTTCGTTTGCTTTGTCGTAACTGTCTCGAAGAAATGGAACAACCTAACTAAGAGGTGGAACTATTGCAAGTCATCGCAGTTGATGACGTCTAGGAAGAGAATTTATGAAGTATTTGGAATATTTGGTATAAATATAGGCAAGAAATTTGGCAAATCACATTTCGTAGCATAATTGTCAGTAAATGGTTTTTAGTTGAACAATGTTTTGTAATGAAAGCTATGGCAGATGAGGTCATCAACGTAGAAGGATCATTCTCAATCGAGGGATTATTTAAAGTGGAAAATCTCAATCTTCATGCGTGGTTACCGCATTCGTTGATTTTAGATGTAGTGCTTCATGTATGTATATTTTATTATATGAAGTTAAATTTCAGTCACTAGTTGTTAGTCACCTCAGCATATCTATACATCTTCAAGGGATCCGAATTAAATAATTAATACCCATTCGCCTTCTTCAGCTGTTCTCAATCATCATCATTCTGGAATATTCATTAGTAAACGCTTTTCTGGTATTACTTCTTGTGGAATTTAATTCGAAGCTCACGTATTTCAGTTTTACGATCGATAAACGCTTGAGTACGTCTACAGCTACTGGCGCAGAATGTAATAAGTTTATTAAGGTAAGAATAAGCTATAAATTATTCGTCGCTAATAATAAAATTGTTTACAGGCGAATGCCGAAACTTATTGGTCGTTTGCTAGAAAGGATTATAATAAATTGTGCGATCTGTTTGAAGCTCTCAACGATTTTTGCTCGCATACCATATTTTTATACATTCTTCCATCCATTACTAATGCTTTTATAATGATCATGTTAATTATAAGGTAAAATTGATCTTAGCACTTGGCGTACCAAGCTGGTCTTGTTTTACTGATTTCAATGTTAGATTTATTAATCATAAAAGAGATACGTAAGCGATCCACCTAATAATATAGAATTTCCAATCTATAATTTTCAAGCATAAATTTGGTTGTTAAAATATTCGTTGCGTGTAACGTCTTCACCATTAACTTCATTTTACGAATTACATTTTTTCTAAATTAGTGGATCGATTTCATTTACGTCATATTACATAAAAACAAGGAGAAATGTTATATTTCCGTCAACAAACCTCTAATTACAATAGAAGAAATTAGATTCAAAATTGACAACAGAATAGTCAAATATTGCAACAAGTTGAACTCAAAAATTTATCATATGATTGAGAACAAACTGATTCTACATAACATTTTTATGATTTCAGTGATTTCGAAGGGTCAGCTCAACTCGGCCGTAATGCCATATTCGGTCTGATTTGTGAAGTTCTACGCACAAGAACCATGTTAATCACCGCCTCCGATATATTCGAAAATCATAAAAGAATTGCGCGTGTAATGTACAGTAAAATTACATCTAGCGACTACAATAACCAGGTTATTTAATATTTTTGAAACAGATCTTCCTTGTTAACGACTATAAAATTTATAAATTTGCAGAGCTTATATTTACTGAGGCAAATAAATCTCAGGAAGATGTGCATTAAAGTGTTTGGAACGTTCACGCTAACTCGTGAATTCATTTTCGTTGTGAGTATTTTGATACTTAAGTGTTCTGATATATCGGAAATATTATCACTGTAACATTTGTAGGTTTTCGCAACAATAGTATCTTATAGCGCTATTCTACTCCAGTTGATCCCCTATCTATTATCCTTAATTGCCTTTAAAGATGAGGAGGAATTGAAACGTGCGAGATCGTCCCAGGGTTTTTAGAAATATATTGTGCATCTTATAGTAGTATAGATATTCGATTAGATGGCTGTTTGGAATATTAGCTTATGCCAGTGAACAATTTCTTTCAGGGCAGATGAAAACTCGGCCGCTTAAGATATTTTAATCCCTAATATTCGGAGAGGTATATTAATACTATACATATGTAAATTCGGTCGGGAAGGTAATTTTATGATTCCCGCTGCTTACTGAGAAGCAATTTCCGTAATTGCATATAACTGTAAATTTACTTATTTCGACCGGTAAGATCTTCCTATATTATTATTTGAAATGCTTTAAATGACACCATCTTTATTTTCTTCAAATACTATAAAATAGTGGAATTGCTTAAACTAAAGCGTTTTAGTTGGGTATTCTATCGTTACATTCGCGCTGAATGGCATCTTAATATTAACCATCCATCTGACCTAACTTGGAACTTCTTTTTCACTCCTAGAGCCGGCGTGGGAATATCTTACACCCTTTGGTCTTCTGGTGAGACTGCCTCGTTCTCGTAGTCTGGGGGCGAAGATGAAATTGGTTACTGATGTACTAACGGGGGATGAAGATTGTTTTACCTGTAACAAATACAAAAAATAAAAATCTCAAAGATAAATATATATACGTGGAGATTCTTTGGTGAGAATTGATGGTCGTCGATGGACCTGCGGAGTTGCCTTACTCCAGATTGTCTGTTAGACGACATCATCCACCTTTTTAATAGTATTAAATATTACACCTAATACTAATGAGCATACAGTCCTTAACACTTTGCTTTGTTAATTTTGAGAAATCATTACACCATATGCTATGGAGAGCCACTAGAAAACTTAAGAGGCCAACTATGCCCATATCACCAAGAAAATCAGATCAACGGTGGGCAAAAACAGATGAGGAAAAAGCAGAAGTGTATGCCAATCATTTGTCTTAAGAATTCACTCCAAGACCATCTGACTTAAATGTAACCGATTATAATATTCGATCTTTTCTGTGTGATAGCTGACATGGTGGCCACCATGTCATCTATCACCACAAATCAACCCCATCACATCAGCGGAAGTTTCTCCAGTCATAAAGACAACTAGTGATCATAAAGCGCCAGGTTACGACTTCATAGTCAGTCAAATATTGAAACACTTACCAAGGAAGACACTTGTTCCATTAATAACGATTTACAATGCGATGATAAGACCATGTTGTTTTCCTATACAATGAAAACACGGTCATATCATCCTTGTACCTAAACCTGGAAAACTTCCCCATGAACCTGCATCATGCTGACCGATAAGTCTGTTGCCAATCATGGCAAAAATCTTCGAAAAGTTCATCCTCAAAGAGGGTTAAAAATATAACAGAAGAAATTATTGCAGAACACCAGTTTGGATTTCGGGAAAATCACTCACCTATATAACAATGTAATAGAATTGTCCACAAAAACATGGAGAACTTTGAAGAAAAGAAGGTATGTGTAGCTGTTTTCCTTGATATCCAACAAGCGCTTGCCAATGTACGGCTTGAAAGGTTATTATATAAACTGAAAGAAAAACTAACAGATCAACTATACTTAATAATTAAGTCATACCTCTTTGAAAGATCCTTTCAGTTCAAAATCAACAACAATACCTCGACATACCAAACTATTCAATCAGGTGTACCCCAGGGTAGCGTGCTTGGACCACTTTTCTATTTACTTTATACCGCAGACGTGCCGAAAACAAACGTAACTCACATAGCAACGTTTGCTGACCACACAGCTAGCCTTGCAATTAACGAATATCCCATAATCGCCTCTAACAACTTACATGATCATATAATCCATTTTGACTGTTGTATGAACAAATCGAGAATCAATGTTAATAGCAACAAATTGACGCAAATAACATTTACCACAAGACGGACCCTATACCCACAAATAACAATAAATAATGCAGCAATTCTGGTTAAATCTCTTGTTAAATACTTGAGAATGCACCTTGACCAAAAATTCACATGGCAGGTACACATAAAGGCGAAAAAGCAGCAACTGACACTGAAAGCTGGGCAAATGAATTGGCTAATAGGCAGAAGGTCCCAGTTAACAATTGAAGATCCCTTAGTAAATCAACTGCTAATTCTATACGCAGATAGAGGACTTAGGGGGCACTGCCCAGAAGATATACCTAGTAACCGTCAATGGACGATATGTTACTGGCTTCTAAACTTCTTGGTGAAAGGGAAAAAAGAAAAGTCAGAAACGTGACCAGTACAGAAGTTCGTCATTACAGTGCGGATAACCAACCTCGTTGGTGATAAAGATGGAGATCTGGGCCTTGCTGGCCCGATTGAAACGGCATAGGTTAAAGTTCAAGAATTTAGTAACAAGGCGTCGCTCTCCAATTATAGAACTGAATCACATCTGAATGTCTGGAGTCAGAGAGACCCTCTAGCTTCTGTAGTAGATGAATCGAGGTTATCAGAAACGGAGTTATAGCCACCTTACAGCTTACAGTGACAATCAACTGGGATTTCCAACCAACCGAACACAGCAACCTAAAGACTAAGTCGGCTTCTACCTTCGAAAATACGATAGTTCTCAAAAATAAAACTTAGCTTCCTACTAGTCCTCTACTCGTATATACTAGTTCTCTATTAGATTATACTAGCTCACACTAGTTATACTAGCCTACACTAGTTATATCTGCCTACACTAGCTATACCAGTCTACACTAGTTCCCTATAACAACGTGAAAGACAAAAATGACGACATCATAATTAATTATTAAGAAAGGCTCACCTTCAAATAAGGGAAAAGCAAATGCTTAACGTGGACGATTAGCTCAAACAGCAAAATAGGGGAAGCAAAACTTCCAGTTTTACATAACAGTACTATTACAGTTTCCAGATTCGAATTTCCGTGTATATCCTCGACAAACGACACTTAAAAGCGAAAACAGAATAATTTATTCACGGTAACCGATCTGTTCAACTCAACGTTACAAACAGAATGCCGTATCGAGTATTATTGGATCAGAAATTACGAAGGCGGGGCACCATCTACATCAAACATAGAAGGGAGAGGTCACGGGTAACACACTGTGGCAAATTGGCCGTAACATTATGACAAACCGGAACTGCGATATTGACCCGTAGCAGGTGTTCAAGTTCCTGTCAAGCCGCCGTTAACTTATTTACTTATTACTCTTTCATTATAAGTAGATTATAAATAAGCAGTTAATTAATATAAAAAAATATTTTATGAAAAGATATTGAATTGAGTGAATGTACTATAAAACCAAAACCACATGAAATTATTCATGAATTGTTTCCTAGTGGTTTGATCTGATGTAAATAGTGTATTTAGATATAAAAATTGAATATTGTATTTCTTAAAAAGGAAGGATAACAAAGCAGAAAGCAATTTGATAGCATGACGAGTGTGATGACATGTGTTGATAAAAACTGGTCCATTTCATTTTAGTATTTTCAATATTCATTGTCGGAATTTAAGTGTATTCGAATAACTTTATTAAATAAATTGCTTCTAATAGTTTTGTATCTGATTGGTATGTGTTTTTAAGCATTTTAATTTTTAAACGAGTTCAATCTTGAACAAATGATAGTGAATGTACTTATAAAAAGATGGATCGACCCCCTCAGTAACGCCACTGCTGCCTTATATATAGGAATTTTTGGAGTGTTAGGTTTTTCTTCCTAGACACCATCTAGACACTAACCAAAGTAAATAAATGTGGTTTATAGGAATCAACGATTTTAAACTTGTTGCAAGCGATTTTGCTGAAGCGTTTAATTATAAAGCAAGTAAAATTTAGCATTATTGATTTCATATTATTTTTTTCAATTGAGGTTAGTATATCGTATTATTTTGTGTGTTAAAGATGACAAAAAAATTTGGTGTGAGTATGGTTGAGCTACAAAAACTCCACCAATTTCAGTTGTTTGATGCAAAGAAGAACTAAGGCAGTTGCAAACCGAATTGTCATAGGAAATATGCAGACAGTCGTATTGTGATATCTAAAAAAAACCATTTTGAAACTACAGCAGGAGAAAAATCAGATAATATTAAAATTTAAAATAGACATTTATTGTATTGGATCCACCTTACGCCTAGGTTTTAGAAATAGTAATCTGAAAGAACGTTTTCTAGAAGCTTTGGGAGAGGTGGAGGAAGATTATGAAAGGTGAGACAATTCAAAACAATTAAACTGTTTTCTGACACTTGTTTTATTCTTGCAGCGATATATCCAGCAACGGTCCTACACCACCACCTTCAAACGATTCATCCTCAGAAGTTTCAAATTCACTTGCCAAGAATTTAGAGACTGATTGATTAAATGATATTTTTATATAATTTCAATAATTTAGTATTAATAAAATAAAATGTGGATAACTGCATATAACGACCTAATTAAATCACATAGGTAAACCTAATTAGTCTGGAGTTGCGGTCTGCGATTGAGAAAGCTTAATTCTCCTCACAGATTATGGGCATATGCATATTGTGCTTACTTTGTAAACTTTTGCACAATTACTTGATAGCGGCCCATTAACACACTTAATTTAATTAGGTCGTGATATAGAGATTCATTCATTCAAGATTTTAGCTCTTGAAAATAGTTTACTACTAAGATAGTTGTAAACCAAATTACTATAGCAAACATGCAGTTTATCAGATTCGTCCAATTAATTTCGGAAATTGACACTAGAAATCAAATGAGTATGCATTGATTGTCAAAATATTGTTATTGACGACAGTCGTATTGCGATTTCTAAAAAAACCATTTTGAAAATAGAGCGGGAGAATAATCAGATAAGATTGAAATTTAAAACATCCATTTATGGTATTGGACCTACCTTACACCTAGCTTTTATAAATAATAATCTGGAAAAACGCTTTCTAGAAGATTTGGGAGAGATGGTTGAAGAAAATTATGAAAGGTGAGACAATTCTAAACAATTAAACTCTTTTTCTGACACTTGTTTTATTCTTGCAGTGATATATCCAGCAAAGGTCCTATACCACCACCTTCAGACAATTCCTCGTTGGAAGTTTCAAATTCACCTGCCGAGAATTCAGAGACTGTAGATTGATTAAAAGATGAAGAATATTTTTTTATAATTTCAATAATATTTTAGTATTAATAAAATAAAATGTGGATAACTCCCATAAAATGAGCCAATTAAATCGCATAGCTATGACTAATCGATTTCAACAACTAGCAAATAATGTCAATACCGATGAAAATAATCCCATAAATGAAAACAAAGAACCAAAACCTCCACCAGTATTCATTTATGGAGTTCTAATTTAGAAAGCTATGATAGATAGCTTAGCACAAGTGACTCCTGAAGAAACTTTATACACTCTATAACTTATACACACTATATTCTTGAATATAACTAATCCTGTTTGGTAAATTTGAGTGCATTAAAATGTACTGGGTATTAGAAGCTTCAGCGAATTTCGTCCATTTCATTTCCCATTCTATCATCTGCCTTTTATGATAAGATACTACATTACAAACTGGAATCGGGATTTTTGTCGTATCATTATACGGATGTTTTGCGAGATGGTCTGCTGCTTCATTACCTTCGATACCACAATGACTTTTGACTCAAATGAAATTGATTTCACATCCTCTGGTGTGTGATCAGAATAGTGAAGAAATGATATTAAATATAATCGCGTGCTTTACCACCGGAATACTTACTATTCCTGATGGCAAGTAAAACAGCTTGATAGTCGGAAAAAATTGTTGCAGATACAAGTTTAGAGGGTTCAGTGAATTCCACCGCTTTCGAAATGGCCAGAGCTTCAGCAGTAAACGTGGTGGCAATGTGGTTCAATTTATATGATTCCTGAAAAGTGGATGTAGAAAGCGCATCCTATGGCATTCCCAGTTTTGGAGCCATCTGTAAATACCTGGGTGAAAATCTCATTTCCAAAAAAGATTTTATGTAATTATCACACAATACTGGATGCATTTGATATAATCATTTGGAATATACTGTAGATATTGAAAGCGGATTCAAATTGGAAGGCTGATGTATTTCTTAAAGGAGAAAATTCATTAAAAGACATTAAAGGCGCAAACCTATAAGTAGTTATGTTTACAAAGGAAGGATCATCTACAACTTTTTCTGCTTCTTTAAATATAGATTTGTGGAAGACATAGTTACTTTTATTTGTTTTTGTGTTTGGTAGGTAGCCCATTTTTTGGATAGAGAATCATGGTCAAAGGATTTACAATGAAAGCATTTGCTGGTTATCTTTTGACATTCTCCTTTATGCTCATTACCGCATAGTATACATTTTTTTCGCTTTAGATTGTTTACTTCTATGACCATATCTAAGACAGTTGTAGCATTGAACTACGGGCTGAATATATGGTTGGACTTCAAATCTAACACTATGTAAACTTATCAAGGAATCCTATTCCCCGAAAATGATAAAAAAACAGTTTGTCTAGGCGCATACATAGTTTTACCGTCAACCTCAACTATGCGATTCAGCCTTTGTATATGTAGAACTTTAACATCTGATACAATTGCATTGAGGAGATAATCCTCATTGCAATTGAAACAAAATGTATCTACGTGTCTAATAATACCCTTTTTATTACTAAGAATTTCGGAATAAAAGCTAGTAAATCATCGTCCAATAAATATTGATTGTTAACAAGCATATTCCCAATGGAGCTCGTTCGTATTTAAGCTTATCTTAATGATGTTAGTAATAGAATTTTTAATATTTGGGATATTATGCTACTAGTGTCCTACTCTTAACGGGTGAAGTTTCCCAAATTCTTTTCTTTAAATATAAATCCAATACCGATCTGTATCGGTGGTATTATTATGTTTAACAGAGAAATCGATATATTTTCGTAGTTCTATATCGCTTTTTTGAGAAGTTTTTGTCTGATTCACATTTTTTTCGTCTGTTTCCATTTTCGGGTTATTTAAAGTACGCTATCACTATCAACACTTCTTTTTGAAGATAATTAAGAAATGATTCCGTAGTTTGTAGCAAAGGAGATTCTTCCCCCTCACCGTACTGTCCATTGTCCATGACGACAGCGTAAAATAAATATACTTCTTAATACGAAAAGTCAAAAAAGAAGATAGAAAAAAGGAGGGTAACAAACATACATATGAAAAAACGCATGAGAGAGAAACTTAACCATTTCTAATCTAATATCTAGCGAATAATAATACAAACTTAAATTAAGAAATAAATCTAAACTTATCTCAGTAGAGGACCGCAGTGGACCTTAACACCATGAGAGTTACACTTGAACTGTGAAGTCTTCTTCTATATGGAAGATTTGTTCTTGAACTATGGGCTTCCGACAACGATTGACTGTGAGAGGAGCATGTTTTAGTTCTCAGCGATTTCGCAGATGCATGAACGTGAAGGGAGTACAAACCGTTTATATTTCATCTAGACATCCCCGCGGGAATAGTATGGTAGAAAGAATAAACCGCATCCTAATTTCAGTAATCGAAGCTGAGATGCAGAGTGAATGACAATGGGATCAAAGTTTGAAAAAGGTGCAGAATGATATCAATATATCTATCAACAAAAGAACGAGACAAACTCCGTATAAGATGTTAATGGGGTATAACTCTATCATTGAGAATGTGAAATTTAATACCTTGGTATGCAACGACGAGAAATTCGATGGGAATGCCAGATTGAACATGATGATATATCAAACCGAATATAAAAGATATTTTGGACATCAATATGAAATTGGTGAGGTAGTTGTCGTAAAGGATCTAGTCCAACAAATTGGTGACAGCACAAAACTACAGTTAAAATATAGAGAGCCTTATGTACCAATGCGTTAGCCTCCGACACTTATCGAATAAAACAATTACTAAATGAGCGCAGGGGCATCACTACTGTTCATCTATCACAAATGAAGACGTATTGTAACCAAAACGAGAAAGAGGAGGAGAAACAAAATAGAGAGATGGAAATGGAGGATGAGGAAGAAGAAGAAAATAAGAGAAATGTGCAGGACGCGAGATCAGAGAGGAGATAAGGAAGGAGGAAGAAGCGCGAACACAGTAAACTATTGTCGAAAGCCAAGATCTTAATAAAACTAAAATCTGGGTGACTCGCCTTATAACGACCTAATTAAATTAAGTACGTTAATGGTCAGCTACCAAGCAACAGTGCAACAACTTACTAAGCAAACACAATTTGCATATACCAATAATCCGTGAGGAAAATTAAGCTTTGCCAATCGCAGACCGCAACTACAGACTAATTAGTTTCGTCCTTATTGGGACTCATAGATAGTAAATCGGTCTGCAATTGACAAATTATAATCCTCCAGATGATGCGTCGATAACTTATAGAGATAGATTATTGGCACATGCAAATTATGTTTACTTAGTAAGTTTTTGCACATTTACTTGGTAGCTGGCCATTAACATACCTAATTTTATTAGGTCGTTATAAAGGGAGTCAGTCATCTAGATTGTATTTTTATTAATAGAACTATTGGGAGGCCCACTAAATACAAAGGTCTTGCTAGTTTGTATTTACACGGAATCTTTAGTTTAGTCTATTTAGTTTCTTTTTTTCAAATAAATTCCGATTCAGGTTTATTCTCATCAGTCATATAGACGATATTTTTTTAACATGGGCGTGTCATAGGCCGTATTCAATTGATTACCCATCTGCATTAGCTGTAATCAATTGTGAATCGATGTAATAATAATAATAATAATAATCAAAGTGCATTAAATTGATTTCTCTGTGCATTACACGTAATCAAATTTGAAATCAATTCAACATTTGGCAATATATTTTAAATTCGGTCTTGTAGAATCAATTCGCGTTCTTTTACTAGGTGTGTGTGAATATCAATTCTACGATCAATATTTAGGTACACATTCACGGACAATTAAAAACAACAAATATTTATTATGCAACTAAACAACCTAATTTCGTATTATTACGCAACAAATTTCTGAAAGACCGCTTTATTCGCTTTGATGCTGCTGAATCATCGAGTACAGCACATGATTTTCCACAATCAATACCATTTGCGCACGAAAGAAGAAATTAGTAGGACAATAGAGATAACTGAAAATCGACGCTTCTAGAATTCAATTCTGGCGGTCTGCATTTGCACACGATACTAAATTTACCTATATAACAGGCTCCGCCTACCACTTACCTTCAAAATTGTACAGTGAGTGCTTTTAATCGAGATAAAGTGTGGACATCTAGTATCGAGATACAACAGTATGGACAGCGAACAAGGTAAGAGAATACGTTTTTATTATAAAGTTGCTACTAACATCGAGATGCCATTTATGGAAAATAAATTGATAATTTTTAGTTATTTTTAAGAGTTATTGCTAATTCTTTTTCATCATCTACCACTATGTGGGTCAGCAATCTCTAGATTCATTTTTTTAAATTTATTTTCTTGATTTAAATCGACATAATTTATTCCAAAACGTATCTTTCTCTACCATCCATTTTCAAATCACCCAAGCAATATTTTGACTGTTTTGTGCAATATGGTGTAACATCCGTTTGGTATTGCGCCTACCTCAAAATGATTCGCTAACGTTTACGAGTTTAATCATCTACCTTTGATGGAAACCATTTAACGCTTTATTTCTAATTCGCAGCCAAAGTTGTTCCCACGTTAGGAAATCTAACGGGGAGATCTCCAAATATCGACCCAAATTCAAAACCGCTGCAAATGTGAAGACTGCTGTTGCAAAGACAACTCCATCTGTGAAGGATGTATCTGCGAAAACTGCTGCTGCGCAAAAATTGAGCCACTCAAGAATTACAAGAAGTGTTGCGGTTACAAATGTAAATGCAAATGCTGTGAAAGCAACTATAATTGTGGAAGACACCGATATTGCGAATACGAACATTGTATCTGCGTCAGCCGCGAAACGAATGAAGAAAAACGTAACTGCGCTTGTCAAAATTCTGGAAACTGTGAAAAAGGAAATTGTAAATGCGAACTAACTGGTGCAGAAGGTAAGACTACCAATGATTGCTGCCAAAGAAATTGTAGTTGCCATTCTGAAGATTGTAACTGCGTATGCGATACCTGTTCTGTCGTTCAAAAGAAGTCACTTGAAAGTAAAGAAGATAATTGCAAATGTAAAGATTGTGGATGCTCGCGTAGCGAGGACGAAGCAGCCAAAGAGAAAAAATGCTGTTGTAACGATGATTGTAGTTGCGTACGGTGTACCTGTAGAGGTAATTGCAAATGCAAAAACTGTAGCTGCCTACAAAGAAATTGCAAATGCGAAATCTGTTCTGGCATCCAAAGCGAATCATCTGAAAATGGATGCTGTTGCAAGAATGATCGTACGTGCCAGAATTGCAAATGTGGAAGTTGTGCTTGCTCAACTAATACGGAAGATGAAGCGACGAAAAAGAAAATGTGTTTTTGCAAGAATGGTTGCGCTCACGCAAAAGGTAGTCCTTGCAAATCAAATGACGACAAGTGTGACTGCACTGGTAATTGCAACTGTGAACAACGTAACTGCGTGCAAAGGAATTGTACAGATGGAAATTGCAAATGCGGACGCTGTTCTTGCATAGAGAGACAATCCTCTGATAATAATTGCGATTGCAAAGATGACTGCAAGTGCCAAAATTGCAAATGTGACGATTGTGCTTACGTAACTTTTTCGAAAGATGAATCAACGAAAAAGGCAAGTTGCTACTGCAAGAATGGTTGCTCTTGCGTAAAAGCTAGTTCTTCCATAGCTGACAAAGACAAATATACTTGTGGAGATAATTGCAAGTGTGAAGACTGTAGCTGCATTCGAAGAACTTGCATATGTCAAGAAAACAAGTCATCTGAAAAGAAATGCTGTTGCAAGGATGACTGTCAGTGCAAAAATTGCATATGCAATGATTGCGTCTGCGCAACTGGTGTTGAAGATGAATCAACGAAAGAGGAGACTTGTTGCTGCAAGAATGGTTGCTCTTGCGTAAAAGCTAGTTCTTCCATAGCTGACAAAGACAAATGTACTTGTGGAGATAATTGCAAGTGTGAAGCGTGTAGCTGCGTTAAAAGAACTTGCGTATGTAAAGAGAGCAAGTCATCTGCAAAGAAATGCTGTTCCAAAGATGACTGTCAGTGTCAAAACTGCATATGCGATGATTGCTTCTGCGCAACTGGTAAGAAATATGAATCACCGAAAAAGGTAACTTGCTGCTGCAAGAATGGTTGCTCTTGCGTAAAAGCTTGCTCTTCCATATCTGAGAAAGACAAATGTACTAGTGGAGATAATTGCAATTGTGAAGAATGTGACTGCGCACGAAGAAGGAGAAATTGCAAATGCGAAACCTGTCTTTGTATAGAAGGCGGGTCATCCGAAGGTAAATGTTGTTGCAAAGATGATTGTAAATGCCAACATTGCGAATGTGAAGGCTGTGCTTGCCTACACGATGCAGTTGATATATCCGTAATAGAGACGGGATGTTGTTGCAAAGATGGTTGCACTTGCGTAGATTGTAGTTCTTGCAAATCCGACAAGGTCGAATGCGTCTGCGGTGATAATTGCAAATGCAATTGTGGACAAGTGGATTGCCAATGCGAAGGCTGTTCTTGCGTACGAAGCAAATTAGATGAAAATGAGTGCTGCTGCGGAAAGGCAAACTGTAACTGCTCCAACGATAAAGATTGCGCTAAATCTGAAGCCTTAGAAGTTAGCTAATCCTGTTGCGAAGAAAATTTCCTGTAGATCAATGTAGAAATGGAATTGGTAGCAATATACCATGTTTAGAAATAACCAAGAAATTGGGGGAACAAGTATTATATTGAGATGAATTATAATTTACTTATTGTTATTCTAATACTGATGATATATTTTAATCACATTGTACTATTTTTATTCTTCTTTTTCTTTCACATTATCCTTCTGCCCGTGTAGGGCGTCGGATCATTGTTCTATTTCATTATTGTAATGTGTATACCAAATAAATGTACCTACGTATATTTCAATAGATATTAACCTGTTAATGGTATCTATTTGTTAACAAGCAGCAATGTTAGCAGCTAAGGAAAGATTTAAAGTCTAATACGTAAAATGTTATGGAAGAAAGGAGGGCGAACATGCTATAAGCATAGAAGTTCATATTTTCAATCTAGTACTTTGCCAAAATTTCGACTTGTAGCAGACTTGATATTGATTCCAACATTAACTTGACAGTTCTTTCCAACTCACTTCATAAAATAAACGATGACGAAGAATACAGTTTATATAATGTTTTGCGCTGATATTTGTGCACATTATATTGTACGTATTGAAATTGTACTATGTCTTGGTACTGTTTTTCCTTGTGTTGATATCCCTTAGCCTCTGGGACTGATCGAACACAGGTTTCTCAGTTAAAAGTTGAAAATGTATAAAAAGATTACCAAAATGAAGCATTTGTACCTCGATACCACACTTTAGCAGCTAAGGAAAGATTTAAAGTCTATGATGGAGCTTTTTAGAAAGAAAGGATGGTGAAACAACTATCAGTATTGAAGCTGACATTTCCAATCTTGTACTTTATCAACATTTTTTCCAGCAGAACTAACGTTGATTCCGGCGATAAACCGACAATTCTGTTTACTTCGTTTTATAGGAGATATGATGGTGATTAATAAGATGGTGGTGACATGATCAATAAAACTACTTATGTAATGTTTCCCTGATTATTGTCCATATTATATTATTACGTATTGAAATTCAGCCTTGGCACTGATTCTCTGTGCTAATAACTGCTAATAGATCATAGGTGTCTCATCATAAAAGACAAATGGGACGAATATAAATGAAATACAAAGCATGATTATTTATGTAGTGGAAGAAAAATCATAACGTTTGTATAATTTGATATATCCTGCAAGGGTTAAAAAAATGACAAGAAAATGACGCTTTCCTTTCTTCGTGTTTTTCCATAGATGGCAACTCGGTGTTAAAGGTAAGTATTATCGTATCTACACGTTTCCTTAGTTTCTCGGTTGAAAAATTGGTTTATTGAAATATCTCCTTGCGAATATAACTTCAACCTGTTCTTTAGTTCATTGACATATAAAGGGTTTTCCAGTAAGAACCGTCGCTTTTAATTTGGCGTTGTTTTTCATGTGTGAAATTAGCACCAATTCTTTGACATTTTAGTTGTAAAAACTATACGGTTAACAAAAATGGAAGAATATACGCTTAAACAATAGATTGAAATGGTGAAAATTTACTATAAACACGGTAGAAATTTCGCAGAAACAGTTTGTTAAGCTTGCACTGCGTTCGGACGTAATAAGAACCTGCTTGCTCAACCATTCTGGATTTAGTTCAATTAAAAACGTGACCGCGGTAGCTGCAGAAAACACTGGTTTGTCCATTTCAAGACGTTCACAAAAATTGAGGCATATCACAAATCAGTTTGAACCGTAATTTACACAAAGATGTTGGTCTAAAGCCTTACAAAGTTCAGCTAACACAGAAATAACAGCAGACCATGGATAACGCTGTACGTTAGCTGGGTGCTAGAAATGCAAGAAAACGACTCCCTTTTGTTAAAAAAATCATTCTGAGCCACATGCGAGGCCCATTTTCACCCTGATGGGTACGTTAACGAACAAAATTGTCGCATTTGGAGCCCCAAAAACCCCAGTAAAATAATGGAAAAATCACTCTAACCAAAACGACTGACAATTTGGTGCGCTTTTTGGCTTGAAGTTGATGGTTTGTGCATGGATGATCTTTATTTTCAACAGGAGGGCGCTGCATCCCACACAAGTCGTGAAACAATCACGTTATTGCATTCAAAATTTGCAGGACGTGTGATTTCTCGAAATGGAAACTTCTACTCGTCGCCAAAAACCTACGATTTAAATCCGTTATATTTCCTTGGGGCTGCGTGAAGGGTAAGATCTACGCAAATGCTCCAACAAAAATTGAACAGCTAAAAGACAATAGCAGACCAGAAATTTGTTGAAGTTCAGAAATGTGTGAAATTGCGATAAAAAATTTCCTCAAAAGAATAGAAATTTGTAAGGAAAGCCTAGGCGAACATTTAATAAGATTGATTTGAGTGAAAAGGCTTTAGGATTTCTGGGAACTTCGTCATCAATGACTAATACATAAAATTGATTTTGTCTAGTTTACAGTTATTGATAGAGTGTGCACGAATATAGGTACCAATATCTTTGCTTATTTTAAGTTTTTACCTTCGTCATTGTCTTGTCTACTACCGGTGATAAAAGAAACACGGTTTAAGCTTGCTCACAGAAAAAGATCTATGGACAAAAACAGATGACGTAGGTAAAAAACTCTAAATAGACAAAGACGGTTCGTACTAGGTAAATGATGTTTGCAATAAACTTTAGCACAAATAATTTGCAAAAGCATTTTATTGATGGATAAGATATAATTATGATTCAATAATGATTACAATGTCTTGCCATACTATGGATAATATAAAAGGAGCACCATTTAAAAAGACATCTATTTCGTATTTCAATTTATCAAAAATATAGATATTAATATAGAAATTTAGCAATCACAGGAACATTCGCATTTATACTTCACTCCGTCTTCCGTTTGGATTTTCTGAGCCGCTTCGAGGGTGCAATTGCAATCGCAGACGCAGGTCCCACAATTACCACTTCTACAGGTGCAAACGCATTCGCAATCAGGTTTTCCCTCCGGTGTTTCTAATCCGCAAACTAAAATTTTCGTGCAGGTTCCATCTTCATTTTTCTTGCATGAGAGTGTTTGACCTAAGCAAAAATTAAGTAGTGGTGAATACTGTTTACCAAATATATTTTGAGACGAGCCTTATACATTTCGTTTAAACATGTTGAAATTAGTTTGCGACATCAAAGCAATGGGTAAATTATTATATAATTTCCACCCCAAGGATAGATTTCTTAAAAAAATCGTTTCATTGGAAGGTGGTAATAAATATCCTAAATCAAGAACCAGTTATGCACAGGTCTAGCGAAGAAGTACGGCTTATATTTGTAGACGAAACATAATATGTACTTTGTATATACAACAGTCGTTAAAGGTTAAGATATAACTTTTGAAAACCAGTCTGCACAAGTCGTGATATGACAAATTGAATACAATGCATGACGCATGTTTTGTATAACAAAAAAGGGCGATCACTTCCACTGCTTGGACCTCAATAAACAATACCAAATGATATTTGGTATTGTTTGGAATGAAAAATTGCAAAAATAAAATGTTCTAAAGGAAGCCATTTTTAAGTTGAATAATACATAATAGGCCTTACATAAGTCGCTGCAGAGACTATCTATTTGGGCCTGTCATTTTAAATTCTCATCAATCATAAATAGAGTTGCTTAGTTTGCGCCGGTAGCCAGTGGTGGGCGCATACAAGTTTACACTTAAAATAAAACCTTGGTCGTTTTCGCGATGTAGGTACATTTTTAAAACAAACGTAGAACTAGCAACTCTAATCATTAATGACTGAGAATGCAAAGTATTGGCCTCATTAACTACAATGGAATAATCTGAACAAGTAATTACAAAACAATATCATTAGCATAGGTCATTCACGAATACTAAAAGGAAAGTGGGACCTAACACATACCCTGCTGGTACTCCTTTTGTTAAGGGTTTTGACATTTAAATGGTACTTCTCTGTTACGCCCGGTTATAAAGAAAAAAATATTGCAGATAAGGACGATTAAATGGCAAAAATAGACAAGAAATCCAATAAACGAATTCGAATGTGTTCTTACCATTTCTGGACGACATTTGTTGTTATAAGTTATCAAACAAGCCGTTGTGCGAAACTGAAGACCAGTGGGTTTAAACAAGATTTTAAATACATAAAATTTCGCGCCGTGTCATATATGTATGTGTACACATAATTGGTGTCGTGCGAAAAACAAGGAACTGCTGTACATTATAGTCTAATCCTTCCGTGTGAAACAGTCGGGTAACATTTCCGTATTTTTATCAAAATTCCACCTTTCTTCTAGCAGAAGTGATGTTAATTCCAGCAATCACTGGACAACACTTTTCAACTCGCTTCATAGAAGAAATGACGGTGAATGAGCCTGCGACACAAAGTCCATATTTCTGCACCTATCCGCAGTTTCAAATTCGAGAGGGAATTCACTTCGAAATGATGTTACCTGAAGTTATTTTTAGGTCCTTTGATACAAAAAAATATGTAAACTGACAATATGGGTTTTGACTTGGCCAAAATTTAGATTTAATATGAAACAATGAAATTTATGACTTCCTAACATCCAAATTCTAATAATATGCATACATACATATATGTAACATAATAGAGTTAAAAAGCGATGTATAAGTTTTCTTTTTTAACTAACACTTGCATTGTAATTGCTATAGTTTGAACTTGACTAATTAGTCACAAAACTATTTTTCAATTTGCTTGTTGATACCTACGCATTCATTAAGTGAAAAGAATAATGCAAACGACTATAAAAAGACACAAGGTTACGAACGTCCGAATGCTAGTTGATGCTAGTCCACTATTTCACACGGGACGACGACGTAGCGGTTCATTGAGGAGATTCCGTCGTATGTTATTCGCACGGCACCAATGTGTACGTACGACACGGCACGAAATTTATGTATATAAAATCTTGTTTATATCCACTGGTCCCCAGTTTCGCACAACGGTTTGTTTCAATAACGTAATATTCTTGTAGCGATTACAAAGTATATAAGTTATAACTAAAATGTCGTGCAAAAAGGGTAAGAATACTTTCGAATTTGTGTGCTACCAATTCACTTATCGTACTTATTCTTAATTTTTACCATTTAATTATCTTTTTCTTCCTATATCAATTATTTATCTTTTCTGTGTGTAATTGGCATGCATAGTTAATGCGCCCATGAAACAAACCAAGTCGGTTTATCGATGTGAAATGGACCACCGTTATCTTGTATGTCCATTGTTGTACATAGTTTACAATAAGGCCAAAATAGTATTATTGCTATATCAAATATTCATTTTATTTTGTGTAATTTAATTTTAACCCAGTCGGATCATTGTGCTGAAATGTACCAACGCGCCAATTTGTAAGTCTCACGGAATACAATGTTTCAAACAGATCTTGATACTGCGATACAGAATTAACAACTTGGATATATTTTAATTTCGTACTTGCTTTGCTCCCTCGAACCATTGTTTTAAGTTATTAAAACTGAAGAGCTGTTAGCCTTCATCCTTATAAGAAGACACAAGGTGCGTTTGCTAGGCGCCATCGATGTATGGCCCTATAATCTCAGTGTGTTTTACGGTTTTAATCGATGTATAATGTTTGTTTCAAACGATTTTTAGTTAGTTTCACCACTAATTAATTTTTCTTAGGTCAAACACCCTCATGTAAGCAAAATGAAGATGGAACCTGCACGAAAGTTGTAATCTACGAAATAGAAACACCGGAGGGAAAATGTGATTGCGAATGTGTTTGTACCTGTAGAAATGGTAATTGTGGGAGCTGCGTCTGCGATTGCAAGTGCACCCTCGAAACAGCCCAGAAAATCCAAACGGAAGACGGAGTGAAGTATAAATGCGAATGTTCTTGTGATTGCTAAATTTTAATAATCACTTCTATATCTTCCATTCCTCGAAATGCAAACTATGTCTTTCTAATTGGTGCTTCTTTTATATTATGAAACATTATTAAAATACATTGTAATCATTATTGAATCATAACTTCTTATACATATATTATTCATCAATAAAATGCTTCTGCAAACTCATTGTGTTCTACTTTATTTTTATCATATTAGTACCTACTACGAAACCTAAAAATCATTAGTATATTTGGGTACGATTTTTATGAAATAATTATCAGCTACGCGAAAACAATTTTGTGCAATTAGTTATTGGTAAAGAAGTTTCCACAAACCCAGATGCCTTTTCACTAAAAATAAAATAAATTGCACTATATACGTCAATCAACTAAGGAGTAAGTTAAAATGCTCACCAGCAAGTATTTAACTAAACGATTTTTTCCAACTGAGAAACTAGGAAAGCTTGTGGTTTACAATGAACTTAAATAAAACGATGACCCTTATAATTGAGAAGAAACGCATAGGAAGGACAGCGTTTTCTTCTTAATTTAAAGAGATGTCCAACTGAAATTTAAGGAAATATTAACAGACCAAAGACTGCATACACGGTTAGAAATTTAGTCAAAATTGTAGAATAAATGATAGTAGCGGCAACGAAACCATCACGACTAACCAGACGAAAGGGAAACCGACATAAAAAGTATTATTTAAATGTATATAAAGTAAAAGGCAAGACAAAATCAAAAGAAACAAAAGAGAAATCATAAGCACACGATTAGATGAAAATATTTCTTATGCATTGTTACCCTTATATCTTTGAAATTATACTAATTCTTTGTTAACTAGCAACTCGTCGACGATTTCGAAAAATTCAAATATCCTTCTAGCCGTGATTATGGTTTCTTTTCGAATCGTGCTGTTAATACTGCCCTATTCGGCTTTAAGGAGCAGATTTGTGTAGTTAGACACATATTTATCAGATCTGGTCTTATCGTCGATATTTCGGAAGCGTTTCTTTATGAAAATCATGGTGTTCTATAAGTTACAGATGTATGGTATTTGCTTTGTTCTTTGGTAATGTGCAAAGGCAATCATATCTCTTTAGTTTCCTTTAGGATTAGTATACCGCCAGCAGTTACACTGGAACAGCCATGTTAATGTAGGTACACTAACGATTTTGCTAAAAATGATAATATAATTTACTACGTATGGCATTATTGTGCTCAATGGCCTACCAGTTCTACAAATATTAATAGAAAAGGTGAAAAGATGAAAAGAAAATGACTGTGTCGGTTTTACAACAGCAGTGGCAAAATAACAGAAGGAACTCGAAAACTATGACAATAACGTACATAAACCACGCTGTGACCGCAATGGTATAAATTCTTCGCACTCATTTGTGCAGTACTGCCAATATAAAGTCCATTTGTGTACAGCGCGAATTTTAAACTGGCCACAATCATTTAGAATGGCTCGATATATTATACACTATATTATTGTTTACTATTATTTTTATTCTTCTTTCAAAAGATACAGAACGATAAGGTAAATGCCTATTATCTGTGTTGCTGGTTTGCGCAAGGTATTAGCATGTAAAACGTATTACTTATATGTGGATCCTCGTATATTCCATTTCATTGCACGCTGCACTACTCCAATGAATTTCGCCCGTATATTTCAGTGCACACGGCACTAATCTATACACAAAGTGTCGACAATGATAATGTAGGTTTCTATATGTGTTAGTTAGTAAATATTAGCGCTTCTATTGACTAAAATAAGTGTTTATAATAATTTTCGATTACTCGAACACGTAAGGCATATCACAGAATATATTATTAATGTCGTCCTTCGGTTGATTTCTGAACGTACGTACTTGTATGTTCTGCTAGTTTTTTTAATTTTCCTCGAACATACATTTTGTTGCTTTTGAGAAAATTTTTATCAAAATATTATTAAATTGGAGATTACTAGGCAGTTGCAGAATTCGGAAAGGTGTGAAAGAATTAAAAAGAACGAATTTATGTATTGTTCACTTTTGCACACGTTCCCAACACAGAAATTTTAAGGATTTATATGTACTTTTATAACGTAAACAAGCGTAAAGTGTTATAGCGGATATATAAAGAATGGCTTAAAGGGATATACCTATGTGGTTAATTAAATGAATTAAATGAACTGACATATCTTCTACTCCTTTATTAGGTTTAAATATGCTTCCCTGGTGGACTTATTATTTCTAGGTTTCGTCATCAGTAGAGTTGCTCAATTTGCGCCAATAGTACTACAACTATCTAAAACGACTGTACCAGAATAGTAACATTGCGCTATACGAATACAGATGGCGTCATACTATACATCCAGGTTCAATGTATAGTATGAAGCCAGCCGCTTTACAGCAGTTGCTGATAACATTTTTGCCCTATTTAGAATTACTACTCTATGTTTAATTAATTAATTGATCACTTCATTTTATAATCAAAACGAATAATAACAACTTGCAGAGTTCCATACTTCCATACTTTCCAATACTTCCAATTACTATGCTGCTCAGTACTGTGGTGATAAAAAACCAAAGAAATCGACGATAAAAGTGAGGAATATTTGTTCTGTGATACTAAATTTATCCCAAAAGAAGCTTCACTAGTATATCATCAACGCATACCAGAAACATCTTTCTCTTAAATAATAAATAATATGGTATGTAAAGGGCAACCTCATCTATTTATTCCATTATTTCTACCATGCCCTAATCGTTTCACACCCCGGACGAACGTATAGCTGGTCGAGTAGATATTTGATTAAGGGGCCTAAAGGTGATAATTTTACCTGGATCCTGGGGAGATGAGCAGAGTTAAGTAAAGGATATGAAATTATAGGTTTATCCGCGCTTAAGCCAGCGTACTCTTTTATCCACAGATAAAATTAATAAATTAAGTTATCTGCATGTTGATCACAAACAGTATATATTTTATCTCAGATATTGTATCATAGATTGTATATGTTGCTATTACTTAAGTTTTGAACACAGATGGCGGCAATCGGATCATTTTTAGTTTATATATAGTTTTATTGGTAAACACCGGCTTTAGATATATACGGATGTGGATAAACAATTTTCTTGAATTAAAATGTTTTATAATTAATAGATTCCCAGATTAACCAATTGGGAATTGTACCATCTTAATTAATATTTCTTTTCATTTTATTTTGTGCACATTGTGGAAACATAATCATTACACTGTATGCCCTGAGCTTATAATTGCTTACCGTATATGACAATTGATTTCAACTTGTAGCTTTTAAAAATCACAATTCATCGCCTGCAGATACATATACAATAACAAAGAAAATTGTCAGGATTTCTGCCTAATTTTTATAGAAACCTCGTCCCCACAGGAAGATCACAGAATTAATTAAATAACTTCAACATATTTATTTACAAAATAATATATAATACAAAAAACTATGGTATACAGAAACAAAAACTCATCTGGTAATGACTCGAATCCGCCGAATATAAATAGGTATTCTGTTAGGTACTTGATATTTGGTATAAAACGTTAACTTCGACATAAATTACGATTCCCTAACTAAACTAAGGTATCTAACAATTCTTTGGTAAAATGCGCCCTGTACGGCAAATATTTCTCCTTCTCCTTCCGGCTACTACTCACGCTTTGCGAATACAGCAGCGCCTGCAACATTTCAGACTCCTTATCTTCGTTCACTAGATCTTTATGGAGGCTTTCCAAAAATAATCTCCGGTTGTCCAACATCTCTTTAGTTTCCTCCATCACGACTTCGTTATGTTGCATTTCGCATGCACCTTTCGCCATTTCCTTTCTCATACTTACGAGCGCCTTCGTCGTTTCCTCCGTCGTCGATTTCGTCTTGTCGTATTTTTTGATGTTAGCGTGTAATCTCACCAGACATTCCTCTTCTTTTAATAGTTTTTGTTAATTTTATTGATCATTTCGAATAATTCTAGTTGTTCCTTGATCGTTGCTTCGCTAACGGTGGAATTTGTGTCGTCGTCTTTCAAATCTTTATGGAATTCTTCGGACGATGGGGAAAATCTGTCCAGGGGATTCTGAAAAAAGAATACATTGTTTAAAACGATTTAAGATAATGTACGAGTCATGTTCTTTAAGTAGATATCGTTTTGATGTAAAAGAACAATTTTTGAATAATTTTATTTTTATAATAAAGCCAATACCGTGCTGCAATGATTGGAAAATCAGGCGGCAGATTTCTATGGGGATGGAATTCGGGAAGCTGGTTGTATGATGTAACAAGTAATTAATATTGGTGGAATTTATGTTGAAACGTAGATTAAGGCTTTCTTATAAACATAAAATTGTTGAAAAAATACCCCTTGTGTTCTCTTTATATCAAATCGATACTTATTTGGAAAACTTATCTCGTATATTGCTCACAAAATTACTAAAATGTATATATATTTCGTGTCGTGGGTTGCCTCGGCCACATTCTACGCCAAATAAAAGAGAAAATTTCAATTTAGCAGATTTTACTTGAGATAGAACGATGGCAAAGGTAACCCGCAAGATACAAAATTACTGATTCAATAATCCTTGTTGTATTCAGTTCACTGAAAAAATCTACAATTTCTTGAGCCCTACAGCATTACATAGCAGTATATACTAGTACACAAATTTATTTGCTTCATTCTGGAGAAGAAACAAATTGATTTTGAAACGTAGGAAAGATGTTTCATTAATATCCTAGCGATATCACGAAGGTTCTAGGACGAAGATATGGGGAATGGAAATAAGAGAATCCAGTATTCATACTTGTATGTTACTTACTTCTGTCGAGCAGCCAGGCTTACTATGGTTGCACTGCTCACTATCTCCTTCGGTAACAACTCCACTATCGCTATTCTTATCGGCTATGGTTTGTTCGAGATCATTTTCAGGATCCACAGCTTCCGAGAGTCCCTTCAGGTAAGTTTCAAGCAGGTAATTACTACCGTGCTTGCGCGTCCTAGTCCTGTGCGTCTTATCCTCCAAAAATCCTATTTGATGTTCGCTGTGCCTGTAAATACCCAAATTTCGACAATCAATGACATGAAAAAAGCAACTCCTATTTTTAACGACACTTTTGCGGCTTATCATCAAAGATTAAATATTTTAACGAAATACGTTAGTGAATAGCAAAATAATGTTATATATTGAATTAAATATTTTGCTAGATGAGCGAAGCCTTACTTATGGTAGAGGCACAGATGTTAAGTTTGATTATGTGGCGATGAATAAAATTTTAACTAAACTGACGTTCGTCATTATTTAAACGCTTTAGAAAAAATTAAATTAGTGTAGCCATTAAACAGCTGGTTGATATGCGATGATACAGCGTGAGAAAGAAGTTGCATCGACGATTTTCTAGGATTCCATATGTCGCTTTTGATTCTGGACAATGAACGTAAAAAGACATGCGCCTTTACTTCTGGAAATGTTGAATTGTGTACGTGTAAGATTTCTCCGTATGTGCATATACGCGTATTTCAAGTGTTTCCTTTCTGGTGCAAAGAATAAAAAAATGCAATAAAAATTAATATGTTTCTCTTCCTCCTTCGTCTTAGATCATTTTGAAGAAGACGTCGTAAATACTTCGAGATTCAAACTACGATTTTGTTAGCGAAGAACGACAACAAGATATCTACATTCGTCTTCCGTTCCTGTCGACGGACGAAAGCACGGGGATCGTGTTTGTCGGCGCTCAGAGAAATCGCGAAACAAACTCAATTAACCTAAACTACTAGAATTTATATGAATAATACATATCTCGCTGTCACCGTATTTTTCATTCCGTTGACATAAATCAGAAGTGCTGAGCAAATTAATGAATGAAAAATCGCACTAAAGAGTAAAATAATCACACTCTAGACGCCAGCTTCTTATTATTCATCTTTCTTTACTGATCTTTTTCCTTACGCAACGCGCCGTCGTAATGGATCATTATCTCTGACATATATAGAATCCGTAGAGTGGCGATATAAATTATTGATGTACAAAAGTAACTGCCATTAGCACGCAAAATGTGCGTATATTGTATGGGGAATATTAATGGGCGTCTGTCGTCTCCATTTGTAAAAGTTACATAGCGCATAATTAGCTTACTTCTATTTTGTAATTAACTAGTGCTAGATAGAAGAAGGAATGTGTTTTGATCTTGAGATACATCATTGTAACATGAAAATTGAATTTAGCGCTATATATCTGCAGCAGTACTGAAAAGTAGTAAGTGTCATTACAATGAAAATAAGTACAATATTTATATCGTTTCTACGACTATATCCTTGATTTATAATATAATAACATAATAAAGATCTTTATTCTCAAGAAAAAAAGTGTGTATAATATCAAAGCATAAATTACAAAAATAATGAAAACTCAAGGCGAAGTTCGCAAGTTTATGTGGATAAACTTGCTCTTCCACATAGACTTTAGTTGGTAGTACAAAAAGTAAGAACTAATGCCTACCCTAAATATATTGTGCAAAAGCACATTTTTAATGTAATCCTTAAAGCAGGTATGGGCAACGTCCGGCCTGCGGACCACATGCGGCCCTCGAGTAAGGTTTGTCCGGCCCGCTACTGAATTCTTTCTTTGCATATTAGCATGGCCCGTCTAAACTTAATTCATAATGAATCATAAGGATATTACAAAAATGTATATTTTTCAAGATTACTCACAGCATAAAACTTCTACAAAAAAGGTTGCCCATGCCTGCCTTAAAGGATGGAACAGAAGTGTTGTTTAGGGAAATGGGAGTTGCTGTTTATCTAGTAGAAACTTCTTGAGATAAGTATTAAAGGCCGTGTTGGAGATTATCCTAACACTAGGTGCGAGGGAATTATAAATCTTATATATATATTATATGAAAAAGACCGTTCGTACAAAGAAGACTTATATGACGGTGGGATCATTTCCTTTGGGATTTCCTTTTGAATTTAATCATTTGGAAACCCCGACGAGATTTTGGACCCGCCGGTCTTAGAACTTAAATATTTTATTCATATCTCCATATACGAGGGATGTTCCGAACGTTCTAGGAATTTGCCTCTAGTTTAAATGCTTAAATGTTATAGGTCACGCTATCGATCAGACACAAGCCTTGACCCGTTAACACAGCCATGCCGTATAATATTGTCTAGTATACTTTAGCTATTTGACTGATACAAGCGCTTTTCCGTATAGCTACTAAATCATTTTCTTTTGATTTAACGACGGTGTCAAATATTCAGTTATCGTCCAATGTCTGTAAGGTATATTTGATCGGTTTGCAGAATATAAACGTACAGTGTATCGATGGGCGGATTATTTTAATTCTGGCAGATGACCACTAGAAGATGATCTGCACAGTGGACGGCTGAGCACCTCTCTAAACGAAAGAAACGCTGCTGCCGCGAAGAACTTACCGAAAGATGATAGGCGAATAATTGTTCGTGAAGTTAATGTTGTATGGGAATAAGACCACTCGACTCCAACGTGGTTGAAATCAGAACAAAAATTCAACAGGTCTGATACATGCTGTCAACTTTAAAACCGGTTAGCTACGCCGAGTTAGAAGATCTTCTACTTATTATTTTAGAGTTACGAGTTAAAAACAAAAGAGAAAGGATACAAGTACAGATGTTTATGGTGATAAAACAGATTATTAATATATTGCATAAAAATAATTCTCCAAAAATAATGTAAACATATGAGAAAAGACACTTTCAATTTTAAATTTTGTTGATGATGATTAATAAGTTAATCACATACATACACGTACCGCAATTTTCTCAGTTGCCTTCTGATGACTTCGCCCTGCGCCAGTACCAATTTTAGCAGTTCTTCGGTGCTAGACGGTTGTTTTTCGTTTTGGAGCGCGTTCAACCGTTTCGGATGGATCGTCTTCCACGCGCTCCTATCCGACCACGTACTCGAATCCGACCTGTGCCTGGACCGTCGCGTTAGGGCGATGGCGCGATCGTTTTTATCCTCCTCAACGAAATCTTTACCTGCACCGACGAATTAGTACACCCTAAATGGAAATTGTTGATTTGCATTTTATATGAGGGAATTCCAGAAACATTCGATCGGTCGGGTAATTTGTTTCGATTTGATTGATGTGAAGGTAAAATTGCGCTTGCATTTTAATCGAATGTTTCCCGCGGTTTTCCCTTAATAAATTACGATATCGGAGAGTTTCATTTAATACCTCTTACTGACCTCTGGTTGGGCTCTACCCCACGCGTTCCATATGTCTAAAATACTTGAATTTGAGTCGAGCGGTTGTTCTACGCCTCTCCATCTTTCCGTTATGTGGTACTGTTCTGCTGTAGCCACGTGTCTACCCTGCAAGAAAAAGGACAGGTTTTCAAGAATTAATAAAGCATTTATTAAAAGTATGTACATATACAGTGATGTGCTATAAAATAGGCCCGTATATTCGTTGACTGTATTGATTTTTTGTTGATCATTTCCCATACGAACACTATTGCGTCATATCAAGCTACACCTTAGTATTTTGAATATCAGCATCAATATGCTGATAGCTGTGGAAACGGGTGTGTGTGTGTAAAATAGAGTCAAATGGAAAAACGTAATTCTTTACAACGCAAAAGTTATAAATTAAAAGTTAAATTATATTTACAATTATAGGTGGGTATAGCTTCTTATTATTATCGTTTTGAAGTAACTTTAGGAATTAAATATAATTTAGGCTTTAGAAGCACAATAGATCAACGTGGTCGTAGTGCAAAGGGCCATTTTGGGCCAGATGCCACCTCATTACATAGGCTTTAGAATAGGAAGAGTCCAAGCACTGCAGTCCCACGTTTAGGAAAATAATAAAAAATCTTAGTAAAGACGTTAAAATCAGAGGCAAATAGCCGAAATAGTTGGGTGTTCCAAAAGAGATGGTCGAAAATGCCATTAAATTTAAGATAAAACCAAGAAGTAGAGGAAGAAATCCTAAAATAGCAGCAACATTGGCGAATCTTGTGCCACTTTAAGAAAGACCCTTTTCTGACGTCTTAAGAGCTTAAAAGAACAATATTGCTTCGATAATGACACTTTAACAATACGAAAAATGTCGATAAAAAGCAAATTACAGGCAAACGTTGCTCGACAAGTACTATATCTGCCAATATCAAATATAAAAAATGATAGCAATTCGCCCAGGATAGTGTCGAGTGACCAGTGAGCAAGTGGTGAAATATTCCCTGGTCGAATGAAACCAAAGTTAATTTATTTCACTCCAATCGAAGCAGTCTTTCTATACGAAGATTTGCAACAACGAATTTTCCCACCAATACAGCATAAAAGACAACAAAACATGGGGGCGAGATCATAATGTTATGGAGATGTTATGTCAAGGATTGATGATGTCGATTTCCAGTACATAAATATACTTAATGTCACTATAATAATGTCGCAGTTTTAAGCTGATCTGTACAGTAGTCAGCCTTAAATCTTATAGAGAGGCAAAAATCCACCTAATAAGAATGAGCTATAGAGATTTGTAAAGGTCGCATGAGAGAATATTCCTAGTACGACATGTCAAAAACTGATGGCTTCAATACCCAGACGTTGCTTTGCTGTTATCAAAAATAAAAGCTACTCCACTAAGAATTAGTCGCGTAAACCATCCCAACCGTTGAACTGTTAAAGTGTCCTGCTTTAAACGTGGCGTGTCCAATTTCTTGTTTAGCTTCTAAAGTCCAGTTTCGAAGGTCCATGTCATGAATGATTTTTCCATCGTCAATGCTATTTCGACATTTTGTATGAACGTATTCTGTAATAAACCGTAGTTTATCTGTAGGGGAACCACCTCTGATAATGCTTTCTTCCCATCTATATAATTGGGGTAGTGATTTCACTTTTTCGATTTTGGTTTTACCACTTTTCTAGTAGTGTACAGCGTTAGTTTTGTCATTCGGGTCAATAACACTGTTTTTGGTATTTGTGCGTGCTTTATTTTATCACGTTTGTTGTTTGATCTTCGCACTTATTCCCCTGAGATACTTCATTTCCATGGCGTCTACTTTGAATTTCGTCTTCTTTTGGTCTCGTATGTATTTCTGATTTATCGGGTGGTCAATATTGTGAACTAAATTGTGGCTTTGTACTCTGCAGATGATCATTCTTTTGTCATATCATACCCATATGTTACTCATTACCATAGTTTTTAGTTTAGTAATCATTTTGTTCATCTATTTATTGAGTTTTGTACGATCCTTTGTTTTGTTCAACTTGAATCAAAACCATCGGTATATAGCAAATGGATGGTCTCTGTCGGGATTTTAAAATATGTCAAAAGTATGAATTGTGTAACTTTAATGCTCCTTTGTAAAGAAGTTAATGTTAAGCTTGTTACCAGCGAACTGCGAAATAGGCCAACAAAAACTTAATACGAGTTAATTGATGAGGAAGATGGATTATTTATCAAATGGTATGATGGAGGTGATATATGTACATATTGAAAGTAAATATATGATTTTAAAATTTGAAGGAAACTGTAAAGAAACGGATAGCAAGTCTTGATAGATAATACAAAAGATATATCAAACGTATCAATGGTTAATAAATACAATTTGGTCCTTTCAACACCTGTCACTCGATGTACACGGAAATTTATATAATGCAGACAAAATTTGTTTTGAAATATTCATTCAACAAACATTTTCTCCTGAGAAACAATGGGAACATTAATTAATTAATGGATACAGAATGCAGGCGTGGCATGCAATACGTTCTTGTAAAGGCTATATATTCTAATAACATTTACCCGAAGACAAATTAAGTTCAAACCAATTACGTACATATGTAATACGTACTTATATTTTATGTACATAAATAATCATGTTTTTCATCTTGAATCCATAATTATGAGAACTAAGATGACAGCACTTATTTTTTTGCCATCTTCTTACAGCTCAATCTCCCAAACGTTGAAAGTAAGTTTTCTCAAAAATTATAAAGGTATAAACGTATAATATTAAGTAATTTGCATAAAACATAGCCGGTAATCGCTTCGAACCACTATAATATTATACGTATATGTACGTATTAAGGAACCCGTACTAATTCCCGTTCCGATCTAGACCAAAACGCACATTTCCCGAACTAAACCTGTTAATTTTTCCGCGCTTTATCGTACACATTAGTCGTCGTTGGTTTTAACGACTTCGCCGAAATATAGCCGTCTTGCGCAGCGACCGCGGCCCAAAACCATATCCTACCATGTAATAAATGATAATATCAATTAATATTTATGTTAGACTAATGCGATTCAAACGCTCCAACGCCGACGACAGATCAAAATAAATCGACGTTTTACGGTCGCGTAAATTACCGCAACGATCGGTGAATTAATATGTCACTTAATTATCGACGAGCCGTTCTCTGCTTTCTGGTCTGCAGATAATGATCTACTAATTATGACTGTAAATTTAGTTCTCTTGGGAATTAGTAAAATATTTTAATTACGCCAGATTTACTTCATTAATGTCGGAGAAGGAAGATATGTTCGCGATGTCTATGGCAGCGAAATATCGATTTAGAAATCATATTAATTGCGTGGGAGACTACGACAACCGTATTTGCTCGACGAGCCAAATAGTCCGTCACATTAGCACATCGACGGCGGGAAATTTGATCATGTGTGCTTCCACCGTCCATAGGGTCCAACATGTCATGGTATTCCATCTGATTCAGATTTTGCCACTTCCCCTGACCGATTTCGTTCGTATCTTATTGCATTTATTACGAAGCAAGTAAGTAGTAAGATCACATAAAAACATCCTACCACATTACCTACAGTAAAATCCGCGAGGTTTATAGCATTATTATGCCCACGCAAAGATATTTAATAAACGCCACGTCATCGTAAGATTCTCCTACATGACTAAGATTGTTTACTTAAGTGAATTGCGGTTTCGGTCAAGGAAATAACCGCGTGCGTCATACTCAATTTTCTCGGGGAATCCGAACGGTATTTTATTAAATTATTACTTACTCTGACCTCTTCGTCCTGTAATAGAACGGTAATAATGTCTTGGCACGTAGTTTCTCCAACAACTCCTGACACCCATCTCTGTTCGCCACGCACCCAAATGGGTAATTCTTCGCCGCTGCTCTCGCTGTCTACGTCTGAATCATCGTCATCGCCCAGAATATTACCAGTGCGTCTTTGCTCCTCCACCCACATCATCGTTACGGTTTCCGTTTTATTTCGCTTATCTGCAAAAAGAAGTTGTGTGTATAAAATATACGAAATTTTCGCTTCGTATTAGGAAGGCATAACTATAACAAAGTATATCTAATATTAGGAAGTGTAGGATCCACACTTGTTTAGAATACGAGAGCAAAAGTGTTCAAAATAGGTTCATCACGTTTATGACCTATGAACAATCCTTCGATATCGTTTGTTTCAGAAAAGAAATGTTCATCTCGACCTGATCGACTTGAGCAACGCGCTATTGCTTTGCATAAATTGCGGTGGTAATGGGAGTAACGTGATTTGCGCATTGACATGGACACTCATTTCATACTGATTTATCTATTTCAGAGCGATGTTAATCTTTAAAGGCGCCCTATTAGGTTCGAATTGCTCAATTACTGGAGAACTAGTGCTAGCGTTAACGAGATGTATTTCTGTAATAAAGTGATAATGAAACCGATGTTTCGCTTACACTTTCGTTTTCGTATTTAGTTTATTGCAGTATGCTTGAACTTTGAAGGAAACTAATGAAGGGATATCCATGCACGATAAAACTGATATTTACAAATAAAGTTTAAATAAAATATTGTTCGTAGTTCTTAAACTTTCAGATATCTTGGAGAATTGGTACAAGTACGTACAACATTAATCTTTGTTAAATGATTCTTCGTCCGATTGTCAATGTGATTTAATCGAATAAGAATAAGAAAACCGTTCAATTTAGAATGGTGGAATTTACGAAGCTCTGACAACATAACGAGTATCTACCCAATTCCCGAAATCTATGGACCAGTCTGCCGAAATAGAAATTGCGAATTTCCCTTATTTGTCTAATAATAATAATAATAGTGCTTTATTGCCCAACAGTAATATAATAAAAAGACAATTCAAAAGCAATAAACACATACAAATCAAAAATGAAGGTACTGTACAAAAAAATAAAGGAAAATATATCTTCACAGTTGCAAACCTCTCTCCCCGATAAATATGTCGCTTCAAACAGTAGAGATGGACCGTTAATTCTATTATTGATTAGCTTAATAGAAAGCTGGCACTACGAATATCTTGACGATCCGCTTTAGAGCTCATGTTATGAAGCTGCAAGAAGACACTGTACGGAGTATTCCGGTCTGGGTAAACATCAGTAGCCTTAAAAGACTCAAAAAGTAAGGCTGAATACGTTCAATTGGCAACACCTGACTTGCATATAATGAGTACTATATTATTTTATTCTTTTATTATATAGGAAACAACGATTTTAACAAAGACTTTCGGCTAAAATATTTCGATAACCTCAGGATAAATTCCATAGTTTTGCAAGCAGAAGCACGCGTTTTGTCAATATGGTCATTAAATGAGAAGCCTGGATCGAAGAAAGCGCACAGATCCTTGACCGAGTTGATCTTATCCAGTTCCAGTCCGTTCATAAAATGTGTAATAATCATAGGTTGAGTTTTCCGAGTAAATGGTATGACATTACATTTGTTGACGTTCAGTCCAAGTTTGTTTGCGATCGATCAATCAACAGCAAGGTTAATACTATGTTGCATATGATTTATATCAGATTGGGAAGAAATCCTGCAGCACAGCTTAACAAGATGACAAGTCATTAATAAAGATAATGAAAAGTACCGGACCAAAATTGGACACCTGCGGTACTTGAGACCATGCTCTTGACTCAAAGGATTAAATCTATTGTAAAAGACACAGTTGAATTGATGACTAACATAGGATTCCATCACACTGCACAAACTAGAGGCAAGGCCAAAATAATTCAGCTTTGGTAATAACATTCTGTGATTAATCTTATCACAAGCGTGGGAGAAGTCCGCATAGACAACGTCCATTTGACCTTGGTTATCCAATGTATTACTTGAGATTGTTGACCGTTGAAGGTCTAGCAATGATTATGATCGTTACTGACAGTCAAGCAGTCATTCATGCGTTGAACTTGCAGACCATCCCTTCAAGAGTGGTCTGGGAATGATTCAAGAAACTTAATTCTTTGGGTAAGTGTACAAATTTGCCAATGTAATGGATCACACTCGAATAGAAAGTAACGAAATTAGCTGATAAATTGGGTGATAAATTAGCTAGGCGAGAGCGATTTAGCCGAATAAGTACACATTTTCCTCGTGAGATACTGAAAGAGGAACAGAAAAAGAGCGATACAGGGGAAGTCACTTTCGGCTGATGAAAGTTTACTTGAGAATTATGAAAGCCAGAGAACTTTTATCAACATATCACAGTAAAAACCAACTACGAATCCAAGCAGGTGTCGTCATAGAGGATTGTAAAGTTTTCTGTAAGAAACCTAAGGTATTTGTGACTGTAATCAATTTTCTCCAGAGCTTAGAAAGTGCGAAAATCATGACGACGAGATCCCACAGAGGAAAAATACAAACCAAAGATTCAAATATGTATATATGTATAATATATCCTTTCATCGGAGTTTTTGTGCAGATTTAGGGCACAGGATTGGATTCATTGAATTCCAAATCTTTCTGTCATTATTGTTATTTATCGATTCTGCGATAGCTCTCCGAATTCTCTTGAAGTTCTTCCACTTCTTTGTGTACAAATTTTTAAATGCGATCTATTCGTTTTTACTCGACATGCCTTTCTTCCTTCTATTTAACCTCCTTATATCGATCACCTCCCTTACAAGCCTGTCCTCATGCGCTTTTTCTGTTGGGGACAAACAAAATACTGGAAATAATCGATAACCACTTCTCGAACAAACACACTTGCAAGAAAGCTTAAGTTTAAAGTGAATCAAGGGTTGACATGTAGATATCTTTAGAGTTATTTATTTAGTAGATATTAGTGGAAATTAAACCTTATACGCCAATTCTACCGCTATTTTCATAAATTCTTTATGGCGTACATTCTTGAAAACTGTTTACACCGTTAAACACATTAACGCCGGTATTCTTGGAAACCATTGGGGATAATTAGGGGAATTTCAGAAGGTTTGTTCAGAAGATTTATTATAGCAATATGAATGAAAATATATGAAATATTTAATTTTTGTCTATCTCAACAACTAGAGCTGATACAAGAAAGAAAATGATATTTTTGGAATTGGAGTTCTTGAAATATTTAAAATCAGATTTTTTGATGCCCCAATTTTTTTCTTGTCGGACTGTGTTATTTATTAATAACACATCTCCCATTGTACTGAGCGCATGGAAACAAAACTGTTTAAATGCGTTCACGTGTTGAATTCGTGGATTATAAATTCAAGGCTGCTTCCGGAAAGATGTACGAAATTGAATACTCTGGATAGGTGTAAAAGGTGTCAATGCAATGGATATCAGATCACACCGGAGTAAATGGCAATGAAAGATAAATTGGCAAGGCAATGGTTATCACCATTCATAAGATCCGAACCCTTTTGCGAAATAAGTAAGCATTTTCTTCGTAAGATTCTAAAAAGGGAAGAAGCGCGAAACACATAAAGTACGGGGCAAGTCTCCACGAGCTGATGGCGGCTAAGAGTCTGCTCAAGAACTATGACCGAGAGGTGGTTGGTAAAAATCAACTACGAATCCTAGCAGTCGTTCTTCTCCGGTCACTGACTGAATGAATACCAACACAGAATAGGTGTAGTGAACAGCAATACTCAAGTACATTTTGTAAGTAGGCAGCTAAGATTCCGCAGCATACTCAAAAAGCGTGCCGTAAATTGCACTAGTTGAGGATCCAATACTTGTGATGCATCCAGATGGAGGTTAATAATTTATCATCACTCAAGATCTTGGATCTTCTGCGGTGGAGAGGGAATTATAGTTCGAGCTAAGCTCAACGCGGAGGCACGGAAGGTGGAATCATACTCTAGACAAGGTAAAGTCCGTCAGTTACCCCATTAAATACTAATATCAATAGCACGAAACGTTAAAAATTTCCCATGCCAACATGCCAATGACCACCTCCCAGAAATATACTGCTTTCAGGCGCGTAGAATGCTAATACATGGCATTTAGAGAAAAACAATACTTCATCAAACCATATCCGTCTACCTAATCGATTATCAACGGCACCCATTCAAGTAAAGTATTAATAACTTACTACCGATCCTTATACAACAAAACGCGTTTTAAATGTTAAACGTGGTTCCTTTGTTTTCAACCACAATTACTCACATCGATCTTAATATTCAGACGACGTGACGGTGTTTAATTTCAAAATTGTCTGCACTTTTCTGTGGTTTTATTTACTTTTCCCATTTCGTCTTTTATTCAGTATTTGGCAGACGGTACCGATATGCAAGCGCATTCATATTGCACTTATGTACACATCGCGTGTGAACGACGGAAAGGAAAAGTTTTTGCGCAACATAAACTACGAAGTTTATAGACGGAGGGATTCTAATTTCGAACGCGGAATTTTTAAATTAGCAATTGGTATGCAGGCGAAACTAAAAGTGCTGGTTTTTATAGTTTTAATATGTAAATCGGGGAACACCTTTTGTACACCTACGCGCGACAATTTCTTTGTCTCGTCTCTTGTAATTAATTTTTCTTTTAGCACCTATCGAAAATCACATTCCTAATGGGGAAAAAATTGCATCGGGACAACTAATGATATAGTAGTATAGCAACGTTTATACTTGTTTATATACAACTTTTTCAACAAATATTAGCTTTTGGGAAACATATTTTGCACCGTATTTGCATAATTTGCAACATTAACCTTTACCTTGAAAATAGTCGTGGCGCAGCGGTGCTTGTAAGCAATAAATTTTATAGAAAAATAGCTAATATAAATATTACGACAAGGTAGTTGACACTAAACCCGTGTTATGTAAAGATGATACCAGTTTAACATATTTTATTTTCGTAGCGTGCGATTTATGTTTGATGAACTCGCGATTGGACGGTAATTTTAGCAATTGTAATGAAGTCAATGTTTGAAAAAGAAATGATTACAAAGTTTTATTCCTTTGACGCACAAGATTATGTGTTATGTACACAGTCGATTCTGTAGTGAAGCGTTACGGAATTATTTCTTCTGTATTATAGTTAGGACAAGGTGAATACAGAAGGACAATTTTCTCAAAATGTTTTCTTTTGGTTTGGGATCTTCTTGTTTTATTTTAGCAGTTTAGTGTAGTTGTTGGAGTACGAAAATATATTAAGCTGTAATCCAGCTTTGTTGATGTGCAAGTTTGGAGACGATTCACGTCCTATGACAAAAACTATATCTGAACAGAGACTAAACCAGGACACTGACTTTTATACTGAATTCTCATATCAAACTCTCCGACAATAACCCAGTAAAATGTTTCGGTATAATACTGGATGGTAAATTGACGTGCGAGGCACACGTAGACACTTGCGCGTCGTTTATCTACGATCATATATGTATGTCCTGAAAGGCTTGACTTATTTGGTGTAGCATTATTGATGGCACACAGAAACGAAATTCTAATCGTACAAAAAACGAGCAATTAGGATAATCACAAATTCAAAGTATAGTACTTCTTGCAAGCCACGGTTTAAACTGCTTGAAATCCTAACATGCACTAATCAATTTATTTTCGAATGCTTAATTTATTACCAACAACACAAGATATGAGCAATTTGTTCAGCCGCATTTCAGGCTTTCTAAAAATATCAATTCTTTTCGATATTTATCCGTGAAGTTCTTTAGCTTGTTGTCCAACGACTGAAGGGTATTGAAAGTAGTCAAAACGTACCTAAAAAATCCATACTATGACATCTGGGAGTTTACTGACAATGCCAGCAAACTGTGATATTTAGCTTGTGTTATAAAAAGACCACGTATGGGAAATGGATAACATCCCTACGACCAATTAACCCTCTTGATCTATACGGTGAGGATTGGTTCGCAGCCGCCTTAATGTGACGTAATTAGTGAGGGTCAATCTGTCTAATCTCTCCGGAGTCTAGTCATAGAAGAAATGATAACTGGTATGCTTCATGTTTCTTGTACTTTGCGTTTCTTAGGATTAACTCTGATGTTAAGTGCAACTCTATTAATTCATATTAATATCAAATGATGTGTTACATTATTAGTATACGTATTTAAATTGTTTTGGAGCGCATCTAGGATCGAAACAATACTATACTGCGCTGTTTATATCTATTTAGTTTTGATTACGTACAATAGAAACAAAACTTTCTTCTATTTCCAGACATACGTTGAGCTATCGCATTCCATCCGCTTTTGTACAAAGTTTTATGCTCACATCCCCTATGCTATCCCCCTCGGATTCAGATGATTAATTGCTTCCCTTTTCGGTATAATTGCCAGTCTTTCGCTCTTCTCATGTTTGTCCTCAGCTGTCTAGTAGGTAATCACCGTCTAGTTGATCTTTACTCATTCGTAATTGATCGATCTCAGTTGACCTATTATCTTCGCTTGTTGTTCCGATTTTATCCCCCAGACTCCTATATTTTTCATAAACGCCTATTTTCCTTGCAGAACACATTGAGTAGCATGAGATCATCGGTGATATCAAACATGTATTCAAATGATGCCATGAAATATCCGCTGATTTTAAAACATTTTTCTCAAATTTGGATATAATAATCCGACTAGTAATACCTATGGCACGTCTGATAGGCTTCTAACCCCAGTTTAATAAAAAAGGGTTTACCCTCTAGGGAACCCGTCCAAGATTGTTCTTTTTCATTGTTTCATAACCATATACATAAGTAGAAGAGTTGATAGGAATATTGATTTATATACCTATTTTTATTCTTATTTTCTTTAAAGCTCATCTTTTATTGAAAAAATTCCTTATAGTCATCGATTTATTGCACTTATTTTAGTAATTGATTCCCTTTCCACATCTCCATTTTCGTACTTTGTGCGTTTTTAGTCTTTAAATATTCGTACTTGATCTAATGATACATTTTCAATTCTTTGGCTTTTTGTCAGGTTCCAATGTTCATTATTTTCAGTTTTCCATGATACATCTTTAGGTTGCATTCAAACGAGTTGTTGTTTCGATATATTGCAAGATACTGTTTGTCCTAAATTTGGTATTAACTATTACTGTTCTTTTTTGGCTAGAAATCATAGTGGGTCGGATTAACTCCCTTTTATTTTTTCCCATTATGTTGTTCATTGAAGTAATGAAAATGTAAAATACTTCTACAGTTCGGCAAATCTCAAAATAACTCTGGCCTCAAAGAGTTTTTTTATGATTTTGCCTACCGCTCAATTGCGCATTCAGCTTTGAGACTTCAAGATAGATCTGTCATGCTATATTTATCTTGATCATACATTTGGTTTAAATTCGGATTTTGTTCAAACTAACCGAGTACAGATATCTCAGCCAACAATCAAACATCGAGTTCCTAGAGCGTTTAAAAATTGGTTTATTGCAATTACCTTCATACAGAACAGGCGGGTAAGAACTTAATATTAGAAGCTTTGCGACTATATATGACTGGTCTTTAAATCACAATTTCAAATTAGAGAGTTTTAGAAGCGACGATCTTCTCTAAGAGTGACTCAAAACTGCACGACTGCAGCAGTCTTCTCTCTGAGAAATTGGGTTGAAGTTCCAAGCCATTATTCCCATCCCAGATGTAAAAATAAGTGCTATAAAAATCAAAGAACAAAGAAAGCTAATTTTTTCATTTTTAAATGATTGTATTAAAGCAATGAAAACGCGATAATCTTTTCTTTCTACTTCTTCTTCTTCTTCGCTGTATCCTCTTGCCAGAAGACCCAAGTAGTCGGCGCCCATCAATGAGTTGCAACAATTTGGAGTACAGCTAAAATCATATCCAAGCAATTTTTTGTGATTTTTGCTTCTCCTGCGCATTCTTCTCCTTCATCTGTGATTGTGTTTGTTGCGACGTCAACGTCTTCTATAATCGGCTACAATCTGCTGCTCCTCTCGATGATATATAAGTTCAATAATGCAATATAATTTAGAAACATAGAGGTTAAGATTGTTGAATTATGGAATGATTACTGAGAAAGCGATATGAAACTTTATTTCCCTCCTACCGAAGCAATCTTAGTAGAAATAAATGGTAAAGTTCCTAAATAGCGCCCTTTATCCTGTTAACAGTTCATACAATCCAGATTGATTTAGACATTATTGTCCATATATAGGATACCAATTAATATTAGTTAGAAATGAGGATCAGTTTTTAATCGCAAAGGAAACATGCAAGTCAAAGCGCCTTAATCATTCAGTTTGTGACAAAGTCTTATAAAGACGCTATATATAGATATTTGAGGAACATCTCCATAAATTTTATTCGTCGAATTTCGGATACGTACATAAGTGCATTGCAGTAAACAAATAAATTTGTCGTTTCTGACATTGATGTGGCTCGTAACGTATTTCATCTGTATATTAATGCTTGTAATTTATCATGTGTCCAAAGTGAACAATGCATTCACGTCTCAGCGTTGGAGCAAGGAACTGGGCAGGGGAAACAGTAAATTGAAGAGTGGCGGATTGGTGGCTTACCTTTATGATATACCGTTTCCAACATCATGATAATGAAATAATTTTAATATGGAAGATATAAAGTAAAGTTGTTTAAAATTTATATCATTGTTGTGGTTATAGAAACGCTAATTACCAAATGCAGCTACGTACGTATGTATGTAGACAAACAAGGAAGCCATAAACCTCTTGCGTCTTAGAAACACACTAATGAATTTACATCCAATCGGAATAGACGCCTAACGTCTCGTGGATTATTATAGTTTCTTCGTCGTACTATTAACATAATTACAAATCGCATCAAGTTACAGTGACTAATCAACCGTAAACGTGGCGACGTAAATGCAGCGCTAATAAAAATGCACCGCTTCGTTTCCTGGCACGTTTTTGCATTACGTTGCCGTTAATAATTTTCTATCAATAACTTTCGAGGAACTAATGGATGTTGATGAATCGCTCATCCTCGGATGATTCATAACCGGCGCGAAATATCCAAGACTTTGCTTCATTGATGAGTTCAATTGACCGCGTTTGAATATCTATTGCTGTATTTATGTTCTTTTTCATAGATTCGGGTGCCACTGCAAAGAAGTAAGTAGTTCTGATTAACGGTTTGAAGTCATCCTTTTTCAATCCATTAAACTTTATTTACTGTCCTGAATAACAGTCGTAGAAACGAATTGCGAATCATTGTTGAAAATATATTTGTAGTCGCGGTTTCATTAATGAGCGGTAGCAAAGTCCATAGAGAATAACTACGTGAAATCAAAATGGAAGTATTAGATGGTTTATTTTGTCAAAATTAGATTTAAAAGACATTGCTGCCTAAGATAGTAAAATTGGTGGTTCCAGAAACGTTTCCATTCGTAGATAAGCTAGATAATAATAACTTATTATTATATGACACCCACAATTTATCGAAATTCCAAATTTCAGCCAATTTCACCTGCCTTCGTATTATATGATGTGAACAGAACCGCATTGTTATTGAACGAGCCAGCTGATCTAAGAAATAAGTATATTTTTAATTACAAACTAATTAACCCCTAATTTTTGTAGAAGACAACAGATAAGAGTTCGCCTATCATTGTCTGTTCTTTTCGCGCTTGCAAATCTGCGCTTTTCTGAGGGTGTGTTCCATAACTGGGTGCGAGATTTCTTGTTGTAAAGTCCGTATTACACGTATCACTTTGTACACTGACATGTGTAATAGGCCCTCGCATATCCAATCTGCAAGCTGACGTACTTTTCTCCTATTATACGCGCCACTTTCCGATGTGCAAGACCACGTCCGAAAGCTAATACGTGATATACAGCTTTAAGACACAAAATTTCGGCTCGAATAGGGATTTATTCAAGTTTTCTGTCGGTTTGGGGACTTCATTTTGCTAGACCTACATCTTTAGCCTATTTTGTAACGCAAAATGAAGACATTTTGAGGATGCTTCTATATCTCTTCTCAGTAATACTTGCAGTGCGCTTATCTTCAATTTCAAAACTGTAGGAACCAGTCATGAATAATTAATTGTAATGTTGCTTCATATCAGGTTTATATAGGTGGTTTAAATGGAATGAAGCTGCCTTTCTGGGAATGGAACGGAATGTGACCAGTGACCAGCCTTGTAGAATGTAGAACAATGGTCAATCTTTCTTCCTCCTAATAAATTCTAGTTTTAGCTGATTGACAAACCATGTGGGTAAAATAGCGACTTACAAGCTAATCTTCTCGGGTAAATATATAATTGTATGTAATTGACGGCAAAATTAGGACATTGCTGGTTATCAACGGGCTGTAATTTAAATTTTAAAAAATAATTTAAAAATAAAACCTGAAAGTATTTGTTGTTGGACAAGTATCGGATCCTTTTATCATAGAATTGTTAAGTTTACAGTTTCGAAATCCAACAAAGGGATTCAGTAAAATCACCAGGAAAGAGTTGCTAAATGAAGGGGAAGCAGCTTTGGAAATTAGATATTTGATGAACATGCCAAACTTCGTAGGTATTAATTTTTTTGGAACATGTTTCTGTATTGCTACGTAGATAGCAGTACATTTTCTGACTTAGAAAAGTGTTTGCAACTGTTGAGCTGTAAATGTTTCCGCTGACTTTAAGAGAAAGAAATGATGGAAAATGTGGTTGTGATCCAAATTTCAATATCTGCTGATGCACTTTCTACAAAAACTTCAATTTCATTGAAAAATTAATATCTATTTCGTTCCCTTCAAATAATTCTTTATTCGAGGGGACACAGACATACATAATAACCTTTTTCCCAGGGTTCAAACGCCTTCGCGTAATATGCTGTGGTATTGCGTTAAGTTCACGCAGCGAATTTATTTTACGTCAGCCATCAAGAGTATCAAAACAATCCTTTTACAGTGACAACTTAAGTCTCGGGCACGAAAAGAAATCAAACGTAGCACATGTGGGGAATGTAATATTTGCAAAATTATGTTAGTTTTGTGGTCAAAAACGCATGCAGAATCAGTGAAGTGTGAGCTGGTGCATTATCATGATGCAAGAGTGAAACCTTGACGTATCACGACTCTATAGTCGAGGGAAACAGGGATCATGACTCTGATTTTTGACTAAAATTGACGTGCTAGTAATGTTCTACGAAGTTTGGGTTGTTGGTAGCGTCGGAAATAGTTTCAGATATTCGATGCGGTCTTATACAACAAAAATCTGTCCGTTTGATGCATCCCATGTAGCTGAGAATCACAAAACCTCAATTTGCGATTCTCAGCTCATGTCGCAGTTTTTCTAAGTACCGCGCCTTTAGCATGATGGACGTGATCGTCCTCAGTTGATACTGATGACTGCTCATGGTGCAAATCATCGGTGTAGCACGTTTCAACTTATTTTAATCTGACTAAATTACGTGTGAACAGATTTATAGCATCTCCTGGGGGTGAGGGCTTAATGAAGCGTAAACACTGTGCGACTACTGCCCGGGGCAATTAAATCTCTTTTAGATTATCGCCTGCTTATAACACTCTCATCTCACACAGTAAATATAAACATAATTAGCTACTCATTACTCAGATTAAAATGAGTTGGAACGAGCTATACCTTCGGGCCTTTTGATAAACGTCATACATCACTCAGAACTTTTGGAGGATTGCATTTTACCCGAACACCTTCATTCGTATTACACGATGTGAATAGCGGTGTATCCTCATTGTCTAAAAAATATTTGCCATCACGTTGTAATGAATATTTATACTGTTTTCCGTAAAAAGGGTGATATGGTGTAAATTTGCGAAATTTAAATATTTGACACCGCATTTTGTAAGAAATGTGACTTTCTGTTTTGTTTTGTTTTTACTAAATACGTGTCTTACAATTAGTGTAAGATGGAAGCTGGTGTAAACCCATGGAAACGTGTTTTTAACCTTATGAAAGTACCTTTCTAATTCTAAGGCGTTTAGGAACCTATCTCGTCAATTTTCGAGCGGAAGCATAAGAGAAGCTTTGTGGATTACATCTAGGGAAGAACTTACACCGATGGTCAAGTTATGTATTTATTACGTATATCTGTTCACGTTCATTAGCCTAATAGCTGGGCAATAAATTGTTAACTTCGTGGAAATGTTTCTGCAATTCTGTCCAAGAAAGTACTTCTAGTAAACTGCACATCTCTAGTAAGTAATCATGTTGAGTTGAGTTGAGATCAACTGCAAAATGTGAAGGTCTTAACGTTTGACTTGTTCTGCCACTACAAGTGAAGAAAAGTCGAAAGTTGTAGGTATGTATATGTACAGTCAGAGAGATTCTTTCAATTTACCTCTTTTAAACCTTTAAGGTGAATTGCAGAACATTTAACAATCAGCTTCTAATTGAAGGTTTTAATGCTCTGTTCATTCCATCAGGAGCTCAAGTTGAACGTGTAGTAAATATTGTGCTATAAAAAGTCTGTAACTAATGGAAATGTGTAGATAGGGAGAAAGCTTTGGTCCTCAATGATATGTAGATCATGTGCCAGTTTAGTTGGAATGACGAGTGTCGATGCTTGCCTTAATTAGTAAGCTAGATACCTTTAAAAGGAGACCCTTGTTAGATTGCTAATGCCAATTTTCTCATTATCAGATAGCAATTTCCGTTTTACGCAGACATTACACATATCTATGGAAAAGCTTTTAGCATACTATCACATATCTTCTTTTCGCAAACTAAGGCTGCCAGTAGGAAAAGCGGACTTGGACTATTTGTTATATGTTCAACATACATACATACATCTGTACGTACGTGCTCGAACGATGTTTATTGACCTAAATTGGAAGGAAGCGCTCCGCATCAACAACAAGTTTGCCGCCACCGTATTACGGGAGCATAAACCCGCTGGCGGCATTAATACTCATTAAATATTGAAACGGTTAATGACTATGCTGTGCTGCATTTGATGATGACTCGGTTACTTTTGCTTTTCCAGTGCTTGCTCGCAGCGTCGCGTCGTCTTCCTTTTTCACTTCTGGTTCTCGTTTTTCCCGTTTATAAA
Source organism: Chrysina gloriosa (assembly GCA_038088585.1). Taxonomy (NCBI): domain Eukaryota; kingdom Metazoa; phylum Arthropoda; class Insecta; order Coleoptera; family Scarabaeidae; genus Chrysina; species Chrysina gloriosa. The sequence continues at coordinate 11,760,936 of CM076090.1, read as the reverse complement.
AGCGGATATAAATATTAAATGAACGCAGGTTATTTACGTACGAGAGGATCTAGTTCACGATGCACATATACATGCATATTATACATTTCTCTACTCCATTCGCACAGTTGGGTTTTCTCGAAGGAATTGTAAATTATGGATGTGTGCACTCCGGGAAATTTGAACAGGGAAATAAATAATGGAAGAAGGGCTTTGCTAATTGGAATCTAGTTTATAATTTCTCAGTTCCTGTCTGTATTTCGAAGCAAAACCAAAGATATACTACATTGAAACTATCTTATTCATCAATAAGTGCAAACATCAAACAAATCGAATCATATTGGTCGTCAGTTTCTGAAAAAATAGGCAAAATATCGAAATACTTTTACCGTTTCGTTTAGTTGCTATGATACGCGCAAAAAATATTACGTGTAATACACGTTGCAACACACTATTTAGTTTCCAAAATATATCTTTTTAGTTGAAAATCGTACTTAATATTAGAAAATGTGCGTCTTCACCACATCAATTGGTTCCGTCTTTTACAACCATCTTTACTGTTCCTACTTTAAATCACCTTGAGAATGAATAGGCATGATTCGGATACAATTACCGGAAGTCTTTATGCTGTTGTTGTTATTAATAAATTCATTGCATCAGCTTTTAACGTCGTGTTAATGATTGTTGATGTACGTATCCATCCATCCATCCATCCAGCACGTATCTTTCTCTATTTTAACGTGTTGTAATGAAACAATTTAGCCATGAGATTTCATAAAAGTGTATGAATAAATTTTGGAGATGTTAAATTCGTTAACGTTAATCCTTCCCTCTTATTAGTACGAACAAGAATCTTTTGCAAGTACAGTTGGTTCACATAGAGTTTCATCTTTTCCCTACAATACAATTAAGAAATCGAAGACGAAGAAATGAGATGGTTGGATGACATACGGAGTGTTGCAAGATTCAATAGTGTTCAATACTGGACGAGTGAGTCTTAAAAAATACTTGCAAAGATCATTTTAAGAGTTTGCGGATACTTTACACTTTGTTCAATAAAGTGAGACATTGTAAAAAATTCTTGTTAATGATCATTAGCCTTGAAAAGCGCATGGGATTTCCTGCGCAAGGTGCATCGGAAATTAAAGTACGCTCCATAAGAGCCTCCTAATTCCAGTCCCCCAATACCTGGTAAACTACATCATTATTTCTCAAGCGAAAAGATCGCTTTCTGGTGAACTAGTCATAACCATCAAACTCAAGCAATGCATGTTGAAATGGATGCTTCAGATGCAAAGTTCTTATCAGATAGAAACTTCTAAATAAAACTTGGGAAAGATTTAGTATGAAAATGAAAGAAAACCCACACAATTTTCGCTCCGCTAAACTTTTTCTTAGGTTTCATGACTTTTTCATTGTAATTTTACGTTAAAATACCTAGAACTTTAATCAATAATTTGGAACTTAAATGTCGAAAACTATAGCGTGTCATCAATGAGGTTTATTGTGAGACAAAGGAATCTTTAGTTTGCTTTCATGAAGATTTTGATGCTGATTTGAAAACCTACTCTGAACTACAGATGCCAATTTTCAACTAACAATAGGAAGTGGTGTTCCTTTAAAACAGTTATCAAAAAGATTTCTTTGCGAAACGTGAGGAGAATGGCAAATTATTTGGCTAACAATCAAGATAGGCATAGAAGGTACATGGGTGATGAAAATATGAGAAAACAAATTTTTGGATAATTTGTGGCTAAAAACATAACTCAATCGTCGGTGTTCATCAAAATTTTATGGACTTGTATCTTGTTCGAAAATTTCTGAGACACTGTAATCAATTGAAATTCGTTAATCCCAAAACAGCCACTAACATTTTCTACCGCGCATTTTGCAGATTATTTGGCGATTAATGAAAAGAGGCTTACATATTACTTGGCTAATAAAATGAGCGAAAAGCAAGTTTCTTGGATAGTGCGACCAGAAGTGATAACTTATTTAGAAGATATTGAAAAAGGAAAACTACAAGTTATTTGGTTATTTTACGCAAAGCGTGAATTATTTAATAAGCGGAAGCCTATAAAGTGAGAACGGCTGGCTCAAATTGGTTAAAGAGGATCGTATATTAGTTGGCTACCAGTGGTGGATAGAATGAAATAAGAAGTAAAGAAATTTAAGGAGATTTAGACAGTTCCTAAAGTAATTTACTGAATCCAGGTAGGTGGACTGATGAGGCTACCTTTAGAAAATGGAAAGTACAGGACCTGCCAAGTAATCATGGGATGTCAGTTTATAAAGAGATTGCAACAAGAAAGAGGTTGGAGACATTGGATGCCAGGCTATTGCTGGAATTTGCAAAAAGAGACTGTCCTAACAAGGTTCACTCAAGAATGAAGATTTAGAAATGTTAACTGATTATTCCTGTATTTTCTTTAATTTCCTGAAGTGTACGTATTGTCATCGTAATAATACTGGTTTTTATCATAAAAATGTTCAAGAAAATACTATTACTCTGCTTTTCAATCGTTCAAGTTTTCTTTCCTGAATCATAAGTCCGATTAAGAATGGGTAACTAAATCATACTATAGTCATGTCTACAAAATTAGAGTTCTTAGGTGAAAACTATTGTCATATTTGAATTCAGTACATCAAATATAGATAACATCAGCTCATAAAACCCAGGTATCAACATATATGTTGGGTTGTGCTATTTATGAAAGGGCTTCATCCAAAAGGGAAAAACGTGTGTGATGGACGTGTTTTGCAGCAAATGTACGTTGTTACTCCTCATGTTGTTGAGTAGAAATGTTCAAATTTTAATGCCTCTCATTCAATTCACATCTTGAGGTTTAGATGGTAAGGCGAAAAATTTTGAAATTAAAAGGAAACATTGTTGAGCAAATATTATTTCGTTGCGTGAAGTTATGTTGTTATAAGCTGTCTGTCACAATTTACAAAATCATCTTTTACCTAACAATGTAATCGTTTACCTTTCTCAATCCACTAAAAATTAAAACCCAGAGATATCTTTCCTATCTATTACTATTAGTTTATAACTATACCACTGATCACAACCAGATAAACAAGACACAATTAACTGTGTTCACAAAAAACGATTTCAGCACTTTCAGCACACGAATAGTCCTCGAAAAGGTAACAGAAAGGCACCACCGTAAAGCGCGTCGACCTGCCTCGAATAGCGCAGCGCAGCTTTCGCGTTTCGACTAGTCCGTGTCGTGATTAATACTGGATACGGCAATAGAAGCATTGTGATACAGGTAGACCCCTCTATACCTGTACCTCATGAATTTAAATAGCACCTTCTGCCACACACACGGATACTTATATATTACACGCACGGCTGTTTTTTCGTGGAAGGAGGGGATGCGCGATCGTGCACGGGTTCGGTCTCGTCGTCGTTATCCTTTCCTGCCTCGATCGACCATCCGCTCCTTAAAGATCCTCCGTAATTTATGCAAAGGCGGCTCTTCTTCTGCTCTCGGCTCTTCTTTTGGGTCAGGTGAAAAAGGACATCGAGAACGATCGCGTTATAGTAGAGGAAAATAAATTACGAAATAATGACTTTGTTAATGCTATTTAGGTTCTCCTTTCTATTAATTTCGGTCCCTTTCCGATATAATTTCGAAACAAATCTCGGACATAAGTGCGTATAATTGGTATGGTGTGAGTTCGGCCGTTCGGTGAAATATTGTATGTGCAACTTATTTCTCTTTCTGCATGCACACCGTTCTTACTCTGTTTCGTGTCAAATAAATTTTAAGCGAATTGAATATTCTATTCTCCTTCCACATCAGAACCAGCGCGAATAATTGTCCTAACACGAAAATTTAGTAATTTACTGAAACTCTTCGGATTCAAATAATAAGTTCAAACAAATTGAAAGACAGTCAGAATTGTTAAATAAAATCTTTGTGAAACAACAATATTGACTGAGTTATACGTTTATATGAAGAGCTCTTTACTAAAATGTGATAAACAAAACAAAATCTTCGCCCTTCTATGCCAAAGCAAATTTCTTTTAGGAAGGAAGGTGAAGGAAACACTTAGATTAGCAACTGACACTATGGCACTGTGTCTTATAGAATTTTATTACGAAAGTTGTTATATAAGGTACCTTTCATATTACATGTAGGTTATAAAAACATAAAATTTTGATCAAAATGGATAATAAAAAATATATATTCAATGCTTTCCCTAGAAATTTACAACATTTAGTCCAATTAGAGCTGAAATTCAACCATACAAGCGTTTCATGTTTATAACATCCAACCCTTTTCTTTCCGTTTTCAGAGTGCTAGAGAATAAAAATCCAGTATTAACAAGTTTATTAGGCATCCTTTAGACTTTATTATGTCAAAACAGAAGTTGCACCATCAACTACTCACCATACAGTACTTACCATTTAGTTATCTATTCATAGAGAATTCATTTACCAATTGTTATTTCAATATCTTCTATGGTGTTATGCGTGGGTTATAAATATGAAACGTACCCGTAACAGTTTGTCCAAAAGTACTACATTTCTACTAACATACAGAAATGTTTGAAATGGTTTGAAGGAAGTTGTTTCACTTGGAAAATGATTGGTCTAATTGTCCAAAATTGACGTCACAACGACACAAGATATCTGCTTCAATATGCTCGAGGACGTATTCTCACCTTGTACTGATGAGGAACCTATTGATGAACAAGACGACCGAAAACACACTGCTGAAAGAGCTAAGCCATGGTTTCAGAAGAACAGTATATGTAATGCAATGGCCATAACAATCAACCTGACTGCGATCCCATCCAAAATCATTAGTTTGAAATCATGAAGACCTTTCCAACTGCTCAATTAAGAAGTATCTAAAGGTGTATTTCAGTATCACTTGAATCATATCAACTTTTACTTGATCCAGTGGTTCCTTGCAGAACGAGAAAAATTTCGAAATCTGACTAATCTTGAAAAGAGCAAAACTACCGTTGTTACAAAAAATTCTAAAATATGGCCTAGAAACGTGTGTAGTATACGGAAAAGGCATAAGGAAATTGAAACAACTTTAGACTAAATAACCTTTTAAAATCTTAATTCTAACCAACAGAATCTCAATTGCTTGCCTTGCCTTGATTAGGCCCATATTCTGCGTTTGCCAAGAAGGAATTTATGCGGGGAAGCTCTTGATTATGTATCTTTAATGGATGGATTGGCATTAAACATACCAGTGCAATCAGTTGTGATATAGATCCTTACTGACCTATATGTAATTGATAACAAAATGTGCAAATCTTCTAAAAAGACAGCATCGTATTCCTTCAGTTTAAACAGACGTGTTTGCCAGATATTTTATCTATGGACGGACTAGAGGTATATATTTATTCGGAGAAAGTTTACATTAGAAAATAGCAGCATTGGGAGTAATGCAAAGCAAAAGTCCGTTTCTTTAAAGCGAAATCACGCATTTGTTGGGGTTTCACCAGAGTATTTCACATTTCAAAATACTGACTTTGGGGTCATAGACGTCTAATTAGGTGTTGATCAGCCGAAAAGTTCGAGAGATACATATATTCAGTATTATTTCTAGATTTCCTAACAAGAAATTAAAAAAGTAGTGATAAGGAAATCATCTTATTGTTAGTGTACATGGATTACTGATCTCTCCCGCCAATTATATTGAAGTGTTACAAAGCAAGTTCATTTCTAGGAATCTTTATAACAAACTTTATGGAGGTTTTAATGTCAGAAATGTGTATTCCTGATTTGTCCCGATAATTACAGGTGCGCCACAAAATTTATTTCAACGGAAAGGGCATAGACATAGGTGTGCTTATGTACTTTTTCAGCTTTGTTATAATTATTCCTATCATAGTAGGTACCAGTGGCGCACTTATGCTATGCCCTATTCATTACGTGAATGACGAAAGCATTTGAAAGTTTAAAATCGTTTACAAGATGATGACTAAATAAAGACAAAAACGAGACGTTACCTGAATGACAATGGAAGGGAAGAAAGTAAATGAAAACAAGTGCAGACAAGTAGTGAATTGAGGGTATAAAGAAACAGAGAAGCATAGTACAGTAAGAGAAGGAGAGAAAATAGGAACAAAATGGTGTAGCCATATCTGTACGCAAAAAGGGAAGAAAAAGTATGAATACAAGTCAAAAGCAGCACCAGGAGGACCAAGTGGACGAAAATATACAATTTATTGTAGTATATTAAAATTTACAGTTAATGATGGGGTATGGTCTTCAATTGACATTCGGTTTATTTTGGGGTTTTATTTATACCTTTTTGACACCACGCCCACCACCTTTTGAGAATTTTATTACCCTACGGGTGTTAGCTTCTTATTTTAACTCCAGTCAGAGACGTTTAATAGGACAATGTAACTAGAAATAAAATTATTAATTATTACAAAACGCATCGGTTAATAGATAGAAAAACATTGTTAACATTCAGACACATACACGCAAGACTTTTACATTACAGGAATTTATAAAAAATTACTGGAAACAACCAAGGATACATCGACATTCAATACAGGTTTCTACAACAGCGATATACCTGGATGAACTGGAGTCAAGGAGAATTAAAGTTTTCGTTTCTTGGACAACGGAGCAATAAAGCAGTATAGTCCTGGTTTCCAAAAAAAAATAAAAAGTTTATTTGGGTTAACGACGAAGAAAATTGCCAAGATAAATGAGTCAACAAATAAGTCTATAAGTATATTTCGAATAAAATGGTTTTAAGAAGTACCAGTGAAAAAGAACCTTACCACACCGGAGAAGAAAGAATTTAAGAAAAGGAAGAACCCATAGAAAATAGAGCCGCACAGAAAAAGAAGTTAAGAGAGGGGAGAATCCATAGAAAATAGAGCTGCATCGAGAAAAGAAGTTAAGAGAGGGAACATAGGAAGAACCATCATCGAATAAAAGAATTTACACTCACACACACAACAGTAGGTAATTATCTTGATACTATGTTAAATATTTTTCAAAATTTATAAATATAATTTGTTATAATTTATGCTTTTTATATCATTAATTAAGAGCTAGGCCGGTGCAATTTTGTTTAAGAAATTAACTGGGGGTGAGGGCAGAACATTGTCAATCGAAAGGAATGGGGGAAGATAACAATAAAACACAATCGAAGGTCCTCTACATCATCATGTTAAATACCATAAGAAATTTCAAACACGAAATATAACCTATAAGATTTTTTCCCAAATTTCTGGCACAATTCCAATACTGCACATCTAAATTCTTTATAATTTTTCATTTTATTCCCAAGGAATGTTATGTATGTTATGTATCGATTTCAATAAATAAACAGATAACCTTCGCTATACTAATAATAAATAAGAGATTAAACTCTTTCACTTCGCATTCTGCTATTTATACACAGGCCTACATCCCATCTTCGTTATTAAATGAAACGAATCCCTACAATTACGTACATTTTCTGTGCAATTAATTACTTTAACCACATCAATAATTATCGACGACCGACAAGCCAGATTGATTTACCGCGAGAACATCTTAAGAAACAGCAAATCACGAGGCAACGTAATTACAACTGATGTGGTCCATACATCAATAGAACGGAAACTTGTACTTATAATGTCAATGTTGATGTTGCTGATGCTTTTGTTAATCTGAAACGCCTAATTAATGCGCGTATGTGTTTCGAATTGTTATTAATTCACGATCACAATTGGTTTACGAGGCACTAAGTGTTACTCACATCTCTCTTGGTTTTTTCGAACATTGATAGGTCTATAAAATTCGTCTGTGTCGATGAAAGGTATTAATTCAACTCGGACAAACGGAAAGAATCCAGTCGTAGATCGTATTATAGGTTACATATGTATACAATATAAAAATATCATAAATTCTCTTATGTTTTCTATTTACTAATTAGATATTTGATCTCCTTTCAAACAAGCAAATTATTTGAAAGAGGTAATGTGAATATTTCATATGTTTAGGTCCTACATCGCACTTCGTTTCCCTATTCGAACCGTTAAGATCGAAACAACTAAATTAACAGTTATTTACTGCACGCATTTTCTCCTTTAATATCACTTATTACCCTTGTAAATTAGATATGGGTGTACCTGTTGTGCTACTATAACTTCCGGTTTAAATAATGTCACAGATGATGATTTTCCCACACTATATAGATATATATTTCTACTACCCTTCGCCAACCTAACGTTTCCGAATACCACGATCGCAATTAATTCCCCCTTTGTCAAGCTGTTTTCATATTTCAAGTTACAATACGTAATTACATCACGTGTTATGGACGATTGACGGTTGTATGGTGAAAAATGAAATCTCGTCGGTTATCAACAATGCGAATTAAAATCACGCAACTTGCAACGATTGAGCTGACTAATTTAAGCACGAATTCAGGACGTTATACGACAGAATGTTTCCTGTAGAAACATGTAAAGCGCGCTAGCGTTTGAGCAAGTGCGTGTCCTGCGTTTGTTATGGAAAAGCGTCCGAGAGGACTACTTTGAGAAAATAATTGGTGAAGTAAATGTACTTCTACTGTAAGTAGCGATTGTCGATAATTTTCTCAGTATTTAGGAAATGATCTTTTGTAGCTGAAGGTCAGAGGTCAGGGATAATTATAATTTTCAAATCCCATCAAATTACTTATTAGAGAGTCTAACAAGTCTATGAGACTATTTTTATAGTTGCTTTGAATCATAATCGTGCATATATGTATAAACGACTAATATGGAAACCCTGAGATATTATCACTATATCTGGTGGTTTAATGTCGTGTATATAATTATAGCATTTAGGAGAAAGTAAGTTATATTTATAATTTGAAACAAATTAGAGATAACAGAGACAACTGCGCACGGATATACGAGGGACGTTTCTAAACTTGTAGGAATTTGACTATAATTATTTTAATTTCGTTATTCTTATAATGTAGTTTTTCAAAAAATCTTCATTCAATTGAATACACGTATGCCAATGGGAAACTATTTTTTAAAAATCGTCTCCCAAGTATTTTTCGGAGTTTCTGCAATACATCCATTTGTTTATTAAGCTTTATCTTATTTAAGGTCTCAAGTTGAACACCCTGTCACGGCCCTTCTAAATTCGGAAACATATAAAAGTCATTAGGAGCCAGATTTAGCGAATAAGGTTGATATCAAAACAAATCCCAGGCGCACGTTGTTTAAAACATTCTTTGTCTTTCGTGCGATACCAAATCTTGCGCTATCCTGTTGCAATGACGGATGCTTATCCAAATTCGGGCCGCTTTTTTACAAAACGCTTGTGGCAACGGGTCGATAAAAGACAAGAATAATATTCTGCGTTAATCGTAGTACCTTTTGGTAAATCATTCCCTCGCTATCCGAGAATGCAGTAAAGTATTACTTCCTCAATCAACAAAACTGCACGTGTTTTAAATGAGGGCTCTTCTTCTGGCCTGCGCCATTCTTTCGATTGATTCTTGATTTCAGGATTAAAGTAAGGCATCCGTGATTCGTCAGTGGTTATTATCCGTTGGTAAAATTAGTCGCCCAAACTGTCGTATAGAATCTGATGAATCTGTTGAACACTCACTTCTACATAATAGTTATTTGCCTGTATTTCATGGCATCAACGTTTCTTTCATTTACAGAAATACTCGGCCGTCTACTGCGCGCGTGGTTTTGTTACCTTCTCGTAATAAAATAAAATAGCATTTGTTTAATAATAATAATAATTTCGTTTTTGTTATACGCTGTCTGCTCAATATTTATTCTCCTTTTAATAGCTTATAAACTACAAATATCTGCGTTCAACGTAAACTTCTAAACAATGTAATAACAAGCATTTAGCCTTTTAACACATTTTATGGAGCACATGAAATTCCTTCACGATTTAAAAGTCGTTGTTAATCATATTTTCTTTTACAGCATACTTTGTTCTCCAGCCGACATGGAGTTGAAGCGTGCTTCTCCCCTGCCTAAGCTCGACCTTGTCACCGTTTTTCTTTGAGCAGTTTTCATTTATTTCAGGCAATATCGACTACACTGTGGAGAATATTCGTTTGTTTTGTGCTCTACAGCTTATATTGTTCGTCAACGTGGAAGACGTTCTGATTGGACGCAGTTGGTTTTTCTACTTAAAACTGTTTTCATTGGGGAAAAAGGGAGATGTTTCAAGTTCGTCTCTAGCTTCTTACGCGACAGATCACTTTCGACACTCACGCAAACATGTTCGAGATTCTTTTCGAGCTGTGCCACTGTAGATCACCTCAAGCTCTTACCCAATCACGCTTAACATTCGGAATTCGGCATTTCGATACTTTACCATTCATAAGCGATATTCGATCCGTTCTCGCGACTAGTTCAATCGACTTCTTTTCGATTTGATCAGTCCAGTGATAGAACTCGAATTTCGCGCGATACATGCGTGATTCAGCCCCTATTTTCCAGATCAATGCTCCAGGACTTACCGTTTAATTGTATTACTTATTCTTTTTTCAGCAGATTACCGTTTGTTTTGACGTATACTATTTCTTTTTGTTTCAATTGCTTTATTTCAGCTTACACAAGGTCTTTGCGTGCCCTGTTTAACACCATTTATTTAATCACGTATCGAAGTCATTTTTATTTTGCTCTATTAAGCATAAATATTATAGCTTGTCTAATGTAAGCTTTAAGTGTTTTTTCTAAGGTTTTCTATGGTTATTTCCCTTTCTTTCTATCAAATACTTACGTTTCTCATACTTGGTTTAATGGTCTTACAGTCAGCATTCTCTGCAATTACTCCCAACAACTAAACTATTTTTGCTCTGTAAGCTGTTGCATTGCCAGGTCTGGCCATGTTTGTGTATTTCCTATTCTCTCCCATTTACTCTATATTTGCATTTCGAAAAATTTCTGTTTTATTTCTTTTTAAACCACAGCTTTCTCCGAGTATGATTACAAGACCGAGAGGTGTTTAGATGAGTTATGTTGCCCATTTTCTGCCGTATTACTACTACTATTTTGTTCTAATTTGGAAGCTTTATATTAGTTATGTAAGCACTAAATAGATAAATAAGCAATTAACTACTTCAGAGAGTTCATATTTCCATCATTCTTAGAAGTCTCGGTTAGTGCTTGTGTCTCGCTCCGGTGATTTATGGATTGACGTTTATTTTAATGCCTTTCTTGCGTCATTTACCGTGATATGAAGAAGACCATTCGATTCTACACCTTTCCACTACTTTACGATTAGTGGTAATTTGTTTAGGTTGCTGGTTTCCTCCATAAAGTTAAAAATAATAGTTTGGGCGATTTGAAAAGTCTTATTTTCTATATTATACACTTTTTTGCTTGTTTGTCTCTCAATACAGGCTGGCCAACTGGACATGCTCATCACACGACCTAAAATTTTTAATTGGTAGCACTGAGATGTAGGTAGTAATCGCAGTAAAAGAATTTGATGACATGCGCTAATAGTGTAAATAACCTAGACAGTTTAACGAGATTCAAATAATTCTACAAGAGCACTGGAGTGCCATCTGTCAACATCGTGATTGAATTTTCTAATCCAGAAAGAAGCTGATTACCATTGATCTGTACTATATCATATTATATCATATCCTAGTTCAGATTAATTTTGTAATGTACTGATTTATACCATAGTTGATCGAGAAAAACTGCTTCGAATTTCTTTTTTATTTTAGGTGCCATAAGGATAACAAAGATTTACAGCATAATTACATTATTACTAAATGACATTCCATTGCTTCGGTAATTGCATTCATTAGTTCAGGCTATCAAATGACGTTTCCAGGTTAAACTTCGGAATGGTTCTGAAGTTTAACCTGAAAACTTTGTTTGAAGCCGCATCAAAACTACGTCGACAGCTGTCCTTTGAGATTAAGCTCTTTTACCACTCCTTTTGAACGTCCTCACCAACGATATCCCCACTAAGTCGGATGCTAATCTGGTCATGTACGCGTAGGACGTTTGCATTTCCTCTCATTCCGGAAGCGCAAGAATCAGTGGAACCCGTCTTCGAGATTCACTGAACCACTTGGGTACATGGTACTACTCATTGAGAATCGTCATTCTTTCAGAATTTATTTCCTAGGTAGATCGAAGGTAAATTGGGTGGCTGAAAGTTTCTACGACAGAAAAATATTTGTTCCAGGTATTCTGCATCCGGAAGCTACCGTCGACCTACAATATGTACTTAATAACGACCCATATTAAGTCAAAGAATTTGCAAAATGTACCTGGCCATAAATTACAGTCAATCTTATAAATCTCGAGTAATATGTATCATGTTCCATTCATATTATCATAGTTGTCACTGACGAGGGTCGCTGCTCCCAAACAATATTTTTACTTAATTATTGCCTACAATTTACGAGTTCAGAGTAAATTAACCTGCGCTCGTAAAAAAACAGACATATATCAACAACCAACCACAGATAAATCATGCCAAGTTACCCACTTAATTTATCTCATTTCGATGTAATGCGTGTAAGTAGGGACAGAAATGTTTGTCGTACGAGTTGTCCGACATAGGCGTGCCTGTCTACCTTAGATGTATGCGATATATTTTAAATAAATGAAGTGAATTCAAAAAGAATACTCCGTTTGGCTAACGCACCCACGATTTTGCAATGGACAGTTCGCAATTTTTTCCCATTTTTTCCTAAGATGGAAGCGAATACTAGCAGATTGTGTTAATAACCAAGTTTCCTAGAGAAATGCATGTTTAATTGTGCATTAGTTAAATGTGTGTATGCTTTTAAATCGTTTTCGTAGTATTTCAGATAAAAGAAATTTATGTGGCACTTTTGGTTTGTACCATCGTCGCTTGCTAACGTTCTAACAACATGAAACGCATCTGTATGTTCTTTCATACCGCCTTATCATGCATTTTGTTTACTGAAACAACGCTTACTAGTGCGTGATGGCGACACCTATCCCTAATACAAATAAAAGTGCGTGCTCCACTTTTATTCATTACTACGAGTATGAATTAATTTATGACATTCCACAATTCCTACCGCCTTTATTTCAGGCATTACGAGCAAATATGCTTATAATGCTCCTCGCCCGTTATAAGAAAAATATCTTCTCGTGAATACAAAATACCGATATAAATATGTTCGTAACAGTTGCGAAGTTCACATGGTTTAAAATATTTTATTAGAAATGTTTTGGAAATTTTGACGTTCTCCTTCGATGTTTGAAGAAACCGATTGTCGTATAATTTGTCCCATTAAGATTGCCTAAGTATGTCGTAAGAGTAATTATTTACCGCTATCATTTCAAAAACGAGAAATTAAATTTTTTCCTTTACCAAACGTAACGATTTAATACACGGATTATAGCTAACTATTACTAATAAAGACTTCCATTTGTTTGCAATAAAATTACTATCAAATTGCCATTACATTAGTGTTAATTATACACGTTACATCACGCTTCTGTTTTGAACAACTGTAAGATATGGGTATACCGGCTGTTTATTTGAAATGCTTTGATGAATTATATATTTTGTAAAGATATCATAAAATGATCAAAACCGTTTCGGTAGTATGGAGGGGACCCATAATGAGCGTACAAATGTAGGGCCGTCCCTAGGCCCCAGGTCATCAGCTACCCAACCTTAAAGTCACGTGACACATCGTGGGGAAGCTCTTATTACCGGATTGAGTAATATTTTGGATAATGTCCACAACTTTTTTTAGTACAATGGAAAATAAAATTTAATTTAAAAGCAATTTATACCATATTTTTCCTTTTACAATCATGAATTTCCAGCATGAAAGAGATCCTGCTTCTAAATTAATTTCTATACATAAAGCTTTTATGTTTGGTTGATGCGCCATGAAGCTCTAAGAATGAGTAATGTGTGAACTTTTTGCAGATGAATGTTGATCAAAGCAAAACGAACAAAAGCATTTACTTTTTGGCGGCGGAATACTCTGGTGCTTTCGGAAGTCCATTTTACTTATGATCTCGTACAATTTCCGTTTTGAGGCTTGTGTTCACTTATTAACTACGAACGACTACGGACAACAATTTTTAATTTTAACGCGCACTATCGGCAAAATTGCAGTCGTGGTTAGAATGTCCGTGTTGATTTTATATGTAAGAGGCAGGAGAAAGAAGGAGGGAACCAGAGCACATGGGTACACAAAATATACAGACTAGAAGGACAGAGAAGGTAACATGTTATGTTGAATTGTTTCCTCTTATCTAATATGCGATCATGTTGAGTTATTCCAATACTTTAGAATGAGCTGGGAAGAATTCAAAGAACTTTTATCATTTTTCAGCTGCGTGTAGTAATTCCCTCCTCATACGTACATGGCTTAAAGTTTCGCTTGCGGTAAGTAAAGACATCGTGATTTGTTGGTTTTAAATTAAATTAAATATATCTCTTATGTACGTATCTTCAACATAAAATAAAGATAAAAATGTAGTATAGGTGAAAATAAAGTAAGTTACGTAAATATACAATAGAATGTCAGAACTTAAAATGAACTCAAACAACGAAAACAAAAATAAAAAATAAACAAACAATGTACATATACAGGCTGGCCCAAGACTCTGTGGACGGCGGATTACAGAGCTATTATGAGAGATAAATAACATACTTGTTAATAAAACTTAGATATATATGCATAGGGTGATCTCTACTACGATGACAGACCAAAGTTGTGTTCTTTCTTATGGAATAGCCTATATGTTTTTAGAAATTCTAAAAAAATTTGGCGTGTTAATCAAGAAAGATAGAAGATACTATATACTTTAAGTTCCAAATAGAAGAGTTATTTGCATCTCCATAAGAAAAATTCCCCCTCCCCTCCACTGCGTTTTAACAAAATCACGTAATCAGATTTGTACCACATTATTTTCAGTTTAGTTGTTACATTATGCGATGGCTAATTCCGGATTATCTGCAAAGACTATACAGGAAGACTCGCTCTAACGCATCATTAATTGTCTCGAATACTTCAAATGGAACCTTCTGTATATTAATGTTGCAATGTGTACAAAATTGATTGCACTTCTTGTATGTCATATCTAATACAAATTTTAAAAGTAAAATTACTATTATTCCCATAGTTACAATTTTCTTGTGTAGTAGTAAATGTTCAAACCAATGTTCTTCCATACGTATGCATCTTTAAACAATTTCTCGCGAATTGTCCAGACTTCCCACTATTCTTTTCTGAACAGTAATACAACCGATTTTGAGACCGCGTTCCCGCAATCTCTAACATAGTAGCCCTCGGAATTGAAAAACATTCTCGAATTTTTCGACAGGAATGGCACCGTATTTGTACAGTCATTAACCCTTCATGCTACTCAATTTTGGGAAATTTACGATAAGTTAAAAAATATATAACCCACTGACATCTTTCAAATAGATACCCAGTATGTAATATTGCCATTTAGATAATCCGCTAACTAAGCGCAGCATAACAATTATGATCACCCATTATAGACGTAAACGTAAAGCTTAATCCCTTAATTATAAATTAGAGAAGCTACTTCAGAAACCGCAAAGCAGTAACGAATCAGAATAAGACACGGAAAGAATTGTACCGTTGCTTCCAGATAATGAAATTTACTGGTTACCCTCACATAATTTAAATGCGGCTTGTAAAACAACCACCTCTCTACACTCTTCATAAAGCTGCGTGCGTTAGAAACGTGACAGGAGAAAAGTAGAAACATTTTCTTTTTATTTTCGATCGTGTTATGCACAGCTAAAGAATTGTGTACCATTTAGACACGCTTGCAATCTTGAAGGCATTCCTTCCAGATTCTTATCGCCTTAATCCTTTAAAACGAGCTGAAGTTACGTTAATTATAGCGACCGCCTAGATACTCCGCTAATCGTATGTCTTCTTAAGATCTGATGTTCAATACGTTGGCCATTTATTTTTCTTTTATTTGTTTCAGTAATGTATCGCTGTGACTTCATCGAAGGATTAAATGTACGCATCGCGTAAGTAGTACACTTAATAGATGAAGCTAATTGACGAGGTGAATAATCCAAGCAAAAAGATGGAAGTAAAACGACGCTTTATCGAACGGTAAGTGACATGATTTCCCTATCAATTGCGATCGGTTCGGTACGAAAGAATAATTTCAGTGTTGAATATGGCCGCATACAAGGAGTCAGGAAGAAATGCCAAGAATTAAAAATTAGCTGCAGTATTTAAGTAACTTAAAGCTACAGGTTTCTAAAGCTGTGGCAAGCGATTGAACATAGTGAATTCTTAAAGCTGACAAATCGTTCGAAAAATACAATTTAGTCGAGATATAATGCCAATATTTTTACAAAATTTCGGAGAGAATTATCTGAACTACTACGAGTTTTTGGCGATGAGGCACTGCGAATTCCAAAGTGGACATGCCAGCTTCCGTGAGGTCTCCAGGCCAGATCCAGTAAGGACAGAAGTTACCCAGAAACACATCGAAATTGTTAGTCAGCTGGTCGAAAAGCATTGACATGTGATACTGTCAAATTAAAACTATCATAGATACTTCAAGGACTTCCGCCTAAAATATCCTGCATGATGAATTGGGTATGAGGAAATTGTTTCTTGTTGAATGCCGCATCTCTTATTTGAGGAGCGAAAGACGTTCAACAACGTAGCTTCACGCATGTAGCATCGCGAGCAGCAACGAGTTATGAATAGAGTTGCTCAATAGTACTACAACTATTTGAAACGGCTGTACTAGAATAAAATAACATTGCTTCACACTATATATTGAAACTGAGAACGTGTATGCCGATGTTATTTTATTCTAGTACAACTCTAGTTATGAATTTACTTCTATCAACTGGAAAATAGACGTTAATCCGAATTTAAAACGATTCACGATGAAGAAAATTGAATGAAATTATTAGTCCCCGCAAACGACTAAACGACCTAGAATCTGTAATTTATATAACGTTTAAACCATAACCATTTCTGAAGAAGGGACAGTCGATTATCAATCATCATCACAGGTGAAGGCCACGAAAGCAAAAACGATTTGTTGTCGTGCTGTTGTGATGGTCATTCATCTAAATAAGGAATATGCTAAAAACTAAAATGCGTATTACTTCCTATTATGAAACTTAATTAGTTCCATCTACATCGATGTATATGTCTATTAACGCAAGATTTAATCACCCAGTTAAATTTTCCAGATAAATCCTTCAATCGTTAAAGTAAGTAAAAGTCCAAAACCACAAATACCTGTCCGATCCGTGCAAATTTTATCTCCTTTACGACGCAATTTAAAATTTACATAATTAGTATCGGACTCCGACTTCGGTCTGATCCCTTTTCTATTACTCATTCCGGATTCGGCGTATGCACGGACATCCGCTCACGTGGTCACGATAACGTTCCGAGGCACGAGCTTCTTATACTGGACGGGTAATCGTCGAGTCGCGGCGTGTACGAGACTTCCGGAAGAGATAATATCTGTTTCTCTTTACGAGCATATTTACATGTCGCCTCTGCCGCTAAAGACGCAAACGCACGCGGATTTCAAAATTCGTATGTGAGAACCGAATCGTTGAATTTTTTCGATGGCGTTGCGATTTTTAACAGCTAAAAATCCGAACATGAAGCAGTCACGCTCGCTGTGTTTTTCTAGAAATGGGTATGGCAACAAAACTGTTAATAGCTGTCGTACCACAGAGAATACATAATTTTGAGAAGGTACAGAAACGAAAACAATATTTCTCTTTATCCTATTGGTAATTCAAGAAAAGAAACAATGTATAGCGAACGCTTTTAAAACTTGCAATGTATTATATTTTCTACCAAGGAGTATAATTTTATAATATATAATACATTTACGGCTTATTTTACAACCGTTAACAACTCATCCATATTATGTCAAAAATAAAAACTCCTCTCCATTACTGCCGTATTAAATCCGTAGTATTTTATTGTTCATTATTCATACTGCTCACACTACATACATTACACAATGTTTGCAACATATTTTCTTAGAATGTACGCCATATTTCAGATTGACAATAGGACGAACTCCTTGCTTGTTCCTATCATTTTCATGATTTCGTTAAAAGAATATTTTGTTTTTTGAGGTTTGTATCTTAAAGATTTGCGCTACTCTTCGATTGTAGTGCTATCTATTGACTACAGAATTTCAGGTTGCCCCCTTATGGAAAGTGCGTTTGTAACTTTAACGTGTTGTAATAGCCTTTTATGTTTTTAATTCAGAAATGTTCTACGTATCATACATATTTAAATTTCAGTTGAAATAAAAGTTCGTGTTTTTATTTCACACCTAAAGATTTAAGTGCAAATATATCAATCAACGTAGACCTCCTATCCTTTCTTAAATCTACACGTAACCTTCTATTACTCGCAGGTCTATGATACTCCTCTGGATGTTTATTTGTTTAACAAAGTAATGATATATCATTGTCATAACTAAGGCATAAAATTTATTTACAAGATGATATGAGATGAAAGTAAGTCAATGAGTGTAAAAGAATTCGATTTGGTTTGGTGCCGCATCGCCGATTAACGTATTGCCAGAGACTTGTCGGTACATACTCGACGTTCGACGCCGTAAACGTATAAATAATACATGTCCTAAGTAAACATAAACTAGACCTTACTCAACATATTGACCTAATGTTACTATCGTTTACATTTCTTCGTCTAAACAGTAAACATAAGCTTTTATTTTACTCTATGAGCATCTAAAATTAATTTCTCTCCGAAACTTTATAAATTCATTCCGGTTCTCCAGTAATAGCAGAAAAATGTTCTTTTTACAAATGTTGTTGTATTTGTTACTAACTTTCTTCCATTTTATTCGTCAAACTAATGTAGATGATTGTGTGTGATAAAAGTATGTCAACGGGTGTAAAGAAAATAAACAGTGACAAAGGAAACATTGACAAATAAAAGTTCTGTTTGTGGCGCAGTGACTTAATAATCATAACAAATGTTCGATGTGATTACCGCCTGTGTCGCTCGCCGTAATAATTAATAACAACATGCACCAGTGTGCTTGCCTTACAGTTGCCAACTCATTGTCTAGACGACGTTATAACTCGTTGATTGTATTCACCTTCGTATCGCAAAAACGATTTTGAGGTCCCCATAGGTAGAAATTGGTCGTATTTGAATCAGACCAAAGAAAGTGCGGTCAAGTCTCTAGGCAGTAGAAAGAAAAAAGTTATCAATAAATGAACGTATTCACTAGAAAGAATAATTAACTAACGGATTCAGATAAAGAAAATGTTGTTTTAGTAGGCCAGGTGTAACAAGACTTCATTGACAAATTAAAATCCATTTGATCCTGCTGTACATGTTCACCGCATTTGACTACTGTTTACATTCCTGTGTCAAAACATTCGCGGCCGATTTAAGGAAGTTGATGAACTCGTCGTTAAAATTGGGACGTTCCTGTGTTATAAGATTCACTTGACTTTACTAAAGATATGCCCAAATCTTCGTACTGTTTATATTTCTATGTCTAAACTATAAGTATAGGTAAAAGCCAGTGGCATTTTTACATGCTCATGCAATTTCCTTCTGAAACTGTAAAAATCCATTTTGGCTTTCTTGCGACAGTAGGAAAGTTTTTCTTTTTCTTTGTATGCGCGAAAATGACCTTGGGACGTCAACTTATATCTGAGGGTTTGTAGCTTATTCGATTGGAAACTCCAATACCTGCAAACATCTTACTATCTTTAGAAGGAACGATTTCATGCAATGGATATTCCAATAACGATCGTAGCATTAGCTTATCGAAATCTCTATAAATTCAAACATTTAAGTAAACATGTTGCCCTTTTCACAATTATATCGTTTACGTGCTTTAAACCGATCTATATCGTCCTCTTATTGTTAGCATTTTCACGGTACTTGTGGTTATAATTCATATTATTAGAAAGTCATAATAAATTTTAAAGCGTACAAGATACTTGGCAATATATCTCCCTTTCCTTACGAGGATGGTATTACGAATGTTTTAATTATAAAATTGTATGAAAACGTAGAAATGCATGCTTCATGGTATAATGAGATCGAAAGATTACAAAGTTGGTATCGTCTTACCTACATATACAAGTGTAGATAGAAAATGTGTGCAAATCAATAGCAATACAAAATGTTCCATAAGCTAACTAACACAGAAAGTAGTTCATATTATACACAGTGTCCCAAAAGTCCCCCATCATAGAAATTTGACGTAATTTTTGTTTTATTGTTTCAGATAAACCGTGCTGAAGAAGAAAAGAAGGATACTGCCACAGAGATGTTGTAATTGAATTTAATCGGATGCAGTCTGAATAAGAACCAGTAGCACACAGCACGGTTGGGAGACTTCTGGAGAAATTCAAAACTAAAACATATACAAAACAGAACTACCCGAAAAGACCTAAAGGAATTTATTGTAACAACTGCAGGATTGTCCAAGTCTTCACTGGAATGAAGAGAAACGTAGGAAGCAAGAATCCTAATTGATTTATGTAACATATAATTACATCCATATTAATAAAGTTGAATCCAAAAAGTTGACTTATTGATTATAAAAAATCCGCTATATAAATCATGCCGCGCTTACGTAATGTTTCTGAATCTTAGGTAATGGTAATGCATTAGCTCGATTTACTGCCCTTTTCATCATATCTGTGAATAACTAGCAGTATCTTTATTATTTTGTTATTACGTCAAGAAAAATAGTCTTTCCTTATATTACGTTCAATAGTAAACACAATCAACTCAACGATAATGAATAAAAATTGCAATCTTGATTAAGCGTTAGGTGGCTTTTATACGCTGAAATGATTGAAGGAGTCCTTCGACATATTGAAGCTTGGAGATAAATAACTGGAGATTTATGTAAAGTTGGGTGAATAGTCGATTATGGAGGCGTTACTAAGTGGCGAGAAAAATAGATAGTAAAGTATATAATTCAAAGTAAATCATAATTGAGTTTTTGATGTAGTGCGTGCAATAATTAATACCAGAAACATCAACGATATCATACTGTTGGCTATATTTTATCTATAACGATTCAATCAAATTTCATTGACGACCTTAATTTCGATTATGAGCGAAACACATGTCGCATCTTTATAAATAATTTTGTGGTTCGAACTATTAATGTTGTACCATTCTTACGGATTATTCGTAGATCTATTGGAAGATGTCTAGCAAAGAGGACATAGCTTCCTTGCAGGAAAACGTCGACTGAATTCAGGAATAACGTTTACGTAGGAGCTTGGAGCTGAATATAGCAAAATAAAATAAAACTTATATCAGATAGCAGCATTCTCAGTCTGGATGTAATTTAGAACCGGTTGTACTTTTGTACGTGTAGTACTAGCTTTTGGACGAAAATTATCTAAAATTAGGTAATTACTAGAAATATACGAAATCCACATATTCGCGACGATAGGCAAATAATAATTGGAAAGAAATTATAAAATTTGGTAGTGTAGGAACGTGACCAAATGTGAACTAAATAAAGGACGAATTTATTATTGTCTGAGTGAATTCGTTTTTACACTTTATAGATAAATTAGCGTATAAATTAATTCTCGGCCATTTTGATTAAACTTTTTTATTATATTAAAAAGATAGTAATTATCTAGTCTTCAAACTAATCCCCTCCCTTTCTATAATTCTTATCCACTTTTCAGTTAAATACCAAATTCCAAAAGATGATGGGTTTAATTCAATGAAACCATCTATGGGTTTTTAAACTTCCCCGGGATATTAAAAATGCGAATCGTGAAAGCAATGCCGTAGCGACCGAAGCAGGTGATAACCTGACTACGTCACATGAGGGAGAATTTCCTAATCCAAATTGGAGATGATTTTCGTAGTCGTCTTTGCTGTGCGGAGTCGTGCGTCATCGTACAACAAAATGACGGCTTGCCTTTTGTATTTATCCCAGTTTGTTGTAGTCGTGCGGAAATGATTGGCTGAGTGGCGCAAAGTTCGTCAGCAAGTTGTCCTTGGGTCCAGCAGGGATATTGATCCAGTAACTGTCCCAGTTCCTCGTCATCCATGTTTTCTTTCTTGTTCAGAGCGTTGGTTATCCCAAAGAGCAAAATTTCCATCTCTAAAGTTTTGAAATCAATTTTTGCAGGTGCTATAGGACAGAGCATCTTTATCCAACGCCGAAAAAATCATTTTCTTCTGCCTAGGGTGGCGAGAAAAGAAGGCGATACCCCGAGTGCTTCTCTTCGGATGACATTGCTCTCACTGTTTTTCGACGTTCTAATGGCAGAAGTAACAAGTGCCGTGGCTTATTTTTGAAGCTGGGGAATGTTTAAAAACAACTATACGGCAAGAAAGATATACGAATTTAAATAGATACCGTCATCACGTGATCAAATAAGGGATTTTCACATGGCTATAATGTTTCATGAATTAGAAGAACCCAATTTCCCTAAAATCTCTGAGAACATAAATGCCAGTTCGTTTCTCAATTGTACACGGACCAGAACCTCTGCGATTATATAAAATATATAAGTATACCTATACCTTTCGCTCTAATTGAATATGAAAATAAAATTGATATCGTTTCGACGAAATAGATTATTTAATGCATAGTAACGATATGGTCCAGATCAAGATACCGCTAATCTTCGTGACGGTCAGGTATTACGGGTCGCGTATTAATTAGGAAAATTACATTGTTCGAACTTTGAAGGTTCTTTATTTACGAGGAAAGACCGAAAGCGGCTGCAACGAGCCGGCAAAGAGCATATAACACAATTATATCGCGCCATTTAACTACCGAGAGAATTGGAGTTTTGGGCAATTATTCCAAGTGTACTTCGTGCATCACCTGTCAAACTAACAACGCGAAATTTAAGTGAAACAATGATTATAGGGTTCCGACCTGCATGACCGAGTACGGGTAGTATTATCGAGAATGGCGATAATGTCCATCGTCGGACGAGCGATTTTACAGTCTGTCGGTTTGACAGTCTGACGGTTCTCTTTTATTAATGAACTGGACTGGATATTTTAGTTTAAGTCAAGAAATTATATTAAATTATATTAAATCTAAATTTAATAAAAATCTTGCTAACAGGTCAATTATAAATATCCAAATCATAGGTACAGTATTTGATAGGTGCAAATCTTGGACACTCCTCAACATTGGTTAAATGAGTTTTCTCATTCCATGGACCATGGAAAAAGAAGAGCAGGAAGGAAAGAATATGAAGGGCATAACAACAGAATAAAGCAGAGGAAAGCAGAACGAAACGGAACACAATCGAAACTAGCCGTTACAGTAAGGGATAAAGCCTGTATTACATGTATGAGCTTGCAGCGGTTCTTTCTGGTGTCGTCTTGTACATCAGAATCATTTTATTACTCAATTTAGGAAAACCCAAACATTTAGTCAAAATACTGTGAACATATGATCTCGGAAATTGTCTAATCGGAACTAATACCATCGCTGTTCCTCAATCACAGTTGCACCACACGTCATTAATTTCTACCTCTTTCTATGCATATGCATATCTAAAAGTAATTAAGGGATGGTAGGCGGTTAATGACATATTTCTCGCGCGAAAGCGAAGACTTTGATTAATGGAGATTTATTTTATGTTAATTTGTTTCCGGCGATGTGGCAACGAGGACACACATTAAGTGGTTACGAGCATATCCGCAGTCGTGTAGGAGTGCGCGTTTTGTTGATGGGGCATGTAAAATTTGTGGTGTTTGTCTGTGTGTATGTGGGCTAAGTACTGCAACAGCTTTGTTTTCCGATAAACACGCAGGCAGTTCATAGGTAGATCTAAGAATGATTAGCTGAATTGTACACATTGTTTATACTTACTATCTACAGCTTGGCGATTTACTTCCCTCTTGAGAGAATGATAAGAAAAGAACTGTAACACACGTAATCCGTATTGTATAAACTCGGATTATAAGTCCTTCTGGACGCCACCGACAGAAAGTTCATTTTAAAGATTCGTAATGCTAAAACCTGTGCTACATTCTGAAGATTCATTTTTAAAAGTATGTTGTTTTATTTTATCGTATTGCGGGGTCAGTTTAGAAGTCAGATGTAGAAACTTTTACAAAAAGGAACAAAACTGAAAAATCCATACACAAAGTAGAACTTTCTAAACTACTGCGCTAACCATCCAGTAATTATTTTTAGGTGCTTGGTATCATTTATTACCAATTTCTCTGTATAACGCCGTACACCAAACTCGTATTCTACGGATATTTACATTAACACAAAAATATAGTTGTATACACAGTTAGTGGTTGTCTAATATAATCGCAAGAGAATTGCTTGCTCGCAGTCTCAAATAACTTAGCAAATCGATAAAAAATTGAGCAAAACCTCTGATAATACTCTAGTTAAGGTAACTGATTTACAAAGTACGCCTTTGAAGATAATTCAACAATTTTGTAAAAGAAGTCGAACATATTCGCAGTTCGCTTAGTGAGGTCGCTGAATCAACACTATCACCACAATCTTCAACGTCTACTGTAGAGTGTTTCGGTGGAGCATCGAAACGTATTACATCGCAACACTTTCTCGGTCACGATCGTTTCTTACCAGTCTTGCCTCTGTGCTTTAATGCGCTGCAGCATTTCTTCGCACATCGGCAAACGCGGCAAACGTGTGTTTTCTGGTCGTCGGTGAGCATTTTGGAAACGAATTTGGTTTCAGTTTTCTCATCCGTAAATCGTCATGTATCACGATTCAAATTGTATTTTTTATTAATACCAAACTCTGCTGATAACATGCGTAACAACGTGGCCTTTCTGGTGTGCCTTCTCTCGCATTGTCATCAACGAATTCTCGACTATTATTGGTTAATCAAACGCAATAGCACATGAAGTTACATTTCGCCATTTATTGGATAGCATTATCAGACTGAAACTAAACAATCAAAGAATTGTTACAGTAACAGTTCTAACAGTTCATAGCTGATGTATTGAAAGCTAAATTTTAGGATACATGTATCAGTAATAATGGCCCATGTAACTTAATTATTGTGCAACTTAAAACTTGTTAAACCGGGGATGTAATATCTATAGGTGTTGTGGTAAGGTCGTCTCTGTTCGTTGTTATGGATTACAGTACACTGAAATTGTCAAATATATGTGAGACGAAGACGAAAATTCAAAGATGTAAAAGTATTTTCTAGAAGGGACACAAAAAGCAGAGAAAGGGGAGTGGGGTGCATGAAAATATATGTACAGAGAAAACTAATTTCTTGTGAAATCTACACACGGAAAAATCTTTTCCTGGAAGAAATATATACATTTATTTGAATATATAATTTTAAATCAAATCTTAGTCTTCCTTTAAGAATACTTTGCTTGAATATAAAATATGTATTGGTTTATAATGAAGTAAGGATGTATTTCAATTATATGTTCAAATTGATAATTATTTCTTTGAATCAAAATTAAAACGCTTATTACAAATTCTTAGTTTTATTGAAGTAAATGTATCGAGACTGTTAACTTAAACATAGCAGTATGATCATTATCAACGTAAATACTTTACACATATGCTCGATTTTAAAGTTATATTGAAATAAAATATAGCTTGCTTTTAATTCAAAAATAGACAGAACAAAGAAATTTCCTTCAAATGAATCATAAGGTTGTTATAATGCATAGAGTAATAGTAAATTCAAACATGACCAATATTTATGATAACATTTTGATTTGTTTGGTGGCAACCATATGATTAATTTTACTTAAATATATGGTTAGTTCGGGTGTATGTTGCACTTACCATTTGTTTCATACACACTTTATATGCTTAAATTAAAGTTTCGTTCTTATGTGTGTAGCACTCCAACATAGGCATTAGACAAGCCAGAAATATCCTGTCTAAAATTGCACGCACCTTCTCAAAGCTCAAAAACTTCTTTTATTCCATGGGCCAAAGATAAAATGGAAAAATAAGAATTACAACTAGATACAACAAAATTGATCAAACGTTTGTTTTCAGATTTAAAGCAGTCCTCTCGAAATCTTTATACACACCTAGGATATAAATTTTACATTAAAAATAGTCATCGGTTAATGCGATATCCCGGTACACTTCGTGCTACATGTGGGAGGAAAATTCTTCAATGATTAAAAGTGGGTTTTCCGTCCTTCATAGAATTGAACAATTTCTATATCCACGTGCTTCAAATAAAGATTAATGTCTAGGAATGTAACAAGGGACGTATTGAAATATAAGGAATTCGAAAATATTTCAAAACCAATAATAACCATAATATTTCTGTTAAGGAGGCATATCCATTCTAGAGAATTTATAACATTCTTTTCACGTATCGCGCGCCAACATTTAACCCTTTTACGTCTAATTTCATTACTTAATAACGAAATCTCGCACTGCGTTTCTTCGGCGCTTCGAAGGAAAAAAGAAAATTTTCCCATGCGCACAAGCGACGAAATAAATAAATAAGAAAAAATCTAGGCTACGCGTATCGGCAGACTCTTCACATACATAGATCCTAACGTTCTCAAATAGGAAACTTCGCATAAACCGAGAAAACCGCGATAACCATAATCGGTATACAGAGGTAATCTATTTTTATTTTACGACGTCTCCTATCCATTTTATTAATCTTCGGCCTTAGCGTGCCGATCAGATTCGATTATTTCAAAATGGCGTTCTTCGAAAAGGAAAAGCAAGCAAACTAATTAATTAGCACTTGTAAGGATTTCTGAGCAATTATCGCTAGCATTAATTTCGCTCGCGCTTATTTATATCACTTGTAGTAAGTACGTACAATTGTCTTTAATGCTAATTTTGTACCACTTATTGGTTCTCGATCTAGGCTGTCTCTATTCCGTGCCATTTTTTCCCTACTATTTCTTCCATTCCGTTCGGACCACGTCATCGTCGCGTTATGGCACAAACAATTCAAACGCGGACCAGTAATTGATTCTAATAGGGAGTTTGCTTTATTTATCCTGATTTATGGCGTCGTTCGAACTGTATCGCTGTTTACGCACGTAATTGGTCGCTCGTCGTAACTAACGCCCGAGATAAGGGGGAAAATTAAATGATCGACACATACCTGTAATTATTTAATTTAGATTTGAATTAATTTGCATGTGTTTCTAATGTGTAAATAATTGCATGTATGCTAGCGCGTACATATGTAAATAAATTTAATTAGATTCTTTTATTATAATCGTTACGCTTAGATATCTTTAGGGGACTGTTATGGAAAAGAACTCGACATGAAATACGACACATTGAGGAAAATTAAATGTATGCGTTATGCGGCATTGCACTGTTGAGAAATTCAAGTCGTTTCCGTTTATGTACTGTGTAGCGTTGTTACTATTCAGCCCGAGTAGTATATATTCCTTATAAATCATTGGATTTTGTCATTGATGGATGGTCGCCCTTTTACATCATGTCACCTGTTAAATCTTTCAAATACCTACTAATAATCTTTCTAAGATATAAATCACGCATGTATTTACTACAATCGGCCACAATATGAACTTACTGTAATCACACTTTTCCATTCAAATACTGCATAGAACAGTACTTCACCACCTTCATCACAAATTGAAATGTTTCTCGCTATCCAGCTTTTAAGAAGAAATATTTCAAATAAACAACAAGAAATATGTTAATTGTAATTTACGATTTTCGTTCTAACTAGAAAATTTTTCCCATGGCGCTGATTTAATCCATTAATTACAAAACTTTTTGATTCTCTAATTTACTTTCGAACTTTTCCACTACCACGTGTATAATAAAAAATAAATATGTTTAAAAGTAATGTTTTCGAGTACTTTTGGATGTGCTCTTTCGGAATTCGGACTAAGGAATGAGATTTTTCTACCGGAAAATTAATTACGGGGGATTTTAGATAAAAAAGTTTTATGGACTTTTTCACATCGAAGTTGCGCAAAAAAATAGGAAATCTCGCTCAACTGTTTGTTCACAAAATTATTGAAGTTTAGCAGGAAATCATTTTTATGATATTTCTCTTCCAAAAATTATTGTTTGTCATTCTACTACCTGAACAAGATGGAGATGTCGGATTAGGTAACATTTGGTATTTGAAATAATATATCTTTGATGTACGATTCCCAGTCTATTCTTTTATTGAGTCTTATATTCTAACAATTAATTTTTAACGACTTATGGTTATTACAAATATAGTACTATATTTTTATATCAATTTTTCATAGTACTTGAAAATTTGTACTGGAAATTTCCATAATTTCCATCTAGCGCCAAAGCTGTTGGCGATGGAGCGTTCGTTATCACTCCATTCGATTCCTTGGCAAAGTCTGCTTCTAGAAGGGTCTGTTCGATCCCGATCTAGCAATAAATAACGTCCTAAGTTCTACAGGAACCAAGACGGAAATGCGATTTTTGATATTTTCAGCGATTTTTTGTTTTGGTGTTTTCTCGGAAATCGTCTGGAATATTTCAAATAAATAGCATACCATTGAAATCAGCTTGTCAAGACGCGTTGATTGGTGTGGGATCTGATATCAATATCTCCGTAGCGGTTGGAGCTACAGCGTGATAAATGCCATATTTGAAATCTAATCGCCGAAATCTATCCGATAGCTGTATTTTGAACGTGATTGGACGCACGCTTTCCTACTTAGAGAACGGTAAGGGATATGATGTTTGGAGTGCAAGATTCGAAATTTGCTGGTAAAATCTATTGGATAGACGTATTTTGAACATAAAAAGTATTTTCGTCGAAAGAAATGCCTGCCTCAGGGTATAACATTTTTCCGATATTTAGAGATAGCAAACCTCCGATGCTTGTAGCGTACTTTGAGGTTTGTACCTTAAACTTTGATTTAAAACTTTTTCAAATTTAAAAATATTTATTTAGAACGAAATTCAACCAGAAATTCATGTTCGATTTTCGAAATTATTTTGCACCAGGACATTTCTCAGGAGGACGACAATTACGTAGAACACGCCGGTTTGGGGGCGGAACGAATAGATTTGGGGGAAATGTGCGATTTTATACGATTTTTCTTTTGCGGGTGTTTGTGTCCCTGATTGAAAATTCTCCACATTTAATTTTCTGGCAAAAGAATCTCAATTCTAAGAGCACACCCAAAAGCACTGGGAAACATTACTTTTATTGATTTATTTCTTTATTATATACTTGGAAAGGAAATTTTAAAACAAATTAAACAAATCAACGATGTTCAGCATTAATGGGTTAATTGGGCAAAGCTTCTTAGGATAAATCAACTGTATAACGGCGCAAGGCAAATCAAAATGTTAAATATTGATATAAATGAGATTAAAATGCATTAATACACTCCTCATTACTGGAGCGCGGAAATATTCATTTTGTCCATATCGTGTACGGGCAGAAGCTGTAAGAAAAATCCGTATTTTAGGATTAAAACGGGAAAAATATAAGATACCGACATACAAATAAAAGTGAACGATGAAGGAACGTAAACAATGTCTTGAAGGTGTGGAACAAGCGGAATATCTGTGAGTAACATTTACCAAGAAAGGCGAAGAGAAGAAAGAAATTATAGAGAAGCTCTACTCATAAAAGGGGAATATAACACTTTTTTTGTTAAAACTCCATTTTTTTTTACGATATACATAAACTTGAACACATTAAGACTGTCCATCTATATAGCCTAAACCGGTGATCAACGCTTCGTAATTTCTAGTTATATCCATGTTTTCCTGATCTTGGACATTTCTTTGCAAGTCTAATCCAGTACTGATATGCTTCTGGGTCTCTGAACTCACATACCTCTACCATGTATACTGCTTTGGTTTCCTTCATGATCCATTCATTCCTCTTTGGATTTGGATTCCTGGTTATGTTGATCATTCCGCCTCTCTAAATGAGAAACTACATATCTAAGCGAAAAAAACGTATAACACGGACAAATAATGAGAGGATAGTAGAGAAGAAGTATGGGACGGTACAATAGAGACCAAGGGAAAGATGGGTAGACCGATAAAGAGGACTTAACACATAGATGCAAATAGGTTTGATCTAATGAATCTTGATGGAGGAAAAAAAGAATGCCACTTAGAGCTAATCGAAAATCACGTACCTACCAAGGAAAATTCGCGAATATGAAAGTGAAAAATTTTAAGTTGGGAAAAATATTTTGATTAAGACATACAGGAAGCTGTATCATATCTTTTACCAAATCAAAGAATGCCATTCGTTCAGATCCATAACGAAATGTAAAAAAGGTGTTAATACCCGCCCTTTCCAGCAGTGTCCTAAGGCTATGAAATGGTATAAGTATTACATGGCTGG
The DNA here is from genome assembly GCA_038088585.1 of Chrysina gloriosa. Taxonomy (NCBI): domain Eukaryota; kingdom Metazoa; phylum Arthropoda; class Insecta; order Coleoptera; family Scarabaeidae; genus Chrysina; species Chrysina gloriosa. The sequence goes on along the minus strand of CM076090.1, from coordinate 11,730,671 downwards.
TGAGGTCTGTATCATCGGTAAATAAATAATCTTGGAAGGACTACCACTGAGCTAGCGAAAGTTACAATCTTTGCCTTATAGACGGGTTTACATAACATGGGTCGCTTTCAGGGCGAGAAACTGAAACTGACAACCTACTTTTAAATCTAATCTGAGACAGAATTGTTACTTTCTACTTCTACAAGAACATTTTATTTCAAGCAAATTGACGTTGATTAAAATTCCATAAAATGTGACTTGCCGACACGAAAAACCTTTGATCGTCATATCTAGTCACGATGGAATCCTATCTATTTCAGCGAACGCTTTTTCACAATAATTTTGTCTCGCTGCAAATCGTACCTATCGATTCCAATTAAACATATACACGCATACTTTCAATTATAAGCAGCAATTAACAATTACGTTACAAAAATCAGTCTATAATGAACGCTGTGTGATAGTATGATTTAATAGTTCATTTATATATATTTAAGAACGATTGGATTAATTAGTGGATAACCTAAATAAAGCATAAATAACTTCGCATCAAGGTAATAGCCTAGAATACGCATTATTACAAAATAGTTTGTAGTAATGTTGCTAGTGAAGGGTTCCTCGAACGTCGCCGGAGATTGACACGAACAAAGTTGTTACAATGTCGACAGACAAAAAGTAGTTTTAATTAATTTTTTGCTTACGCATGCATTTTCTGGCTTCGCCAAAATGTGTTCGTAATCGATTGCATCTATTGATTCACCTTTATCGAAGGTAAAACAAAATCGAAATTGAAAATGTCATGACTTGAATATTAAAACCGTTTTTTAACCATTGTTGCTTTACACCTTTCACTGACGCTGAAATATATATATGCTTACAATGTGTGTTAATAAATCGACATTTTTGCAATCAAATTCTAACAAGAAACTTGGCAAACACGTATAAATTAAGATAATCTGTTACAAATCCAAGTTAACGGCGTGTACGTCTATTAAGTACAAGTAGTTTTAATAAAGTCTATCACGTTGAAATTAATTGGAAGATGTAAATTATTCCATCAATCTAGAATTTCCTTCCTATAGTACGTAAATATCGCGAACCGACCATAAACTTCGACGTATGCCCTGAACGAGATCGTGAATTGTGTGTAGGCTCCTCAACACAGTTAGTTACTCCGACAATGATGCAATCTGTTCATAATAACTTATAAAAGATAATTATTGACGAGATTTCGTTCCACAACATAGATTATATTTCCGTATAAACATTTGAAGGTGTACGATAAGCGCAGTCGTGCATTAAATTGTTGCTACAAATGCATTTTATGCCTTTTGTACGTAATAATTTTCAATTAATTAGTACCATATTTACTAGGAAATATTTGCTTGTTGTAGGTTTACAAGAAAAAGCGTTTGGTAAAGTTATGGGTTTCGGTGGAATATTGCACTTAGGAATGTAATAGTATATTTTAAAACTTTTGCCTCCAAGAATGCCATTGCCTTAAGTATAACACAACCCGACAAAAAGTGTGGGCTTTCCTAAATTGAATTAAATTTAAAACACACAACAAAAGCCGAATTTAATTAATCTGAAAACCTATCAATGTACAGGCGCTCTCTCATCTATTTAAAAACTACGTCGAGTGAGCCACAATACAGCTACTGCCTGTATAGAAGCACTACCACTGATTCGATTACGTATATAACGAATGTTTTCCTCTTAATTCCAATCTCCAAATATTAGATAGTTAATAGTCGTTTTGCTTGGACTGGTTGTAACTCAACTAGGAGTGCTTCTGTACGCTTTCATATGCAAAGATCGACTTATACAGAGATCTATGGATTAGAGAAGGTTGGATAATTTTGCCCTACTGACAATGGGTCATTTCTTAATTGAGATCTTAAATTTTACAGGGTTTGTTGTTGTAATCAAGAATTCTTCCAAGAGACAACAAACTATTGTAAATCCAAGAAGTGATAATTAAAATTAATTCAAATAGGAAAGACCAAAAACAACTGGATCTATCGAAGTATTATCAGAAGAAACAGAAATTACGAACAACACAATCAATGAAGAAATGAACAAATATGAGGAAATATTAAAATAGCTAGCTGTACTAGTATCCTTCAAGACGAGTCAAGTCAAATTTCCTACTATGTTTCCGATTGACACTGACTCATATTCAAATATGTATTGCAAATCTTACCTCGGTGGATGCCGAGCATCCGTTTTATGCTTATAGAGACATTTTTAGTGATAAAGAGCGAAATTTAGCAGAATCATCCATTCTGCAGGCCACGATTTTACAAAAAGGCTGGAGATTGCCTGCTCCCACTACTTCCATAACAATGGATGGCAATGGCTTCATATTTATTACTATTTGGTAATAGTTGTCGCTTTTTCTAATGCCTCTAAATTTCTGGTGAAAGTAAATAACCTACTTATGCGAGAAAAAGGCATCACAATTTGATATGAGCAATGCAAGCAATGCAAGCCACCGGTTGCTTTGTAACTCTCATGCATTCGTTCCGTATTAGCCAAATCTAATCGTAACATCAATTTCCCGATTTTCAAAGCAATAGCGGTATCTTATGCTCATAGGCCGTATACCGTGTACTTCATGTGGAATACAGAATGGCAACAATTTCTTACTGTATGTAGTAATACCAGCTTTAATTTTTGCTCAATCATTACGCCCTGAGTAAGAAAAAAATAAGCGTTATTTCAGTAGAAGGTACCCTAGAGGTTTCCAATCAAAAGTTCGTATGACCGCGTATTACATCATCTGGCGCAAAGTGCGAATTAAAGATATAAGCCGTATTACTTTCGTTACCTATGTTAAGCTGAAACGTACTACGCTTTGAAACAATTGATCGAACGGACGTGCCCATAAATACCGCGTTTATATACAATTAAACTTCGTTTTTCTCTATCCTTTATGCGCACGTAAACGCATAAGCTCACATATTTCAAACGTTCTAGCTACAAACAGCCCAACTATTAATAGTCTTCTTTTTGTGTTTACGTTAAGGTAATTAAGCGCTTTCCGCCACGTCTTTCTTGCGACTTTTTCGCCACAAATTGCGGCGTCGTTTTATTACATGCGATAAAACTTTCACTGGGATCCTTGTAAAAATAGAGAAATCTTCAACAAAGGTTTATGGATGTGAAAGTCATCTTTAGCACAAACGCACTTTCTGATTTAATTTTGGGAGGTACTATGTTTGGATTTTTCTTGTAAAAAATGAGCAAAACAACGTGATCTTAATAAAGGAAGTTACTACTACATCAGTAGGTAATTTCATTTTATACAAAAAGTTAATCATAAGCAAATCTAATGAATTATTTATTCACGTTTCTTCAGGACCATCAAAAGCATTTTGGAATCGGAGGATTCCCTGTAAAATTGGTGACAGTTGGAATCTGCTAGATTAAAGGGATGATTAAGTGACAATATTTGGGAAATTTGTTCAGAGGTACTATAAGAGAGGTGAAATGCTCTTAATCAAAGTGGAAAGTGGAAGGTAATCGTTAGATGTAAATTATTAAGTTTGCAGTTGATCTTGTACAATGAGGATGGAAGCCATTGTTTTTCAGTATAGGAGCATATATGGAGAATTGCAATATGCTACATCAAATAAAGATGCTAAGCTTGGCTTAACATTTGCTAGCCACCGGGAAAACCTAGCAGAGCAAATAAGACTCAAGAGATAATTTTGTTCCACTGTTAATCACTATTTCATGAGGAAATACATACGATCGATAGTAAATTCTTCTTATCTAGAAAGAAATACTTTAACGAAAGCAGAAACTATAAGTAACCTCATATCCTTCAGATTTTACTGAAAAGTATAGTCACTGGTGATTTCAATGCTCGAAACTACGCACTATCCGTAATTTCAACGCTCGGTAAGCACACCAAAAATGCTATATTAGCTGTAAGAGACAGTTTGGTTGATTTCAGTTAGTCCTATTAAATGAAAGCAAAGAACAAATTTAAAATCACATATACGCAAATGTCTTCTATGCAGTGGCGGATCAATTCCTATTCCGAACAAGATTTATCCAAACTGACTGCGTATACTGGAGGAGTTGTAAAAACAATTTTATTAATAATACAAGCAATTATGTACACCGAAACAGTTAATCCACGTGTTTTAAAAATATGACAGGGTGGGTGGATGGGTGTTGAAATGACGTTGGCTCACATTTCGAGCATGTTTTATAAAATCAAAGGACGTCCTCAATTAAAACGTCTGACAATAATAATTAAAAATGTTTCTGTGTACTATTTTACTTTATCTCATTCGGTTTTGAAAATCTGAAAATATGTTCTGAGTACATGTACATAATTACTGTTTGCTTTAATAAAGACAACAAAAGGTTGCTTGTTTACGGGAGTACAATTTAATCAGTAAACTTGTATTAGAAAATTAATCATACGCGTGCACTGACAACTGTCACCAAAAAGGATGAAATTAATATAATTTACAAATCAATGAATTACATTTTCTTCGTTATTCTATCGTTTAATATACTAGTATATCACATAAGCTAACATCTGCCATTTATCAATTGGCATCCGCGTTGTATTTACAGTGATACGCCTATTGTATAGTCATAAGCAAAACGTCAAAATTATGGTTCGGATTAGAGGGTGACAATGGCGATTATTCTGGCTCTCACTGTATAAAGCAAGCAATGTATTTACATACCTATGTTGCATTAATAAATTCGCTTGTACTATTCCTGAAGATTACGATGATGTGAAACATAAACTATCATACGCTATCAATCTGCAGTAATGAGGTAAAAGAATTTCTTCGTCCTACTAAAGATTAGGGCTGGCAAGCGCTTTCAAGATGCCGTTCATATTTACCTGAAACAAAATTTATAATGAATATCAGCTTGTTCCAGTATCTGTTGGTATATAGATAGAGCGAAAATGGTTGTTTATATATAATTTAGCATAATACAGCATTGTTGCATCAAGGGGTATATAAAAATAGCAATTTATTAAACTTGTTAGATATTATTAATATAGGGATCAGAAATGTTTCCTGCTCCCCACTGCCAAACTCCACGTGTTGGCAGACGCATTTGAGAACCGCTGATTCTGCAGTCATGAAAGACGAGAGTAAATCTCAAAAAGCTGTCATTTCCTTTCTATTTAAAGAGGGTGTGAAGCATATAGGAATCGTTCAGATACGTCTATCGATGAGGTGATCGTTTCAAAGCGGGCAGGAAATCACTAGAAGATAGTCTGCGAATGGATGGCTGAGCACCACTGTAAATGAAAGGAACACTGCTGTCGTCAAGTACCTATTGAAAGATGAAAGGCCAATAACTATTAATGAAATTAGTGTTAGTGTGTAGGAGCAGGTAGGCGACAGGTTCATGAGACTTAACACGAACGTTTGGGCGTGAACAATGTTACACCCTACTGGGTATCAAGGCTCTTGAGACCGCAACAGAAACTCAACAGGTCCAGCACATGTTGCTAAACTCAAGGGCATTTAGCACGTTACGGCGACCAATGTTGGTAAGGAATAATAACTATTGACGAAGCATGGATATCTTACTCCAATCCTGAGACCAAAAATCAGTTGATAGAATAACGTAAACTAGAAGAAGGTCATCCGATTAAAGAACGTGCCTCTTCGTCTGTTGGAAAAGTAACGCTTACTTACGTAACTGGGATTGCGAGGGAATTATTTCTGTGGATTATCTACCGAAGGGTACTAGACGAATTGCGTTGGGAATTGCTGTCACCTTGTCGTGACTGACCATATCCTCTAGGGGTATGTGATCGCGTTACTACAATTAAAGCGGAATATTACTTTAATTTTTATGTGGGGCGTTGCGAGAGGTGCTTTGCAAGAATCGTGCGTCATCGCAAAAGGACAATGCAAATCCTACGAAGAACGAAGGATATTTCAAACGAATTGCGCTGGAAATTGCTTTTGCGTCCTCCTATTTGCGAGATCTGACTCTTATTGTTAGTGATTTTCGTCTGTTTCGAGGTTTGAACGAACCACTACGGGGTGTTCTATTTGAGACCTTATATAAGGGAAAACTTGGGTCTAAGTAAGTAGGTTGCGGGGACTCCAAAGGAGGTCCTTTCAGAACTGATGAAATAAACTAATTGGACGTTGAGATGAGTGTATTCAGTTAAATACAGATTATGTTCAAACACCGTGTAATTTTGATGAAAATTGACGAAATAGAAGAATATAGCCACATTTCTAGAACTTTTGGAAACATCCCCCATAGTTATTATAAACATAATCTACAATTAAAAGCAACTAGTGCTCATTTTACAATGACCTATGCAGTAGTAAACTGATTAAGAAAGCAATTAAAATTACTTAGAGTTCAATATTTCTTAGATGTTATATATTTTAAACATTTTACACCTATTAATCCGTTTCCGAAATCAATTATACATTCGATTAGTTTTATGTTCAGTAACTTATATTTATTTATTAACTATACATTAATTAATAAAGAAAGTTCCATATTTTATGGTTAATTCCACAAACCCTCAAAAATATTTTCAAATTAGGGATTTTATCTCCCATTATAGATGGCGCGTTTGAATTTGTTAGACAAAGATAGGCACGCTACAGCCCCACCATTTCTCCCGCTAGCTTTTGCTTTTAAGAACGCGTCCTTTTGCAAGTGGGTTTTCGAAATTGCAATTTATTTTATTTCTAAAACGAGTTTGATTTTGAAGAGCGATGATTGCTAATTTTACTCATTGTTTTCAGTTCACACACAGTACCTATGGATGGTTACCACTGCGAGTCCGGTGAAAATTTTCCGAGGAAAGCGGTTCGAACCTCGTCTACCGGTAAGCGACTTTTTCGTTTAGAAATCCATTTTTCCTTTATTTTCGGCAAACTTTCGTATGTAGGATGACTATGGCGGGTTAATTGGGATATGAGTGATTTAATATTAGATGTGGAGTAAAAGGTAATTGCTATCTCATTTATTGTTACATCATAGTTAATACCCCCGCTTCATACATATGTATATGCTTTGATTAATATTAATTATTACTATGAAATTAAATAATTGCATCCCCATCTGTACTAATGTGAATATTAATTTTGGACGGAAGGAGTTATATATTTGCCAGATTAATTTAAATAAACTTTCATATAAATCTTGGATTTTATACATCGAATTTATTTGTAGAAGCCGGCCATGTTTCCCTCTTTTTTTTTCTCTCCGTTCCCGCGTTTTCACGAAATGCGTTCGCTAACTTTTTTGTGGTTTGTTCTTTTTATCGTAAATGCACGCTTATTGGTGACATCAATTCTATTTTTAGATATGTTTGTTCCTTTTATCAGTGATGTTTTTTCAAGTAGGTAATATATACAGCTGGTATCAAAAATTGGTGCATCAAATGAAAATAAAAAAAATTTGGGAAGCGGATAATATAGGCTGAATAAAAACATAAGAAATCAATATTCGATATAAAATAGCGAAATATGATTGACTTATTGATTGTTAGATGTTCGTACATGTGAGAATTCAATTACGAAATTCTTTCAATATGTACTAGTTGCGCATTTTTACAGCTCTTTTTAATTCTACAGAAGTAGACAACTGCTTTGCCACAAACTCCTGAGGTAGCTGCAATGGCGCTGCTCGGCTAGCGACTATGACTACTTCACAAAGTCGCACTGATGAGCGGTATGACCGCGAAACGCGTCTGCGAATGGTGAAAGTAGTTTTCTAATTACGCACGACTTATTGACTCTGAATTCTTAATTCAATTCATAATTTCAAGGACTGTGGTGTAGTATTACTGTCTACTAGTATATAACATGGGTAATCTCAATACAGCACAATTATTTAATTAAGCCTGGTGACACGTGGTTCGTTAGCAACGAGACAAGCATCTTTAAGCCATACCTTCGGTAGACGCTAGCCTCGTTGCGGGCGAAACACGTGTCATCGAATTTACTTAAACAATTGTGTTGTAAGGAATTTACCGATGTGATGTAGTATTAGTTCATGTTTGTTGAAAGATATACAGTTACTCACAACCAGTCGTATTCGTACAAAATCAACGAAGGTGGAAAAACCGTCATGAATTTTATTGTGCACCACCAATACTAGTTTATTTCTGTAATATCACAACGAACAACTTATGTTTATGATAAATTAAAATATAAGCTCATTCTAATTTAATTTGTCCGAATAAACGATAGAGATATCAAAAGGACTGTAAAATATGCCTCACACTCGTATTCATACATATAATTTTAGATATTCAGATTTGAGTGATTTTTCTATTTGTCTATTGTTCGAATAAGAGCGTGGAATTACCTGTTTTAGCATACTATTATCTAATTTAGTTTAGTTTCTGAAAGTTTGTTAAAGCACTGTTTACAAAATCAGCAAGAAAAGAAAGGAAACCTTTAATTGACACGCCTAAACTAATACCTTATTAATATCAGAAAGGTAAAAGTTTATGACAAATCGGTATAAGGAAGGAAGAATATGACAGACCACGTAGTTTAAACATAAAAATGTTTATGGAACGTGAGGAATGTGGAAGAACTACAGAAGTCAAACTGAACTGGAATTTTTCAGAATCAAAATTAACCTTCCTATACTCACGTCAAAATGGAAAACCTATACTGTACTATATAAGTCGGTCTCACAGACCGTATGCGTGAATATAGGAAGGTTAACAGTGATGATAATCGCTGCAACAGGAAAGAATACTAGCATAGGAAACGTACTATTGAGGCAACAAGAATCCGGACAAGTCTTATAGGCTATTTCGACTATTTTTAGCAGTATAAGACAACCGTTTGTTATGTTCATGTCAATTTTAATGTTGTCATTTCTTCTTAATGTCGTGAATAGTGCTTTTGGACATTTCAAATCTATTACTTGGTCCTTTTTATGGATCATTCTTCCCCCAAATAATAGAATTACTTGCATTTATTTATCAGTACTTAAATGCAGTATAATGACAAACATATGCCAATGCTCTAAAAGTGAAATAAAATTTGGCAAGGCGAAACAGATTTAGACTAGGTTATCTTAAGTGTCCGATTTTTTGTTGCCGCTATCTACAAAATTGTGGCTACAATGGCCGTGTGACAAGGAAGAAAGCCATTGTCAGTGAGATGAAAAGGTGTAGAAAGTTTTTGTTACGAAATATTTAGCGTCTTAGAAATGTTTACGAACTAAATTTTAATTGGTCTCTAAATATGACTTTTATTCCAAAAGTCCTATTATTTTCCCTCATACTTCGCAGCCAAATCTAAACTATTACTTCTGTTCCTCTCATTGACGACGGGTTTCTTCCTTCTCGCACGACCATTAGAGCCATGGCTTATTATTACTGCTTGCACCTTCAATATGCTAGTACTCTTTACTGTTGCAACTCGTATCATTAGTGTTAATTTTGATTTTGAAGTCTTCGAGTTCAGTTTGATTTGTTTACTTATTCTACATTCTTCCCGCTCGTTAAACATATTTCTCTTTAAATTACGTGGTTTGTTATGTATTCCCTCCGTTTAACCTTAAAAACACTACATACTCTATCGTAGATCGCCTACTATTTATATTACTGTGAATTCGTTGTAAACTTTTAAGTTGTGCGAAGAATCAGCATCAAAAATCACACTAATATCGAAAGCTGTAACAGGAAATAATGCCAACATAGGAAAGGTGCGGAGTGATATTATATAATAGTCCCAAACGCAATGTGACAAGGAAGAAACCCTTTATCAGTAGGGTGTACGTTGGGATAAGTGTATTCAGTTCGATCCAGATTATATTGACAAATCGCATAATTTTGGTGAAAAATGAAATAGAAGAATCATATCCCAATTTCTAAAACTTCGGAAACACCCCTCATAGTTACTACCTACAGAATTTACAACTAAAAGCAATTTGTTCTTATTTGACAATTTCTGGTATTAACGGACGATTATGGTGTAGCTAACTAATTAAGAAGTTTATGAAAATATATTAAAGCAATTAGAATTTCTTATAGTTGAATATTTCTTTGATGTTGCACATTTTAAACATTTTACATTTATTTATCCGTTACCGTATACTAATTACACATTCGATTAGTCTTACGTTCGGTGATTTACATTTATTTATTAATTAAATATTAATTAATAAAGAAAAGTTACATACTTAGGCGTTCATTCTATAACTCCTCAAAAGATTTTCAAATTAGGGTTTTGTCACCTCATTGTAGATGGCGCTTTTGAATTTGTGAGACAAAGATAGGTATGCTATACCCTCCCCATTTCTCCCGCTATCGTTTGTTTTTAAGTGCGCGTCCTTTTGCAAGCGGCTTTTCGAAATTGCAATTTATTTTCATTGTAAAATCTGTTTTATTTCGTAGAGTGCTGATCGTTAATTTCACCCCTTGTTTTCATTTCACACACAGCACCTACGGATGGCCACCGCTGCGAGTCCGGTGAAGATTTTCCGAGGAAAGCGGCTCGAACATCGTCTACCGGTAAGCGATTTTTTCGTTTAGAAATCCTTCTCTCCTTTATTTTCGGCAAACTTTTCGTATGTAGGATGACTATGGCGTGTTAATTGGGATATGAATGATTTAATATTAGATGTGGAGTAAAAGGTAATTGCTATCTCATTTATTTTTGCATCATAATTAATTCATAATATAAATTATTACCGTAGAATTAAATAGTTGCATCCCTATCTATACTAATGTGAATATTAATTTTTGGACAGAAGAAGTTATATATTTGGGAGATTAATTTAAATAAACTTTCATATAAGTCCTACATTTTACGCATCGAATTTATTTCTAGAAGCCGACCACGTCTCCCTTTTTTGCCTAACGTTCGCCCGCTTCCACGAAATGCATTCGCTAACGGTTTCTTGTAGTTTGTTCTTTTTCGCAGTTTGTTCCTTTTTTGTAAGTGCACGCGTATTGGTGAAAACAATTCTATTTTTAGATATGTTGGTTCGTTTTATCTGTGATATTTTCCCAAGTATGTAATATGTACAGCTGGTATTAATAATTGGTGCACCAAATAATCGTAAAAATTTGGGAAGCGGATAATCTTTGAAAATTATTTGCTGGTAAGATTCGGTTTGTATAATAATTTTCCGAAATATTTCTATAAGCTGAATAACAATATGAGAAAACAAGACTCGGTATAAAATGGGGAAACATAATCGATACATTCATTCTTAACCTTCCTATACTCACGCATACGGTCTGTGAGACCGACTTATATAGTGTAGTATACGTCTTTCATTTTGACGTGAGTATAGGAAGGTTAATAATGTATTTAATGTATAGATGGGCAACCTCCGGCCCGCGGGCCACATGCGGCCTCGAGTAAGATTTGCCCGGCCCGCTACTGAATTCTTTCGTTGCATATTAGCACGGCCCGTCTAAACTTAATTCATAATGAATCATAAGGATACCACAAAAATGTATATTTTTCAAGATTACTGGCAGCATAAAACTTCTACAAAAAAGGTTGCCCATGCCTGAATTTTAATGTGTTGATAATTATTGCAAGGGGTGTGGTGTAGTCCTGACACTAAATCGCATTGGTGAATTTCTTACAACATAATTATTTAATTACATTCGATCACCCCCGTTTCGGTAGCAACAAGGCAAGCATCTTCAAACTGTAGCTTCGGTAGATGCTAGCCTTGTTGCCTGGCGAAACACGGATTTAATTAAATAAGTATGTGGTGATGAGTTCAATAATGGGATATAGTGATAGTTCATATATGTTGAAACACATACAGTTACTCACAACTAGTCGTACTTGCACAGCATCAACGAAAGTGGGAAAAAACGTCATGAAGTTTATTGTACACCACCAATACTAATTTATATCTGTAATATCACAATGAACAACATAGGTTTATAATAAATTAAAATATAAGCCTATTCTAATTTAATTTGTCTGAATCAGCGATAGCAATATCAAAAGGCATGTAAACAATACTGCACACTTGTATTCGTACAGATCATTTTACGGATACATACATATTTATGGGATTTTTCTATTTTCCTGTTATTTGTGTAAGATCGAGGAATTACCTGTTTTAACATCCTATTATCTAGTTTAGTTTGGTATCTACAGTTTGTTGAGGCAGTGCTTACAAAATGAGCAAGAAAAAAAGAACAAAATTAATTTAAATTGACGTGCCTAAACTAATATCTTCTCATTATCAGCAAGAAGAGAGTTTGCAATTATAGTACTGTAAGGAACAACATATGATCATAATAAATTAAACTGTATGCTCATTCTGATTATATTTGTCTGAATAAACGAAAAGAAATATCAGGGGGAGGGGGTTTAAAATATGCCTGATGATTATGCTTTAGTTAATTAATTAAGAAGCTTCTGAGAAGATATTAAAGCAATTATAATTCCTTATAATTCAATATTTCTTTGATGTTATACATTTTAAACATTTTACATCTAGTTATCCGTTACCGTATACTAATTACATATTCGATTAGTCTTACGTTCAGTGATTTACATTTATTTATTAATTAAATATTAATTAATAAAGAAAGTCGCATACTTGGGCGTTAATTCTATAACCCCTCAAAAAATTTCAAATTAGAGTTTTGTCACCTCATTATAGATGGCGCGTTTGAATTTGTGAGACAAGGATAGCATACTATAGCCTCCCCATTTCTCCCGCCAGCGTTTGTTTTTAAGTGCGCGTCCTTTTGCAAGCGGCTTTTCGAAATTGCAATTTATTTTCATTGTAAAATCCGTTTTATTTCGAAGAGTGATGATTGTTAATTTCACCGCTTGTTTTCGTTTCACACGCAGTACCTACGGACGGCCAGCGCTGCGAGTCCGGTGAAGATTTCCCGAGGAAAGCGGCTCGAACCTCGTCTACCGGTAAGCACCTTTTTCGTTTAGAAATCTGTTTCTCCTTTATTTTCGGCAAACTTTCGTATGTAGGATGACTATGGCGTGTTAATTGGGATATGAATCATTTAATAGTAGATGTGGAGTAAAAGGCAATTGCTATCTCATTTATTTTTACATCATAGTTAATATCCCGGATTCATATATCCTAGGTATAATATAAATTATTACCGTAGAATTTTGGACAGAAGAAGTTATATATTTGCGAGATTAATTTAAATAAACGTTAATATAAATCCTAGATTTTATGAATAGAATTTATTTCTAGAAGCAATCGCTAACCTTTTTCTTGCAGTTTGTTCTTTTCTTCGTAGTTTGTTCCTTTTTTCGTAAGTACACGCTTATTGGTGAAATCAATTCTATTTTTAGATATGTTTGTTCGTTTTATCTGTGATATTTTCCCAAGGAGGTAATATGTATAGTTGGTATCCATAATTGGTTCATCAAATGATCCTAAAAATTTGGGAAGCAGATAGTTTTTGAAAATAATTTGCTACTAGGATCTAATTAGTTTCCTTTTCTATTTGTTGGTAGTATGCGAATACGAATATGTTGGTATAATAAATTATTACCGTTAAATTAAATAAATCCTGGTAATAACTGCATCAGAACTGTAAGATGGTTATTAATTTTGGGTTATATGTACATATGTATCGTATACTGGTAGACGATACGAAGTTTCTCTTTTTGCCTTAAGTTCGCGTGCGTCGACGAGCTAACCCCTTTTTTGGCGTTGTTTTCTCCCAAGTGCTCGTTTAGTTGTAAAATAAAATCAACATTTAGAGATAACCAGTTAGTTTTATCAGTGGTGTTGTTTCAAGAAGCTGATAGGCGTAGTTAGTATCAAAGCATGGTGATCCTCAAAATTTCGACAGCAGAAGATCATTAAAAAATATCTGCTGGTAAGCTTCGTTTTGCATAATAATTTTCCAAGAAAAGTCTACAAAGTGAATAAGACTATAAGAAATGAATGTTCGATATAAAATGGGGAAACTTGATTGATCCATGGGTTCTTCATGCAGTGGTTGATTTATTCATAATTATTTCAAGCAATATTGCGCAGTACTACTGACAGTAAATTACTCCGTAAACTCACCCTGCAAATTATTTTACTAAACTCGGAGGCATGTGATTTGCTAGAAAAAGCTAGCATCTTCAAACCGTATTTTATCGAATTCCGTCTCCGTAAGATGCGGTTTGGATATGCTAGCCCCATTGCTAGCGAAACATGTGTCTTTGGATTTAATTAAATAATCTTGTGATGAAGAGCTTACTCAGATAAATGTCAGCAATAGTACAACATATTTCTTGTAATCACTAACTGACAAAAACTAATTTATTATTGTTGTATGTAGATTTTATAAGAAGGAATTGTTGGAACAGACTTATTTTCTCCTTCGTTTGTTATTAGAAGACTGATTCTATACAAATAAACGTTAGGGTGTTTTAGTTTTACAAATGATAGATGTCTGCCTGCATTCAACTGCTTATCAGTCCAATTATCTGAATGCAGAACGACAAGAAAAGCATAATTTTAACTTTAGTAGGAAAATTGTTAGAAAATATGAAAGCAACTAGTTTTTCAAATCCACTTATTAGATTTCTTTGTGCATGGTATAGTTTGAAACATCATGTGAATTTGTAAATAAGACTAATTTGAATTATTATTATTCAACGTTCGAAATAAATGAATATATGGAATAGTTGATATAATACGAATACTCCCCGTATATTCTATTTCAAGCAAAACGAGTAGTTTATCTCTTTTCCGATCCAGCATGTATTACATGCTCAATTATCAATTAATACCTGCTCATTGCCGATATATATATATATATATATATATATATATATATATATATATATTATTAGACACAAACGTATTCTGATTGAGAAAAAGAAAACAAATAACATAAATAAAACAGTTAATCAGTGATAATTAATTGAAAAATACACAAACTGGTGGTTTCAATTGAGTATTAATTTTCAATTTTCTTCTAGGGCAAGAACGTTCGAAGCTATGGACTAAGAACATCTTGGTAGGGTTAAACAGTACACGGAAAAAAAGGAAATGAGAAAGGAACTAAGGAGAGGATGAAAAGGAAACGAAAACTGGTCAGATGATGGTGAAGAGCAAGATGAACAGATGAACAGGAAGAAGAAATACCTTACTGCAACATATTAATTGTATATATATATATATATATTGTGACCTTGTTTAATTATATTTATCTTATATGATAGTTCTCTACTACAATTAGGTCAATTAAACAAGAGTGATTAAAATAACTAACGACTAGGATTTCTTGATATATAGGATCTGTAATTTTTTTTTTAAATATTATAAATAACTGATCTAATGTGCAAACACATACATGCAAACTATGAAAACACTCAGAAGAAGATCTAATATCAAGAAATCTTTGTCGAAACTTTAATAATTCTGCTCAAGGACTAGGGAAAGCCCGAATCAAAAACCTAGCCAAAGGCTTCCTTCTGAAATTAATGGTTTTAGTATCTTTCTGTATATTTATCATTTCATATATTACAATTCTTTTTTAATTATCCTCTGTTCTTAATATAATTGTAATAATTATAATATAATAATTGTGTTTTCAAAATCAAACTAATTCCCCAGATTTTTGTAATGCTTTGCTATAGCGGTCATTGCACCAAAATCATTATTTAAAGAATACTTATGGTTATACAACATTGATTTTAAGTAATTTTTATGTTTCTGAAAAATAATTTAGATGTCTTCATGTGTTGGTAGACTTTATATGCCAATTCTTTTTACAATGCCGTTATTATGCTTGACTGTCACGTTCAGGAAATTGAATGAGCTATTAGATATGCTCTCATATATAAATTTTAATCTGTTATGATAACTATTAAAGGAATCCAATACCTCATCAACACTACCCTTTCTTACGGAACTGAAACAGTCATCCACATAACGCCTGTAAAAACATACACTAGAATTTAGTTTTGCCAAACAATTTTGCTCACGGTCCTCTATTACCAAGTTTGCGATAACTGCTGATAATGGAAAACCCATTACAGTATCGAAACTTTGTGTATAAATTTTATTTTGATATTTAAAATAAGTAGAATTTAAACAAAGTTTTGAAGCTGATATGAATTCCTCTTTTGGAAGATCTTCAAATTTTTTAGTGCTAAATTCATAGGAATATTAGTAAATAAAGAAACAACATCTGAACTGTTTAATTCGAAATTATTAGAAATTGTTTGATTTCTAACGGAATCTACAAATTCCCATGAATTTTTCACATTGTAGTTTCACCTATAATATTGCTTAAAATTTTAGATTAAAATTTGGACAGATTGTGAGGGGCGAAATTAATACAACTTACGATTGGACGTAAAGGAGTATTATCTTTATGTAATTTGAGAATACAATATAATTTTCATTCCAAATTATAGTAATAGATCTTTTTTACTAACACTAGAGCTAAAATAAATAAACATAATTAAAGTAACGTAGCCTATAAAATAAAGTGTAAGGACTGTGATGGTTGTCACATCGGTCAACAAAACAATATTTAAAGAAAAGGTTGTATAACCATAAGTATACTTTAAATGACGGCTGCAACATAACATTACACAGATTTGGGGCATTACTTTGATTTTGAAAACACAATTATATTAAAAACGCAGAATAATCATAAAAGAAAGATTAATATACAAAATGATAAATATACAGAAAGACACTAAAACTATTAATTTCAAAACCGATGTTGAAAATTTAAGTAAGGTATATAGCAATTTGTTAAAATGACATTTATATTTCTTAAGAAGGAAACCTTTGGTCTCTAGCCGGCAGCTTAGGCCGCTTGTATAGTCAAAGGTAAAACTAACCAGTATTACCATTTTTGTAAATTCTTTATTGCAGAATTCGCTGAGAGTTAATTAAGGTCACAAATAACTGCTAACACTAGGTGATGGGTTACTCTGTATTACTGACATGGTATCTAAGTTAGAATTTGTGATTTAGAGATGGTCACTGACACTAGAAGTGCATATGATATTGGGAACTTTCAGCGTAACTTTTTGAGTGGTACGTTTCTTGTGTTGCTTTTTAATATTGGAAGTACTTAACGAATTTATTTTCCACAGAAATTTTGGAGATGTGAGATCGCCATTAGAGATCGACATGAGACATAGAAAAGGAAATAGAAACGGATATATATCTGGTGTTAACTACTCAACTTACATATTAATTTTCGTACAGGGATTATTAGAGGATTGGTGGGTGGTGAATTATTGGAGCCGAGCTGCATCTGGTGAGCAGAAATGTAAGTTCTATGATGTGTGATTTATTTCATCTTTGCTAATTTGGTGCTTTTCGTTTAGGCGGTGAGAGAAAGAAGAGAGTCCTCGAAAGGTCAGGGTGTCATTTATATTACGAAATGATTGTTGAAAGTCTCACATAATACGTGGCGCGACTCGTTATAAGGTGCCCATTTGCAGTTGGGTGCAATTTATGGTTTTAGGAACAGGGGTTCGGTTAGTACCAAGACAGTTATTCGGCCGGCTGCTTTAGTTGGTCCTACAAAAATCTAGATTGTGCTTAATTAGAAAACTACTTTCACTATTCGCAGACGCGCGTTTCGCGATCATACCGCTCATCAGTGTGACTGTGTGAAGTAATTTTCGTTTCTATAGAAGCTCTATATAAGCCCGGGTGTTAGATGTTCAATTACGAAATAGAAAAATCTAAAAACGAAAGCTACTTCACACAGTCTAATTAAGCACAATTTTCCCACGGCGGGCTAGCCGAATGCGCGATTGTAGTTACTACAGGAGTTTGTGGCAAAACAAGTTGTCTACTTCGGTAGAATCAAATAGCTGCAAAAACGCGCAATTAGTACATTATGGCCGAATTTCGTAATTGAACTCTCATATGTACGAACATCTAACAATCCAGCCTGTGTTGAGAAGTTGTTTGAGAGGTTTGCTCTCCTCGTAAGGAGCAAAAAGTTGCCCTCCTATTACTACCTAAATTGCAGCTACAGTAGTATTCGAATTTATATATTTTATTAATATAATTCTTCAAAATCAAGGAAAGCTCTGTTCTTAAATGTTTCTTATGATTTTGTATTAGTAAAATGTATAAAATGCAAATACTAGTATAGCTGCAATTCAGGTAGGGATAAAAATGCGATATTAGCTTCTTACGACGGTACAGCGAGTACCTCCGAAGTGAATGTCTTTCAAACTGATTGATTGATATAGCAGTGGGTTGTTGTGCTCATTGACTATCACCAGTCCAAGATATAAATAAATTACTCAGCTTTTAAGGATTATTATTGGCATATTGAAGGTCTATAACAAAATGAAGAATCAGATAGGGATTCGGTTCAGTTATCTTCACTGATTAAAATTGAAGTATGAAATCAATTATCTTTATTGATATAACTATGATAGAATATTACTTCATAAACAATTGCGTTATCGAAGGTAAAAATTCGAATTCAATGGTGCGATGCTTTGCTTCCTACATTCTTTTTTAACTGGGTAGCGATTAGTAGAACCCTAATCTGCAGCTTCGTTCGGATTTATAGCCAGAGGTAAAACAAACCAACCTCCCAATCTGTCTATGAGATGCAAAGTCTGTTTTTTATTTTGCAGAATTTGCTGAGGGCGAATTACGGTCACAAGTAACTGTCAACATTAGGTGATATTATTGTCTGTATTTTTGGTAGAATATCTAAACTAGAATTTGTGATGAAGGATAGTTGGTGAAGCTAGAACTGTAGATGAAATTGCATCACGGGTGTTTCTAAGTGGTATGTACTTTGTGTTGCTCTCTAATATTGTAAGTACTTAACGAATTTATTTTCTACAGAAACCATTTTGGAGATGGAAGATCGAAATGAAGGTTTGAAGATGAGGTTTATCTGGACTATCTTACAGGTAATATTTGGATAATAACTCGCGTTATGCACTCAACATACAAATTAATTCTCCTACAGGAATCACGAAATAATTGATGGATGGTGAATTCTAGGAGCCGAGCTGCACCTGGCGAGCAGAAATGTAAGTCGTATAGTATGTGATGTATTTTATCTTTGCTAATCTGCTGCTTTTTGTTTAGGCGGTGAGAGAAAGAAGAGAGTCTTCGAAAGGTCAGGGTGTCATAATTTTTAGCATGCAGCTGAATAAATTACCAAGACGCCTCTAAGATTTACATTACGAAATGATCGCTGAATGTCTCCTCTTTCATATAATACGTGGCGCGGCTTAGGTTGAAAATCGTAATAGAATTGGAACACCAGGCCTGCTGATGATAAATCTTCAGCAGTTACTATATCTTTTAGGGATATACGCTCCGTCATTACTATTGTTGTGACTCGTTGTGAGGTGTCCATTTACGGTTTAGTTCGGGTTATAGGAACAAGCAATCGGTTAGTCCTCAGATACGTTTATTTAGTTTGTCTCACAAAAAATGCAGTCTGTGTCTAAAAGTTGTTTGAAGTACTTGGTCTCATCGAAAGAAGCAAAAATTGCCCTTCTATCCCTACTTGAATTGTTGCTACAATAGCTACAGTAGGATATAAATTGTATGCATTTTATTAATATAACTTTTTAAAATCTAGGGAAACCTTGTTCTTCAATTCTCCTCAAATTATTAATTATTAATAAAATGTATAAAATTCAAATACCAGTGTACTACAATTCAGGTAGGGATACAAATTAATTTGGCTTCTTACGAGGGTGCTAACTCTCTTAAACAACTTTTATATAGATATTTGTTTTTCTTATGCAGGCGAATAAAAGTCACCTGCGAAGTAAATGTCTTCGGCACTAACTAACTCGTCACAGGGTTATAGTACTCACTGACTAGCACCAATCCAAGATATGAAGTTAGTTGGCTTTTAAAAATCATTATTGGGCAAGAGGGGAAGACATATTTAAACTTTATTACGAAATTTGGAATTATATAGCGGTTTAGTCTACTTACCTTCACTAAATAAAATTGACGTTTGCAAGCAAATATCTGTATTGTGGTAATTACGATAGAATTACCTCACAAAGAATTGCGTTATCGAAAGTAAAAATTTAAACCCAATCGTGTAATGTTTTCTTGTATAGATTTTATTCATCATTAACTAAGAGCGATTAGTAGATCCCTAACCAGCAGCCCTATAGTACAAGGTACGACAAAGCAGCCTCGCAATATTTGTACGAAATATAAAGTCTGTATTTTATTTTGCAGAATTTACTGAGAGCTAATTATGGTCAGAATGAAGGGGTAGTATTTGATGATAGTTATATGTGTATTACTGGTACATCTAAATTAGAATCTGTGATTTAGAGATGGTTAGTGAAACTAGAAGTGCAAATGAAATTGGGAAATGTCCACGTAATTTTTCGGGTGGTACGGTCCTTGTGTTGTTTCTTAATATTGTAAGTACTTAACAAATTTGTTTTCCACAGAAATTACTTTCGGAAGTGGGAGATTGAATTGAAGGTTTGAAGAGGAGTTACATCTGACCTAACTTACAGGTAATATTTTATAATAACTCATGTTATGTACTCAACTTACATATTAATTCTCGCACAGGAATTATCAGAGAATTAGCAGGTGGTGAACTCTAGGAGCCGAGCTGCATCTGGCGAGCAGAAATGTAAGTCGTATAGTATGTGATGTATTTTATCTTTGCTAATCTGCTGCTTTTTGTTTAGGCGGTGAGAGAAAGAAGAGAGTCTTCGAAAGGTCAGGGTGTCATAATTTTTAGCATGCATCTGAATAAATTACCAAGACGCCTCTAAGATTTACATTACGAAATGATCGCTGAAAGTCTCCTCTTTCATATAATACGTGGCGCGGCTTAGGTTGAAAATCGTAATAGAATTGGAACACCAGGCCTGCTGATGATAAATCTTCAGCAGTTATTATATCTTTTAGGGATATACGCTCCGTCATTACTATTGTTGTGACTCGTTGTGAGGTGTCCATTTACGGTTTAGTTCGGGTTATAGGAACAAGCAATCGGTTAGTCCTCAGATACGTTTATTTAGTTTGTCTCACAAAAATGCAGTCTGTGTCTAAAAGTTGTTTGAAGTACCTGGTCTCATCGAAAGAAGCAAAAATTGCCCTTCTATCCCTACTTGAATTGTTGCTACAATAGCTACAGTAGCATATAAATTTTATGCATTTTATTAATATAACTTTTCAAAATCTAGGGAAACCTTGTTCTTCAATTCTCCTAAAATTCTAATAAAATGTATAAAATCCAAATACTAGTGTAGCTACAATTCAGGTAGGGATACAAATTAATTTGGCTTCTTACGAGGGTGCTAACTCTCTTAAAAAACTTTTATATAGATATTTGTTCTTCTTATGCAGGCGAATAAACGTAACCTGCGAAGTAAATGCCTCCGGGACTAACTGACCCGGCACAGCGTTATAGTACTCATTGATTAGCACCAATCCAAGATATGAAGTTAGTTGGCTTTTAAAAATCATTATTGGGCGAGAAAAGAAAACATATTTAAACTTTATTACGAAATTTGGTATCATATAGCGGTTTAGTCTACTTACCTTCACTAAATAAAATTGACGTTTGCAAGCAAATATCTTTATTGTGGTAATTACGATAGAATTACCTCACAAAGAATTGCGTTATCGAAAGTAAAAATTTAAACCCAATCGTGTAATGTTTTCTTGTATACATTTTGTTCATCATTAACCACAAGCGATTAGTAGATCCCTAACCAGCAGCTTTATAGTACAAGGTAAGACAAAGCAGCCTCGCAATATTTGTACGAAATATAAAGTCTGTATTTTATTTTGCAGAATTTACTGAGAGCTAATTATGGTCAGAAATAAGGGGTAATATTTGATGACAATTTTATGTATATTACTGGTATATCTAAATTAGAATCTGTGATTTAGAGATGGTTAGTGAAACTAGAAATGCAAATGAAATTGGGAAATTTCCCCGTAATTTTTCGAGTGGTACGGTCCTTGTGTTGTTTCTTAATATTGTAAGTACTTAACAAATTTGTTTTCCACAGAAATTATTTTGGAGCTGAGGGATCGAATTGAAGGTTTGAAGAGGAGTTATATCTGATGTAACTTACAGGTAACATTTTATAATAACTCACGTTATGCACTCAACTTACATATTAATTCTCGTACAGGGATTATCAGAGAATTAGTAGGTGGTGAATTCTAGGAGCCGAGCTGCATCTGGCGAGCAGAAATGTAAGTTCTACAGAATGTGATTTATTTTTCTTTGCTAATCTGCTGCTTTTCTTTTAGGCGGTGAGAGAAAGAAGAAAGTCTTCGAAAGGTCAGGGTGTCATAATTTTTAGCATGCATCTGAATGAATTACAAAGGCGCTTTTAAGATTTATATTACGCAATGATCGCTGAAAGTCTCCCCTTTCACACGATACGTAGCGCGACTTAGGTTGAAAATCGTAATAGAATTGGAATCGCAGGCTTGCTAATGATACATCTTCAGCAGTTGTTACATCTTTTAGGGGTATACGCTCCGCCAGTACTGTTGTGGATCGTTGTAAGTTGCCCATTTACGGTTTAGTGAACTATTTTCGAGAGGCAAAATTTTAATAAAACAAAATGTGGAGGACCCTCTATTACCGACGTAATAAATTAGGTGGTTTAATTGGTACTTAACAAGTAACCGTGCAAAAGCTTAGAAAGTAAGCACAATTTGCGTATGCCAATAATCCATGAGGAAATTTAAGCTATGTCAATCGCAAGTTTTGTTAATTGCAAACTGCAACTGCATTTACAGTTTAGTTAAACTTCGGGTTGTAGGAACAAGGGATTGGTTAGTCCTCAAACATAATTATTCTGCAGGCGACTTTAGTTTGTCTCACAAAAAATGCAGTCTGTGTCTAAAAGTTGTTTGAGGTACTTGGTCTCGTTGAAACAAGCAAAAATTGCCCTTCTATCCCTACTTGAATTGTTGCTACAATAGCTACAGTAGCATATGAATTTTATGCATTTTATTAATATAACTTTTCAAAATCTAGGGAAACCTTGTTCTTCAATTCGCCTAAAATGTTGGTATTAATAAAATGTATAAAATTCAAATACTAATGTAGTTACAATTCAGGCAGGGATAACAATTTAATTTAACTTCTTACGAGGGTGCTAGCTTTCTTAAAAAACTTTTATATAGAGATTTGTTTTTTTTTATGCAGGCGAATAAAAGTCATCTGCGAAGTAAATGCCTCCGGCACTAACTAACTCGTTGCAGGGTTACAGTACTCATTGGCTAGCACCAATTCAAGATATGAGGAAGTTAGCTGGCTTTTAAAAATTATTATTGGGCAAGAAAAGTAAGCATATTTAAAGTTCATTACGAAATTTGGAATCATATAGCAGTTCAGTCTACTTACCTTCACTAAATAAAATTGACGTTTGAAAGCAGATATCTTTATTGAGATAATTACGATAGAATTATCTCACAAAGAATTGCGTTATCGAGAGTAAAATTTAAACTCAATCGTGTAATGTTTTGTAATGTATACATTTTGTTCATCATTAATCACAAGCGATTAGTAGATCCGTAACCAGCAGCTTTCCGTAGCTTTGCGCAGCTTTTATAGTACAAGGTAAGACAAAGCAGCCTAGTAATCTTTGTACGAAATGTACAGTATTTTATTTTGCAGAATTTGCTGAGGGCTAATTATGGTCAGAAATAAGGGGCAATATTTGATGACAAGTTTGTATGTATTACTGGTATATCAAAATTAGAATCTGTGATTTAGAGATGGTTAGTGAGACTAGAAGTGCGGATGAAGTTGGGAAATTTCCACGTAATTTTGTGAGTGGTACGATCCTTGTGTTGTTTTTTACTGTTCTAAGTACTTAAAAATTTGTTTTTCGCAGAAATTACCTTGGTGCTGAGAGATCGAATTGAAAATTTGAAGGAGAGTTATATCTGACCTAACTTACAGGTAACCTGTTGTAATAACTCGCGTTATGCACTTAACTTATATATTAATTCTCGTACGGGAATTATCAAAGGATTAGTTGGTGGTAAATTCTAGGAGCCGAGCTGCACCTGGTGAGCAGAAATGTAAGTACTATAGTATGTGATTTATTTTCCTTGCTAATCTGCTGCTTTTCTTTTAGGCGGTGACAGAAAGAAGAGAGTCTTCGAAAGGTCAGTGTGTCATAACTTTTAGCATACATCTTAATATTATAAAAGCGCTGTTGGGATATATATTGCGAATTGATCGCTGAAAGTCTCTGTTGCACATAATGCGAGTCGTGCGAGGACTTAAAACGTTCAGCAGCTGCTAAACCGTACTAAACTATTATCGTTGTTCCTTGTAAGTTGCTCATGTACGACTGAGCTAAATTTACGCTTCGAGGAACTCGGAGTCAGTTAACCCTAGGACACGTTTAGTCCGAAGGCGCATTTAAAGGCTGTTTGGGGAGATTTAGTTCCCTCATAAGATGCAAAAATTGCCGTGTTTCTGCATGCTTTTCACTTTGACTTTGGAAAAATATTGGCGCCAATTTGTTTTGCACCACGATAGCGAAATGGCATTCAACGTTTTACAGTCATAAAGTGAGATACTTACAAGGATTTTGTAAGTACCTAGTTTGTTGGAGGATGTCCTGGTATTCCAATTCTTCTTCTTCTTCTTCTTCTTCTTCTCGTTAATCCTTATGCCTTTCAGCGTCGGATTATTTTTGGATCTTACGACGATTTAATCCATTCTTTCCATCGTGTCTGGTACTGTACTCATTCTTCTCATTTCTGCTATGGTCTTCCCTCGCTTTCGTCCTAATTCGTTGATTCTGTCAATCCATTTTTTCCTTGGTCTTCCCTTTTTTCTTCTCCCGTTATTTTTGGCTTCTATTATTTTTTTGTCAAACTCTTTTGCTCCATTCTAATTATGTGGCCGTACCAATTCAGTTGACATTTTTCAATTCTTTTTAGTATATCTTCTTGATTTATCATATTCCTTATCTGTTCGTTTTCTATTCTGTCCATTTTTGTTTTCCCCACGATCCTTCTCAAAAATTTCATTTCCGTAGCTGTTATTTTGCTTTCGTGTTTTTGCTGTATTGTCCAGGACTCACTTGCGTACATTATTGTGGGGGCTACTACTGCATTGTATACTATCTGTTTGATCTTGGGTTCTATTTCTTTTTTCCAAAGATGGTTTGATTCAGAGCGTAGTATATGTTTGCGGGTTTCCGTCCTCTTTTTGCTATGTCTAGATCAATTTTTCCATCCTTCGATATAATAGTACCTAAATATTCGTATGCGTCGACAATTTCTTCTTGTTTATCGTTTATTTTAATTATTAGATTACTGGCTGGCTCTTTAGTATTTATCACCATTAGTTTGCTTTTTTCTACGTTTATTTCCATCTTCATCTTTTCTATTTCTTCTGTCCATATTTTTGTTAATTTTTCCATTTTCACATAACTGTCAGCTATTAGTGCGAGATCATCGGCGTACAGTAATGCATCCACAGCTACAGGTTCCAGTCTGTTATATCCTAACAGTGTCTTCACAGTTTCGGTGCGTTTCCTCGTATTTTGCAGGATTCGTCCATTACTATAATAAATATTAATGGACTTAAGCTGTCTCCTTGTTTTATTCCCACTTGCATTTCAAAATCTGCTGATCGTTTTCCATTCACTTGTACTATCCCCTAACCTGACAATATAGACTATTGATTATTTGGCGCATTTTTCTTGGAACCTCTAGTTTCTCTAGACAGATATCTATACTCCCTCTATCTACTGTATCGAAGGCTGCTCGCAAGTCTATGAAATTGAAGTAGATTTCCTCCCCTGTCTCAATTTTACGTTCAATGATGTTTTTAATTATGTGGATATTATCGTTCGTTTGTTTCTCTTTTCTATAGGCTGCTTGTTCTTCTCCCAGTTTGTCTCCTACTAAATGTGTAAGTCGTTTCGCCAATTCAAACTTCGATATAAGAAACTTTCGGGTGATGTGGTATCACCTGCTGATGTCGTTTTTTTGTCGGTATTACCAGTTTCTTTAGGAATACAGAAACTGTTTTGGAATTAATTGATGACAGACGGCAAAGCTTTGATACGAATAGTAACATTTAATATCTTCGTATCTAATTTTTGGTTTACGTATAGATATTCTATATTGCAATAATTACAAGTACATTTAGTTACTATATTGCATAATATTTAATACGTCCTTTCCCTTTTAATTTGTTTGAAAAATCGCGTCTAACGTTTCGATTCATAATTACATGCTTGTATTGTATGTATTTCATCGACAATAGTACAACTTGTTTCGTACGACTATTAGCAATTACGCGCACCGCAAAATAAAATCCATCTAGAACGATCACCAACTGCGAATGAATAGAATATTATCGCGATAAATATCACAGATCGTTTTTGATCGATGCGTTCCCTTTTATTTTCTTTTGCTATTTAATAGACGCACTCAAGGCTCTAAATATTACGGTTCATCGTGTCGATTTAACGAGAGAAGAGTGTTTAATACGCCGGAGGTAAACTTTCTTTAAACGTTTTACAAATTAGTAGGTGTACGGTGTGAACGACTATGCGCTTCTCTAGAAAGCACGACTAATAATTTATTTGCCATTTTGCCTATCCGTGAATAGACGAACTGCGATCACCTTGATGAACGTGCACGACGAAATGAGTTTAATGGACCTACGTTTATTTTGGTAAAAGTTAAAAATGATATAATCGGTATCCAATGTCGAAAGTGCAATTCTCGATAATAGCGTTAGATATACTTGACGTATATCTATTCAATTCTTCCTCTATTTGCTTTTTGTGTTGTTAAACTTTCGAAAACGGTTAAGAAAGTATGTAATGAAGAATCAGATCCAATTACATTTGAGAAGAAAAAGATTTGAACAGCTGGACGTTAGCAGCTTCCTTCATATTATAAGCATGTCACCGGATATCGTATACGTTTTGAAAATTTGCAAATAATTGCAAATGGTAGCATCTACATCATCTTTTCAAGGATTTTAATAATTATCCGTGATTTCAGAGTGAAACACCGAACTGCAAATAAAAATCTACAATTTACAATTGACATTTGGAAAGTAATTTATCAGTTATCGCCATCGTAAAAACGATAATAATCCCTTTATGAATCAAACACTAACAGGTCTATTGCAATGATCCAGTATAAAACTATATCGTCAAAGAATGGAAGATGGAGATTTTTCGTCCACGGCACGTATGGTAAAACGGTCTATTGACAATGTAACCTTTGATTGTGAAGATATTTCATAAATGATTTTTCTTTCTTTTTAATTTTTTCGAAGTTTAGACAAAGCGTTTATTTTGATTTCTTTATTGATGACAAGATTCGTATTTACTTTCTCATTCTGGAAGCCTCTTTGACCTTAGGTTTCGAGATTTAATAATGGAGCGGTGATTTTCTTCTCTTTTGTGTCTCCTTCATTGCCTGGTTACAGTTAAGTTTCCTTTTTCTTCTGTATGTCGGCCATTTCGCTGTTTTAAGTACCCACGTTTTCCCTGTCTGTCAGTCTCCATCTTCCATATTGCCTTAACTATTTTTCTTTCACCCTCAGAATGTGGCCCAGCCATTTAAATTGTGGCGTTTCTACCTTTTTTATTACGCATTTCACTTGTAATTTCTTTCTGATAACATTCGTCCTCCACTTCTTGCCTCATCCGGTTTAGTTACACCTTCTATTTTAATTAAAATGTAATCAGTTGGACAATACAAATTTTAATTATTATTTTCATCATAAATTATTATTGTTAAAATTTTTATTTCATAAGTTTCAATCTCCTATCTTCTACTGTCTGTTATGACCGATGACTTTCATGGGTGCGCGTTGACAGTAACAATGATTCGTATAGCCTTACTTTGTGGTTTTTATCACGTCCTTTTTGTTAACGAACCCCTAAGTATTCCAAATGGTTTGTTTCTTGTATTACTTTCTTCTTGAGCATTTATTTCAACTTTTTTCCGATTCGCTTAGTATAACTTATTGCTTCCGTTTTTTCTTAAATTTATTTTCAAGTCATATTGTGATCCTACGACTTTCCATCTTCCGATCTTTTGTTGCAATTCCTTTTTGTTGTTCGATGAAAGGATGACGTAATCCGCTGGATCGATTCTAGACTTTTGTATGCTGAGTGTATATCCTTTTCTTTTGCTTGATTTGCTTTCTTGGATATAACTTAACGGACTTAAAATGCTTCTCTGTCTGACCGCTCTAGTAGTTTTAAAGTGGGTGATTTTATTACCCGTTATTTGTACCGGGCTACTTGCTATACTGATCAGCTAACCGGTTAGCCCTCTCCTGTTCATTTTCTTCCAAATATTGTCTCTCAACACTACCGAAAGCGTTTTCCAAGTTTATTGCAGAACGGTACAGATATTTGTTTGCTGTGAGAATCTGTTCTGAAATCTGTCTGATTACGAATATCCAATCCTGTGTTGATCTACCAGCGCTAAAACCTGTCTTCGTTTCCTTTGCGATATTTCCTATTTGTCTTTTAAGTCCCTTTTCCCGTGTATTTTCATAGATCTGGTAAGCTGCATACAAGCCAGGTATTCATCCGTAATTCTCTTTTCTGTATATTAGACAACAACAAAATTATCCGGTTAATTTTTAAGCACTCGTGGTATTTAGGGAGAATATTTCGCGAATAAAAATAGAAAATACTCGAAACAAATGGTATGATGTGCATTATTTATTTATTTGTTTATTGAAACAGTGACGTATATAAACCAACTTAACATTATTTATTATTGAATAGTAAAATCAGCAATTATGATAATTGTAAACAACGTTTTCATTTTACCATACGAGGAGGCATATTCTGTTGAGGTTTAAGTTCCGTTCCGTTTCCCTCATTTCTTCAATTTTCTCTTTATGATGCTCGTCGTTCATTTGCAATTAGCTGGATATTGACTTCGAATTAGAATGGCCTGTAATTTTTATTAGATTTTGACTCTGCTTTTGGCGGGTTTTCATACGGCAGTGATCCTAATTGGGTAATTTGTGATTTTCTTGGTGGCGTCAAAGGCTAACTTTACTACTTTTTTTTTTGTCCAAGTTGATATCTCATTTATTCTTACGGGACTGTTTTTGAACCAATTTCCGGTGATTCGCCAATGTGGATTTTAGTTAAAAACAGTCGGCTGCTGGTGATTTTTCGTCTTTTATTTTGTACTTTTAGAAACAGTCTGATTGGACAAAAGTTGGTATCTGCGTAATTCTTTACAAGCCATTTTGTGTCAGGTAGTTTCGGCTATGCCCTTGCGTGGCTTTCGAAAAAAGGGGGTTACATTGGATTTTACTTCTTTTTCGCCGACATTGTTGATTTTTTCTTCAAAGAATGTGATTTCTGCTCTTGCACCCTCACAGCATCTCCAAGCAAGTTCATAAGTCAGTATAAAAACAGTCGTTTTCCGTAGACCATCTAGCGTTTACTTATCACACGCTTTGACAAGTTCCTTTAGTTCGTTGCAGATCAGAAAAGTTGCTGATTCTTCACGTTTGTCTTCCATGTTTTGTAAAATCTTTCTTTTGGTATGTCTTGCATCCCGGGCAGCTTTAAATTCAATTAGTTTGAAAGGATTTATTTTAATTCCATATTCATTTTCCATTAGTATTTTGGTAGTAACATTCCAAAGAACTTTTACTGTATGTTCTTTATATTTCTCACCATTTTGCTTTCTCATATTGGAGGGCCATTTTTTCGAAATAAATGCAAGTTTGGATACTGGTGTCTTTCATTGGAATGTGTACTTTCTTGTCGACGCAAAATGACATAAGCTGTCTCCAGACAATGCCCTTGCCCTTCTTCGAATTTTTGGGTGAACATTACCATTAATTTCTCGCTCTGGGATGTCCCCAAATCGATTCATGGCGTTTAAAACAATTCGACTTTGACGCCCCGATTGCCACCATGTCGTAGCAACGTAGAATTTCTACTGTATTTTTTTAAATATCCATTCAATAATTCAGTGCCTTCTGCATTGTTACAACAATGTATAATGGAAATATTTATTGATATTTTTTAGTGGAATTTTCTCTTTTTCTTTTGTGTTCAATTCTAATCGTGGGGAAGGACACGTATACTACACGAGGTATTAGTAATAAAATCAATAATGTTAGTGAACTGCAAAATACTCCGATAAAATTTCTTTCGATGATAAAGATTCTTTATACATAAGTTTCTTTTAAGACATCTAACATGCGATTCAAAACATATTGACGTTGATTTTTGCGAAGCTATTAGATACAGCTTACTTGATAATTCTGAAAAATTGCTATGAAATGAGATTTATCTTGTGAGAATAGTTTTTCGCTTCAGGTTTACTGATATTCGCCGCGACCATTATCTTAGCAGGGAATATGATAAACGCCCAGGATTTCCTACCAGAATTAATCTAATTTGATTTACAATCGTTTAATGGGCGTCTAATGAATAGTTCTCCTTAAGTGGCTATAATTAGAATAAGCTTAATGCTTAGTCGCAAAGGAAACGACAACTTTGTGTGTACGTATCTACCTTGCGGTATCCATAAATACTTCTAATAACTGGAGATAATGGACGTCAGTGTTAGCATTTGACTGTGATAATGTGTTGATTAATTTTAGGCCCAGGCCGTTAATTATGTGCGTGAGTAAACATTGAAAGTAGTACGGCATATTTCATGCTGCCAGCCTGTTCGGATTAACGACTTTCGTTTCAATGTTCTCAGCGATTTGATTTTAAATTTTTTACTTCCAAGAATATATTTATCTTACGCGATAAATTTAAAGTTGAATTCGAACAAATCCTTCTCCATAAATCAGTCGCATGGTTTAAATACCACTGCATTTAACCTAGTTTGCATATCGATTGAAACAAGCGAGCTTCGTTTGCTGTAAAATTAATTGAATATTTTTCTTTGACGCAACGATTTAAGCGCGGCGTCAGCCTCGTGTGCCGGTTAAATAGGCGCAAACTTCTGCACTAATTAGATACCCAATGTATCTAAAGCGTTCGATGTCTTGTAAGTTTATTGATTACATATTGTAATTTTAGATAATGACACGGCAAACGAGTGAAAGTTCGTCGGCTTTTTTGCGGGGACTATCGCCGGCGGATAATTGCGGCGGATATTAAAACGACGCAGGTACAAACACACAAATACACGCGATGGAGCTTGAAATTATTTGTAACTTTAACGGTAATAACTGTAATAACGCGAAAGTCATTTAACAAGCGTTTAAATCGATCGTGTTGTTGCAATGGTTATATATGTAGATAGGTATGTAATTGCCTCTTCGGACGCCATGTGGAACTATACATGCACAACTTGTGGTATTCTGTTTTGTTAAGCAGATCGCTTTAACATCGTAACCTTATGGTACTAAAATATAATAAACATTGGATGTTCACCATTAAAGATTTCAGTGCCATATTCTAAGATTTCTTTTCACTGATGTAGAATTTCCGTGGTGATAACATGTGAGCCGGGGAGAGGCTGAGGGTGGGGGCGCTCCAAAGCAGAATCATTTAAAACTTGTCGTCTAGCTCGAGGATTCCGCTCCCAGATTAAAGCAAATCATATTTCTATTTATGATAAATGAAAAAATTTCGTCTGCGACTTCTTTTGACGCGCATATCACTTATTTATATGAAAGTATGATTTTGTTAGTGAAATTATTTGACAGTGTCGATAACAGGAGTGAAGGAAGTGCTTCAATTAATTATTATTAACTCTTAGAGCAAAGGTTCCTAACCTTTAAAATATTCTCGACGAACATAATACATGGATATAAATAGCTTTTATTAATCATAAAATTGCACAAAAATATACGTAGTTGCAATTTCAATGTATTTCCTTAGTTCATTAATGACAGTTAATGTGAAGGATGGAATTGTTTTGCATTCGTAAGTTTTTTTATGTTAGGGTCACATTGAGACGGTTTCTGGCCTTTGTTTTTACTGTTACTAAAGTTGAGAAAACACTCTCACATCTATAAGTGGTAGCAAAAGGTACTATCATTCCTAGAGCCTTGTCAGCTATAATAGGATATTCAGCACTTACTTTTCCCCAAAATGTACACAGGTCATAATTTTCAAATTCCATTGTGAAAGTGCTATCCTCGCGTAATCCGAAAAATTCTACTTCGGCTGACACATCTTCGTTTTTAAAAATTTCATCAGTAGAAAATGGTCTCATTATCCAAGAATTGTACTGGCGATTGTACATATCCGGAAAATATTGCTTCAGTGGGTCTAGTACTGCAGATAAATAATGAATCACGTAATCTTCAAACGTGTTTTTTCAGATTTATCATTTACCAATTACTCACACTCGGCGTTGGTAAAGCTTCAATTTACGCAGAAAATTTACAACTTTATCCTGTGCTGTAATGATATTCGTCATATTTCCTTGTAATGAGATATTCAGACTGTTAATTTTACTGAAAACATCAGCAAGATACGCCTGCATTTCGACAAATGTTTTATCGTTAACTCTTGAGTATAACTCTATTTTTTTGTGTTTTCTGGTTTAAAACTTTCGACAACCAGCGTACCTCCGTGTGGTACAAAAGACCATTAAATTTGGCACCAACTTCATTGCACAAAACTTTGAATAATCTGGAATTCGTATCGCTGCAATGAATATGATTTACCACTGTTACTATGTCACTCAACACGCTTAGTAAATTTGAAGGAATGGTTTTAACAGCTAAAGCGTAACGGTAACGTAACGTAAGCGTAACTTTTATTAATGTACAGGCAGCGCAAGAGAGCGCATGCCACGAGGCGCTGATCCGATCTATTATCTACATACCAAAAATTATCAGCATTATTACCCCCGCAGAAGAACTGTTTTACCCTCAAGTTTGGAATCCATGCCTTAGACTAAGCCGGTTTAACGATGAAAGTAGTCCACCGTCCATGTAGCTTAATCGGCATTAGCTTTTTATAGTTTCTTACTAAATTTGTCATTCTCGCTTTAAAATATCCAAATCAAATTAATCGTAGCAGCTCCGTCACTGCCTACATATCCCTTAAAAGTTTATAATGTTTTTACTTAGAAATTTAGTTCACTCTGATGCCTATCTAGGGTGTGAAGAGTGACCGGGAAAAGAAGACACTAAATTAAATCGTATATAGAGGTGCTGTTTTACAAGTTTTTCTGATTCGTCGTTAGTGTATTTTGGTTTTCCAATTCATCCTTCTGCTCTAAAATTTTCTCCTTTTAATGATTAATTTGAGCTTTTCTTATCGCTTTTCAATTCTTTCCTTGCTACTCATTTATCTCTATCTGCCCTTAAACCAGCTACTTCTTTTCGGAATATATTGAGATTACCCAAGGTCATTACCGTTAGGCTACGAGATTTCCAATCGCATCTTCTCGTTCTCTTTGTTGCGCAGTTGCTAGCTGGAACTCGCATCATGTGTTTTCCAGTTGCTGTTTTAATTCATCATTTTGGGCTAAACACTGTTTAAATGGATAATATCATTTATTGGGGTGAAGGGCTTACGGCAATATATCATCAGCATTGCGTTAATTGCATTTTTAACGGTTCTTGTAGCTTATAGCGGTTCGTTTTCGCAGTACTGTATAATACAACCGGTGTCATGGCTTTTGTCCGGGTGGTAGTAGTTTTGCGGCAAAAACTGTCCAGCGTGTCATTAGAAGATTACTGTATTATTGGAGAAACGCCGAGATCCGATGTATACATTATACGAAATCTTAGTTTCAATGCGTACGTACGCATTAAGCGGGTCTAAGTACATTACGAATCGGTTATAATGGACCGACTTCCATGAATACTTAAAGTTATAATTAAGACGGAAACATCCGTCGCCTCTTTACAACCGCGTAAATCAAGCTCTTCTTTTCTGTTTCACGTGGAAAAGCTCTTTATCGCGAAGCGTGCTTATAAAAATAAGATAAACGCATTTATGGTATAACCGACTTGATGATAGTAGCAACGGGAGTCTATTAATTACAGCCGTACCTCTCTGTTTCTTATCTTTTATCTTAAATATCAGCGTGCAGCTGTCAACCAGAAGCATCATAAAATCTCAGACTCCACCTCACGGTGCGATAACATCTGATGTGTTTCCTAGGTTCGACCACGACATCGTTTCTTTTTATTGTATTTCTGCTTCGCGTTTGGAATTGATATCTACATTTTATATTGTCCTCGATCGCAGCCCCTTGACCTAGATCGCGATAGAAAAACGTTTTTATTAGCGCTTTGATTAACATCTCCGCGACATACGCGAGCTCATTGTTTTAAAGCATGTAGTATTGATTACGTTAATTAGTAAAAAATATTAATTACACTTCACTTTTATCCTTCGACAGGTGTCGACAGACTTTTACCCGGTCGGTGCTCCTGTGCTAAGACGGCCATATATCGTGTAAAATTGATTTATCGAGTTGTCGAACATGTGCAAAAGCTTACTCCAGGTGGTATAGTTAGCATTATTCAAAACTGAAATAACATTTCCAAATGTTGCTTGGGATTATTAATTAATGAAGTGGAGGTAACACAATAACGGGAAAGAGTTTTTTTTGTTTTGATATATGTTTCATTGATTGCAGTTATCTCGGGTGTCGTTATGATTTCTCATAAAAATGTTAATGCATTCGTTAAACACAAAGATAGAACGCGAGATGTTACTTGTAGCTTAAACATTCGACATTTAACTCGAAGAAATTTGCGTGGGAATTACGTAACATGCACCCGCAGCTAATTAATCGTAGCTGCGATTTAAATTTCAAATGTATTATGATTAGTAGTCTAAATACCGATAATTACGAGCCATAAACGCTGCTAAAATTGGGCGTTTTTGTTTCGATATAGCCGTCACACATAGAAATGTCTCGTTATTTAACGGTAATTTATGCCTCGGGAAATATCAGCCATATCCAACAACATTCCTAGACGTAATAAAACCGATCGTTTGCATATCGTGTGCATGTATGTATGTATTTACCGACGAAATACAAAGTTGTCCTCCGCATATAAGTTAAAAAGTATTTGTTTGCACTTCTATCTAGATGGCTTACGAGCGGTTCTCTCGGGAATTCGAAACGTTCTCGGTGATGCAATATGACCAAAATTCTAATGTAATTGTTACCAATAACTGCACGTATTCCTCTAAGAATTACACATGTATATACGACGGCTGTTTCGAAAGTTGTAGGAATTATGTTATATTTTTCTATTTCGTCAATTTTCATCCACATTACTATGTAGTGTTCCAATATAATCTACAATTGATTGAGTACCTTTATCTCCCAGCGTAAAACTATTACCTTTCACCGATCTCAAAGGAATTTGCGGAGTCTCAACGTTTCATATATTGAGCGAGCAACCTCAAGTGTTCATAGGGAGAAAAAGAAAATAGACTGGCAACACCGAGTAGTTGGTATGGATGTGGTGAATATTGAAGATAATTTAACATTTAACAATATATTGTATGTAAAAAGGAAGAAAAGGGGTTTCATACTTTGATAATATTGACTGCAGCACAGAATCACTACAGACTCTATTTAATAACAATTTACAACTACAACTTCAAATTAACCGTCAATGACACTGTAGTAAGTGTTCTAAATGACTTGGGAGATCCTCCACAATATTTTGTGTTTTGCATCCTGCAACGGATCTATGGTAATTTCCATATTACAACCTGTGGTACTGCAAGGATTGGGGATTGTGGAATGTATCTGTTCTTCCTGGAAGAAACAGGTAGAAAAATATTTTATAAGCGTTACGGTCTTGTATCACAATGGGTGATATTTCCAATTTTTGCTCACACATTTTCTCACAAATCTTCTCACCAATCTATCGATTTTTTGAAGGTAGATATAAGAAAAACCGGAAAGATATAAGTCAATAACAACAAAAATTAAACAACGAGGACAAGGGAGTGTGTATATTGTTGGTTGGCACACACCAGAAGCTGCGTGGTTGGGGCAGCTTTCCTACTGAAGCAGTAAATACTGCTAGTTCGAATTGATGAATGCGGAACTGCCCGTGGGTTAGAAATAACTGAATAATGTTAATGTTCTAAACCTAGTACAGCAGTCGCCACGGATTATAACAGAGCCGAAATGCGCCGTATAGGATTTTAAAACGCCTCAAAATATGCCTATTACGTCTGTATAAAGTGAAGCATGGCTTAATGCGAAAAGTGCTTTTTATAGTGTACAATTATTTTTGTAGAAATAAAGCTACATGAGAGAATTTAAGTGAAATAAAATAGTTAGTGGCTGAAGCAACGGGAGTGTCAGTGCGAACAATATAAAGTGTACAATTCTTTTTGTAGAAGTGAAAATACATGAGAGTATATAAGTGAAGTAAAATGTTTAGTGTCTGAAGCAACGGGAATGTCATGTCAGTGCGAACAATATAACGTATACAATTATTTTTTTAAAGTGAAAGAATATATGTGCAATGAAACAATTAGTGTCTGAAGTATCAGTGCGAACATATTAATTTGGTAGAAGTGAAAACACTTCAGAGAATATAAATGAAGTAAAACAGCTAGTGTCTTAACCAACCGGTGTGTCAGTGCGAACAATATAATGTGTATAATTATTTTTGTAGAAGCAAAAGTACATTAGAGAATATAGGTGAAGCAAGACTAGTTTCTGAAGCAGCTGTGCGGAAATACGTGTGTATCGGTCGAGTAGCTGAAGTATAGTAACATTGTTGCACAAGTTGGCTGCCTAAGTGTATCAACACTTGTGTCTCACTAATAGCGCCACTATTAAGATTTACGCAATTGAATTAGCGCTAAATTCCTATAACATTCAAAACATCCCTCGTATCTATTCGAATGAGTTTAATGCTGAAGGTGCATTACATAAGGTGATATTTACTTCCTATTGCACATACCATTGATTGGTGGCTTTCAAGGTATATTATTTCTTTTATTATTCTCGCAGTGAACAATAATCTAAATCAGTAAACCGTAATTAAATCACGCAATGAAAAGCCAGCTTAATTCTGCAACATATTTTAAAGTTATTGCGCTGATTTTAATTTCTTAGGGTCCCGTTTAATATAACACTTACCAGTGTATCGACTACAGTGTACCCGCGACACTTTAAATTTAAGCTAGTGACACTACATTTTAAGAATATTTACTATTAGATTTATGACTGTTTACAACAAGACATTGTGGTTTTTGAGAAGCTGTTTGAACACATAATTTTAAATAATCCCATTACATAGGATTAAAAGCTATAATTTTGAAAGACATTTGTTGGATTAGTTTGTATGAATAGTATAGAATTGGAGGAAAGCTAGAAATATACTAATACGTGATATCACTCTGTGTTGAATAAGTATCTACAATATTCCAAAACAAATATAATTTCAAGAAAGACCATATTATAATTTACTTGTAATGATCTCGAATTGAAATTCGTACTTCCAATGGCTGCACACGTCAGCTATTGCGTAGATTTGAAGCTTTTCTAGTTTCAACTACATATTCAGAGGAATTCACCTCACCTCACCTAAGTGTAGTTTATGTCTAGTCGTATATGCTTTTATGTGTATTTGTTGGGTGCTACCAACTCTCCTTTCGAATGAAACTTGTCGGATACTAGAATTCATAAATATGTATCTTTAAGTCTTAGGTTGATAGCTATCGAATCCAGCAGATTCTTGTTTGTTGATAATCATTTCCATACGTAACTTCTGTTGGTTTCACAAATTTAAAGCCTAGTTTCGAACGACTTCGTCTCATAAACTTGCATTCGCTCAAGCTGAAGACTTTCGTTCATTATTCCTTCGTGGCGTCCACTAGTGTAGGCTTCAATGTGTTCCGAGGCAAAAAACTCCAAACGTCGATATCGACAGGTTTCAACAGCCAGAACAAGGGAGTGCGTACATCGTTGGTTGGCGCACACCGGAAGCTGTGTGGCTGAGGCAGCCTTCCATACCTAGTACAGCAGTCGCTACGGGTGACGACAAACCGTTGGCATACGCAGTGCACGATTTACAAAGTGCCTCAAAATATGCCTGCTACGTGTGCATAAAGTGATACATGGTTAAACGTGCGAAGTGGTTTTTAATGTGTACAATTACTTTTTCTAGAAATGAAAGTACATCCGAAAATATAAGTGAGAAAAAAGAAACAGTTAGTGTCTGAAGCAACCGTTGTGTAAGTGTGAATAATATAATGTGATCAATTATTTTTGGAGAAGTGAAAGTACCTCCGAGAAAATACGTGAAATAAATCAGTTGATGTTTGAAGCAGCGCGTCTGTCAATGCGAATAAAAGAGAGGATTGTTCAGGAAGGAAATGTGGCCACAAATCCTGATGAAAATAGATCTAGAAGTTCTTGTAAGAATAGGCCGAGAAAAATAATGGCAGTAACTCACCATAAATTAAATTAAGGATAGTGTGGGGCACGACTTAATGCTTTCGTCGACTAGAAGAACGACGTGTTATTGAATGACCTCTGTAGCAGAAGATGCAACGGGAATTAGAATTAAAGGAAACGGACACATCGCTAGCAAGAATTTCAACAGATTTGGGGTTTAAGTTTAGATGTATCCAGAATAGTAGGAAAGTGTTCATAAAACGAATGGATAGACGGGCACTGCGAAATGATTACTTAGAAAAATCAAACATTCAGACCAGAATCGACACATTGTTTAGGTAGAACAGAAAATATAATCTTACTGGTCGTACATCTTCCTAAATGTAGAGTAATGGAAGGGTCTTGTTAGAAACATTTCTACGGGATACAGGCTGATATAGTATACGCCGGTGTAAGCATGGATTTTATTCCTAATTATTTGCTGATATGTAAGTCTGGCGCAAATGCGTGTGAGTACCATTGACACATGATTGCAGAAAATTATGGCAGATGGCTAGAAGAGAAACTTTTACCAAACTCGCCTACGTATTTCGTTATCGTGACAGATAATCCCTCCTATTACAATATACAAAGGGTAATAGTAATAAAAGCGAAATGATCGATCGGTTAACGCTAGAAAGTATCGAATAAATTAAAATTTATCTATTTATTTATTTTACTATATAATTAAATTTAGGTAATTAATTTGTTTTACAGATTAATTCTTTCATGTTACTTCATAAGTTTTTATTAGATCATATAAGTTTTTGTTTATATATATTTACTATAGTATAGTTACTTTTAGATAATTAATTTGTTTTACAAATTAATTCTTCCATGTTATTTCTTAAGTTATTATTAGATCATTTAAGTTTCTGTCTATATATGTATATTTACTCTATAGTTACTTTTAGATAATTAAT
Organism: Chrysina gloriosa; assembly: GCA_038088585.1. Classification (NCBI taxonomy): domain Eukaryota; kingdom Metazoa; phylum Arthropoda; class Insecta; order Coleoptera; family Scarabaeidae; genus Chrysina; species Chrysina gloriosa. The sequence goes on along the minus strand of CM076090.1, from coordinate 11,691,450 downwards.
TTGCTTTACACATTAATTCTTTCTTGTTACTTGTTAAGTTATTGTTAGATCATTTAAGTTTTTTTTTATATATATATTTACTCTATAGTTAAATTTAGATAATTTATTTGTTTTAAAAATTAATTCTTCCATGTTATTTCGTAAGTTTTTTCTAGATCGTTTAAGTTCTTGTTTATTTATATTTACTATATAGTTACTTTTAGATAATGAATGTTTTACACATTAAGTTTTCCTTGTTATATCTTAATTTATTAGTTCATATGAGTCTTTGTTTATATATATATTTACTATATAGGTAGTTACTTTTAGATAATTAATTTGTTTTAGAAATTAATTCTTCCATGTTATTTCATAAGTTTTTATTAGATCATATCATGGATATTTGACGAAAAAATCATGTTCGAATTTTGCAGTTATTTTGCGCCAGGATATACATATTCGGGCCGCTAATTACGTAGAACATATCGGTTCGAACGTGGAACGCATAGTTTTCGAGAAAATGTCTTACGAAGTTTGGACGAAAGGCCTAAAATAGATCGAATATAGGGGTTAATATAGGGCGAAACAGGGCAAACCTCAAGCGCTCGTAGCGCCTAAACTATTAACTAAGTTTTTGTTTATATATATTTACTATATAGTTACTTTTAGATAATTATAGAAAGTCTTTACAAGTCTTAAGTTTTTGTTAGATCGTATAAGTTTTTGTTTATATGTATTTACTCCATATTTACTAGTAGATCCTTAATTTGTTCTACACATTAAGTCTTTGTTGTTATTTCGTAAGTTATTATTAGATCATTTTAGTTTTTGTTTATATATAGTTACTCTATAGTTAAATTTAGATAATTAATTTGTTTTACAAATTAATTCTTGCTTGTTACCTCTTAAGCCGTTGTTAGATCATGTAACTTTTTGTTTGTATATATTTACTCTATAGTTAAATTTAGATATTTAATTTGTTATACAAATCAATTCTTCTTTGTTATTATTATCTAGTATTTATTTATATGCATACAATTAAGTAGATTCTATGAATTAGCATTGTTGTTTGAGATTCCATAGTTTAGTTATTAAAATTAAGTTGTTGACTACTGATATTAATGTCCTAAAGTAATGCAAATGAAATAGCAAAACTTATGAAGGCAGATGTTCCAATTGTAAAGTCATCGAAAAAGTCATGTTTTGTGCAAAAGTAAAACGGCGTACTGGCATTTAGTTTAGAAATGAAAGACCAGTACGGTAAGAGATGTAAATCAGCAATAGAACAGTACAATCAGCATTACAGTTTGACAAAAGGTTTGGATCTAACTGAATATGAAGGATAGTGTAGATTTCACAGAAAAGTAATTGAGATTTTAGAGGATAAATACAATAGTAAGGCTTCGAAATTAAGTAAGAAGCTAGGAAGATTAGGCCCTAAAAGAAGTAGAACAGAAAAAGAGAATATAAGGATGAAAGACATTTTGTTGTAAACGAATCAACCGAATTTTTTTTTAAGGGATTTGAATTTACTTAATAAAGGTTTAAAATATTATTTGCTAAATTGAAAAACACCATTCGAAGAAATCATCTTTGGAATTGAAACAATTATCAGAAATGTAGACAAACTTTCGAAATGCTTTATGAGACAGGAATGCAAAATAAACATAAGAATGGCCAATTGATTAAAGCAAAACCAAATCGACACAATTAGCAACTTCAAACATCTCAAAGCAAGAAATTGTTTCTACTTTAATGACAAGTAAGTTTATTTTACTGGAGTTAGCGAAATGGTTTCGAAAGGATCATATAAATTTATTAAAAGAGTGTACGGAATTTCATCACTAAAATACACACTGCTGGTATCGAATCCCACAAGGGAGAGAAGGTATTGCTAGCCCAAAATACACAAACCTGGTAAGTAGATGAGACCCATCGTACCAGAAATTAACTCACCGATATATTTCATATACAAGTGGCTTGTAGAAGAGTTTAGAAATTTACCCTAACAATTTGAAAGTGCGGCAGTAAATAATTCATTGAGATAATAAAAAATGAAAAGAGGGCGAGATTTTGGTATCTTTTGATGTCAGTTCAATATTTCCATCAGTACCTATTCCTGACATTTTGAAATATTTGGAGAACGTGCTTCGTAGAAATGACAAGGGTACGACACGAATAGAAGAATAAATCAAACTAAAAATACTCTGCATGTCTACTATTTTAAACAAAAGCCTGGGACCCCTTCGGACAATAGCTTGTCACCATTTATGGCCGATTTGTTTGGGCTATTTTGGGACTCAATTTAAAAGAGATGCTAGCTATTGTCCGAGTGCTTGGACTAGATATGCAGACATATTTGCAATTTTTACATTAAAAAGCATACATTACAAGACCTCGAAAGAATTCAATTCTAAAGTCAACATCGTAAAGTTAACGATGGAAAAGAGAAAAATAACTAACTTCCATTCCTCGATACCTTAGCAATCAGGAATAACACTAACTTGAGGATAGAAATCGGAAAGAAACCAATCCGAACAGGTTTATAACTGAGGATTCTAACTACAGTTCTCAGCAAGAAATGGCATCTTTTAATTTTGTAGTACATCGGCTACTAAATGTTCCTCTCACAAGAGAAAGATATCAAAGAGAAGTTAAATACGTAAGAAACATGGTCGAATACAATGATTTCGAAGCTAAATTGTTAAAAGTTATTAGATCATCTCAGTTTTTGTATATACATATGTATATTTACTCTATAGTTAAATTTAGATAATTAATTTGTTTTACAAATTAATTCTCCTTTGTTATTTCTTAAGTTCTTATTATATAATTTAGGTTTTTGTTTATATATGTATTTACTCTATACTTATATTTAGATAATTAATTTGTTTTACAAATTAATTCTTCTCTGTTATTTCCTAAGTTATCATTAGATCATTTAAGTTTTGGCTTATATCTTTTTTACTGTATGGTTACTCGATAGTTAAGTTTAGGTAATTAATTAATTCCTTTTAATGTGTTGTAGTCATAATTTGTAAGTATAGTTAGCCGATTATAAAAAGCTGGGAAGATTATGCCCTAAATAAGATATAAAAGAAAAACGGAATACAAGTATGAAAGAAACGTTGGTTGTAAACGAATCAACCGAAGCTTTTAATGAAACGGAATTGGATTTATTTAATAAGGATTTAAAATACTGTTTGCCAAACTAAACCACCGAAGAAATCATCTTTGGAATTGAAATTGTCAGCAGAAATTTCGACAAACGTTCGAAGTGTTTTATGAGAGGCATACAAAATTAACATCAAAAAAGCCAAATGATTAAAGTAAAACCAAGTCGGCACAATTAGCAACTTCAAAACCATCAGTAGTCTCAAAGCAAAAAGTTTATTCTATTTTAAGGCAGATAAACGTAACAAGTACATAATCTTGGAGAACAGAGTTAACGGAATAATTTCGAAAAGATCTCCTACTGAGTTAAAGAGCCGAGGATGATTGAGCTAGCCGAAAGAGTGTACGGAATTGGTTACTTCCCCACTAAAATACAGATTTATGGTATCGAACCCTACAACACCAAAAATGTATTGTTTGTCCAAAACATACAAACCTGGCAAGCAGATGAGAAACATCGTATCAGGGGATTAACTCACCGTAGACGGGTTCAGAAATTTACTCATAAATCTTGGCAGTAAATAATTCCTCGGAATTCACTGAGAAAATAAAAATGGAAAATTAAAACAAGGCGAGATTTTGGTATCTTCTGATGTCCGTTCGTGACTTCCATCAGTATCTATTAATGACAGTGAGATAAAAAATGAAAGAAGGCGAGCTTCTGGTATCTTCTGATGTCAGTTCATGATTTCCATCAGTACCTATTCATGATACTTTGAAACTTTGGGAAACTTACTCCATAGAAATGAAATAAACACGACAGATATGGGAGAATATATCAAACTAACAACAGGCTGCGTGTCCCACAACTGTTTTCAAATTGAGGGCAATTACTTTGAACATCATGGGACCGCTATGTGCAGTAGTTTGTCATAATAGTTAAATTTATATAATTATTTAATTTATTTTGGTGCGTTGTATGTTATAATGTTAAAGTGTCAGTAGTGTTTTGGCATCTTTCGCGCCGGCGTTAACTGTATGATGTTCATTGTGCGGTGCCCAGACATATTTGCGAAAGGTGTGATTACGCGAATGCTTCAAAAAAGCATTGCTATTTTAGAGCTTTATGCAAGGCCAACGGTAAATCCGTTGTATCTGTCTACTGCTGCGCGATCTCATCTCATGGCGACTACTATAATAGGTATTACTGGTTCGACTTGATGAAAATGAATTACGGAGTATGCTTGCTTTTCCTGGAAGAAGTAGAGTGAGAAATTTTATAAGCACTACGCTCTTGTGTTATTTACAATGGGAAGAATTCTCACTATCTTCCAATCATACATTTTTCATAAATCTATTGATTTTTGTGTGTAGCTAGAGTGAGAAAGTTGGGGATTATGGAATGTACCTGCTGTCCTTGAAGAAACAGGTAGAAAGAAATATTATAACCGTTACGCTCTTGTGTCACAATGGGTAGAATCCCCGATATATCGCGATCACACATATTCTTACAAACCTTCTCACCAATTTATCGATTTTTATGTATAGATATAACGAAAAAGCTCAAGGAGATTTTTCAATAGCAAAAAAATAAACAAGGAAGACAAGGGAGTGCGCACATAGTCGGTTGGCGCACACCGGAAGCTGCGTGGCTGGGGCAGCTTCTCAGCCGAAGTAGCAAATACTACTGGAAATGGCTGTGATTTAAAAATAACTTAGATAATGTTACGGTTCAAGTTCCACATCTCTTTAATTCGGCTATTTCTTTCCTGTTGAAATTTCAATTTTTGTTGGATTTCAATTCAGATCGGTTATTATAGCGCCAACAATATGAGAATAGGTAGAACGACATGTATGTATATTATCTAGTACTGTATTTTGATTTTACCCGTTGACTATTTGTTTAGCATCTAATTGGAGTTCATCTTCGTTCACTTTGGTAGTTCTCTTCCGTTTTGGACTACCTTTTCCATTCTAAATCTCTCGCTTTCAATTCTTTGTTTTTGCTCGTCATCGGGGCTATAAATTCGTCAATGAGCGTGTGACTCGCCCATTTTAGATATCTCAAAAATTCGACCTAGTTGTTTGGATTCATTTAAGAATACCTCGTCGATGTCTGGAATACTAAACAGTTCAAGAGCTGTAAAATATTTCGAGGAATTGTTTTGATGCTGTAATCTGTGGGTTTAAACACAAAGTTTATACGTTTTTACCGATATTAGGCTATAAAATAATCAATGCAATTTCTCATATGGTACTCAGCTGTTGATATTTGTATAAGCTTAACAATTTAAAACAATCTGCTTTATTCTTGTATAAAGTGGTTTAAGGCCGAATGATTCAATCGATTAAATTAATTGTAAAAACTAGGTTTAATTAATTTAGAGTAGAGGTTAGTAAACTGCAGCAAGAATATGCACTTCCGCGCCTCATTTATTCACTTAAATCAAAGTATCAATAGTAATTTTGGTTTTGTGCGGGAGTTTGTACGTTGCGTAATGTGCGGTGTGCAGTGGTCAGTGAGCATTGTGTACAGTTTAGTGCGTGATGCTTGTGGTGTGTTGCCCAAATACGGTAACTGACATTTAATTATTTCCTTGTTTTCCGGGGAGATGACTGCTTAGCCTTCGAAACGTGAATTAAACCAAATAAATGTGTTATTTCATGACTTTTAAGTCAGTTTTATCAAGGCATTACTACGAGAAAAGTGCCATAAAAGCTAATATCTGAGGGCAACATGTCTAAATCTGTTTAGAACAACTAGTTTGTAATACATTCAAGACCATCTTATACTATAAATTTCGTAGAATGGAGTTGGAACATGCTACAATACATGTAATTTAATGGATCGAGTTAGAACGATGTGATTATTCTCACAATAAACTTATATATCATATTCTTTTATTTCCTTTCAAATTGCATTAAGCAGCCGAGTCGTTGTTAGAATAACAATGTTTTTCCTGGGTCTATGTCGCCCTCCACTCGGCTCAATTTTTATTGGATACTTCGTCGAATTTCTATATTGTCCATCATGCGGAATATTAATAGGAAATGGATGTAGAAGAAGTCAATACACTCTCTCGCCCTCCGTAAAAATGCACGAACGGTACACGTCGAAAAAATATTTCGATGAAATTGTAGACTTCAATTTATAGTTGTTTCAACGAAACTCGTACTTACCAATAATGTTTCCATTTGCTTTTATAATTAGAAAGAAATTGCCATAACATATTTTCAAACTCAATAGAATTGCGATTGTAAGGTAACGTCGAATGTGATATTGCAGATACTCAGCGATAAATCTTTATATATAAATAGAAAAAAATGAAAAGAAATCGTATGTGAGACACGCGCTTCTTATCTGTTCTGCGTAATTGGTAACAAATCCTCTGTTAAGTTTATGTCGGATGATTATTGCGAGACTTATCTTCGAATCACGTTCTAAGATTTATGTCTACATTCTATTGTACTGCGCGCTGAGTTGCTTGAAAAGTTACGCGTCGCACTTAAACGACAAGAAAGAAAGCTTAGGTCTGATTCTTATTTAAGACATAAGCTCAAGGTTATAGTAGATACCGCTAAAGTTACTGCTCTTCTTCGATTTTCTCTATTGTACCTATGTATCTTGTAGGAAATTATATGTCTGAAAGACATATAAGGTAAAAATATTATTGTTTACAGGTAACCTATATTCTATAATTCTGGCTATTCATGTAGTCTAATAAATGGAACCATGTCTCGTCTGACAAGTGTTTTGTCCAATACATCGTTATTGTTTAAATTTTCTCTAAACCACTGACAATATCGAATACGTCTTTGATGGTCTCGTGGATATAATTGTTGTACCATTGACACTTTGTATGGATGCACATGCACAATTCTTTTCAAAGCTTTTTGACAGCTTCCATAGGAGATGCCTACAAAATTAGGAAACATCGAATTCTTTTACAATGAGTAATGAAACACGTTATCATACCTGCCTGAGCAGATAACTTGGGTAGACATTTCGTAGGACTTTGCTCCATTCGCTGTTGAATGTCATCAATAACATCTACACTTAATACAGTTGGCCTACCGGTAGATTTCGCTTTCCAAATGCAATGTTTATTTTCAAAACGTTCCACAAGTGTATTGTGGCGAGAGAACGTTTCATCTGAAATATTTTCATTTGGAAAGCTTCCCACGTATTGCTCAATACAAGACTCCAGTGAGTATATCCAAGTCCCATCTTCATTTCGAGTATCGCTCAGAAAATGCGCTTGTTCACTTGCAAAGTTTACCTAAAATATGTTTTTATTTCATGCTATATGATATTCTACTTAGCTTACTTTATGCAGAAATGCGTAACGGGTCTGTACTGAAAAGTACACTTCTGTTATTTGAAATTTATGATAAAAATAAATGTAAGGATTGACAACAAAAATTGTGAATAAGGATTGTACGCCTATGTCAAATGCTATTATGATCCTATGCAAATACCATAAACCTATGAACACAAAAATTCCCAGATTAAAAAAATCACTGGCTACGGGGTGGACAATCATTGTCGATAAATCTGTAGAAACAATTATTGAACTTTCCTATGCAGAATATCTTCCAGCTTCCTTATATGTAGATCCCACGTTATAGACTTTTAAACATTTTTATTTCCCTTTTGATGGTTTCTCAATATAACTAAGCTTTAATTTTGCCAAAAATGACTTACTTCTTCCAAAATAAATAATATACTGACAAAATTAGTATAAAACTTTGCAAATTGGATTAAGCAGTTGGTATGTATAAAAAGAACTTGCGCTATCTAATTGGCTATAAATAATATTGAAGTTGAACAAGTAACATACAAGACATGTTTGATTTACAAATAACACGCCGTTTGATACGATTACTCGGCTATACATTCATTGAAATTGCCGTCGAGGATTGCGAGTTTCTCCGAATAATCGCTAAATTAATTGTACCGATTTAAACGAGCCACCGTGTAACCGGTCTACCGTTCTGACCGCGGCTTCTCTTTTAATTTGGCGCCGCCACGGCGTTTCGGTGTTCGAACGCTAGCTTCTGAAGTGGTTCAAATTACAGGATAAGTTTAATTCTCGTTTTTCCCTTTTTCTCTCGAGTAGTATCCTCTTCAGCGCGCCCCTCTGATTATACACCGTCAGTTTTCACAAAAAGCTACCTGCTTTTACTTCTGGTTTCGTGCGTTGATATCGAGCGTCGTCCTCGTTCCCTTTGTTCCTCCATTCCTTCTTACGCAGCGTTGTTCGTTTTGTATTCTTTTCTTCGACGGCAGCACCGTAAATTATACGTGCCTGTCCAGATCATTTTTGACAGACGTCGAAATTATTCAAATTCGTACTTCGCGGACAAGACCTCAGTACGCCGCCGAATTTGCTTTTTTGCATCGCTCCGTCCGAAAGAGTTGCGGGCGACTTTATTTCGCTGCGCGTCGAACACGTGCGTTTAATCTTGCGTTTTTAAAGTCAGTCATTATGTAATTATATCCCCGGGAACAAAAACAGCAAATGCAGCGCTACTTCTTTATGATGTACGATGAAAATTATAACTTTGCATGAGGTGGTAGATTTTTCTTTAGGTTTTTTTACTCTAGAAGAGAAACGGTACGTGTAGGATATATGTAAGTCGTAGCTTTATTAAATACAATGCATCTCAAGCTATCGATATTAAATTGTATACTATTTATCGTCTAGACTTCTCTAATTTTGTCTATAGTTGGAATCCTTCAGCTTTGTTTTGTAATTGAGGTTATCATGGTACACCAATAACTACGATCTCACCAATTTTGAATAACGCCACACATTTTTTGTTTCTTGTTAATTTTTCCAATTACCAATATTCCTCCTCCTCAAAAGACCAACCTTATTATCTCATTTCTTCCTTACTCTGCTAATGTTCTGTATTTAGTAGTGTCAGTGTCAGTAGTGTTTTGGTGCGGTTGGTGCAGGCTTTCAGCGTGTGATCTGCAGCGCTTTGAAGTTGTACAGTGTTTATTTTGGACGTTAGCCAGATATCGCTGGTGTTACTTAATTGGCCCAGTTTTTCACCAAGGACGGCAACTTAGTTGCTGAAATACATATCTGGATCATTTCCGAAAAGAGTGTTTGGAATAATTTTATTTAGTCTTCTATATTCTATATTTAGTGATATTTACTATGTATATTCATTTTAAAGAGTGTCAATAGCACTTTTGGTGAAGTGCGTACAAGTGTTTGGTGTCTAATGCTTATTATGCAGTGCTTTAAAGTTGTTGTGACGGGTACCTTTCATGTATTCTATATCATTTTCTAGTTCAACTGAAATGAAAAACTGCACTGAAGATAGCAACCCAATCGCTGAATTATGTATCGGCAACTATTTCTGGAAGATGTGGTAAGGGTAATTTTTCGTTGTTGCTTGTGTATTTTGTTGTCTCCTGTTAAAGCTTTGGTGAAGTGCGTACAAGTGTTCAGTGTTCACTGTTTATTGTGCAGTGCTTTAAAATTGTTGTGCTCTATTCGGTGCGCGGTGCTCGTTGAGGATGTTGACCAGCTATCGTTGGTGACACTTAATTCCCCCAGCTTTCCACTGAGGATGCCAATTTAGCATCTGAAATACGTCTATAGAATTAATTCGGGAAGGTGTGTTAAGGATAATTTTTATGTATTCAATATATCATTCTCCAGTTTAACGAAAGTGGAAAATTGCATTGCAGGTGGCAACCCAATTGCCGAATTATCCGCAACTATTTCCGAAAGATGGGGTAAGGGTAATCTTTTGTTGTTGCCTGTATATTTCATTGTTTGCTGTTAAAACCTTAGTGAAGTGCATGTAAGTGTTCAGTGTTTAATGTTCATTGTACAGTGCTATAAAGTTTTTGTGCTGTGTTCCGTGCGCGGTGTTCGTTATGAACGTTGACCAGCTATCGTTGGCGACATTTAATTCCCTCGGTTTACCACTGAGGATGTCAACTCTCAAAATACGTATCTGGAATTATTTCCAAAAGGTGTGCTAAGAGTAACTTTTATGTGTTTTATATATCATTTTCTATCCTAACTAACCATTCCTGTGTTGTCGTAAAGAAACATTGACTATCTGATTTAATTTATATATATTTATCATTCTGGTTCAAGCTCTGGTGAATTGCGATACAAGAACGCGCATCTTGTTATTCGGAGATCAGAGCTAGGGTGTCAATTTCCTCTCTTCCAAGTCATCAAGGTAGTCAGTTCTCTGTATTAGTAGAGCCACAGTCACAACTGCAGTTCCTTCTGCATCTCTCTGGCGCCGGTCGTAGGCGGGGATTGGTCTGAGTCCAGTTAATTTGTTTATGTTTATAGTTTAAGCGTCTTAGTGCTATTTCAAAAGTTGCCTTTGTAATTATAGATTATAAATTCTAACTTAATTTTATTTTCTTCCGGTCACTTTATTGATTTTTGTGAATATATAGTTGTCACTTCACGAGTGGCAATCAATCCCCCAATTCTCGTCACTGAAATATTCACCCGGATACCCTGCGCTTTAAGTGGAATGGAAAGGTCTTGCAGCTACTACCACCATAGTTTCCTCTTAATTTTTAGCTTATTGCACTTTTGTGTTTGTTTTTCGTAAATGTTTCACTATCATCGATTTATATTAATTTCTCTAGTATAATTCAGCTTGGTTTTTCATTTTCCGCGGAGTTTTACTCCCCTTTTTTAACTTCGTTTTAACTATTCGTTCTGTTAAACTTTGTTTTAATCAGCTTTTTTCTGTTAAATTTGCAATTCCATTACCAAAAGTCTAGATACTCTCTTTATTACTATATTTACACACTGACTAAATGCAACCAATTAAGAATGAGTATGTTATAGGTACTTTTTATACCTTCATGAATATAAGTTATTAAATACGATTCGCTATACTTTCTAGGTTACGCAATATCATTTTATTGTAGAAAGTTTACCACAATGTACTAATAAGAAAAACATGATATTCTTGCAAAGTTTACGGATATACTAATCTTGCATTGTTTCAATTACAATATCGCCTCGGAGTTGGATTAGCAGCAAAACCTAACAGTGGCAATTACACAAAAACATCGTTTGTAATATCAGTGCTTATGTCTGGTAGCCAACAAATTGAAATGACCGACGACTAATTGACGTTGTCGTCCGAGCAACGAGAGTAATAATTGCTTCATCGAATTACTTCCGTGTCACTCGCATATTAGAATAGGTTCTTATCTCTCAAACGTGCGCCCGTCATAGCATGCGTATTGGTGCACTTATATCTTATGTGATGATAATATAGGTATAGTTGTGACCGACTAAGCTTTGGTGAGGTACGTCGCTTTTTCGTCTTCCTTTCGTTGGTGAGTGTAAAGGAACGCGTTGACGTGTTCGTACGCATAAACTCACGTAAGCGTAGCTGTAAATGGTGTTCCGCTCGGCAAATGTAATGACAAATTAAAAGTACATCTTGGAACGGACGAACAATAGGTCTTCCTTGCGATCAGCGGGCGATTCTCGTAATTACAGTGTCGTGTAAATAATTATAGTCCGATTTGCGCCCATGCATTTTGAATGAACTTTGTTCTTTTTCGGCAAATAACATAATGTACAGCGTTGAAAACAATTTTAAACATTCCCGGTAAAAATACTTTGATTGATTTCATGCCTGCAATCTGGCACAAATCCCTAAAATATTTGTTTTAATTAATTAAGACCGCAGTCCCAGTTAAAGTTCGTATAGGAATAAAGTTAATTAAACTATATTTTCCATTCTACCAGTAAAATGAAGAATATAATAATATTATAATAGTAATAATAATAGTAACAGCATCTTTTAGGAACGGATTACATACCTTAAAAGAGAATCTCAAGGTAAAGTTTAGCTTTTGATGCAACACCAATCATCAATCCACCACTTAACCTCGAATATTTCAGTATTGAAACTAAAATTAAGATGCCCATCTCTAACTTAACCTAAAACTTAACCCAATATTCCGTGATAAAAACGAAAAATTATAAGGTTATAGGAATACAAAAATATATGTACGTATGTTCTGATTTCTCACATCATATCTTGTTAGAAATCAATTGACATGTAGTAGTATTAAAATATATGTTGCCAGTATTGTCTTTATTACTGCAATTTTCAAAATAAAGCGACGCCCAGTTATGGGATACGAAAGAAAGGTATGTTCGTATTATCGTCATGTTGCTTTGCGTTTTATCGGCATATAAAGCGAAGCAGTTTGGAATATTAAGTTAATAAATAAATAGACTGCGTTTAATTGCAAAATAACGTTTATCATTCACTAATACAATCAGAGCAGGTACATTTTTACACCCTCTTTTATCACGGACCAATATCTTGCACTTATAACACCACACCATATGCTCAGCAACGTCTTTCTCGCAAATAGCGCAAAGCCAAGATCCGTCTTCAGTTTTACCAGCCAGAGTCTTTTTGTAATTTATCTGACTCTCCATTTTTAGATTTGTTTCTCCGCGTTTATACTTCTCGTTGTGGATATTAGTAACCTTCTCTTCTCTGCTTTTGCTTTTTCTTTTCTTGTTATAATATTCGCTCGTTTTCCATATGGAGCTACACGGGTCGTGAATCAAAACGTGGTTTTTCATTATTTGTATCGATTGATGTCAGTGACAATCATTTTAACAGTCCATTCAGCTCTGGATAGTTTGAATGCTGAAAATTTGGCAAGTAAAAGAAAGCATTCTAAACTCACTAATAGGCGAAGGGCTTCATTATGATTTGGTGTAACTGCTACCTCTAGCTTGCTTTTGGTTTTTGTTCGAAAATAGACTAGAATATCTGCATTGAATGGCCTCGTAATTATAAAGTAATTTTTTAAAATGTTTGGACTGATTGCTTGCAGAATTCCTCTCGATACCAAACAAATACGTTTTTTTATCAGCGGTACACCAGAGTTTTGAATTTTATAACTGTCCAATAAAACCAGAAATTATGATTAGCCATGCATTAGGAAGATATAATAGCATAATTACTTGTGCTATTATTTCCTCTAATTTTTCGATTTGTGAGATTTGTACCATTTATCGGAATTACACCTATATGACGAAAACTAGGACATTAATGGATTTAAATATCCCAATGTTGGGCAATGCTCAACTTAATATTATTTTAAGGTGTAATATGAATCATTTTATCCTTATCGCTTCTTAGAGCCCTTGGTACTACTATTAAATATTAACATCCGATTAAAGTAAATTACTTCATATTTACAACATGAACTTGCATTTGAGCACTCACTTTAACTAAAGGTGTAAGGATAACCACTTTCTCGCTGCATTTGGTAGGAAACATAACACAGTGTTTTAGTCAAAACTGACTAATTATACATTAGGAGTCTCCGAATACTGTCATGTGAGGAAAAGAGCGGAAATATTACTACTTCTTTACAAATCCATCGATGATTAGGACAGTAATGGTTATTGGGAAATTTTACCTTCCCTGTCCAATTTTGAAGTAAACAGTAACATAATGAAAACTCAACATTTCTTGTTAATCGCAATTTTATAAGAATTACCTAAACGGTGACTTTGAAATTGGTATCTCTGTTGCCATCTTGGCGAATGAATAACAAAAATGCACGATAGCCGTTACTTATTTTAAGCATCCCGTCAGATCTTGTCTAAGATTTGTTGTGTTTAGATTTCTTGAACGTAAGATGGCTTTCATTGTCAGTTGTTTATGCTTTCTTTGGATATGTGTTATTTTGCTGTAGCGGCATGCTCACCCGACATATGTATATACTTCAAGGTTCATCTGTTGTAAGGCATTCCTTCTAATACATTTCACTATACTTCGTATATGCCGTTTCACTGTGTGCGAAAACAATTTAATGTTTCTAACCCCTACAGCACTCGATTTACCGCATAATACCAGAGCTTTATTAATTTGTTCCAGATCGAAATAAAATAAGCTTATGCATAACTTACGCGCGCTGCATTTATCACGCAATCTGACTCGCTTTGTTCATACATTAACCGCTTTCTTTCTTCGCGAAACAATATTATCCGGTAGTGGTATCAGTGAAAAAGCGAAACGGTAATTTATTGCTGTTGCCCTCTAACGGTAAATCCCTGTCATATACGCGCGAATGTTTATTATTTGTTACATTCGGCGCGTACGGATATGCATATACATGCGGCCGCGTCGTTCACCTCGCGGTAGGCTTAGAGCTAACAAAAACGTAAAACTAGAATCTCATTATTATTAACAACCATTAGAAATTTACTTAAATAATCCGCGTGCGAGCCATTGGCGGTTTCCGAATGAGAAGAGATGTGGATAAGCTTGCGCGCGCGAGTAGTACGTACATTCGTGCGCAAAATTACCGTATATCTTCATTGGTCGAATTTACACCATCAAAATGTGACTGTACATATGTCAATATCGTTATTTAGTTGAAGCCGATGTTTCAATTGCCTTAATTCTTCTCTATAGACTTCCTTTGTGAGAGACATCATTCAAATTTTACAATACTCCTTAATTTTGTCCATGATTGTATCTGTTCGGACGGTGCAGAAAAAGAAAGGTAGTAAGCACGACGGCGTAAAAAGTGGTGAGCTACAGATAAAGATCGTAGATGCCTTTTCCGTGATTGCTGCGGGTATCTGAACTCCGTTGTAGGCGGCCAAGCGAATTAGCCACGTGCCCGCAATAGAAAGAAACAAAAGAAGAAACGCATCGTAGAACAGCGAAAAAACGACGAAACGGATAGATGGCCATAAATTTCGCCGACTTCCTTCTCCGCATACGACGACTAGCCGCATAAGTAGGTATCTGGGCATGTATGTGTGTGTCGATGTTATGTATATAATATGTGTTCGAGCGGCGTATTATATGTATGCAAATCTTTTAAGAAGATAATGGACGAGTTATGAGAGTGTATCTCAGCTTTGGAACAACAACTCAATTAGCAACAAATCAAGAATGGACGCATAAATTTCCGTTATTCTGTTGTAATAAAATGTGTGGCGGAACGAATAAGGAATGTACCAGGAACTGTGCGCTGGACTAATCCTGTTGCTTATTTTATACGATAATTGAGCGTATTTGAATTATTTATCGTAACATTTTACCTTCACTGGGAGTTATAGTCGGTCAAAAAGAATATGGCTCCATTATTTGGAATTCACATACTATCTCTGACATTACTAGAGTCGAAAGAATTCAGCCAAAATCTGTAAAATATATCTTGTATAAATTGAATATTTCAAAGGATGATAACAACGGACAGCGTAGAAATATACTTGGCCCCCAATATTTAATAGTATCTGTCCGAAGTTAAGTTTACGATATGGCAGAAGTTGTGGAATCTCTAGAGGAAGTACGACATCGCAAAGAAATAATATTAGTGGCTAACGTAAATGCTAAGGTTTGATCTGACGAACTCTAGAACCTCTCGAACTCGTTCTATAGAAGGGAGATTTGGAAAAAGCACTATCAACGAGAATGCTCATTTTTGTACACTTTCAACTAAAAATTGCAAGCGGATTTTACTATAATAAAAATAAACACCCGACGCACATGGTAACAACCAAATGGGCTAGTTAAATAAATTACTGATTACATAATTACCAACTATGACAAAAACATATTAAACCTTACGAAGGCACAGAATGTGGAACGGACCACATACTACTCAGAGCAAGAATGATTATATATCGCAGATAACATATGTAAGAATAGTATAGAAGCAAGTATAGAATGAAACATTAAATGTTAGAAAACACAATTTGCACCTATTAAAAGAAGACTTAAAGTCAGCGAAAACCTCATACCAACAGAGCCTATACAATAGATTAAAGAATACAAACTTATTCAACAATGATATCGAAGAAAGTTATTTATTATCGGAGCTCTTGAGAAAGAAGATGGAAAGCAACAATCGACCCCGCCCGAATGGATAAGCCCAGAAATCCAAACATATGACAATAGCAGAAGAAATGGTTGACAATGCAGGATCCGGAAGATCGAAGAAAATACGCACGCGTGGGGCTAGAAATTGAGGAGACAATAGAAGAAGGAAATGTACAGTAGGAAAAGATATGTGCCGATATCTACAAACTTATTGACGGAACTGAAACTAAAGATGTCTGGAGGACAGTATAAAGTCTAAAAAAGGTGAAAACATCCATCTAACATTTAAACGATAAATATCGAAACTATTAAAATGTGCCATGCGTTATCTTCATATGATCAGTTCTTCTCTGCTCAATGAAAGCTTCTGAGTTAGATTTCAAAACCATTACACCGGTATCAGGACCATCTCGGCAGGTGTCCCGTAAGTAAGCTCAATCCTGCTTGCAACATCCGACTGTACAAGATGATAATTAGACCTATCCTGACTTACGCATCAATCGTTTGAGCGATCACTGCGAATTGGTTGATTGGAACGAAATCACTACGACGTCGGAATGGAACCACTTCACCACTTCATCAGAAGAATTGTCAACTCCAACAGAAGCCAGGAAGATTCAACTCCGCTAGCGCTAGCCCGAAGGCTCTGATGATGGCCCTACCTTCCTTTGGCAATACCATAGATCGAGGACAATCTACGTATCGCCACGACGAGAACAGTGGTAACTTCTTGCCGGGAGGGACCTAATCATTACTGTTGAAAGGAGGACAAGTTCTGTCCGAGCGGAAGGTGGATCGAGTAGCTGGAAACTTGGGCAGGCTCCTTAGACAACAGAAGAAGTAAAGGATTGTTCCTCGTACTCTGCATCCATTACGAAAATCGACAAAAGATACATACTTCTTGCTTACGTAGTGGCTTAGCTCGCCGCTATATTCTGAATGGTCTGTGGTTATACTCTACGGTTCAGAAATCTGAGATTTCACGACTAGAAACGAAAGTAGAATAGAAGCAGTGGAGGTTGACTATATGATAAAGTATTCTTCTTGAATTCAGCACCATAGCTTAATTATCTCGTAGTTCTTCTTAACATGAGCTCGGACACACCTAACTAACAGTTCTTGTTACTAAAAAGGACTCTCATCATATATTGCTAACTGTAATCGCATTTTAGCAGAAAATTGTATTATACACCATAATCTGTCGACACAGAGATAGTAGGGGAGCCCAATGCGTTTGGACCTTCAAACGAAAAATTCATTTAACGTCTTAAACCCACTTATTAGTTCATTCGGTCGTTGTTTGAGCTCGACAAGTTTTGACATTTCTCAACTTGCAGAGCTCCACGCGCACGTCTCGCTTCTCCCGCGACCTTTCATTACTATATTACGTACGATCAATCAGACTCGCGCAAGACTGTTATTCATTCACTGGGTATTGTACACAAGTTCATGACAATCATGAAAAGCTTTATTCTTAATACACAACAATTTTTATTGTTATTAAAAGGTAAGTAGGTATAAAACTTCAATCATAATTTTTATTTGTTTGATTTAAATTACTAATCAGGCAGATACGGGTTTTGTTTTGTTAGATGGCATGAAGAAGTTTCTAATTTTATTGTTTGGTTGCAGTAGAAAAATGGCAGCGAAAACGAGAAAGTTTTAGAGACAAGATGAAATTTGCATTTGTCTTCATTGAAACAGACGAAATGAAATTTCTTCAGTGTATGATATGCTTGAACGTTTTGGATAAGGACGCAATGGAGTCCACTCGCTTTGAAGGACATTGAAGCCAGGAACATCCTACTATGATAACGAAGTCGAAAATCAGAAACACTCAAACGCATGAGATTGGATAAGTCAGGAAGTTATCACAAATGTGCGTCATAGCATCTCAAAGCTTCATATAAAATAGTATTTTTGATAATGAGGCAAAGAAACCTCAAACTATCGGAGAAGAATTAATCAACTTATATGTACTAAAAGCGACGCAAATAATATTAGGAGAAGAATCAGAACAAAGAATGAAATCGATTTCTCTTTCAAATAACACTATCAAGCGTATAATCGATGATATTGCTGCAGACATCAAATCAGAAATCATAAACAACGTAAAATCATCGCCATCTTTTGCTATAGCTTGCGATGAATCCGCAGACTTCGTTAATTGTGGGGCGCCCTCGCAGTTATGGGTGTACGATCAGACTTAGCCCAAAAACTAAAGGAAAAGAATCCCAACCTGATGAGTGCACACTGTGTTAGTCATCGACAAGTTTCGGTTTCAAAAACATTGTTACAGAATTTACGCCAGACTCAGCTATGGAGGTCGTGAACTCCATCAATAGTAGTGCTTTAAACAGTCGACCATTTACATAACTTTACGAGGATCTCGATTCTGATCACAGAATTCTTCTTCTCCACAAAAGTACGCCGGTTGTCTAAGGGCAACATATTGGCAAGCCTCTATGAGATGAAAAAGAGGTCATGCCTTTTCTCGAGTTCAGTGAAAAAACAATTTTCCTCAAACGTTTGACAATGAACATTATCAATGGAGGTTGGCCTATTTGACTTGAAGCCTTGAATCAGCAAAACTTGAAGCTGGAGGATGAAAGCGGCACTTTGATTAGTAACTACGCTCACATCCAGGCTTTTATTTCAAAGCTTCAACTGTGGACTTAAAAGGTAACTGCTGAAAATATATTATCTTTAGGACTACACGATACATACAAAGACTGGATGAAGTGTTGAAAACTAATTTAGAATCTTATTTGCAGGCATTGGTACACGAATCCTATCGATATGATAGCGATATTAATTCGGAATCACCAATACGGCACATCATTACAATTACCAGAAGTTCAGGAAGAATTTCCACAAATAAAGGCCGATTTAAACATGAAAGATGACTTCCAATTATTGACATTGGCGAAGTTTTGGTTAAAATGTTTCCTTGTTCATACAAAAAGTTGTCTCTCTTAATTTGGAAATTCTTGTGCCATTTGCTTACGTGAGACAGGGTTTTCAGCTTTGGTTCAAATGAAAACGAAAAAACCAAATCATATTGCCGTCGATAGTGACTTGACGATAGCTCTGGAAAAAACTGAACGTAGAATCGAACACCTCGTTCAGAACATGCCAGCGCAAGCATCGTACTGATATAATTGTTTAATAATACTTAATTATTTTTAGGGACGAACACCAAAGTTTTAAATAAGACCATTTGTATCACTTATTTTATTAGATTATTGTACTTGAGAAACAAATGTCATTAAAATGATGTGCATTTGTTTCTTCTTTTATTATAAGAATGTTAAAAAATTAAAGCCGGGCACGAAAATATTTTCTTTTAATCCGGGTAGGTTCGACATAAAAAAGCTCCCTACAGAATAACAGTCTATAGTCTCGCGTTTCTAACGAAGCTCATTTAATAACTTTATTTTACGCGGCAAATAGCAAAAAGAATAGTCTACATTACGTAGGCGATTACGCTAATTTCGTGTACCACTACACAGGATTGAATTCATTAACACGATCTTTCCCGGCGCGTTACCGTACCGCCAATTAGGATATTACGAAGGAAAACGGTTAATGTTGGTGCCATAAGGCGTTTCGCGGGCCGCCGTAACAACTGTTTGGGACTCGGTGTCGTGGGAATGAATTAGCCAACTAAACGCGAACGAATTATTGTTTCCGGTCTTCTCATCGTAGTTTCACTCCGTATATGTTTTACCCGGATTCGAGAATCGTTTGGCGTACAGCGTACGTAGATTTTACGTAGTTGTCGGATCGTGTCTTCATTTATTCGTATCGAGGGCGAGGTGTTGTATGGATGGAAATAGTTTTTCAAACGACGCTTTTCCTGGCCTTCCATATGCGCCGTTATTTCTTCTGTATGCAAAATACGTGTACTCGCAGATGATTTCCATTTCGTTTCATTGGATTTCGGTCGTTAAATTTAATTAATGAGCTCCCAGTATTGCTCGAGATCATATCTAAGCGCATAAACAACTGTTAAATGGACTATCTAATAGCTTGTTATTTTTTATATTAATTAGACAAGAATGAGTCTTAATTATAAGGATATGAGATATCATTTTCATTCTTATCGCTATTATATGAAATAATTATCCTATAATCTTCTAAAAAAATTTTTGAAATAATCACATAGTTAAGTTTCACGAACATTTGTCTAAATATCAGATTACTCTGTTGCTTCTTATAAGCTTCAGTGTCATTATTATGTTAATTGGTTTCCGCTTGAATCGATAGCTGTTTAGTCTAGTAACGATGAGACAAAACGTGAAAATATTATAGTGATGCGTTGGTTCTAGCCCTCTGGAGGCTATGGACGAAGAAGTTTTGGGATTCTAGTGACAATACATATAAATGATTCTACGAAGGGCACCTTTTATGTCTTTACAAACGACCACTAGGTGGCGATGTTGGGAATGTTATCGGCAGCTTAGAAATCATCCGGAATATATCTGTTTTCCTTGGAAGAAGCAGATAGAGATATTTTATCGACGCTACGTTTTTGTGTTACTTACAATGGCTAGAATTCTAAGTATTTCCTAGACACACGTTTTCACGAATCTATCGATTTGTGTGTGTGTAGATTTTTCAATGGGCATAAAAATGAAACATGGAGGACGAGGGAGTGCGCACATTGTTGGTTGGCGCACACCGGAAGCTGCGTGGCTGGGGCAGCTTCTCAACCGAAATAGCAAATACTACCGGTTAGAACTGATGAATGTGGAAATGCCAGCATCAACTGAAATAAATTTGATCACACGGATTTTTGTTGGGAAACTAAGTGTTTGAAAGACCACTTTCGGTGTGGTAATAATAAAAAGTCATTTACTTAAGATATCTGATTCATCTACCAGATTCGAATTTTGAGAAGTTAATGGCCATAATTAACAAAAATAACACCTCTGTTTTGGGATCCGCAGGACGACCTGATAGTCTGCAGATATAAATTAGGTACGTATACGAGGGGCGCCTTTTAGGCCTTTACAAACGACGACGCGATTAAGACGTAGCATTACTATTTTCATTAAATTTAATACTTGTTATTGTGAAAACAGTGTTTGATAGAGTAGTTTGTTTACAGTGAACGTGTAGAAAAATATTTTCTGTAGGAATGGAAGTTTCATGTGAAGGTTTCTGTTGGGTGATTTTGTACCTTTTTAGCAAAGAACTAATTCAACAACATTGCATAGAATCACACCACTGTCACACTTTACAACTGGTTTGCAGAATTGCTTCATGATCGTGCGTCCATCAGTGAATTGCATAAAGGTCAACAAACCAAATCGGTTGTTGTTTTAAAATAATGTTGATGCTGTGCGCAACATGATGTCGGAATGTGACTTACAGTGAGATAGATGAATTCTTAGGCATTATTGAAAACCGTAACATATTCGATTCTGCATGAGCATTCAACTTTAAAAAAATATCTGTTCCTTAAGGATGGATTCCGCACAGTTTGACCAAAGCTCGAAAAAGACTCGTGTTAAGTCATTGTGAAAACCGTGGCAACCGAAATTGATAATGTAGTTTATTTACAGTGATCGTGTAGAAAAAGATATGTAAGAGTGGAAGTTTCATGTGAAGGTTTTTTGTTGGGTGATTTTGTATTTTTTTAGTAAAGGACTAACTCAACTTCGCTCAACTTTTAGTAACGAAGCACGACAAGCACGAAGCACCACAATTTACAACTGGTTTGCAGAATTTCGTCATGATTGCGCATCCATCAGGGAATTGCATGAAGGTCAACAAAACAAATCGCTAGTTGTCTTTACAAAATGTTGATGCTGTACTCAATATAGTGAGATAGAGGAATTCTTAGGCATATGGAAAACCACAACACATTCGATTTTGCAGGAGCATTCCGCTTTGAAAATATTTTTTCCTGATGGATGATTTCGCACAGTTTAGCTGAAGCTCGAAAAAGGCTCGTGTTAAGTGGTGCAAGGAAATGCTCAAAAAGTTCGATTGGATGAACTGCAAGATCCGTATGCAACATCATAGCAGGTGACAGAAAACTTATATTATAGATGTATTCCTATCAACTAGAAACTAAGCAACAATCCACTGTTTGGATGTTCCAAAGTGAACTAAATTTCACAGAATTGGTTCGTTTAAAAAGCACTTCCAAGAAAACGAACACTTGTTTCTTCGGCCTTACTGGACATATCATAACCATTTCATTATAGAATCGAAGAACAGTTAACGCTGAATGGTACACAATAACTTGCTGGCTGGAAGTAATCGTCGAAATGAGGAAAAACAACCCTAAACCTTTCATCATTCTACATCATGACAATTCCAGATCTCACACAGGACGTCAAACAATTGATTATTTAGAGACGATAACCTACGACCTAATGTTCCATATTGCCCGTATTCACCTGACTTATCGCCTAACGATTTCCTTTTGTTCCCGGATGTCAAATAAGAATTACGTGCCCAGCGATTTTCAGCACGTCAAGAAGGTGTCCAAGTCTTCAAAAGCCTCGTTTTTCAGATACCAACTTCAGAGTAGAAAAAATGTTTACAGAATTGATTTGATCAAACTCAAAAGTGAATAAATCTTTAAAGCGAATATTTTGGAAAGGAATAAAACAATTTGTTCTAAAAAAGATGTTGATTTTAGTTTTTCTAACAATTTTAAATGCGTCCCTCGTATATACAATACTTGTGGTAACAGCGAGTTGGGATCACGGTTTTAGTTACAATAGGAGGATATTGTTGAACTTTTGCGCGGTAGACTGCATCCAAACATCAATTTGAATTAATCATTCATCGCAGATCATTTCTCCGTTTTAACTCGACTTTTTGCGATATCTTGTCACTCTACGTCAGGGGTCTCCAAACTTTTCAGCCTTGGGGCCATACTGATTACTTCAGTGAGTTTTCTGCATATTATACTTGTCATTAAGCTTTACCTAGCAAGGAAATCAATCCGCGTTATTATCATTCTGTGTTTTTATCCAACTTATCACAACAACAATGAGCTATTAGCTGTCGCTGGCCGGATTGATGACACTAGCGGACCGGATTTGACCCGCGGGCCGTAGTTTGGAGACCCCTGCTCTACGTAATCAATTTTGGTAAAATATCTCTTATATACGTATATTCCTAAGCGTATTGTAACTGATTTTGGTGTTCATTTGTAAAATATTTTTCAGTCAACGAAAAGAGAGCGTATATCTAAGAGGTTGACGTCATTACATGTTCTTCTAAAATTTGCTTCCTCTTTGAATCTCCTTTTCCCTTCATAGGTTCCATTGTAGAACTTGCTTAATATGTCGAATTTCTTCAGGTATATTATCAGCAGCATCAACATTCTCGATTCTGCCCAAGAGCATGTTAATGGGGTTGAAGTGATAATCCGATCATGCGTGTACATGTACTCGCTTCAAGTTCGTGGGTGCTACTGGTCAAGATATAAATTTGGGAGTTTGACATATGATAAGAACAAAACCAATGTAATTTTACCTTATTCTGTATGTGGTCACTCTTCTTTGCTGTCTTTGTTCAAAAGCGTGATTATTTGGCTACTCCTCGGTTAGATTATTTATTCGCTCTTGTGTGGTATGTGAACTAAAGCCCATTATTTTACCTTTAGAAGTTACAGAGATGATGTCATATAAGAAATATGTCAGCTATGTACTTTTGTATAGAATAGGTAATAAAAATAATAACAACATAATTAATGGGATATGTGCTTCCACCTCTGGTTTTTCATTCATTAAAGATATGTTACCTTTATTTTTAATTAATTACGACGTGCTCGTTCTGTTGGTGCTCGCGCGTTATCGTATCATAATTCATGTATATGCTACATGCGAACACGTCATGATTTAAAAATGCATTTCTCTCCTGCATCGTATGAGGATCATAAAGTATATTTTATTGCGATATAAAAATGTACTGCCTTCCCATTGATGGCAACAGTGATACATATTTACGCCTTCACCCATTCCACGTTTATGTCTCATATTCACGTATCGTTAGGTGGCTAACTCCAATGTCAAGTAAAAAGCGTGATTTGCTAAAATGATCTTCCTACGTTCACATAAGTCGTTAACGTTAAGTTACGGTTTCGCGTTTTCTCCTTAATTTTTCACGCGAATTTACAGTTTCAAAAACGAAAAACCGTAGCTCACCACTTCATCCGCATTTAATGGTACGTAATTGTAAACGCCGGCTAACCGATGTTGCTATTGTTCGTAAATAGGTTGGAAGATTGATAGTATCCGAAGTTCCGATGGGATTTGTAAGACGTCATGTCATACTGATAACTCATTTATATACCCGACTTCAGTATAGTAATAGCTTACAATACCTAACCGTACATTATTCTCGCGACGTCTTCGCGTCGGAACCGTAAGCGTTTCTTTTTTCTTGATGTCGTATCGTCATTTTGCGCGAAAATATTACCGCGATGGAATAGCGCGTTCGTTGCGGGAAACTTGTTTGTTGCATTCGGCATTGTCAACAGGTCGCTTACTGTTAGGAATTCAGCGCGGAAGAGTTTCTCCTGTGAATTTTAATTAGAAATCGAAGTTTTGTGCCTCGTTCCGTAAATAGTTGAGATTTAAATAGAGCTGCATTTCACTTTAGATTACCAACTGTAACGAACTGTTGGGATTTTGGAGAATTGTAATATGCTTTTGTTGGCCTCTAGGTTAAAGGAGCTTTCTACATTAGCCCTTGGGCGAAAACTCATCATTTGGATGAACGGAAGTCGGTCCTTTCCATTGGGTTTAGATAATACGTGAACATGAATGATTTAAAGCGCTATGTACAGAATCAGATTATCACCAGAATTAAAGCAAGATGCTATATGATTTGTAGATTTTAAATATATTTTTCTTTAGCAACAACCAATGACAGGATATTTCGTAAATAATTACCATCTGCCTAATTCTCAAAGCGGTTATCATTCCTATTTTATATATATATGTATATGTATATATATCCTGTAAGCTCCATTAGGAGCAACAGACATCTACTATTGTTATTTCGAGAACTGAAGTAACGACAGGATAGCCACTCCTGTGGGTCTATGAATTTCATTATTATGTGTACTAGTAATCTCCACGCTCTTTTATCCTTGGCTATTCCTTTAGCCTCTATCCATGTAAGTTCGAGCCATTTAAGTTCGTTTCGTACAGTTCGCTTCCATCTATTTCTTGGCTTATTACCTCTTTTCATACCTGCAATTTTATAGTTGAGGTTTTTACCGGATTTTCTGAGAATGTGCTGTATTCACTCCCATTTGCGTTGTTTTATTGTCGTAGCTATTGTTTCCTCGTATTTCGTTTCCATGAAAACTTTACTAGCGATTTTGTTCAACTAACCTATTCTACATATCATTCTTAGACCTTTTTATGGAAGATTTGTAGTTTTCTAGGCATTTTCTTGGTTATGTTCAGGTTTCCGAGCCATAGAGTACACTTTTCATATTAGTTCTAAATATGCGCAGTTTTGTTTATAAGCTGGTATTTGTAGATGATCACAATCTTCTCATCATGTTGAAGCTACACTCCTGCCAATGTTCTTTTCCGACCCGACCTCTAGATCTATCTTGCTGTCCAAATAACAAAATTCTTGAACTTTATTTTATTTCCATTTATTGTTATTGAGTTTCCCCTTATTTATATCCTTCGTGAACAGCTTCGACTTTTAACAATTTATTCTTAGTCCCTTTGAAGAGCGCTTCCAGTCATTTCCATTCGCCGCTTATTGCATGTTATGAGCAATATGTCATCCGCAAATTCAACGTCCTTCAATTTATGAAACATTTCCCAGCTAATTCCAGTTTATTCCGCTTAATAAAATGTCCAGGTTTCTTACAGAAATGACATGTCATTTTTCTCATTTTGCAGTCCTTCTTGAAATGTACTGCATTACTACAAGTGTGACTCGTTATATTTGACCTTCTAGTCGCACTAACACCACTAGTTTCAAAGCGATTACTTTTCCTTCTTGTGCCCTCTTGATTTCCTGTAAACACTGTAGCTGCCAGATCACCTTCGTCTAGATTCTTGCTTCTTTCTTCTTCGACGAGTAACCTTAAAGTTCATTTCTTCAGGTTTTGTTCCTTGACTTTTGGTATTCCCTTAAGAATTCTTGATTTTCCTGTGTCAAATATTGGTTCCATTTTTGTTCGTACAAAATTAATTCTTAATCTTAATCTTCCATTTAATCATCTTCAATACTAAGTCGGTATCTCTTCATTTCATTGGCAATTTGATAAACTTTGTTTAAATCTAACATCGTTCGAAAATTTCAGCATTCCAGATAAATTATTTCCCTTATTTAGAGTGTCTTCTGTAGTGGTTTCCATGCGTAATCTTTTGTAATTTCTCCCTTTCGTTCTCGTAGTCTTGCCTGTGTTCATAACATTGTTTGCTCCTGCTGCTTCCAACTGGTTTCCCGGTTTTCTAGTTCTACCAGTTCATCTTTTTCATTATATTTCCAGTACATCCCATCAATAAATCAACCTCTGAAATCTAATTTTAGCTTCCTCTTACTCCTTCTTACTTCCCTGTGCAAATTTCTTGAGTTTTCTCTGGATTTCAATTTCATTGTTTGATAAATCCTGATTAATAAATAAGTTCTGCTGCATAAATTGTTTTGATTTGTTTTATTTTATATTATTTTTAATTTTTCTTCATTATCGTTCCTATTGTTCGTACAATATTGTCGCGTTTCCTAGTGATAGCTTTTATTACTTTTAAAAATTTTACGTTCTTTTCGTTCTTAATGGAGTATTTATAGAACACGCTGCTTTAACCAGTACTGCAGGTGTTTGCATGTGCATAAGACTCCTAACTGTAAATTCTAATAGTCTCTACGCAAATTTGCAAATATGCACTCGATTATATCCCGGAGCTATTCAGCTTTTTGATACAACAACTTGGGAAAATTGCAACTAAGTTGCGGCGGATAAAATTATCAGGAAGTATACAATAAAATAATACCTACAGCATTCGCACGGTTCGTCGCTATGCAACAATGTTATCTCGTCAGAGGGATTAAATCGGCGCTTCGCGCAGCAAAAGGCCTGGATGCATGATTTATTGCGTCGACGTTATTTATGAGGGCCATGGGCGATCGGCAATTACCCCGATCTAGTAAACTCAATTTCGACCACGATAATTGCTACGCTTAGCTAACTGTATATTCATTCATTGTTCGTTCGAAAATACGAATCCCGTGCGCGCCCAGCGCTTGTTCGCCTCTTCATTTTTCCTCCACCGCCTTTCCATCGATGCCGGAATGCTGTAACGGACTAAATAAACTGTAGTAGTAATGGTCGACGATGAGATCAGCCGGTGAAAAGAGTTTTGCCGGTAACAGTCGCGCAATTACCAGGAGAGGAAGTGTTTAAACATAATTGTTGAAAATAACGACGGCAAGGACGGGAGGAATAAGAAAGGTTCCCTTAAAGTGGGTTGTTATTTTGCTCACGCACGCTTAACGTGCGTAGTTAAATAATTTTAACGTGTACAATTAAGAGCGCAGACTGTCAAAAATATAACTGCGTTTAATAAGGTGTAACAGGATCGCGAGTTTTAAACGTCAGAAAATAATTCTGCATGCGATGTCGGCATATTTAACCCATTTTCAAGTAAAATCTTAACAAAGAAAAAACCCAATTTAAGCTCGGAAAGACACAAAACTAAGTGACAAAGGAATAAATGGAAGTTAGAGTTTGATTTCCGTTGGGCTTATACGGAAGGTGCGGTTCTTTTCTAAAAATTGTCCTACAAGAAAAATCTAAATGTGGCTTTATAAAATGACCTACTAAATGAGGCGTGTATGTTAGGAAGCTTTTCAGGAAAGCTGTGCCCACAAAGCAGGCACAAATTGCATAGGTTAATAATTATTATAGAGAGAATTACGTTTCATTAGTGGCAGACTGTAACCGTAGATCAGTCCGTGATTAATAAAGCAATTCCCCCAGCTAGCTGTGAGACAAAAGCAATAGAAAGAAAAAGATTACACAAGATATTCTTCGTATCACACCGTTTTTATTTCTGCCATTTTCTCATACCTTCCCGCTGTCTCTATTCTTCGTGTAGCTCAGGAGAAGTCGTAGGACATCCTTTGTTTAAGAAGTAGTAACTGACTGCAGCATGACGTTTTGTGCAAATTTATCTACAACATCCTTCCAGTTTTCTGTTCTTTTCTGTACTTTTTGTTCCCCTCTTATACCTCTTTCTATGTACATACTTCATTGTCATGTATATCGTCGCCTTCTAACCCTTCTCTCGCCTGGCGTGTTGAAACTGGGTAGTTATTATTTGATTCTGTTGTGCGCATTTCTGAAGACATGCCATGTGTATTTCCGTTTTCTTCGAGTAATAGTCGCTAATGTGCATGTTACTAAATTTACGTTTTTTAATTTTATTTAATCAATGTACTTGTATTCTTAGGTAGTCGTTTAAGAATGTTGAACTTTCCTGTTTATTCTTCTTATTCTCAATTCCCATTGAGGATATTCTACCTAAGCTTGTTTACAAAAACTTTTGTTCGCTTATATATTTTTGCTATAAATAATCAATGTAAACCTTGCTCGAAATATTATTGGTATTGTCTATTTCGGTATAATTCTTGATGATTAACTTAAGAAATTGTTTTCCTTGATAGCCTATTGTTCTTGTTACCTTCTTTTTCTGCGTATACTGTACCCATTTTTGTATTTCTGTGATGGCAAAATTTTACAGCTTTTATGCGAATGTAAATTCACATTTATATATTCTGTTCGTTCTGGACTCTGTTCCTTAGTGGTAGTATTAGTTTTAATTTGTTTGCGTTCATGAATTATCCGTCGATTTTACCAAGTTAGTTAATTAGTCCGCTGTTAAATACGAATCTTGGAAGTGCTAGAATGAATGTAATCCATAAACTCTAGGTTTTTCGATGCTGTAGTATTATTGCTGCGTACTTGTTTGTTCTTTCCTCGTCATCAAGTTAATTACTACCAAAAATAACCGACGTGAAATCAAATAGCTCTCACGCTTACTAAATCAGTTTAAAAAAACCTAAATACGTATTTCAGCCAGCAGGCCATTTGTTGTTCGAAGGATTCGACTAATGTAACTTACTTAACTCTGTTAGACTAGAAGCAAAATATGTACAAATTTGAATAATTGGTGATTATCTGAGTGTTGAGAATTTAACGCTTTGTTAAAATTGAGATCGAATTGACTGTCGAACGTGTTTATAGGAAGCTCGATAAGCTGTTACCAAGGATTTCAGATGGACAGCATTAAATGATGGTATATCATGCACTGTTATTGCTGATACCACCCCGATTTGTGTTTGTGCGTCTCGGAAAACTTAACACTTTGGAGAAGTTGGGATCGAATTAATTTCTGATTCTGTCGGTATACAGTTTTTATAAGAAACTCGGTGGGTACTACTAACGAATTTACGCTAATTCTCTTCAATATGCCCTCTAGTAAATAGACCCGATGAAAGGTAGAATCCACAAATTACCTCTCCATTTTTATATCTACCATCCCAGATAACCTTAATGTATAGTTCTTTGTGGCAACATCAGAACATGTTGCGAGTAGGAAGATTTGTGCAAGCAAGTGCAAGTAAGTTGGTAGCCTAAGAACAAGAGATACTGAAATCGGCGACTGCTGGTTAAAGTGTTTAATTCTTGAAATGGGGTTCCCTAGTTTGCCCACATGTAGTTGAAACTTTCTTCCTCTCCTTTTCCTTTCGTCTTTTCGAGCGTCGGCTTGGGTATCCCGTCCTCGCTTCACCCATTTTGTCCACCCTCCTCTGTCGCTTGCCATGGATTTCATTTCTTCCATATTCTTCGTTCTTTTTCTTCCTATGCCCTGTATTAGATCTATCCATTTCTTTCTTGGCTTTCCTCATTTCTTTTACAACAAGGTTCCTATTTCCGCTACCCTCCTTGCAATTCTTTTGGGGTTAATTCTAAGGATATGTCCATACTAACTTGTTGTTTCTGTTTAATGATATCCATTATTGATTGCTGTTTTGTAATCTGTCTCATTTCCCTTAATTCGTGTTCTGTTACACTTAGTTTTACCCGCCATTCCTTCTAAGTGCTTCATTCCTATTACGTGTATTTTTCTTTCTTGTTTTTATTTCTTCTGTGGAGTACCTAGTTTTCACTCGGTTCTTATCGGTATTTTAACATTAAAACTCTTAGAATACGAGTTAGTGAAATAGTAAACATAATCGAAAACTTTTGGATGAGCGTATATTGATTTTTGTATACTATCTCACCACCGTGGTACGTAAATGTATGTTTCAAGGTAAGGCTCATGTAAGACCGGTAGCGGAGTAAAGCGATGCGATCACGCGACAATGGGAAACTCGCGTTTCACGTCGCTCTTCTCGAAACGGCGACCGATGATGACTGACAATTAGCTTTCTTGGTGTTTGTGTTCCTTTTGACTTTTAATGCGTGCTCCGACGATTACCTACCTAAAAAATAGGATACATTATTATTATTTATGTTGTACCGTACATAAATACGGTTGATGCTATACGTTTAACTGCGAAGCACGATTTCCCGAAGGCGAACGATCGACAATATCCGCTCGTATTTGCCGCTCTTTCGTCGAACGGAGGAGCGGTGAGATTCCTTATTGAAGGTAATATTGTATGTTAGACGTTTTAATATGCGCTAAAGGATAATTAATCATAGGTAATCGATAGCTGGTAAATTTTACTGAAATATACGTTTGGATATTTGATTCCATTATAAATAAACCCCGACAACTTTATAGTAATGTGATTTAATAGAGAATGATCTTTCTCTTGAGAACTCAACTTTGTCTTTATCCATTGATTACTATTTCGGACAATTTTTTACCTATTGAACTATTTTTTGTTTTTTCTCTTCAACCAGCATTATATTTATTAATGGTAAATGTATTAGCAGTGTATTTACATAAATATGAGGGTTGTTCTCCTTTCTGCTGAGCCACATTTAATTATAATTTATATATATATATATATATATATATATATATAAATATATTATATTAGGTATTCTGAAGTGCTTGTGCAAAACGGTGTTGAAAAAAGTTATATGTATACTCCTCACAATAGCAAGTCGATTGTCTCCAATTATCTTCCGAATTTTGCAGTAATGTGGTCTTGCAGTGGTACCAATGCACACATTTCTGTGGGAGTTGCCTTACAAACGAACTTCAGTTATAGGTCGCGTTCCTTGGAGGGTTTTCTAGATGTTCTACTTTAATATTTATTTGTAATAATTCTGACTCTCTGATGTATCTCGTTGAACCTAGTTTCCTATGCGAGTTTAGATGGTGTACTTATTTTTAAGTTGTGAACTCTTGAAGATCTCTATGTCGATGCTATTTATGCTTTGGTTGTTTTCGTCTTATTTTAATCTTCGGTGTCATATGTTGTTCAGAAGTTACCAAAATACATCTTTTGCGATATCATTGTTGCAGTGTTGATCATGGGAGTAGTTTAATGGCCTATGTTGATTAAATCACTATTACTATCAATATACTGATGGAAGAAAGAATTTGGATTATGGTGGTGGAAGATAACCGTTTCTAGCAGGAAAATTCAGGCACCATTTTAAGGATTTTCTAAATAATGTACTCAGTCATCGAACATATTGTCTAGTATTTATGTCGCGCACAGTAAACATTAACTTGGTAGGATACAGATAACACCTTAATGAACCTCCATGTGTAACTGAATAAATTGGAGTCCTCCGGATAAAATATTGAGTCATGTTGGTAGTAATTTTCCATTTTTGCTTGTGCATTTACTTCTTTTTCTTTTTTCTTTTTCTTTACTTCTACGTAGGGGTACTTTCGTTAATTTTAACACGAAACGCTTAAGTACCATCATTACCGACATACATACTTAGAGCAAGCTGTACAACTGACCTCTCCCTATTTACGGTAGCTACTCTTATTGGAAACAGTAGGTATCCATCACGTTATCTTTCCCATACCATCGCCACGTTTATTTACCTACCGTTTTTCTCAATCATCGTTCATGTCCTTCGTTCCGTCGTCGTATTACCGGCACCGCGTTGGTCGCATATTGCCGATGGCCGAGACGGACGGCGAGCGCAAATTGTGTGTTTATTATAGATTTCTTAGAAAGTGGTATTTGCAATTTCCTTTGTCTTTCTCGGTAGTTACGCCGTCGGCTTGTCAATAAACGAAAACCCGCGAGTTCCTAGCGTGCCGTGCGCGTCTCTCTGATATATCTCGCCCGGTTCGTCGCATAGTTTTGTAATGATCGCACTTACATATCTTCGTTCGCTTTTGCTACGGGAATCCTTAACTAGTCGACGGTGATGGACTCATCAACGAGAAGCATTTATACAAGATTTTAGTTCATTTAGAAAACGATTCGTGTTCGGAATATTCTATTGGAACGAGTTCGGTAGCTAACGGAAATTACCTAATTGTCTTCGTTTAAATTACGGGCGGAAACGCTAAGAATTTTTCTGGGCAGATCTGCAGAGAACGATGAAGCAGTACTAAGGAAATTATTTTCTAGAAATGTTAATTAATTTGGAAAGGATAGTCTTCTAAAGAGTTACGTTTACTTGTTCATGTCCAAATCGTTAAAAAGAGCTTTCTATTAACTGTGATTGATTGATTATTATTGTTTCGTGTCCTATTGCTTTAAGTTTTAGTACCATATAAGTAGTATGCACAAGATTATCATTGATTCATGTCTTCTGCGACGATAACTGGAAGAATCGTAGACTTGACAGTAATATTCTCCTAGACGTGGTAAAAGACAAAATGGGATGTAGTAATTGTAGTGTACCTGTAAGTTTAGTTGGCAACAGTGTAGCAGATATCCCCGTAGGCGTTTACTGACATACATACATGTATCCATATGTATCGTACTTAATAAAGAAGGAATTAAAACATATATGTGTCTTATAATAGTAATCTGCAAATATATTTATTATTTTTATTCGTCTTAGGGCTTAGTCGCTTTATTATGCAACTTCCACTTTAAAATAATAATAATTTATATATTTTCCGGTACTTTAGTACAAAGTATAGAAACTGTCGAAAAAGTACTTGCCACAAACAATAATAAAAGAAACTACAAACAAAAAAAAGTGTGCTAAAGCAAGCAATGGTACGTACCAGTAAATAATATGATATTGTACTGAGAATTTAGATAATTACATTAACAAGAGTACACCGGCTTAGGTCTTAATAATTAACGGTATCATCAAAAGCATGAATTATAACAAATTGTATTTACAAGGTTCTAGAAATATTTAAAATAAATTGAAAATAATTACCTATTGTGTTGTGTGTGTCAGTATGCAATTTCTTCTATTCTATGAGTTTCTTGCTATGGATCCTCTCTTAAATTCTTTCTTCGATGCAGTTCTATTTTCTATGGATCCCCTCTCCTAAATTCTTTCTTCGATGTAGTGAAGCTCTGTTTATTCAATGATTACTTCTTTTAAAACCCCTTGGGTTTAAATATAGTTCAAGCTTCTATTTCAATCCACCTTCAACGTAGTAAAACAGTACTTCGATGACTTTTCGTGCTGTTGCTTTTACCGGTCGGCAACCAAACATACCTTCATTTTTTCCGAAACCAGGACGTTTCCCCATCCAAAGTTTGCTAAATTATCCCTCCGTTGTCGAAATAACTAAATGCTTATTATTTACCATGGATAGCATTTGATCATGGCATGACTTTGTTACAGAGGTCTATATTGTTGATGCCCAGGTGTGCTTGATTTCTTATATCCCAGAGTAATTAGGAATTCGTATGAGGTGAGAGTGTTGAATGTATGTGTTTAAATGGTTACATTGCTTTCTATCTTTTAATCGATACTTTCTATAACGATAATAATTTTGTTTCTAGTTACGTTCTTTTCTCCCAGTAAACGTCTCTGGCTGGACTTACAAAAAGCTAACATCCATAGGGTAATTAAATGCTTGAAAGATGGCGTGCGTGGTATCGGAAAAGTATAAATGGAACCCAAAACTAAACCGAATGTCATTTGAACATGAACATCCAAAAGCCCAACTTTTACTGTGAGTTTTGATATATTGAATTGTACGTAATGATAGATTATTTAATGGCAATTAACCATGTGAATATTAATATACTACAACATACACCGTAAGCGTATTACTTATAATTTAAGAGCACTTCGATAGCTATAAAACCAGTTTGCAGTTAAGATATAATACAACTCCGTTTGAACCGCTTACTGACGCAGTGTTCTCTTAATATTGGGAAATACTTCGAAAGATTTTTGATAAAGTATTAACTTTAAACTAGGGGTAGCTACCTGTTACCTATTCCTGGTAATATAATTATGAACATTATTGCGGCTGTAATCACTACGATATTGATATATATAAAAAAATAACTCATATGTGAATATGCTGGGAAGGGTCTTTACATTGAAATTAATGAAGGCTTTGTGGCATGAGACGTTAGGTTTCAAGTCGTAGAGACACTGAACTATACGCCTTTCCCAAACAGGACATTTCGTGCTAGTGTGGAGTTAACACAAAAACGAGCTCAAACTATAGAATTTCTTGAAATTTTTTATTTCAAGCATATAAATATCACAGTCCCCACTTTATGATTTCCGGTTTTAAAAGCAGATCGTTATATAACCGCGAGCATCCACGTGAAGATCATTCTCGGACATTTCCTCCCCGTTCTTTTCTTCACGCGTACGAGCGGCGCAGTCGGATAATCGATTAGAACCTCAATAAAAAAATACAAGCGCAATTATCGTAATGATTTCAACCTTAGCACAGCACCAACTAATAATATATAAAATTCGTGATCAGTGAGCGGACAGATTGGCATTTCTAGCGAGAACTGCGCGCAGTTAGTCCTTAGGCGAATGGAAAGTCCTATAACACGTAGCAGACATACGCGCGTATATGGCAGTTCTTTTTGCCTTAACCATCGGTTCACTTTCGCAGCCGACTAACAGCAACAGGTGTAAGGACATCTCAATGGGGAGTAACGTAATCGACAGAGGCTGCGTTCGATCGCGGTATTTATTGTTGTTGTTTGTAATAGGTGGATGACGGGTGACAGCTCGGCCGCGAATATACAATAAAAGGCGTGAATATCTATTGTATTTCTAGATGTTCTTGATGTCGCCTGATTATGTTTTGCTTTGACATTTCGTAAATGTGTGTCATTGACGAAAGGCGAAAATGACATTCTTGGAGGCGGTAACGAAGCGAGAAACATACAAATTCTCTGCTGGATAACAACCGTAAACGTTTCATGGTTTAAGGCGAATCTAATTCTTATGATAACTTGAAGTACTGTGTCTAATACACGGTATGTAGCAACGTCTACAGTTGGAAGTAATAGATGCATTTCTTTGGAATTATGATGCATCCAATAGCAATAATAATAGTAATATTTATTGGTGCTACTACACTAATACCAAAAAAGTCAGGTAATTATATATACATATATATATATATAATAAGCAACAATTTTATTGTTATTAATCTATTATTATTATTATTATTATTGAAGGTAATAAAATAAAATTGCAATGCGTGGGAGATACAGCGATCTAATCATAAAAATTCTATCATAGTCTAACGAATTTATGACTGTTTGTATTGTTAATTCTTCTTCCTGAATTAAGTCTCCTTTTTCTCTTTAATTTTCAAGAGACCCCGGGTGAATTTTAAAATTATAGACGAAAAATAGAGGAAATATGATGATTTTACCTCTTTCTTCGAAATCCGGACGAAC
Organism: Chrysina gloriosa; assembly: GCA_038088585.1. Lineage (NCBI taxonomy): Eukaryota > Metazoa > Arthropoda > Insecta > Coleoptera > Scarabaeidae > Chrysina > Chrysina gloriosa. The sequence goes on along the minus strand of CM076090.1, from coordinate 11,655,675 downwards.
TACGATAATTAATTGCGTTCAATTGCTTCGGAAGGACACGTTCTGTCATCTTTGAGTGCTCAGGGCATAATGTATCAGCTTAAAGTTGTTGACACTTATCCAATCTCCTTGGGATTGCTTGAATATTGAAAAAATCAATGATTTTGCTCAAATTAATTGCGAAATACGACAAAGTTAGACGTATTTCACCGATTTCAAGTACAGAATCGTTTTCTGCGTCTTTTAAACCATAAATATACAAAGTTTCGCCCCAGTTTAAACACAATAGAATTTTGTCGATTTTCTTAAGGGGTACCCCTTTGAACTTTAACGAAAATGCGAAATATCTGAAAGTTGGTCGTGTTATACGTCAAATTGAAGGTTTTCTCGAGGAGATTCCGGATAAATTGTTTTCAACACGCAATTCCTGCCCGTTCTAAAGTTATAGGCGAAAAACGGGGAAGATATGACGATTTTTCCCCTTTTCTTCGAAATCCAAACAGACTACGATAGTTAATCGCGTTCAATTGTTTCAAAAGAACAGGTTCTGTCATCTGTGAGTGCTTAGGGTATAATTGATCTGCTTAAAGTCGCTTGCGCTTGCGAACGAAGTAACTTTTCAGCAGATTTGTAAAAACTGTATGTGAAAGTTTCCTTATCGTAACTGGTAAAATATAAAATTCTATGTAACAAAAGTTTGTACCATCCCTTAATTTGATCAGTCGAAAACAGTTAGATCGAAAGTCCACACCATGGTGTATCTTATAAATTTTGTCTTATTACTGTAACATACATTTTTCTTCTACTTAACATATGTACATTTCCTTTAACGCACAATTTTCTCTTCTATGTGAGTAAAGGCGACAAGTAAGTAGTCTAAAGAGGAAGTAACTATGGGGGCGTTTCTAATGAACAATAGTTGCTCGTGATTCTCGATTATATACACTACATCCATTTCTGTGCTTGGATAATTTCAAAAATTTTCTGCCATTCTCGTATGTAATGTAAATAGCAGGAAGAAATACAGGAAAATAAATAAAATAGCGAAAAAGGGAACAAGCACACGACTTAATGCTGAAAATAGAAATAAAGTATATACCAAGGAGAAAAACAAATAGAGGATGAATAGAGATAAACAAATTTGCTCCATTTCTTCTCGCATATTTCGTTAGTGTTTTGCTTCTCCCACGTCCATTGCCCGCTTTACTTTACGGGTTCCTGGATATATTCGTCCCATGTTGTAGCAGGCCTGCCTCTTCTTCCCTTTTCTTGTGTTTTACTTTCCATACCTGATTGGTTGCCCTATTGTTGTTCATACTAGCCAGATGTTCAAAACCAGTCGAGTTGGTTGCATTCTATTCTTGATATTGGTGGTTCTAATTGCAACGTTTCTCGTGTCTCTCATTTCTTATCTTATCTCTCCTAGTGACCTCGTATACTCGCCTTAAGTCCTTCGCCATAATTTGTGGCTTGCCTTTTAATTTCTTTGGAAAAACCCAACTTTCTGCCCCAGAAGCCACTGAGGCTGAACATACTCCTTTGTAAGTGTTCATTTCCGTTTTTTATTCTGAGATTTCTTTCTTTCCAATGGAAGTATTTTTGAACTTATGGTACATTCGGAAGCCGCCCTCTATTTTCTTGCTTATTTGAGTTTCTTGGACTGCCCTATTGTTTATATGTACTCCCAAAGATTTGCAGTTGTCTGTTTGTTGCATTTCCTTGTTCTTTAACATAGCATTTGTTTCTTAATCATCATCTACGTTCACCATTGCACATTTATTTATTATTTATTTTTAGGTTTTGCACAGCATCCCTTCAAGCTTTCCAAATCAGTAAGTTTTCTTTCAGTTGCTTCTCGTCCTTGGCGAATGCCTCAAGGTCACCGGCGAAAGCATATTCTGTGCTTACTGGATTTAGATTTCTATCTAACACAGAGCCCAGATGGGTGGCCCCTGCTTTCTTTTGTTACGTCGTTCATGACAATATTAAACAAAGTGGTACCTGGCACCATCGTTATTCGCGAAATTTCTCAATAGAAGCAAGGGTGGTTGGATTTTTCATCTGGCCTTTTTGTTTGAGCTTTCCCAACCGATCTTTGGCGTCTTTTACGGGGAAAAGTTGTATGTTTTAATATAATTCAATTTTTTGAAACCTTCTTTTTTAAGCTGGAGGTTGAATAACCTCTTGAGCAAGTTAATAAATTACATATTTTGGTGCAACATTTGTATTTTCTCTATAATCGTCGATTTTCAGTTTGTTATTGCTGTTGTTCTTAATTATTAAAGTATCTAACCACTATCCTCACCCGTGACACGTGTTCCATCTTCATAATGATGACGATTTTATTTTGAATTTTTATTTTGTACTTTTATTTCAATATCTTGTCTCAGAATTAGTTCGGGTGTGCTCCCCACATAGCATAATTCTCTTGCGTCGTCGTGTCTCTCTACTTTTATATCTAGTTTTGTCTGTATGCTCTTGTTGCCCTTGTTTTCAACTTTGAATAACTTATCACTTTTCAATATTTTCACTTCCATAGTTTGTAGTTCGGTGGTTATTTTTCATTACAGGATCACAATTGCCTCTTTATCTGATACATATTTTAAGATAAAGCAACAAAATAGAAATTTAGAACTTTTGTTCACGTTATTGACCCCTCTAACACTTTTTCTAGAGATGTATTAAGTTAACCAGCAAAACATAAGCTCGTTGAAAAATATTTCTACAAACCAATCAAAACTGATATTTTCATCAATAAATACAACTTTCGTATACATGATTGTTTTTACTGTCTTCGCCTTTCACACAGTCTCTTCTCATATTTTCACTTTTATTAAACGAACGGTAAGAAATTTCTGGATGAGAATTGCCGAAATTCAAAGTGCCGAAGAATGCTGCGATTGTCCTTAATTGCCTTACAAGCCACTTTTAACAATGCTATATAAAAGCACTTGAAAATGTAGAAATGTATTTCGTGCAGATTCGTCATGCGAAGCGTAATGACAGCAGTCGGCGTGTTACACGTAAACCAATAAAATGTTTCACACGTTCTACGAGTGCGTATGTAGGTTGGTTTCTTCCCGGGAGAATCGTTAAAAACGACTTACAGTTCTGATGCGAAAGTAGGTACATGCGTGTACCATTCTTGCTTTTTCTTGTTCTTTTGGTACGATGCAACTAAGTTTCGTGTTGAGTAATAGGGCTTTTCTGGTTTTTACATTTACATCTTATTACTCTAGTGTAAGTGTTAGATTATCATCCACCTCTCCTGTTTCTGATTATATTTGTTAGAGAGATTTGATGCGTCTTTATTTCGCTGGATAGAGATTTGTCATGTGCTTTTGTCGAATTCTTTATTTGTTTTGTCACATGTGGTGGAAAGAACTAAAAGAACGCCTTCTTGGTTAACTTCAGCTAGTACCTTCTCTGTAGAACACATCTCAGCTTGATCGATTGAAATGTGCTTTCTAGAGCAAGCGTTAACTAGAGTTGATTAGTGAAGTTTCTATTTATTTCTCCAGTGAAGATGATAAAGTGCTAACCAAAGTATGTACGTACCCGGAAGGAATCAAATTGAAGCTGTGAGAGCAAAAGTTTATTACAAGTGGGTTCACTATAAACCTGCAATCTTCTCACTTTTCTTAATTTATTTCTGCTTCGGTGTGTTCAAGACATTTTATTATAGTATTGAGTTCTCCTCCATAATGTCGACTAATTGCAGGCATAAATATCTAAATAACAGCGAGATTTATGTTGGTTTCTCCTTCGCGTATTTTACATCACCGATAGTGTGACCGATAACAACCATTATGGAAAATTTATACCGTTTTCAATTAATTTACGACCTTCCAAATAAAGCCGACATAAATTCGTTCGGTGGGATAATAAAATAAATTTTCGCTGTCCCATTCGATGTTCGGCTATTTATACGAAATACCAGCGAGCATAAATTTTTCGCCAAAATCTACAACAGGAAAAAATTGGCGAAACGTGTTTCGAGTTCAACGACTACCTCGGTAAGTAAACAATAGCAGCTGCGACAGATAATAATAGCCGAGAATCTCACGTCCTATTTATAGACGTGTGTGGATTCAATATTCAGTACTGCTCGTTAAATTAATTCCGAATTATGCAAATCGTCTGCTTCCACTCGAATCGACCGTGTTGGATGATTTTGAGTGCAACTAGGTGACGTTGATGTAGATTATCTTTTTAAATTTGAATTACGTACATACTACAAGCTAACCTCTCAAGTCTAATTCATAATTGCTACACCAATTTTTTTTTACTTAGGAAGTGTTGTAATGATGATTACGATGTGTATTGTGACAGCACAAAAACCATGATTCATCAGACAATACGTCACTCTGAACCAGACTTAAACCAAGAATAAGGTTGTTTACATACCTGCATATATTGTTACGTTTGAGAAATTATTATTAACGGTTTTTAATAGCTTCTTTTAGAGAATCTCGGCATATTGGGCACCTTCTATCTAATACACTTATATTAAATTCGTGCATAATTCTCTACATTCTCTTTTACAACTATCATTTCTGATATGAACAATTTTACCGTTGTCACAGAATTTTAAATCGTTACATGTAAGCTACGGCTATCAAAACTTTTCTACGCTATGTTATGAAGAAACTTACGTCTTCTTCTGTTATTTAGTCTAGCCCTTTCCATTACTGGTTTTTAATTCGTACCCATTCGCCGTTTTATTTTCTCACATGAATTCAAATCCCCTCTATCTTTTCCACCCGCTATATTCGTACCCCTTCGGTATTAGGCAGTTTCATGTATAAAATTTGAAAATAAGGGTATCATTCGATCGTTTTTACAGCAAACCTATGTTTGTTGGGAATTTGGTGTATTTTGTTGTACAATTGGTTTATAACTTTTTGGGATAGAGATTAGGTTAGGAAATTGAAAAAGGGATTTAAATAAATTCTCCAATTTCGCGTTCTACATCAAAAAACGCTACGAATTTCTTTGCGGATTTTGAAAATACGTTTACACTGCTGTCTACATTTCCCCGATACCATCTCAGATAAAATTATATTCTTATCATTTGATGCGACTTTAAAGGTCAGACGAATTTACCATTAAAAGTGGATTTTAAATTGCAAAGGGGTAGAAATATCGACTAAATGAGAGGTTATTTAATTTATGAATTGAGTGTATTGTAAGAGAATTAGGTATTATTTATAGAAATGTTTTTAATTAGGGAAACTAGTTGTATTAGTATTGAAAGTGCGATTGGTGCTAAGCGACGGAGCACTGTTGATGTTCGACTTAAACAGGAAGATGTGCATGTATTCTGAATACAAGTACCATAATTGTAATTAGATTGAACGAGAGCTCGGCTTAAGAAAGTCGGGTTATAAAATTGCATGCTAGCGCGAAATTAGTTAAATTAGGGAATCTGGAAGAATAACATCTCTTGTCTTTAAAGCTCTCAGCTATTAACTGCTAAGTTCTTAACACCATATTAACAATTTGCGTACAGGCCAATCTGTCTTGCGTGGAGATAGGTCGGCGACAGGTGAACTTTTTGATTTACGGTGTCGTAATTAAAACCAAATAGCTGTTTATGTATTTACGACAGACATTCTATGAAATTATTCCGCCACATATTTCAATAATACGCGCTTTAATGAAGTTGTTAATGATTATTTATTGGATAATTAATATGCAAACGGCGAACTTTCGATTTACGCGGAAACGTTAATTTCAGTGGATTCGGGCACCGCGACCGGCGACATCGAGAAACCGCAACGTCGTCTGTACGTATGCAGTACATTCGCAGTTCTTTCGTTAATCGGACAGATTTAAATGTGGCCGTTTAACGCGCTGATTATGGAAATTATAGGTTGTGCGTATTATTTAAATCTAAATGTAAAGCGGCGAAAACAAGTCGTTTTCATCACTTCATTAATAATACTAATCGCGCGTATTTGGTCGGGTGTAGAAACATTCGAAACGGGAAGGTGTGATCCCGATAAAACTGCAGAGAACAATACTAAAAATATTACATTATTAAAATCGCCAGGCTCGAAGCTTGTTTGTTAGTAGCCGTATTGTACAAATTTAGTCGTCGTTGACTGATTCATTGATGCCAGTCTTATTAGATTATAGATTTGTCTTGCTTTCCCATGTTCTACCTCACACTCAGCAATAAAGACTTTAAATCTCAATGAGAACTATTCCCGGTCTATTGTAACTTAGGTATTTATTTCTTATACGCGTTGATAGATCAAATTTAAATAGGCCTTTCTTTTTATTATTCTACCGATGTAAAATAAAACTACAAAAAGTAAGTGTCCAACGATTTTGACTGAAAATCAAACACTCCGATAAGAAATTGACCATTTATTGAGTGAAAAAGTATGTACAACAACATTTGTGAGACTGACATTAAAAGTATGACCAGTTGTAAGAATATTCTGACAGATTTGATAGAACAGGCGATATTGACTTATGGTGAATGTGAAGAGATTGGTGAGAAATTACAGGCACTAAGGCGATAATTCGCTGGATATGGAAAATATGTGGGAATTAATGAGATAATTGGGTTAGGGAAACAATTTTCAAAAGTTTGTAGACGTAGAAAATTAAGGACGAATAACGAAAGACCTAGAAATAATTACAACTTGCTGGTGTATTTAGGTATCTCAGAGATCAAGGACATGGAATTGGTGCAAATCGCAAACTGTAAGGAGGAAGTCATCAATTTTCATGATCCTGCGACACGGCTTGTTCAAAGAAATCTAAACTGCCTCATCCATTGGCAATACGGTCATGCTCCATGTGTACTGCAGAAATATTCACTGACCCTAATATTACCGAAGTCTAAGCACCGGAAAGAATTGAACAAATGAAAGAAGAAATCCACGAAACTAAAGACGAATATTATTTATTGCATAATATGGATCAATGTGCGTTAACAGATCTCGTTCCTTGTAAAAAATGAGCTAACAAGTGAAATAACGTATATAGTGAAACGGTGTAGTCGGCTATGATAGAGATGTAGTACTTTCTAATTTTAATTGATAGGTTCATGCGTTCATTCTTGGGATTATAATATTTTTGTATAATTACTAGTGTCGGTTGCCTGATACAATCAATGTAAAAATCAGAAGTGCGGGTCGTGATTTAATAGTGCAGAAATACATTTTCTTTTGTGTTGTTCGCTACATTTTCTCTTATTACAGCTTTTCTTATAGGTTCAATATGTGATAGACACATGGACACCAGCAAAGACTATAGAAGGGGTGTTCATAAGTAATTCAAGAATTTTTCACGTGTTTTGGTTGCAGTATGTCTTATGGCATTGTCCTGGTGCAAAATCCGTATTGACTGATCTCGTTTGGCAATTCAGTGGAAACCCCAATTGGTACTAAGTTGGTGGAGAAAATCCAGAACTAGGCATTTGTAAACGTACAGACCGTGACTCCTTCTACATACATTATGATTATGGCTCTTATTTTCAACCCGCTCTCGCCTTCCAGAGAACGCTTTGGGCGAATAAAACACATGGGACTGTGAGAGCGTTGATTCCTTGAATTGTGCGTGTAATTTTCGGATAATTTCGGTTGGATATACACTCTCCTTCGTTAGGGACTTGATTATAATTATTTAAGCAAGGGACGGACAAACTTCCACGCTCATTTTGTAATATTTATTGTGAATCCACTGACGTACAAGTTCAACTTCACAGTTTGAAGGTAGTTAACTTGTTCATTGCAAAGACTTTCTTATAGTTATTCGAATTCTAAAGAGAACTTGTGTTGTTATAGGTGGTTTAATAGCTAAGTCCCTAATTCATAGAGTTGAGAAACCTTCACGACTTGGATATCGTGTTGTGAACTTAATTTGTGCTTTATTAGTCGATAGAAATTTTTTTTTAATAAATACCTAACAAGAGTGTTTGAAAACACTGCGATTTGATCAAACGTAGATCAATGAGGAAATTATTTCTAACCTACATTAATATTACACGAACTAAAAGTAAGGACAACTCACTAGTGATCCTTGGGTTCTAACTCTTAATTACACTAGCATTGCCGTGTATCATTGATATACTCTTCTTGCTCTTCACTGTCACTTTACCTGCTCATTGTCAAAGAGCTGGATGGCTTCGAGGCTGACGTGTTGAAGACGTCGTCGCTCGTGACTCTTGGTGAGTTTTTGGATTGTCTTGTTAACGGTGTCAATTTGCAGGCCCCTATTGAGGTTACTATTTCTGAAATATCAGGGTGCATTAACAACGATTCTCAGTACTTTATTTTGAAATTGTTGTACACTGCTCTGCGGTATCCTTGCATGAATTTCTTGCAGTTCTGTATAAGCTTCTGAAGCTTCTTCTTGTTTAGCTCTGTAAGCTATGCCTGTGATATATGATTCTAGCAGTTCTATATATGGTTGGGCATAATTTTACTATATATATAATTACAAAATTTTGATCTTCTCTTGCCATCCGTAGACGTACGTTTCGCGTTTATACCGATCGTCAGTACGGCTTTGCAAGAGCTGTAATTTCGTATACAAATTTTATGTATATATCGTCCGAACATTGTGAGAGAATTCATATCGAATCCCTCTCACATGTACAAACATCAATATATATATATATATATAATGAGGGGCCTACATGCCACACTTTGTCGAAGGCCTGCGCGCAGAGCAAACTTTTCTCTCTTCAAGCGATTTCCCTATTATGTCCGTAATTCTGTGGATTTAGTCTATAATAGAGTGTTTCTCTCGAAATGCAAATTGGTGGGCTGGAATCGGATTTTTAGCCTCAGTAATAGGTTGCATTCTTTTCAACAATAATTTTTGATATAACTTCGAAATTACAGGGAGTAATGAGATAGGTCTCTAAGATGATACTTACTTTACTGGTTTTCCACGTTTAGGGATCATCGTGACCTCTGCCACTTTCCATATTATAGGAACATACCACAATCTAAACGAGGCATTGATACTGTACGTTAATTTTACAACAGCCTTTCTAGGGAGTTGTTTTAGTATTTCTCCGGTAATTAGGTCAAATTCCAGTCAATAGAAATGGATCACATTATTTGCAAACTGTCAAAGAATTTGAATGTATGAAATACAATCTACGTATGTTAGAAGATATAATGTTAAGATCACCATAATCTTTCTTTCTTTCTTAGATCAAACACTTCAACAACAGGAATCGCGAGAAATCGCCGACTTAATTGACGGCAATTTCTCTATCGGCTTAATGTCGACACCTTTCTGTATGCCAAGAACAGAACCGCTTGCTATCTGTGTACGCGCAATAAATATTGAGTTATCTCTTTGTTGATGTCCGCGCATATTTGATTTATAATTTATATACGATCGTAAATATAACTTTTAGGATTTCGCGCCGTAAAAAATAACAATTACATCTAGCGTTAAATACAACGTCCTTTGTATCGCCACCACCTGTGCAAATACAAACGCTTTTCGAGTGTCGTAAATCTGAAGACGCCTCGCGTATAGTTGCGCCACACTATCTATCGTGTGCCGGATAATTGGCTAATTTACAATATTTACATTCTATTACACTTACACACAAGCCAGCCACCGTAATTATGTCATTACGGACGCGGATTCCTTCCTCGATTGCGCCGCAAAAATCCGCTGCACCGCATCGTTTTATAGCGACAGACATTCTTGCAATTAGTGGGCGTCTATCCGATGCGATTCCGTGTTACATCCGTGTATAGGCTAATGGAAAGGAATGATAAGTGGGACCGTGTGTGACACGATGTTTTAACAGTTTCTAAATGGACGATTTCTTTTTGCCTTTCTTTTTTCCAGCAAGTTGTCGTCGTTTCTTCTTGGTTTTCTTTTGAATTACCCTTCTGCTGGTAAAACCATTTTCGAGACTTGTAGTACCTTTCTGGAACTCGGGCATCTTCAGTATACGGATGGTATAAGCATAGTTTATTCCTCGTAGAGTGTTGGAAATACGCTGCTGTTATAGACAATTCACCTTCCACATACACCAGTCACAAATTCCATAAAACCATCATTTTCTCTCCCAAGTTTCGTTGCCACGCTTCAATCCGAAGATTACACTACCCGCATAAATAAATCCTAACAATTTTCTTTCTTGTACCGCATCGTAAATACCCAATCTGTTAAGCTGTTCGTCAAACATGCATCTGCCGTGTATTAATGTTGTTTGTTTTTATACATCATCCTATTAAATTAATACAATGATGCTCATACGCACAGGGATATGCGGCGACAATATAAACTTTACAGTAGAAACAATGAAATCCCACTTTCGTATAATCTCTTTATGCAAGCGCTTTTAGAAATGTTTCTACGCGATGAGGAACTTACGCTATTAATGGGTCGTTCACCACCGGAGTAATTTTCTGCCATTCTTCCTTTAGGTTCTGTTCCAACGCCACACATGACCTGCATCGGTGTTTCTGTATATACATTGTGTCTATTTAGAGTTTTTACTTACGTCACCAGTTTTTATCCATAGATCTTTGCTGTGAAACAAGCGCCAAATTCCTAAGATAATTTAAGGTTATGGGGAAAATCTATCGACCCCAACGTCCAATTGTAAGTAGTTCTGTATATTAGAAAATACAAGAAAATTTCATGACAAATTCACCCAGTCTACGGCGTTATTAAATTATGGTTTTTTTCAGAGTACCTAACATATGTATACGAATATTACCATACAACCAACGATTAATCGGAAGGCGATACAGGATATAGGATAATAAAATGTAACCAGCTTTGTGCATAAGTAGTAAGCGTTAAATGCAGTCAATGTCACCGTATTATTATGGCCTTTCTGTGCATAACAACTAATCGCATGAACATCGAGTATCAATCCAATATTTAATCTGGCGATCGCGACTAGTTAGTCAGGACGCGGAGTTCTACGTTTATTTGTGGCTTTAATTTACTTTGATTGACAGAAGATGATGGATACTTCTTACTTTTAATAGTTGCAGATTTCTCATAGGAAAGCATCAGTTCCTTTTATTGACACTACTAGCTAGAAAGTGTGGCAGATTCAGTGCGAATAATGATGGTATTCGGTGCTAATTGGAGGAATTTTGAGACTTTCAATTTTCACGCCAGAATGCCTGGTTAGTTGCTGTGCCTAGATAGGTTCTTACGGTGATATTGATGGCGATTTGTTGGGATCGATTCATTGATGGCGAAATATAATATTTAACGATTATGTTAGTTATAGCTTGCTAAAAATATCCATTATGATAGTACTGATCGCTACGATGACCTATAGTCGTCCGTTTATACTGGTGTAGAAATTTGTTTGAAAAATAAGACAGTAATTGCGGTCCGTGACGTATTGTCCACTGTTTTCAATAATTTCTCGCCATCTTTCTGGCAGCATCGTAATACCACCTTCTTCAGATTTCTGGATTTAATTGGTAATAAATTACATTACATTACGGAAACTTTCTCCGTCCATGTGCTCATTTTCCTTCCAAACTTCTTGCTAAGCGATAGCTCTTAAATTTCTAACCCTTAATTTTCAGTTGCTCTCCGCGTTTACTTCGTCTGCAATAATAGCGGGAATCATAATTTACATAACTATAACCGTTCCAACGACAATAACATTTTTCGATAAACCCGACGCAGGTTGCTCTCGAAAATCGTTTCCTAACTGCGCCTCTTTTCGATAAGTGTAAGATAGCCGAAAGAATCAGTGGCTTACTGTCCAATTAAAAATGCAATTAATATTGTTTAGGGAGATAAGCAGAAGACTTAATAATAATTGTATCAACCTGTACCGTTATGCGATCCGGTAATTAAATATTAAAAAGCAATTAACGGACTGTAATCGCGTGTAGCCTACTCATATCTAGATACGATCGTAATTAAATTCAAACGCAGTTTGAAAGCCGGACCCGTATTACATGAAATCGTGGAATAAATTCGATGCGTGTAGTACATATGTATTCGTCCACGGCACAAAACGGATAAAGAAGATTGGTCGTGATGTGTGGGTAAAGCTGCTAACAGGACAACAATTCTATTTAGATAAGGCCGTTCAATCACATTACTGAAGCAACAACCGCTTAAGTAGCAGCAGTGGCAGCGTTAAAGTGGAACATGTGCTATTATGCAAATAATGCATATATATGGTGTTGAAACGCCTAATATAAGCGCTAAAGCGATGATGCACAATAGAACGGGTTTCAATATTATGATTCCTATGTGTATTCTGCTGAGGAAGGCAATCTCGTATTTGCAATTTTTCAAATTGCGTGTAATAAGATGATATTTACTTCATGTTTTACTCAAGAAAATAATGATTCATTCCTTCTTGGATCAAAACGAACACCTTTAGATTTAATTATTTATTATCATGTACACAATCAACCCTTCTGAATTATTTTTGTAAAATTAACTGTAATTATAGCAATATAATGTTAGATCGCTATCATAACCTTTTAACATTAAAAACCTGGACAGGTGATTACTTATAATAAAATTAATTAGTAATAAATTAGTGCGAACAATACGCAAGTTTATTGAAAGTGACAAGTAGAGTAATTATATTATATGTACATATGTATATCTAAAGGAAAATATATTTATAATAATAACTTCATTGTTACACCGTAAATTTAATCAATCTTTACTTGGACTAAATTCTACATGTAGTAATTATCTATTGATACAATTTTTAATCCGGTGCATTCCGGTGCATTTTTATTAGAGAGCGAAAATATGTAACTAGCAAACAATAGTAATATAACGAAGATAACGGTTGCTTGGAACTTTGAATGCGCAAATGCACGTAAGTCTCGGATAAATGTGAAAACTGCTAAGACTTGGAGTGGCTGCGCTTTCAAGAAAGGATAAATGGCAAATCCCAGTCCTAGACACGAATCTCGCCAGAAGTCGGTTTGATTTCATCAATTTTAGCACTTCAAGTGCCATTCTACTGTTACGCTTTGTTCCGCTTCATTTCAGAAGTTACAGCTTGCGATGTATTTTCGAAAAAGGCGCCATAAAAGTAGTAGTCAGATACAATTTTCTTGGTTTGAAGCCTTGGTTTTCCGCTAAAAATAATTTTATATCATTTCAAAGTATTGAATTACATCAATTAGTGAAATATACTATCACTTAAACAGAGCAATCCCAATTTTGGGAGTTTCTCGAATAGAAGAACTAGACATACGCATTTTCCGGCCACGTCACGTAATAGGTAAAAATACAGAAAATATGTACAACTAATTTTCTATATTTCCGTTCAAACACGTAATAGGCAAAAATACAGAAAAATGTGGAATTACCTTTTTTCTGTATTTTCCGCCCACGCCACGTGATAGACAAAAATACAGAAAAATGTGAAACTAACTTTTCTGTATTTTTCGTCCACGCCACGTAATAGGCAAAAATACAGAAAAAATGTGCGACTATTCTTTTCTGTATTTTCCGTCCACGCCACGTAATAGGCAAGAATATAGAAAAATGTGAAACTACTTTTTCTGTATTTTCCGTCCACGCCAAGTAATAGGCAAAAATACTGAAAAAATTGGAACTAATTGTTCTGTATTTTTGCCTATTGCGTGGCGTGGACGAAAAATGAGTGTTTTTAGAATTTTTCTCACATCGACGAGCAAGAAGGATATAGCGTTTCACGAACAGCTCTGGCGCATGTAAAGTTACTCGACCAACGCAATCATGAGTGCATTGCAGTGGTATTCTCTATGACGTTTATTAAGTCCTTTTCATTCTATGGTATATTTTTGGCTTATTTCCATGTAAAGAATTATTTTTGTCGTTCATATTCGCTCTTCTCCAGCTCTCTGTCCTGTGCAATTCCTTTAGCGTTGAGATTAAAACTTTCAAATTTTCTTCGGTTTCTTGAGAGTGTGTCGTTTCCACTTTATTTCCTGCGTTTGGTAGTGTTTTGCAATCTGTCTTTTTTGGTCGATGAATAAGTATAGAAGTTTATCAGCAGTCTCTGTGTCGCTCTTAATCAGTTTTGTTGCGGTCCTTTCTGTTTCTCAAATTTTTTACTTCTTCGTTAATTTTCATCATTAGGGACTGTCATTCGCTGATGCTGCTATGCGCCAGATTACTAGCAAAAGAAAAGCAATCGCAACGCTGAGAACAGCCCGAAAAGTAGCTGCCATTCTTCGGACGATGAAAGTCGTTGAAGGAAATCCTCGAAAGCAGGTCAGAGATGGGCGGAGTACCTACAGCAAGGAAGGTACTCCAGTGAGGTTGGAGACGCTAGAAGCTTCTAACACTGGCATCACTTCTCTAATTAAAAAATCTAGTTCACGTTGTATCTAGCAAATGAAAGAAGGCAAATATGTTAAACACGAAGTAGCATCAAAAACTCCTTACAAGGACTGCCACCAGATGCATTCAAACTAGACATTATTTTAGGGATAGATGAATAAGAAAACGATAATAAAAGGAACTTGGGAGGCATTGCTACAAGTGTATTTAACGGAATTAAAAGGAAAAGAGAAGAATTGAGTGAATATCGAAGAATTAATCGAATTTCTAATTTTATAGACGCCACGCTATTGTGTTAATGTTAATGTATTTGGCGGGTAAGAAATTCCAATTATTCATTAAGGATAATAATATATCTGAAAATATCCTGATTGGTGCGATATGCGCGAGAACTATTATATTTGAGATAAGCTCAACTACTTGTAAATAGTTATTTCCATTTGCTTTGTTGGCTTCCCTAAATCTCCAGATTCGAGATCAGAAAGAATACTGAGAGCCACATTTCAACTAGTTATTGCTGAAGACTTCCACAAATATTGGGAGTAAATTCTTTTATGCGGTCCACGTGCTACTAATGTTCACGTATTTATCTATTCGCAACAGTTACATATAGAAGTAGTATAGGTATTTCAACGGTCCTTCACTGTCCAGATTCGTAACTACGGCGCCGATCGGTATACCTCTATACCTACAGCATTACACACCTCTGAGTATTGCGTAGGATGGGAAACAGTTATGTAAGCCGAAGCGAAGCTCGAATTGTCCGACAATTATTGAATACAAATGACCAGAACACCCACGGCATTGTAATGCCGCTTTTTACGAGGAATTTCGCGGCCGAAATTTTTACACACATTCGCGCGTTTTACTTCAAGCGCCATTTGCTCGATAATAAAATCGCTAACGTATAGGTACGTGGTAGGCGCATGAGAGCATCGCGCTATTTGGCACATGAACGCATTTCTTCAATGCCGTATCCGTAGTAGGCATGCTAAACGGGAAATATTTCATTTATATTTTGCCTTCGAGCTAGGCTTCGTGTGTGGAAAAATGTATAGATTATCACAGGAAACACATGTCGCTCGTTCGTGGAAGTTCCACAACGACGAAATATGCAATGGAAACGATTAAAGCCCCGTGAAGTTCTAACTCGATATCCCTAATGTGTACGGGCAAGAATTAAATACAGTATAAGACGTTTTTAAGCTAGACAATTTAGCTCTCTTGATAGTGACTGCAAGGATTGTTGTGTGTATGTTAGTATTATCAACACTATATTACATCGATAAATTTCCCACTATACAATTATTTAAATAAATCTGGTGACAAGTGTTTCGCCAGCAACGAAGTAAGCATCTTCAAGCCGTTCATTCCGTTAGATAAGGTTTGAAGACTCATGTCCTGTTCCTAGTGAAACACATGTTACCGGATTTAATTAAACAATTGATTGATATGTTGTCAGTTTCACTCTATATTTAATTTGTAAATGTGCTTTGTTTGGTGTTGACGTGTTTTATATACGTGTTATACGTTACGTTGTTATACGTGGAATAATAGAATAAATGATGAATGGTGATGATTAGCTTTATTAGTTATTAAAATTTTACGACATCGAAAGTGATGGTTCTGGCTATTTGAGTTTTATGAATAGATTTATTACTAAGATTGATACAATGTAGCGTCCTTCGCCAATTGTAAGTTAAGAAGAATTATAATTGCATATCAAGAATTGAGCAGGTAGCACTTAATCGCTGCTGAAGGAAGTTATGTTATTTTAAAACAATTTGGAATATTTTTTGAGGATCTTGCCGCTCCAAAAATAGGTAGCAGACGTGCCTAACAAACAAAGTAATCACTTTAAATACTAAATAATAAATAATTAATAAATATAGTAAGCAGGTAGTTTATGTATATTACGTTGTAACAATATTTAGAAAGAAACTATTTAGGCGAAGGTTTATTTGTTTACATTTGCTGCCATAATCTGAATTACCGCATATTTCAGGAATTGCCAAAGTTAAAGAGTTAAAAGATATTAGGTCCCTCATCACTATGGAGCAATTTGACTTGCCTCTCATTTATGCAACAAGTTTGAGAAATTTTATACATATATTGTAAAACAATCCTGTACATAGTATGTATTTTATTGAGTGGAACATTACATCCTTTAAGTCATATTTAATCCTTATTTGTTACACTACCACCCGCAAAAAACGTAAATATTTAAGCGATTCACGACTGCTTTAAAATACGCGAAAAAGCCATGGTAAAAATTAGTTTTGTGTAGAAAGGAATCGGTACTATAGGTATATTGTTTATTTAGTAAGCTTCGAGTAATTAACGTAATAGCACGGGGTATACTGTGAACTGTAGTTAAATCGACTCTGTTGCTAATTTTTATTCTATGATAAACGAAATTTATGACGAAATAGTCATTTATAAGCAAAGAATGCATTTACAAATGAAAATAGCCAAATAGGCGTTTTACGCATCCGGGCTCTACTTATAATAGACTTACCTGGATTATTATTGAGTCAGATGGGTTTACACTTATGATATCCGTTATAAACCGAAACTACGTCAGATGCGAAACATCACTGAAATAAAAAGAAAGGAAAAATTATCGCAGATCAAGATGGTATATTATAGAAGAAGATAGGTTGTATACCAATAGCTTTGTGTATACAGACTAGGATGCAAAAAGTGGTACTCAATACCATTTGTTTCTAAACTAATTGTAAGTTATTAAACATTCATGAATGACAACACTTTATTCTTTAATTTTTACTGAAGATGATAACTTTTCACCGAAATTGGTAAATATATTCAAATTGGTATCGTTAGAGCCGCGTTATTTTGTTCTTAGAAGGTTTTCATCGTTTACAAAATCGTCAGTATGAGCGCAAATCAAAGTTTTAATAGGTATTTACCTCTTCTCAAAGTGAAAATTGTTGATTGAAGTTTAGGTACCTAATAACTTGAAAGAAAAAGATTTTTACTCAATCTGATTTCAGTATATTCTAATATGATAGACGGTTTCGTCGTATTTTAACCAATTTAAACCAATTATTCAGGATGCAACGTTGTTCATGTTAATGTCGCGCGTTTGCTGTTGAGTGTGTCCTTAGAAATAATGATTCGGCTATTGAGTCACAGTCTAAATTTTGGCGACACTTTAGCATTGGGAAAGGTAAGGTGTTGAATATAAAACAAAAAGATTGGAGTTCATCTGGCGCATGTTACCATCAAACAATAATCACTACACGAAGGGTTTCCTACAGACTTCACAAATATCCAGGAGTTCGTTGTATTAATTGGCTATAAATTGCCATTATTACAAGTTTAAATCATGTAGTCAATTTTGCTGCACCTTGTATATATTTGGGCTCTTTTCATATAACATTCAATCCCATTTTCTCTAGAAATATTTGCATATTGAACTTACTTGTCGAGGTGCTTTTCCAATTCATACAGTTACTAACATCCATGTGTATAAGTTCAAAGGGAACGAATGTAGCAATTTGATGCATATTTTCATTGACTATACAGTCGAGTAAATTGCAGATGTAATACATACATCGACATCGAATGCGCTTTCCTGAGTTATAAAAACAAATTATACAAGCATTAGTTATACCCTCTTTCTACGTTATGGAATTCGACTTTAATTTTTTAAATTTTATTCTGCGTTGCACTTTCTGCAATAATGGATATAGGATGTATATTGACTAAATATGTACCTTTCATTATTACTACACAAATAGCCATTTGCGACGTTTACCTCAGCGACATAAAATTGTCGTTTTTATCGAAATGGAATAATTTTACTACCACTGACTGTTAGAAGTAGCTGTTTCCTCACGCTCATTGTTGATGTAAATGAGACAAGTTTGTACTTTTCGAACTCCCGTTATTAACATTAATTTTCCATGCGCTCTCGCGTTTTAGCGTATCAAATTCATGGTCGCTAATTATCAAAGAGGCATCGACTTGCTGTAAGTATCTTTAGTAGGTATTACGCTTTAATTGCAATCGTTGTTGTGAGGAACTTTAGAAACGGAAATATACATACATTCATTATTTCTATATGTATTTTATGTGCATTTAACTGTACCAGCCAAATTCTGACATAATAATAGTAAATAATAATAATACTAATGCTATACTAATAATATTTCGAAACATAAATACACTATTTGATAATGTCAAGGTACAACATAAATGATAAACAATTCTTATATATTTAGATAAGCCGTAATGATATATGGTTCCAAGGCCAAAACTAATTTGAATGTTTTTTTTTATATAATCTCTAAAAGAAGTTACGGTTCTTATATACGAAGGAAGTTTGTTATAAAATCTCATGCAACCATAAAATGCACTAGTCTCGAATTTATTTAATTTATGATTAGGGTAACAATATATTTTATCCCTGGTGTTTACATATTATTGAGATGCATTTCAAAAAATGTTTATTTTGTAAAATGAATATTAAGCAAAGATGTATATAGACCGCGTGAAAAGTTAGCAAACAGTTGTTTCTGAAGACTCCACGACAGGAGAATCTCAAGCTCAACTGGTAAATTACAAGAGGAATGACGCTTTTTGTCTCTTTTGTTTTACACCGATCCAAGTTGTAGATGTTGAAACGTCTGGTCTTGTATGGGCCTTGGATTAAAACTCAACATTTTTGTTTTTATAAAAATTACCTCTTGGGCGATAGTGATCCTTGCAACGTACCGAATGCGACTTTCCACAGAAGCTAATGTTGTTACTTGTTCTTCCTCTAAACACTGCTCATCCTTGAATCCTCTTCACTTTGTATCTGTGCCGTCCTGTCCCTTCCTTAGCACTCTAAATCTGTTTGGTTCTATTCTTAGCTTCACCTCCCTTGTCGACCCTTAAGGGCATGGTAATAGACGTTTTTCTGTAAATTCAGGGCAGTTTAGTACATTCCCCAACTAATCATTATTGTTGGCCTTTCGTTTTACATGGATTAAGAATTGGTAACCACATTCCACTTTCATAGTGAAATTGATGTTAACTCTAATTCGAAGAATGTTTCCAAAGTTCTAGGAATTCGGCTATTAGTCTTTTATTTTGTTAATTTTCATCAACATTACAATGTTGATCTTCATAATCTCCAATTAATTGAATACACTAATGCCAACGTAAAACTAATTTTTCTAAACTGCCCTCGACGAACCTTTTCGGAATCTTTGTAATCCACCTAAGCAAGCTTTAACTACTTAAGGTCTCAAATCGAACAGCTCGTAGTGGTTCTTTCAAAATACGTTAAACGATTGCCGAGGGTCTAACGTCCTCCTTGAATAGAAAGAAAATAATAGCCCTTTGCTATTTAGTCACTTTTTCCATGATTGCAAAATCAGCGCTACGGAAATACGTCTGCATCAGACACTTAGCTAAGTTATACTAAACAATATTGCACCGGAAAGTCACGTGAAGTTGCAAAGGCTTGTCTCTGGCCAATAGCGTGACCTATAAGATTTACGCAATTATACTTGAACCAAATTCCCTAAGCATTCGAAATAATAGCTCGTATTTACCAACTATTAACTGAAGCAGTTCTCAGCTGAATTCGTTGGACTTCGTATTTGACCGGAATCCTCCCTGTTATCACTGTTTGAAGTAGAATACTTCCCCGTTCGACCTTTCTCTCGTTATAAACGTTCGGTCTAAAAGAGAATTGTAATTGTTGAACGAATGGTATTGTTAATGGTCTTTAACATACATTAGCCATAAGATCCGTTTATGTAACGTTTAATCCTAATTTATTATAATTAATTCCAGGTACAAAATCGCGTTTTACAATAAGCTGATATAATTATTACGCATTATCTCTATACTCCTTGTTTTTCTTCGGCCTATCCGGTGTGGCGTTTTCCTATATAAACAAAGTAATAAATTCCGATAAAATATTAGTTTTCGTTCCTGTACAATGCCATAGGTATAATACCTGCTGATTTATTTTTATGATCTAATACATATAATAAACGATTCAGGAGTGTAATAAGTGTGTAATAAAAATATAAGCCGCTCTTAATAACTCCCGATGGTTTATTAAATGGAAACTGCCGGAGATACGAAACCGCGATAAATCGTCCGGACTTATAAATATCGCAGTCTATTCCGAGCCAATTGTTGGAAGTACTGTTATACGTGAATGTATTGTTCGTGTTCGAGTTTTACGCCTTCAGGTGGTTTCATTTTCCTTTGCAAATAGATATATGTATAACGAGCGGTGTAGTTATAATAAAATAAAGATTTAAATTGATTAGGTGCGCGCATTTTATTGTCAACTTGACATTCATTCTCCTAGGTTTATGCTTCATTAACGAAGTAAGTATGATAAATAGTAGTTTTTGTTTCAATTTCCATAATCTCTTGAGCAATCTAGAAAAGGTAATGTTAGATATGATTTCCACTATTCAATTATGTCTTATCTGGAAAAAGTGATTTTTCGACGGTTAACTTTGTGAAAACCAATGCGATTCTCTCCTTAATAACAGTACTTAATATCTGTTCGTGTCTCAGATTACACAATTGCAAGCGAAACAGCCTTCGCGTTTAACAACTTTTAATTAGATAATTGCCTAATCCCGGCGCGATTTGCAAATATCGTTTAATTAATTAACGTTATGCCGGCATGCAATATTTTTCTTAAATATTTTGTTTGTAGGCCATTATGCAAATCACATCAAGAGTTAATTACATATTGACATTAAACACATTTTGTTCGAGTTCGATATTTAATTATGTAGTTGCGTGTTGGAGTTTAATGCAAGAGCTCACATGGTCAGTTCTTTATTAAGAGAAACTCCACTTAAAGTCGAAACCAGGGTAATGTCCTCTTGGTATAGACAAGGGAACATTTGTTTATTTATTTGTGCTTTAACATTAAACAAATAAGGTTTGAGTCTTAAACCCGGCGGTACTATATCGTTTGATCGAAAAAATTCTTATAGTTTCCTGTGCAAATCCGACATTGAAAAAAAAAAATTGGGATATGATATAGAACACATGTCTGAAGTGGAACATCGAATGCGTTCAGTGCTTCGTACATTAAAAAATGACGACGAATACCATAAATTCAAACACCCAAATGTATATTAAGCAACTCGCAAAGGAGTTTCCCAATGAGAGTCATTTCTGACGTTTTGGATGTCCCTTAAGTAGATTAATTGCATTTGAATATGCGTACAAAGACAATTATAAATACTAGCAGTTTTGCGTGCGTATTCAGATTTCACATAAAAGTTCCAAACTGAAGTTCAATTGGATAATGTTTATACTGGTCATTTATATAGGAAGACCAGAATTCTCGAGAGTTTCAGATCAAATAAATTGTAATTGAAGATATAGATGTCACCGTTGTGACGGAAGTACAGATAAATAACAAGGCGCCACATGTCTAAAATGGAGAAAAAAAGGAAAACACAGATGTTACTTAAGCTAAGTTGCTTTTGTAAGATATATCGAAGCAATTGATAAAAGAGGCTGAAGAGAAAACCAAACGTCTGTAGATACGTATAGAGTACACCTAGGTCATATTGAGACGGATGTGTTTCTTGCAATACATGTTATGTACATATGTATATGACATTACGCTTGCGGCTTGCTTTAAAACGGAAGGTAAAAACAGCACCGATCGGTGCGGAATGCGGAAATATAAGAAAACTAGATATGGAAACCTAAGCAAAGAAAAGGAAAAATTAAATCGATGTACGGAAAGCGAACGAAATAGCAATCAGCCATGAAGCAAAAAGAAGAGAGTAAAACAAAATGGTGAAAGTATATGTTTGAAAAGTAATACCGATTGTGTTGCTTAGAAGAAAATAACAGTGGAAAATTACTGAAAAATGACAAATATGTATGCATAATTCGATAGAAATGTTAAAGTAATAACCAAACTCACCAAGAGAAAAAGTTGAGACTAAATAGGCAAATAGGCCTATAAAGCTACAACAATGATTATTCCCAACAATGTTTAATTACACTATCAGAAGTACAAATTAATTTACACGTGTACCATTACCTGATTACCTACTGGTCTTACGAAACAAATTGACATAATTAATGGATAATTTCTTAATATAACCTTCGCCTGTATCGGACTACCATCAGAGAGACGGGCATGCTCGTGAGTACGTATAGCAGCGGATATCCTGTTCGAAAATAAGTATTTAATAAGTAAGAGCCTCGATGGAAATTAATCAGCGTTTTCGTCGAGTGTATTTTTTCGTCGTCTTCTATTTTTAGCTCTCCTTATTAATCCTTTTCGCCGGCGACAGACGTAATTGAACGAAAGGAAGTGAAAGTTATTAACGTAGACGTTGATAGGACGCTCGATGGAGATAGATCGTTTCCACTTTTTCTTTTGTTTGTCATTTTTGTACGCAAAGAAAATATAATGGTGATGACGAGGCCGACGTAGGGAGTCTGAGTCGTATTTCCGTTTTTTTGCGGTTTATCGAGATATGCCCACCGTGCCGCGATTGATGTCTTTTTTGCGGATATGAATTCGCCATGGAAAAGTTAATTTAACAATTTGCGGGAAGAAAGATATATATCTCATTGGATATGATTAGTTTCCGTTTGGATTTGTTACGGTTCAGTCTGATCAGCGATTGTTTCGAAAATCTCTTCAAGAAATAATTTTTTCTAGTAGTCTTATGTTATCGATTCCGACAAACTGGATATTCTTATAGTCGTGTACAATCGATTTCCGAATTATTCCTCAAAACGTACTAACTACATATTGAGAATCACGCCTCCATCCTAATACGCGAATGGTATTGCGAACGAACTCTGTGTCGTTGAAGATACGTACGAAAGAAGTCCCGAATGTTCTACGAATTTGATTCTAATTCAATTAGGTAAATCTTGCAGGTCACGCTATTGGTCAGAGAGAGGTCTTGATATGTATATACAGCCATCCCGTGCAATATTGTTTAGTATACCGCAGTTACTTGACTGTTTCAGACGCATTTATTTACCGTTGATTTTGCATTCATGGAAGATGGGACTAGATCACCAAGAGCTATCATTTTCCTTCTATTTAAAGAGGATGTGAAACCTTAAAAAGTCATTCAACGTCTGCAAGGTGTATATGTGAAGGCCACAAAATCTAAAAAGTACAGTCTATCGAACGAGTTTATCGTTTTAGAGCTGTCAAAACATCACTAGCAAACGATACGTGCAGTGGAGCACGTCTGTCAATGAAACAAACGTTGCTGTCGTGATGAATCTACTGAAAGATGAGAGACGAATAACTATTCGTGTTAATCTTATATGATAGATCTCTACCACTAATAGGTCAATAAAACAAGGCTGGTTTGAACGATAGTTATATTTTCATATAAGATAAGTATAAAAGGTCACGAATGTATATATATATATATATATACATTTATTCGTGTTAATGTAAGAATAGATACATGGCAGTTTCATGAAGGTTAACAAGAACGTTTCAGCCTGCTGAGCACGAAGGCTGTTGGGAGCGGAACAGAAACTCAGCAAGACCAACACATACCTGCAACTTTAAGATCTTTTAACACATTGTAGCTATCAATTTTGGCAAGGGATAATAACTATTGATGAAAAACACGCTACTTCAATCCTGAGATCAAATATCAGTCGAAAGAATGGTGCAAATCCAACGAAAAAACCTCTGCGTAAAGGATGTGCAGTTTTGATAGTCGGAAAAGCAATGCTTGCTGTATTCTTAGACCATGACGGAATTATTTTCATGGATGATCTACTGAAGAGCACTGCAATTAACGCAGAATATTATCCCAATATTTTATTTGGCTCATTACGGGGGCGCTTTATAAGAGACGGGCTCAGAAGTTGCATAGGCGTCTGTTATTGGAACATGAAGATGCAAGATCCCGCACCGTACGAAGAACATCGGAGGTTTAAAGCGAATTGCGCTGGGAATGGCTTCCACATCCACACTAATCACCAGCATTGATTGTCATCTGTTTGAAATTTTAAAGAACCACAATGGGGCGTTCGATTTAACACCCCAAATGGGGTAAAACTTGCAATTAAAGGTGGATTACATTATTTACTAGAAAGTTACTTTGAGGTTGGTTTAAGAGAATTAGTTTCACGTTGGGATAAGTGTATTCAATTAAATGGAGATTATAGTTAAAAAGAAGGTGTTGGCGAGGGTAGTATCAGGGAGAAGGAAAATAGAGAGAGACCGCGAATTAAGTGGCTGCAGGCGGTGCATGAGGAGTTGAGCGAGATTGAAATAAGTAATTATAGAATGACAACAATGGATAAGCAAAAGTGGGCCAAGCCATGGGCCTTCTTAATTTGCAGTGCTGAATATCTATATATGTTTTCTGATGTTCTCATGGTTGCCTTGCACTAGAGTAGTTTCCTGGGCGTCGGTTTTGTTCTTAAAAGGATTGATTTCTCGACTTTTCGACGATATCTTAATCGTCTTTATCTGGAGTTTATTGGCGTATGTTTATATGTTGTATATATATATATATTGAGGAACTACATTGTAGTTTAGATAAATTTTTCAAATAAAAAATTATATCCAAATTCCTAGAGCTTTGGAAACATCCCTCGTAGATATAAAGGAGATACTAGAAATCAATGTATGGACATAAACGGCAGGAAAAGGGAAGACACTAAGAGTATATCACGAAATGAATAAAAACTTTATTAGCAAGCTTCATGACAAGAAAAACATATGTGTGTTATCATACCGAAACAATTGTTAGAGCAATCTAAATAAAACTAGTGAAATTCAGCCAAGTGTGTTTTTATTCTTGATTATTAATCACGAGGATGTTTCACCAAGAACCAACGACTACATCAATAGATAGTACTAATAAGAAAACCTTGACCAGTAACTTGCAAGTAGCAATTAAGGCAAAAGACATTCTACGTCCTACCATGTTTATAAATATAGTCCAGAATGCTTTTAGAAATCGGGGCGAAATAATTGTAAAGGATGACATGTTAGATCATCTAGGATATGTACCTACCTTGTATAGTCGTAATGATCGACGATCGAAAATGGTAGAAAGTTTGAACGAAAAGTCACAAGAAGTAGGTTTAAAGCAAACGTTTTTGAGGAATACAAATATCTGCAAACATTCACTCACCCCGATAGAAATTTCTATGCAAGTTTCAATGATTTATTGCCACCTATAGTAAGAAGATACCATCCGAGCATGAGATTATACTTTCGTACGGTAACTTAAGTAAAAATTTAGGTAACGCGAGGATAAGAACCAATAGTGAATAACGCAACGACGGCAAGCTCATATTTCACCTGTTATGCACGTATCGGCGATGTTTCTCTCTTTAGAAGTATAGATGCGTGTTTGACCTCATTCGTCACTAATCCCGCAAAATTACCTCTTAGGTAACGCCGTAAAGCCATATTATGTAGTGGTTCTACTTAAGTTTATGCGAAATATTTAAGTATGGTTATATAAATTACCTATTGAATTCGCCCATGTGCGATCGGTAAATTGTTGCTTGCGTGCCGATTTCGCGTCGATCGGCGGTATGACGGTGGCGTATAAAAAAGTGCGTACGATACGTCGCAGAAGAATTTACAACTATCAACTATGTTGCACTTTAATAAATTGTTATCCATAAAGTACGTATTGCGTTGCGCGTAGCCGGTGATGGTAAAGGTCGGTCCGATTCTTATCTGAGTAGAAGTATTTGTTATTGCTAATATATGTACGTCCTCTATCCTGTAATACGAGAAATACGTGAATAATGACATTAAATTATTCGTTATGCAATCCAGCCATTAACCTAGTTTTGCTGTATACCCTGCACCTCCGCCAATATTTATTCATATAACTTGCGATATGGGTGGCGCGTATCTCAAATGAGTTCTTTATAGTAAATATCTTCTTAATGCTGATGATACCGGGTCGGCATCAATCTCTTTCCTCCCAAAGAATACAAATTATAAAGTGAATATATGTATGAACGTATATATAGGGAAACTTTAGTTTTAAAACCTAATCCTCGAGTCTACGATACATTTCAGTCAAACGCGAATTACCACACCAATTCCTAAATGATACATTAACATATTTCACCGTGTGTAACCGCGGATAGTGATAGTTGTCTATCTCACAAGAAATTGGAGCGTATCCTCGTATAATTTGAATATCGATGCCAATTCATTAGCATATGTTAGCGTAATCGACTGGATTCGAGATGTGTATAACAAGCAAATAAAATCTGCAAATATATCTTTTATCGGTGTAAGTACCGCAACTGTCGCTATAATTGGATAATAAAAAGCGGTGCCTATGTTAGAAATATATACTAGTCGTAAAATTTATGAACGCTGTGATATCACCGGGAAGTTACGAACACAATTTTCTTCATCCATATAGATTAAAGTGAAATAGAAGGAATATGGTTCACAGATAGATATCTTTAAGAAGATTGCTATCCATGCGAAAATCGTTAATTGATGTGTGTATTGTTAATGGGAATATATGAAATTTGGAATCTGTTGATAAAGAACGAAATGATTTCGGAATTTCAAAATTCGAGTCGAGGTCGCTAACACGAAGAAATAAGCGGACGGTCCAAAAGACAAGAGAAACATGAAAATCAAAGGCGATATTTGCTTGGTACGGTTGTAAACTGTGTGCTATTTGTAATAAAAACTGCGCTAGCATGCCATAATTGCGATTTGCGTAGATACCTGCGTATTATTCGAGCCACTATCCCGTTATATTCGGATTATAATAATAGCTTAGCTGGCAGCTATGAAGAACATCAAATAATACGGCTATTCTCGATTATCCTCGTTAAGTATTCTACTGATTATCGTCCTCGCTATTGTGTACATTTTATAGATATCAATTGGCGCACGGCAATCGACGAGAATCGATTGGTTTCGATGGAAAAGTGATTGAAATTTTAGGCATGCGTAAAAATTTTTAATTTTCAACGTCTAAGCGCAAATTTTAAGTAATACTTATACAGTTTTTCTGAATATTTTAATTATTCTGTACTATTTCTTTATGGAATAGTAGACTTTCTAATCTAGTTATGAATGTATTAGAGTAAATGGTCAGACTAATAATAATAAATCCTGATCTATTGTCATTGACAAGTACCCGGAAGTAACAAATTTTACTTTGTTACAATTCTCTGTTACCATTCAATCGTCCCAGATAATAAGCCCTAGCAATAGTTCTTCAAGGATATGCAAAGTATCGATTCTTATTGTAACTTAACATTTCCTTGATTTCTTGAATTCATTCAATTAATTTCTTTACTTTCATAAAAGTGCGCTTTTACTTAATAGCGAGTTTGTATCACATTAGACAATTTGTTTGTAATTTACCGTGCAGTTAATGACCTCAAATCTTTAGAAACTAAAGCGGAATGCACCGCAAAGAAAGGCCACCTAATATGTATACATATATGGAAATCGCAAATATGACAGCTTTTCGAAATTTCGCATTATGGCCCTTGACTCCTGACCGAGTGACAGTTCAAGTTCGGGTAGAAAGATACAACTCATTTCTTAGAATTGTTTTATAATGATGTATATCCGGATTCATGCACTTAGAAATTCTCTTTGTGTCTTTGTATATAACAACAGACCTCCAGTACATAAAGACTGATAAGAGGCAGTATCTTAAGCTCCTGGAATATGGGCTTGCAAGATTGTGTAAGCTGGACCCCAACTCTCTCTGCACTCTATCCCTGATTCTTGTGCTAAGAACGCAGATGTTGTGGAAAAACCCCACAGCAAAATTCCATACTGTAGTCGAAACTGTATTTCAGTATGTTAAAGTATAAGCAAGCAAGAGATGGGCACTTGGAATTTGAAGCATCGATAAAACTTTTAACTTTTTTCGAAGATTGTACTAGCAAGCTGTCAAAGATGATCGTACCAAAAATGAGTAGCTTCCAGAGTCACAGCCAAGAATTTTGTTGAGCTACATTCTTCCAGACCAATCTTAGTGATTTATCTAATGTGAAACAACATATACCTAGTCTTCTCTAGAGTAAGCGAGAGTTTATTATTAGAAAATATTACATATTACAAAAAATAAACAAGTGCAAACAAAAACCGACAAATCAGTAAAGATATCAAACCGCGCCTCTTTCTAATGTACACATACAACTAAAACAAATGTGAAAGTAAAAGATAATATCTCTATTAATGGAAGGCAATCAAATTGAATAAGAGAGTTCTGTTATCAGAAAATTATTATATACAGCACATTCGAAGGAGACGAACAATCAATCAAATATCAAAGCAAAATACAAGTCTTCGTGAATAAATGATAATTAAAATCACGTGCAATGTATTCAGATGAAACAAAATAACAAAAATAAAGGATATAGAGGGATCGGAGAAACATGGAGCAAATATTATAGAGGACCACAGAAGATGAGATGAAGAACTCTAATGGATCTATATGAGACGACAATAGAAGAAAGCGTTAACATGAAGTTTGGAACCTATACGACTGTGTTCCAGGCCTAGATTACAGATACAAAGAAGCAACCAGAGTAAGAAAGTCTTTGTCTAATAATAAACAACAAAACAAAAATAAAAAATAAAGCAACAAAGAGAAGTGGCAGTATGGGAAAGAAAAATATTGATGTTGTTAATGGAAGGCAAGAAAGAACGGGAAATGTGCATGAGACGAACTAACGAAGAGATGATGAATAATAAGTAAAAGCTCAATGATAATAATCATTCAGACTGGGACACGTCTAGAGACTCGCTGCCTGCAGAATAATGAATATGTTACTTAGAGGAAGAGAAATAAAACCGTCTTGCGCGTCCATTACGGGACCTTCAAGTGCAATACACAATGGTTATTGTGAATGGGCAAAATCCACATTGGTAAAGTAGTGGAATTGTTGTCAAACCACTGCCGGCTTAAGAAATACATCCACGACACAGTCACATTGAGGATCCTATTTGCAGAGTCTATTGTGAGACAGAGAGTGTTTGGAAACATGCCCTTTGTGGATGCCAGAGTCCTGAGTGGTGTTAGATTGACGCACTGTATCTCGATTCTTGCAACTAGGAAGAAGTAAAGAAGATTCCCATTAGCACGGCGGTACATTACACACTGACGGATGGATCAGACATCGGGCTATTAGGAGTAGATGATGAATAAGAAATACTCTGCAACTACTGTGCAAGGAATACTGAGGAAGGTACACGAACTAGAATAAAAGGCTCAAATGCAGCTTTAAATAGCTCTCCGATTAAACCTGTAACAGAATGAATACGTATGGCAATTTGGTAAGCTGAGAAAGCAACAAAGAGCCTGTTACCTAAAAAGTAATTGTACGTATTTTTGATTTTACTATCCAAAAAGCCGTAGGCCGAATCATTTAAATTGTGCTTATTATGCAAAACTATTACTACATATATACATATTCCTTCCTATATTGGTAAGAGTTCCACGTTGATATCGTATTATGTATAATTTATATATGCAAATTATTATGTAACATTCTAAATCGTCATTGCTGGAACTTACTCTCACGAAATCTCAAGATCGATTACCATTGGGTTAACGTATTCCATCTGGACCTATTTTGCCGGAACGAATTTAAAATCAACTTGGAAGAAACGCCATTACGCCCTCTCCAGGCACGTTGTATTTATGTACATAATACGGATAATACAATAGAATTCTCTACCCACAAATGACCTTTTGTTCGCGCAAATTATCCGGCTATCATTAGCACATTCTGCTTAATACTAACCGATCGTCCGGTTCGCGTACTACAAGTAACAGCCCGCCAATTCTATTTAGAGACGGTGAATTAAGTCGGTTCATTCAAGCACAATTCGATTCATCGGCAGGCGAACGTTCGACCACCGCGGCCGTTTCAATTACGTACATACACACACACACACACACATATATATATATGCGTCGCCGTGTTCTCTCAATCGAGAATGACAATTTGAAATTCTACACGCGAAATCTCCTCGACTCGACTGGGTGCTGATGATGTTTCTAAACAATGAAAATACATGAAGGAATTTAAGTGACTCATGTCAGAAAACTCGCCGTCTCCGTTTCGTCGTCGTTGTATGTATGTTCACCTGCATGTAGGTACATCGGTTTGTACAGGACCGGATTTTGTATGTCGAAAACGAAAAGCAATAAATAAATATACAACCAGAACGTAATGATAAAAAGTTATCATAAGATATCTGATCTTGTCTTTTAGGTTTTCAAACTAATAGAACTTCTATATTATGACGGACGGTCTTAATAGCTCTAACAGGAGTTTGGAACGTGCAAATATCCAGGAATGCAGGGATGCACTGTTGTACTTAGCAGAAAATAAAACAATGAAATTATGGTGGGTAGTGAGGCACCGGGACAACAAGAAAAACAAAGATACTATAGCAATACAACGAGACAAAGCACAGGGTGCATTTTCGAAAGGGAGGAGTGTTGAAGACACAATCTATAAGCAGCTAAAAAATTAGGACAAAGAAAACTCACGCATGAGTTCTCTTCTTCTGCCATTCTTGAATTTAGAAAATTTATTAATTAATATAATATTTTTAGAGCATAGCAATGGGAAGTATGGCATAGTCTAAAGCAGGCATGGGCAACCTTTCTTTGTAGAAGTTTTATGCTGTGAGTAATTTTGAAATATATACATTTTTGTAGTATTCTTATGATTCATTATGAATTAAGTTTAGACGGGCCGTGCTAATATGCAACGAAAGAATTCAGTAGCGGGCCGGACAAACCTTACTCGAGGGTCGCATGTGGCCCGCGGGCCGGAGGTTACCCATACCTAGTCTAAAGCATAGAAAAATCGATCCAAAACTAACAAAAGCAATATGAATCTTCTAAAACAATAGAATCTATTTAAGAAACGATAACTTGGAGTCAGATACTTAATGAATGAATGATAGTCTTTGATGACGAGGGGTATTGAGTCTCCAACAGTGTTTAAGGTTGTAATGCACAACGTAATTCAGTATACAAAGAAACAAGCCTCATTTATTGATCAGTGCACCTTCACTGAAAACTTGATAGAATGTGCCGACAATGAAACGAGATTAAAAAAATCTAAAATATGGGTGCGTGAGCTGCAGAAAGGAAAATAAGTACATGGCAAAAGATAAGAATAAATGCATTAAAGTTGTGCGCAATTAATCTTGTTAATGAATTTTTAATATCCTATACCTTCAGATAACCAGACTAAAGTACAGCAAGAGTTGTTGCCGTCAGTACAGAAGAAGTAAATTAGTTATTTTGGGGAATCTAGTAAAGCTCTTTATTCTATACCAATATTCCTGTTTTCTCAGCTAAAGAAAGTTAATCCCCAAATTAAAATTTTAAAACTTTTGCAAAAGATGAACTTAAAATTGAACTTTGCACATAAAATATCAAGAAGAAACCGCACCATCACTGAATACATATCACGTCTAGGAATTAAATAGATAAATGAAATTTGAAGCGATGTCGCACTACCTAAAAGTCGTTAAAGATGTTGCAATTAAAAATAACTTGATAAATATCCAATTGGATTTGCTAAAATAACAACTACATCTTAGCAAGTTCAGGAACAGTTAAAAATCATCGCAATGTAAATGGAAACGATTGAAGATCAAAATCAATAAATTTAATGATTTCCCATTATTTCCTTAATGTTTCTCTAAATTAATCGGAGGTTTATTATAGGTTCTTCAACAAATACAAGTGAATTCAAGTGGAAACTGTCAAATGATGAGACACATTGGCCGCTTAATTTTTGTATGGAATTTTATTTCAAACTAAAAATGTTAGGCTTGAATGCGGCTTAGGAATAGTGGGTGGTTAAGTCTGCCGATGAGTGCCCTAACAATTGATTATGATGATCAAAATTTGGGTATTTTATGAAACTTCTTGCAAAAAGTGAAAGATTAAGAAATAACAAATTGTAACATACGAGGGATGTTTTCGGAGTTCTAGACATTTGGCTATAATTTTTATCGAAACTACCAATGGTGACAAGTGCTCCGAATGAGTGGGAATCAAATTATGAAAGCAGTAGGGCCTGTTGCTAGGGAAGTCTAACAGTCCATAAAGGTTCACAAGGAGATAAGAGTGCGATAAGTAATTGCATAGTGTTTACCTTTCATTAAGTCCTTACCGCAGGAAGTGCTATAAATCTGTTCACATTTAAGTTAGTCAGATTACAATAAGTTGAAACAAGTTATAACCGCAAAAGTAAATCGGAATAAATAGTAGGGAAAATAAGTCCCTACCTATTTATTCTACGGTAAGGCTAAAATAGGATTAACAGGTAATATATTTATAATGCGATTGGCAGAGCAATTCATGATAGGTAATAAGAGGTTAAATTATATTGTTTTTTTCCCACAATATTTTGACTTATGTGACCATGGCCGATTTATAGAGGTAGTGTTATTAAGAGGATCAGTAACGTAGCAATTTCCATAGATCCTTGCGTGAACTTTAATATTGTCTGTTTTTAGAGGTGACCGGTTTTAAAAGGTGACCGAAAGTAGATCTTTGACTGTACAATGAATCAATGGAAAGTGCGGGGTCACCGAAGCATGCAAGGAAACGAAGAAACAAACCTTCTGGCAAGGTAAGGGGTAAAGAGGAAGCTTATAGAGCTCAAATCAATCAAACCGAAAAACTGGGCGGAAGGGGCACCACGTTAAAGATTCAGAAACCGTGCCGGGGCCAAGGCTCCTATATTTTCGTATATTCATCGCGGAAACTTCAGAGGGCAACGGACGTCTATTGCTAGGAATGAGCAGGAACTAAATTGAAAAGGTTGTTGGGGACTGTTGCCAGGACACTGCCGAGTTAATAAATATTTCCGCACCATAGGAATGGCGGAGGATTTTTCTTCAGGGCCTCTTGGCAGGAAGAAAATTGCTTCGCAATATGAAGATTTTTAATGCCAGCGCCTGAGCAGTAGCCAATTTAAACACTCGCTATCTTGGTTCCTTCAGTCAGAAGAGGTAAGCAAAATTCCAATTGAGAAGGTGGTAGGTTTCATCGAGGACAGTGACCTGATGGTGTAGATATGTAAGGACGACAATAAGCTAATGAGCTTCGATACGATGGGAAATGAACTATATCTTCGAGAAGGAAAAAGATATCGGAGTAAAAGAAGAAATATCATAACCATAAGATCATAGTCGTTTTCGGTTAGAACGAAATTTCAATTGATAAACGTTTGAATTGATCATTGCATTGCGGTGATTCTATTGTTAGATAGAAAGTGTTAGAAACTTCACTTTCTTCTCTAACTCATTCAGTCAAATCGTAACGAGGTAATTATAAGGAGATATTATACTAACTGCAAATGTACAACGGATAATTTGTGTTGGGATACAGTAAAAACGGCGGAAGAAAAGTAGATTCTACGAATCCGGAACGTTTTGAACAGATCGATTTACCACACCAGTTAGTCATTCCGGAATAACAACATCTTATTGTTGTTCGTCTCTCGATTGTTCCTCCGCTACCGCGCGAAATGCATACAATGAAATATCTTCGTTTTAATCGCTGGATTACGAAAGACGAAATGATTTTGCGAAACAACGGCACGCTCGCATCACGAAGCGCTCTGATTCCTCCGCGTCGCGTATAGATCGCGTCGTAAAATCTCCGCGTTATTGCGAGAACTGAATAAGAAGAGAAACTTGTTGCGTCGTTTTGACGGAAAGAACGGAACGAAAAAGAAAAATAACGCACGACTATGATATTTTCTCGTAGGTATACTTCTAGTCGCTAATTTGAATTCATAAGCAGGTAATTATTGTATTCATATCGGTGATTGAAAAGGTTGTTTATGAAATTTGCATTCATATTCGACATCGGGGATTTATAAATCATAATTAATTGAATAAAATTTGCAAATATTTCTCGTTTATTCGGAGTTAACGGTTACGGGTCGAAGAAAAGGCGAAAAGCCGATAAATATTACCAACACAAATACGGGTGCGTACGTATGTGTGTACTATGTTGTACATTCATACACGAGTCAGACAAGCGAATTGAAATGGTGTTTCTTTATCTGTAAATAATTTATTAGATTAATGTGTTAACAATAATTTTATGTGTAATAGTGTGGTAATACAGCAAAGTCCGGATACGCAATACCTGAACTTTAAAGTCACTTTCGTGAGTAAATTATCAGTCGTTCTCTCAACTCGTCAAAAAGTTCACTGCTAGTTCAGCCTATGTTTTATAGTAATCTTGTACATCAGAAGGCGGTTATTATCGGAGCAGATTCGGAAATTCACATTAAATTACTGCGACACGATATCAAACGCCCAGATAAAATAACGAGCATACGCTTTTCATTGGAAATAAAGCAACAGAAGGCGATTTTAACAACTAATAACCGTATTCGCTTTTTTCTCCTTCTAAATCATTTAATTGAATCAAAGCGTAGCTCGTTCTCCATTTCACCGATCTGATTCGATCGGTCTTAATTGAATGACGACTTATCATCGAATTTGCCGTTAATTCGATTAAGGCCAGAAATCCGCGCGTCCATCTATCCGGTAAAAATTATTGTTTGGTGAATCTTGTTCCGCTCGACTTGAGGCTTAAGGCTTCGCTTTTTCAGCGTACTTCTCGAGCGTAATGCCTCAATGAGGAAGTAATAGACAACATCTGGCACGAGAGGTCGAACCGCGAATAACGCGCGCCGTCCACCGTGCAGAAATAAGCGGATGGATGGATATTGTGAGAGAATTGTGAGGTATTGATTTTAATCCAAACAGAGTTAACGTCTCGCGACAATGAAATACGCACCGCAAAGTAAATAACTCGCAGCGTAACCTCGTTAAGGGGCAATAAAGACGGCTTAGTAATTTTCTACGTGGATGGTTTTGCTTCTGGAAAAATGTCGTTTAAATACGCTCGTTTGCGATTATGGGGATTCGCGCCGCTATCGAGGTAGTTATCGCCGTTTACTATAGCGAGAAAGGTATAATTTACGAATTACGTTTCAATTTGGAATGCTTCCGGTATCGTTATCCTTATGTCGTTCAAGCAAGGCCGTTCCCATACTCGCTCATTTTACTTCGATATTCCATCGGCATAAAGTATGCATAACATTTGGAACTAACGTATGTACATGCTTCAATAGTTGAAAATTCGCTGTCATCTTAAAGACTCTTGATTTGTATACATACACTTGCATGTGGGGTAAAGTATTTAATGAAGGTAAGAAAATTCAAATAGATACGTACCTACAGTGGTAATACTCGAAATGGGACCTATTCCATTCCATGCATTCTCAATATTCTGGTGTACAACGTATGGTGTATAAAATTTGGACAAATATGTAGAATAAACTAAATGTTAAAAAAGACTTTCGAACATTAGTAATATTTTATTTCAATTATATGACATTTAAACTAAATTTACGAAAAGTGTTTGCACCATAGCGGTTTACTTTTCGTATCTTTTGCGGTAATTTCTTCATTAACTCCTGAATTTCGTTTGTCTCCGTTTTTTAGTTCCTTCTTAATCTTTTTAATTAAGCAGTTTACATTGAGGCGGCTTTTATTCCAAATATATTTATGGACTTATTTGTTCACTTATCTATCTTGTCAATTTTCTTCGTCGTTAACCATACAAACTTTTTATTTCTTTTGGAAACCAGGACCGCACTGCCTTATTTCTAAATTGTCCACGAAACGAAAACTTTAATTCACCTTGATTTCAGTTCAGCCAGGTATATCGCTGCTGTAGAAATCTGTATTGAACATCAATGTATCCTTTGTCATTTCCAGTAATTTTTTATGAATTCTTGTAATGTAAAAATATTGTATGTACGTATCTGAATGTTAACAATGCTTCTTTTATCCGTTAATATATGCTTTTTATAATAATTATTAATTTTATTTCTAGTGACATTTATTTCTCTCATGACATTCATTTCTCTGACTGGAGTTAAAATAAGAAGCTAACACCCGTAGGGTAATAAAATGCTCAAAAGGTGGTGGGCGTGGTATCGAAAAGGTATAAATAAGACCCCAAAATAAACCGTATGACAACTGAAGACCATAACCCCAATATTAATTGTGAATTTTGATATACTACAATATTCTTTCATAAATTTTTCAATTTGAGCAAAGACTGCTAAACCACTCTTGAAAAGTATCGGTTTATTAATATTGCGCTGTTTGATTGCCAATCATAAAAAGCCTTTCCTGGGAACTTGGTTCTCTGGATAACCTTGACTTTGTCTGGTGCTTCGTGATTGGCAGACTCAAAATAATGGTTTGGCTGCCATTCGTTACCTTCCACAGTGAAATCCCTCGTCACCCACCACACAAATATGTGAAGAGTTGGTAGTGAAGTATTTTCCAGAGAGCGCTCGCAACCTGGATTTTAAAATATTTTCTTGTTCCTCTGTGGTAACTGGCTTGACTTCTCTGGTATCAAGTTGCACTTCCATAGATGCCAAATACTTTTTATAGTATTTTTGTCCCATTCATATTTAATTCCTAACTGTCGGTAAGATTTTGCACCCGGTCACACTGTATCTGCTTTAAGCTGGACGCAAACTTTGCTGTCCTGTAGAGCAAATTTTCTGCACGAACCTTTTTTCTTTTTCTATTTCTAAATAATTGAATTGTATTGTACAGCGGCGATTTTTCATATATCTTGTCTTTAAGATTGTGAAAAATTTCACTTTTGCTTTTATTACGATTGACACAAATATCACATCGGTAAACTCCTCCACCACACAATTGTTTATAATAAAATCGGTGATACGTGTTTCACTACGATTGTTGAAGAAGTTTGTCTGGAGCTAGCGAAATACGTGTCACTGATTTTATTATAAACAATTGTGTGGTGAGGAGTTTACCGATGTGATATTTGTGTCAGTAAATTACACCACAGTCCTTGCAATCACCTTCATTTATTACGATTGCTTTCAAAACATTTGCAAATGACACTTCGACGCTGCAACCCGTTTGAAAATATTTTTACGACTAAATCTAACAAGATTGCGTAGATCTTATGTCACGTGAACAACAATGTGCGTCATTGTTTTTCCACATTAATAGTTCTTACTGCAAATTTGTTTACACATTTAGGTCAAGTACTTCACCCCGTATGCGTCATTTTTGCAACAACAAATTAGGTATTTTCTATTTCCCGAGGAGGTTACACCAGAATCAAAACAGTCTGGAATATTATTGAACATGTCCAATGATAATAAAAGTGATACATACGTAAAACATTGCTCAATCAGTATACGACGCACTTATTGGATGTGAATTCACTTTTGATTGCAGAATTTAACTATCGATTTCCGTTGATATTATAGCTGCTCCCTTATGTAACATTTCTATTAGACAATTTCTTATTGACGACCCCTGCTGATAAATACCTTCTGTGCCTTTATTTGGAGCAGCATTCGGCGAGGATTTTAAAACTTATCGACGATTTGCATGCGCAAATTATGATAGACATAATAATTTTACGACATAAAATGTTGCAATAGGTCGATACGACGATATAAAATGTAGGCATACATAGATACCACACATATATAGAACGCCGTTGTGTAACGAACAAAAAACAAATTATATTCGCCGAAGTATTTGGAACGAAATTATTGAATTTCAAAACGTTTAATTTCGCATATTACAGACCTAGATCGCCCTCTTTGGGAAACTAGGTCGCGGATTCTAATATAAAATCGTTGAATTTCGGGAAAAATGCGTCGCGCAACCTTCGTCTTATTACCGTTGTCAATCATTAAACCTGCAAGTACGGTACGAAATTACTACTAAAGCGTAATTGCGCAAAAAAGCCACGCGTAAATTTTATAGCCTGCAATATTATTTATTGGCACTTTTAAGTTTATTAGGTTTATGACAGCTGCACATTGATGTGTAATAAAGTCCTAGGCGTAAAATTATCCTATTCAATTAATTTGTATACAATATGTTGAAGGTGTGCGATCGTAAAGTGCCTCCTTCGGAACGAACGGCGGTTGAGCGCTTTTATCTCGTTTATTAGTCGCACCGATTGAATCATTGCCGGAAATATTCGAAATAGAATTTATTCGCGTATAGTTTACGTTGGTACGTAGGAGCACTTGTAATCGTAACGTTTTGCACAATTCCCTACACTTCGGATATAGTTTAAGTACAAATACTTGCTTAAACAAATCGCACAAGAATACGTTTACGTTCATATTCACGTACATATATATTTACTTATAAATTATTTATGTATATACCGTGTTAAGTTACGTGTTCTCCAACGCAGGTCAGTTAATGCCACACTAAATTATAAATGTGACAGCTACATTAGCAACAAAAAAAAAGGAATTATAATTCATGTTAATAGTAGGTAGTCTTCTGGTCGTTGCTGTCGTTTTGTCGTTGTAATATGAGTTTCATACAATCATTAATTTAGCGTGCGAATGCATACATACACGACGAGCTTGAATAAGATGAAATATGATGAAACGGCAACGCTTAATTTCAGGCATTATTCTAGACACCTGTATTTCATCTCCTTGGCGGAAAGTCGAAGAACATTGGGGAAATTGAGAATGATTTTCGAGGAAGCGTAGGTTTTCGCGGTTTTGAAATTTTTAACTTCTTTCATCGACTTGAACACTTATTTCGACTGAATCTGTTCAGAATAGCTCCAAACACTTCAATATCATCCCCTTTCGGATGGATCATCTTTCCTTCATTTGGACAAGACAAAGACGAGTTAGTTACTCCTCGGTAATTGAACATGCTATCGCCAGCCATTAGATAGAACATTTGTCAGGGCCCTGAACACAGATTATTATAATTGTTACAATTCCTACGCGAAAATAAATCCTAATAGAAAATTATCAAGACTAGCTTTTACAATATTGTCAGTCACTTTGCTACTTCAAATTACACCCGCATAGCTATGCTAATTGTCAAAAAGCTCATCAGCGGCCACTATCATCAAAAAGAAATAATTTTTAGAATCAAATAGTTCTACCTCATCAACTGCTAAGAGCCTTTCTCGACGGTCTCCAAATATCTCAAGTGTCAATTTACCGCACCTGTCATTGCTCCGGTTGAAAATCCGAACAAAGAATAATCCGATAAATTTAGCGGAAGTTTCAAACTTTCAAGAAGAAGATGCAAAAACTGAAGTAAAGCTTAGAGAAAACTTGTTGAAAAAGGAAACGGAAGAGAAGAAAATTAAGAGAGACATATGAAGCCCCACAGAGTCCGATTCCTCTGTGCAACTGCAATTACAAGATGATAACCATGGCGATTATGACGATAAAACGACCTGTTGATTGTGGTAAAGAATACAAGCAAACCAAAAAAGGCGTTGTCTGAATCAGGTGCTCCAAATGCAACCCGTGGTTGCATGAAGACTTCACCAAATGCTGTAACTGATGTGATACGCACAGAAGAATTAACAATATGTGGGTAACATGGTGAACTTTTATGATTAAAAAAATGTTATTCCGTTTTGTTTAGTTTCATATTGAAACTCACTATAAAGAGAGTAGTAGTAGTTAAAATAATATATAAAAGGGGAATAAAATTATCCTTACCACACATTTCGGAAATAATTCAGGTACGTATTTCATGCCATCCTCGGTGGAAAAACTACGTGAATTAAGTATTACGAGCGATACACACCAGCAAATTAAAAGCACTGCATAATGAACATCGCACCAAAACAATATTGAGAATGTCAGTAGTGTTTAGTGTGCGGTTAGTTGCAAACCTAGATATCTTTAATTATTTCGTAAAGGTGCGACAAAGGTAATTACTTATTTTATATAGTTTTATATTGATAATTACAATTTGCTTTTATATCGTGAACAAACACTGGTATTTTCTTTTTAGTTCAAATAAAACAAACTGTAGTAACTGAACGGGTTTAAAGTTTTGTTCACCTTGATTTACCCTATATTCAAACGCCTCCGTACTAGTAAATAATCAAAACACTTTCACGTGAGAATACCACCTGAATAAAATCGGAAATAATCATTATTCGGAGAAATGCTATATTAGACAGCTTTCGGGTTCGTTCACTAACCGCTAATCTAAATCACTCAAAGCCGTGACGTTCTGCTACATTGAGTTTTTCAACATCTGTTAGTTTTTCTACATCCTTTTTAGATGGTTGGATTTTTATCGTTCAAGTTACCTTGTTAGCGCCTTGCTTCCTCGGTCAGTAAGACGGTAGCTGGTAAATGCTCGTGCAACTTCTGCGATCCTGGTAGAGAACAGATTTATTTCAGGGTAAGCGACCCTGTCGGCGCCAGCCTTGGTTTTATTTCACCCCCTTTCTGAAGGGAGAGTAGTGTCCTACCAATCTCAATTCCTTCATTATTTAATCCTTCAAATTGTATGCGAATTCGTAAGCTGTTCGACGTTAGTGGATTATTCTATGAGTAAACTAAAAACATGAGATTGTGTGGTATTTTACGCAAATCCTCACTCAGAGTTTGTACAAGTTTCTGCTCCTTTCCGTGTAAACTGACCTACGAATCCCAATATCCATAATTTTGCGTAGAGCAATGTGAAATGGTGCTTTTTGCAAAAGAGTACAGATAGTATCTGAAATTAATTAGCTTTTACCCGTCCTGATTTTATAACTTTTATCAGCTTCAAGTGATAATTATTATTTACTTTTAATTAGATCAATAGGAATAATCCCAATAAAGTCGAAAATAAAGGTTTATGTATTTTCAATTTAATTGAAATCAATTACACATGAACCAAAATTAAGTATTATTGCAAATTGAAATAAGGGTTTATGCAGACCTATTTATCAACAAACCAAGAACGGAAAATTAAACAAATAGTAAAATTTATTATAGTAAAGTCAAATCGATCATCAAAAAGAATAGAAGTAAATGAATTAACAAAAAAGAATATAATCAACTGATGCGGGGTTGGTCTGTTGAAACTGCATAACTAAATTACAAGCGATTTGTAAGTTTCAAAATATTTATTATAGTACCACTGCAATGTTGTTTCGACACGCTGTGACTTCATCAGGTTGATGGATACAAATTGCTTGTAATTTACTTGTTAAAAATGGATATATCCATTAATTACACTGGAAACATAACTTGTTAATTATCAAAATGTAATACTAAGATTAGCCTTAAAAAAGTAGAAACATTTACAAACTAGAAGAGAGTTTAACTCTCTGCGAGCACTGTTATAACCGTAAGATTTTGATGAAAGCTCGTGTAAGAGAGATCATGCCGATCTTAAATTTCTTTTCAATTTACTTCACAATAGTTTGGACGCGCCGAAAATATTATATCAAACTAATTTCATGGTACCTCGTCCAGCTTCTAGATCTACAAGGATGTTTTACTGCAGTAAACCAAATACTAATATTTTAATTAAATCCCCTCTCTATAGGATGTGTGTGAACTACGATAACCTTTCGGATCAATCCATTGATATTCACTTTTCATCATTGGTTTCAATCTTAAATATTTGCACTACTAACTTTCGGTATTTGTAGATAATTGCTGTGTGATAGCACTTATGTATTGTTGAAATAGATTTAAATATACATATGTTGTGAAGTACTTGTCCTGTAATTGGATTATAATCTGTTGGGCAAAATATATTATTATTATCATGATTTCTGGTGTTAATATTGCGAATATGTGAAAAACTAAGGGACAATAATTCTGATCAATTGGAGATGTTGTTAGGGCACATAAATTCAAATTTAATCAAACGAATTCTACGCCATGCAGTCAGTGATTAGAGGTCAAATAAATTTATACGTTCCTTATAGTTATAATCATTCTTTGAAATATCCAATTTGTACAGGATATAATACAGAAATTTTTGTTGAATTTTTAATAATGTCAGAAATAGTATATAGATTCCAAAGAAAACGACCACATTTCAACGTAAGAACGCACTAAACTGTTATATAAAGTTATGATACTCACAATGCTGTTAACCCCTTGCACTATTTTCACGAGTCTGACTCGTGATGAAAATTTTAGGCCAAACTTGAATATCACGAGTCAGGCTCGTTGTTCAATTTCACGGCAAACGTGGATATCACGAGTCAGGCTCGTAATCGACATTTCGGGCCAAACATGAATATCACGAGCCGTGCTCGTGGTCTTAATCTCGGGCCACCAGGAACGCCTGAATGAGGTCTTATCTCTTCTTTCCTTTTCTTGAATGATTGGGTATTTTATCTTGTATCTTGTTGTCTTTTGAATTTTACAAGAGCACCACCGCGTGAAGTCAACACGAGCACGCCTATCTCGCACTCATTGTCAGTCGTAAGAATGGTCGTAAGATGTGTTCAAAGTTCCGACACTCAGTCTTCGCCGCTTCGACTCTTTTCGGGACCACTCAGGCGCCCGAGTTTGGCACGGCTGATTGTGAATTTCGGCGTAGTGCAAGGGGTTAAGGTTATGAGCTTGCTGCTGGATTAAACCGTATAGTTTATTACTATTGGTAACAAGTTCGTCGATGTGGGTATTAAATCCTAATTCGGGATCAAAAGTATTTGATCTAGTAGGGATTCTGTACTTCTTATCTTGACATGAATTTCAGTGAGGAACGGTACATACTTGTACTTGTTGTTGCTGCTTTATGAACAAAATTCGCGGTTGTATTAATGTTTTAAACCATGTCAGACAAAATCCATAAGTTGATTATCTTCCAGGTTAACGTCTTTAGATAGAAATGGATCTAGTTCGCACGATGAAAGTATTAAACTAAAATATGCTAATGTTAAGTGTAGCTCTCTTTTCCTTTTTACAAGATCGCGACAGTAACCCGTGGGATAACGATAATCCTTGAATGACACCGGGTATACGCCAATACGACGTAATCGCAGTTACCAATTAAGTAATCGTAATTATGTTATTTTGTTTAATAACGGTAGTTATCGCGTTGCCGGTATCTTTGTAGAAACGAATAAAAATAAATTTACACTATGTTAATATCGTACTCGTATGCAAATACACGCGATTGCAAGGAAAAAGAGACGTCAACACCACCAGCAAACGGTGCGTAGGCGTTACAAGTGTCCGTTTAATTCGTACACGCATTACTCGACGAATATTTACAATATGTCGTTCGGTTCTAATCATTCATACAGTTCGTCAAAGACGATTATTGATAATTTAAATCAACACTCGCCTTTATTATTCGAATTCTTAACATTCCTAA
Organism: Chrysina gloriosa; assembly: GCA_038088585.1. NCBI lineage: Eukaryota > Metazoa > Arthropoda > Insecta > Coleoptera > Scarabaeidae > Chrysina > Chrysina gloriosa. The sequence continues at coordinate 11,612,192 of CM076090.1, read as the reverse complement.
ATTTGACAGATAGAGACGAATCTATCGAAGTGCTGCATAAATACGAACCACAAATAATAACGTATCCCTTTTAGCACTTAATTTACTTAAATATTTCGAGCGGAATATGGAAATTGCGTTGATGAATTCGACAAACTATTACTCTATTATTGTATTATTTGCTTTGTATTGTTACCGTTTACTATTCAAATATCAACCTGTAAAATGGAAACGGCGAGGCACCATGGCGCGTTCCATCTTTACAACAAAATACGCATTTCTATGAACTTATCACCCTCTCAGTTGGATCCGATAAATTCCATTAAAATGCGTTTCTTAACTCTTGTGCTTCGCGGCCGAAAAATCAAATTTATATTAATGGTTTTGGTCTTCGGATATTGGATTTATAGTGTTGATTAAATTGCTTATCTAATACTTAATCTCATTGATATATTAAAATACAAGTGTCTTATGGAAGATGCAAGTTCAATAACCTGAAGCTGGAAACTTCCTTCTGGTATCAACATTTATTTATCTCATTATATAGCTGTTCGCACCCCAAGTTTCTTCAAGAATAGTGCAACTATTTCAATAATATGATTCCGGTTTGTTTTAGTTTACTATTACTAGAATACCTAGATGTGATTTCCCACTAATTATTGACTATTTTGAGAAAATTGGTGGGAATAGTGACATTTCATTAAATTATGAAATGATACAACGATAATACTCAACGTTCCGTACTCTGTATAAATTGATTTTTAAGAGTTCGGTCCTGTATAAATAGCTCTGAAGAGGCCACTTAGAAAAGCAAGGATACTTTGAGAATTATTTTATTTCGTCTATTATTTTCATTTCTTTCCGTATTCGTCTTTCGTTCAATTCTTTCCTTTTTTATTAGGCACATTAATTTCTCAAGAAAATGATGGGGAAATAAGCATATTATTAATGGGTGACTTAAGAGGTGGGTAAAGATAATACAGGAGTTGACGATATTTTAAGGAAAGGAAGGGAGGACTGTAGTATAGGAATGATTCGTCAAAAATTAATGATTTGGAGAAAGTATGAAGCGCGTTTTCATGCTCTCAAATCGCTTTTACGCCAAAAGTTCTATATTTAGTTCATTCATTTAGTCATTCTGCATCATAACAATGTCAGCTCTCACACGGCACGTCAAACAATTGATTAGTTGATCACCTGCTCTATTGCCTAATGATTTCTTGCTGTTGCCGAATGCCAAACAAAAAATGCGTGGACAACGCCTGAAGAAGCTAGGTCTTAAAGAAAACATGCTTTTGAGATACCAACCTCAGACTCGCAAAAATGCTCCGAGAATTGGTTCGAATGTGTGCAAAACTGTTAGCGGCGAATACTTTGCAATGAAATAGTAGGTTTCCAAAAAGCTTTTCTCTCTTGTTACAGTTCGTTAATTAAAATAATTCCCTCGTCATTTTAAATACGCGATTAAATTATTTTTCTTAATATTTTAGCCAACATCTGTGTTACATTCAGTTGAAGGAAAGTTATTTAAAATTATTTTTGCAATTTTGTGTTTGGGAATATACGTTCGTGTCCTTTTTCTGACCGTCCCCTAGCAGTAGGTAAAAAGGGCCTGCATACTCTTCGTGAACTGACCACCCCAACTTTCTAATTTCATCAGACCCCTCACATCCTTCAAGCAAGCTGTCAAGGTTTTTCTGACTCCTGTATTTTAATATATCACTTCGGTAAACTCCTCACCACATAAGCATTTAATTAAATCTGGTGACACGCGTTTCACTAGAAACAAACCTAGCGTCTTCAAGCTCTACGTTAGCAAAACACATGTTACCAGATTTAATTAGATAATTGTGTCGTGCGGAGTTTACCGATATGTAATAGTGTCAGTTGTACTATACCTCACTTCTTGCATTCAATATCAGTTGAAACTTGGAGTTAATTAGATAGTAGTATGCGAGTTTAAATAGAATTATTATTGCCTACTCTTAAGATGCTGTTTCAGTATAATATTGCTATAATCAATATTGTTGTATTTAGTATTGAACTGACAAAGAGATCGAAAGTAACGATTTGAAACACCTTTCTTTTTGTATTAATAGAAAGCACTCAAGAATTAAATACAACATTCAACAAATGTGCATACCTAAAGCGAAAGACGGTATTAAACGAACAACGTACAATTGTTTCGTTTCACAATCCTCTTCTATCCGATTGGAGAGAAATACACTTAACCTTGCTTCGATAAGATCACAAAACGGCGCTGTTCTCAGGTAATCTGTGTCAGTAAACAACGGCGCAATTAGCAATATGGGAAGCCATTGATATACGGGATGGTTTTATCGCCAGAACAAAACAATAGCTTCTTAAGTAATACACCATTAAACACTCTTAGCGCGCGGATGCCGTTGCCGATCGTAGTGAATCTTACGCGCAAACGACGGTGAAGCTTTTAGCGTCGAACTCGGAATACGTTAAAAAACGAACTTTAACAGTTGTAGGTAGCAGGTAGTAGGCATGTGTCTCCGGACGACAGGTGCATTTTCACGTGGTTTTCATGGCGCTGACCGCGCGCGAAGTGCTTCCTATATCTAATAGAATTCGTATTTTATTACGCGGGAACGTATGTCTAATCAACTAAAGAAGCACGTTTTAAATATTTCAAAAGCGAAGAACGTTTCCTCATAGTTTTCGCAAGTTTAGTAATCAATTAGAGTAACTGTATTTGGAGCCTGTAATGAAATTCCCGAGGAAAATCAAGAATAGCACTTAACATGCGAGGGATGTTCAGAATGATCTGCCCATTTTGCTATATATATAGATATATATATATATGCTATAGGCCTATTGATCAAAGACAAACCTTGACACGCTTGTGCGGTCGTCCCGTGCAATATTGTTTAGTACACTTCATATAGCTTATTTATTCAGCTTGTATTGTTTCGTAAATGCTACTTCCAAAGCATCCCTTATAATATTCCACCAGTAATCTGCCAACATCTTAGAATTCAATTCTCTCTGATATCTTCTCTCCATATTGAAATATATGATGGAATTTTTCACCGTGTCACCGCTTATTTCACCACAGTTGTCAGGGAAGCATCTAGACTGCAAAACCAGAAAATGCGCCTTAAGTGACATATGGCATCATAACTTCTGGTAGAAAGAAAGAATATTCGTAATAAGATCTCTGTAGTTTTTAGACTTTTTGTTGTCCAGAAAATGTGCGGAAAATAGTTTAAAAGAATTCAAAGCAACTTTCTAATCACCTTCCAGAATTGCATCAAACTCGCAGTTTCTTGGAGTCTAATGTGTCCTAGAAAAATCCCTCTTTAAGCTTAGCATCGACCATTATGGGAAATTAAATAACTAAAAGCACGTTCATCCTTCTCCATAGCTTTCACAAAGTTTTTTGTTAACCCCAATTTTATATGCAATGGCAGCCATGGACTTTATCTGGGACAACTAATGGCGTGTTATTCATTCATTTGTTCCCCGTGTTAAGAAGGGCCTTGGCGGCCACATTTTCGTTACATATTGCTCGGATCGTGCTCGACTGTGCCATTTACAAAGGAAACAGCAATATTTGGTATATCCTTGTTGCATACCCCGTGCAAGAACAGTAACCTTTAGACCCCCACAAATCTTCCATTCATATCTTTCATAGTGTATATTTTCCAGCAATAACTTCATGCTACTGTAGCTTTCCTTCATCTGGAGAGCATAACCAATTGGCATCGATGGGAGCTTGTTTTCGTTGTGGAGTAAGACAGCTTACGGACTGGTTTCTATAAAAAGTCCCCAATTATGCTAGATCTCGAAGGCATTCATTAAACCGTCAATGTCTTGACAAGTAACTACATTATCTTAAATTTTAAAAATGGGTGTGACTTCGTTCTCTCGACTTCGATAGATGGAAACTTTAACATCTTGCTGAAGTAAATTTCATCGCTTCAGTCGAGGTGCCAAAAAGTTCTGGTTTTTCTTTGAACAGTTAGATCAAGATCTCTTTTAAGATGGTTCAACTCCATTTGATTAATTTTGTGTGGTTCTTCACTGGGTATGTCAGGAACAAAATCAGAGTTTTGTGAGGTTGATGGCTGCGGTAATTTGTCCTACCCATTAGTGCTTTATTCTTCTATCTAATTGAGGCTGTATTCCTGAGATTGATTAAGAATCAGTAAATTATCAGTATGTGGAATCGTACGCGCAGCAGGGGGTATACTAGGATACCGAATTGCATATGCCAATAACCCTCTCATATGAAATAATATTGTTTTCTTTTATTTTCGATATTTCGGTTACCCTCATTTTGATATTGTGAGTCCACCATTTTTTCGTTATTTTACGGTTTCATAAATTAATTGCGTTGCACTCTCGTTCTCTTTCATTTTCTTGATTTCGCTTAAAAAACTCTAGTTCTCTCTTCATAACGAGACCTATTTTTTATTATTTCTCCATTATATTCACAAAATTGAAAGGACGGCAACGTCTATTCCGTATTAGATTTTATCAGAGGCATTGGCGATATTGTTGTTAATGTAAATAATGACAAGCATCTAGTTTCCTTATCCCGTATCAACTTCATTTCGATTTCTATCTTTCTAATGGCATCGGCGCAGAAGAAAATTGAAATTATCAAAGTTATCGCTATTATCTCAACACATTATCAGAATTCACTTTTTCAATTTGGAATTGTGTAATCAACTGTCCCGTCTTACACAAAATTACATTCGCTGCTACAATCGATTCCGTCGTCCTGATGTAATCGTCGATGTCTGGTGGAATTATCACCAATCAATGAGCCATCTAACTGATCACTCTTGATTTCATTTAATGATCGAGTTGAAAACGTTTCCATAAAGGGTAAACGTTGAATGGGAGCCCCAACGTCTGAATTTCTAATTATGCTTTTTCATATTGATAGTCACCATACAATAAATTAGCCTAGATAATAGACGGAGTACGTGAATACCTGTCGTAATAGTAACGGTGATCTGGTAAAACATGGAAAAAGGGAAGTCATAATGTGTACGTAATTAAAGTCGCATCCATATACGAAGTCTATTTTCTGAAAACAACTCGGCGATTTAGTAGTAAAATATATCGTCGTAATGTAAATTGGGGCTCGCTTTCTCTTTGATCGGCAATGATGACTGCTAATAACGCGAAGTTTTATAGTCTTGACGTAATTCTAAGTAAATTTACTGTTGAATTAATGAGATAGTTGGCAGGTTTTATTTAAAGTGGAAGTCGAGTTTGCAATACGAAAGTACGTTAGAGATGGGATTAACGGTCACTACAAAGTTAAGAATCTTGAACTAGGATTTAAATTTATGTTATAAAATTGCGGTATGGACAATGTCCAGGCTGCGATAGTATTTCATCATCATTATGATACGTATCATAATTTTTTTTCTATTTCTGAGTTCATTCGTGACTGTTGTTCCTTAAACATTATCGTTTTTTATATAATCTGTCTTTAGGTCGGTTTATAACATGAAGTACGTATTAATACGCCACTTCTGGTTTTATTACTTTATTCAGACGTTAGCTTTGCTGAAGAAAACTAAGGAAAGGTACAAATCATATTTATTTCACAAGTTCAAATTGCAATTTCGGGGTGATGAAAGTCAATTGGGAATGTTGCAGAAACATTTGGACTAAGAGGAACTGCAAAACAAACAGGTATAACTTGGGTCGTCCAAAAAGAACTCCTCGAGAAAAACGATGATGTCACAAAGAAGAGTGATTGGACTTTCATGAGTAATCAGAAGCAAATGGAGGTGTATGCGTGTCAGTCGACGCCATCTAGTTGGTAAGCACTACGGTGCGCAATTGTCCCAAGAGTTTGCTAAATTATCAATGGCGATATCCAAATTTCATGCTCCATAGAAACTGTAGATTGTGCAAGAAGTGAAGGAAAACGGTCACTAGTCGCAATTAACTTTCTATCAACAAATTATAATAAACATAAACAAGAAGAATGAATTTCTGGATAAGCTGTGGATTTTCCGATAAGGCGTATTTTCATCTCAGTGGCCACGTAAGCAAGCTAAATTTTCGTTACTGGGCAGAGAGCGACGTTAAAATTGTTCAAGGATGCCCTTTGGACAGCAGCAAGATGACGGTATGAAGTGCACTTTCGTACACGGCGCCAATTGGCCTTACATTTCCGAAAATGAATAGTCGATTATAGTGACTGATCGATATGTTGAGATGCTCGAAACCTTGTTTGCGCCAGTATTCAAAAATTCTCCGCAGTTTCACAGCCTGATGCGATATCACCGCAATGCGCTCAATGGCATCTGAGCGAGAATTGATCGCTAACACGTCATTTCAAGTGTCTACATGACTTAACCAAAGATGCTGAATGAATCGAAAAAAGACATACAATTCAAGGAAAAATTCATTTTATCCTAGCTGAGATGTTGCAGCGAACAATACAGGACATCAACTGCAGATCGTAAGAATGCATAAGTAGAAGAAGGTGTAATCTGCTATACATAATTGTCAGACAATGCTAATTTGGTTTATTGCCTTTTAAAATGCAAGTAGTAATAATTTAATTTCTCTCAATAACTATTTTGTTGGATTCTTTTCTGTTTTTTTGACGAAGCTCCCGTTCCGTTTTTCTTAAGAAAAGCATTACGAATTCATTACATGTTAAAAATCATCTAAATCTCGAAAGCTCTCTTTTGGCATTGTTCAATTTTCTACTAAATAGAATATTCTTAGAAAGTTATAGAGATGGTACGGTTTATTTATGTTCAAGTTAATGAAGGGAAAGGGAAACATATATTATTGAACGGGAGGCAAAATGTATAGCCATGAAAGAAGTAAATATAGAAATGAAGAAAAGAATGACTTATTCTGATGAAGATGAAAATGATATCTATGAAATAGTGAAAGTATAAAAATCTGTAATCTTGGGATCCAGTAGAGATTGGTGAGAAGTACAAAAGCTGCAGGGGCACTATCAGAATTCAAACCAAAAATATACCTATATATCAAACGATTTTTAGACTGAAAGGATCATATGGATTCAACGGATGAGGAGTAAAATATTAAAGATAGTCCTTGGTGGGACGAAGGAAAGCACATACATAGAGAAGAAGAAAAGATTAAGAACTAGATGAGTTGTAAGTATGCCATAATGACCGCGGGATACTTACAGCTCATCTAGTTCTAGTTTTAGTGCTCTAAGGGACACGACGTCTCTTAGAGCACAAAAAGCTGATACTGATGCTGATTGGATAACATTGCAAAGGTGAGTCCATACAAATTCTAGTGGTATATGATTTGAAACGAGGGGAGAAGAAGATAACGATAGAAGAAGGATGCCGTAAGGAGAAACTTGAGTGAAATTGAAGTCCAATCGAATGAAATGGATATGCATAACGGAAAGTATTGCAGTCAAGACCATAGGGACTTATCGAGCTGTTTTATGTATGCATGTGACTATTTGGAATATTTGTATTCTCAGTGTCGATCCGAAGAAAATGTCGGGCTAAAGACCATCCGTGAGAACATCCGACGGTATTCATATGATATCTCAAGTTTGTATTTTCGTGTCTCTGGTTGGTGTTTGATTAAGTTGCCATTTCGTTATTAAATTTTCATTGTGGCATAAGAAATCGGTATATTTATCCAACACATTTTTGTTTTGGACCGAAGTATTTTATTGCTTTTCAGTATTTGCACTCAAGATTTATATACCTTTGCATGCGTTCAAACCAATCTTCAAAACATTTTTCTTCTTGGAGACGTGACTCGTTGTCAACGCATTTTTGTTTAAGATTCAGGAACAGAATTCAATGTTTTCCTCCTGCAAACAATCAATTGTTTGACGTGCTGTGGGGAGGCAGTTTCTTCAATCATGTTGCGCACACCATCGACGTTTTTTGGAGTAACAACCGATTGTGGTAGATCTTCACTAACGAACGCACAACCACAACTAAATGCTGCAAACCAACAATTATAAGCTGTCTGTTCTGTTGGTGCTGCATTACCAAACGTTGAACGAAACGATTCTACGCATTGTTATTGAATTAGACCTTTAACAAAATCGTAAATCCTTCAACGAACACCTTCACATAAAATTTCTATTCTTTCACAAAATTGCTTTTAAGCCGATCAAAGTAAACACACTACTCCGTCAATTTCTAATTTTCACTGCTTTTACAAATGTCAAATTTTACGAAAATAGAATTGACAGACCTCTATACCCAACTGTAGTGATCGTTTGTTGAAAGACTAAAGACGCCTCTCCTGTAAGTAGCTTGTATGGCCAATGAATTTTAAACAGAATCCAATGAAGAAAACACAACAACAGCATCCAGTATATTGGCCCACATTAGCCACATTCTCTTCGGTCACTCTACTACTGCGCCCGAAACAAATGCTTTTTTTTAAAGCTTATCTGTGATAATAACCCGCAACAAACAAATGATGACAGATATTCAAATTATATTATTGTGTATTGCCCGACGTAACAGGAAGTCGCAACGAAACGATTATCGATCTGAAACCTACATGAATCAGTAATTTCAATAGTACACCGAAAACCTTTTAAATCGTTCGCTGTTACGGTTTTCGCCGGTGATACTATTTGACGCTGTCTTTATTAAGCGTTCGCGCCCGTCTGACAACTGGAACCTAGCAAACGTGAATGCAACCCACGGAGTAGACACAAATTGTTCCATATTGGCATGTACGAGGTCGTAGATTCTGTTATTGCGGTTGAAACAGCCGATAGGAAGGAAATTTATTTAAATTATTCGCAGATACTGAGGATATTATCATATTTGTTCTTGATATTATAATACAGACTTATTGAGAAGGATTGTATACTACGCGACCAGTAATTTTAAGAAATCTGGAGATTTTCGTGTTCATACTTTTATAGTATTCGCATATCACATAATATTTGAGATGGGGGTACATTTGTTGATTACAATTTTTGCTGTCATTCTTTAGATTTTTGCTCAATTCTTTTTATCATATATTTAAAGTAACAGGACACAGCCGTTTCATCGCATGTCTACGTAAGGTAAGCTAAGCTGAATACGATATGGCATAAAATAATAGTATCTTTCCTAGGTTAAACCTTAAAACGTTTACAAGTGAACAAGACGCATTCACTCTGATGGCGCAATTTCGAAGTGGTACTTGAAATGAAGATATAACTAAAACATATTTACTGCAGTCTTGTGGTGAGTAATGTAGGGAAAGATTTTTAAATGAAAGTGTTTCACATGAAACATTTTCTTACCACAAGAAAAGACAAGTAAAACGCTTTGAAAATCAACGTTACATTTGCAAAGGGAAATTTACGGGCACCCCAATTACGCTTAAAGAAAATTTTTCGTATGCATCCGTACAACGTGTCAGTGGTACAACGATTATATCCTTGACACCACCAATGACGTATTCAATTTTATAGGTGGCTTAATGGAAACTTAAACGATGATGATATACTGGACAAAACGTTCATATGAAACGAGACATGGCTCTATTTATCGTGCTACGTTAATAGCCAAAATTATAGAACATGGGAAACAGAATACCCATATATTTTTATTGATAACGATTTACACTGTATTTAAATTGGTATATGGGTGACATCATTTAGACATCGTAAATGATAACAAAAAAAAACTGATGACAGGAACTGAAAAACTAAAAACAGGGAAAGCAGCGAGGTATGACAAAACTACATCTAAAATAGTTAAAGTTATGGGAAGAACTAGAATCCAACTACTACTGAATGCCATTAAAAGAGGATGGAACAAAACCTTTAAAAAATGCGTTTGCACATGACAGTCGTAATAACTGGAAATAATGAAGATATAGTAGACAATTTTAAAACATTAAATGAAGAACTACAAGCAACTGGAATGGGGGTAAACAAGACGGATATAAACAGTAATGGTGCCAGCAGAAGTAAAGAAAGGAGGAGAAGAGGAAGAAATACAACACATATATAGGAATTGATAGAATAAAATAGACTAAAAGCTTGCAATACCTGGGAATACCAATGAAAAAAATGGAAAACAAAGAAAATACTTTCAACGCTATAAACAAAACGTTCCTTAACAAGAAAGAAATCTTAAGATAAACTAAAATATGCTATAAGACTATATGCTGACCAATACTTACATACGAAAGCAAAGCATTGATACTTATTAGAAGTCAGAAGCGCAAACTACGGCCTACGGAAATGAAATTTTGAGGAGGATTATGAGAGTTACCAAAATGCATAAAATACCAAAGAAGCATGAGAAAGGGGATGAAGATTGCATCCGCACTACAAGTGGTGGAACAATGACAAGTTGGCGAGGGCTTTCCATTAGCGATTTGACGAAAACATTCCAGTGAAGAGAATATGGGAAGCAAGAGTTGAGAGCAACAAAAGAAGACGCAGGCCAAAACTGACTTGGAAGGAAATATAGAGAAGATGTTGAACAAAAGAGGGAAAACATGGAACGAAGGGGTTATGACACGAAACAAGAAGCAATGGCATGACTTTATATATCATTTTTACGGATATTACCTTGGTTTGCGGTCCTAAACCGTTAGATGGTAGTGCTTATGATAATATATATACCTTACGTGAAAGGATATTGTGATTTATCACTTAGTATTAAGTGCACCCAATAATAAATTAATTAAAATAATAAAATAAAACGGTTCCAGTCGGCACTTAAAATTAAATTTTTCTCTTTGTATTTATGGATCTTTTATTCATGTGCCGCAAATATTTACGCTGTACATTTTACTGTTAGATATTCATATTCTATCCAGCATTTCCCATAACAAATTCCACTTTCACATTTTCTTGCCATTTCGCGAAATTGCTGCGCTGATATCCCCTGATATTATTTCTACGTTTGCCATTAGTTGCATAGCCGTCTCATTATCTCCTTTTCACTTGTTCGTTTTATGTAGCGCTTCGTGAACAGCGCAATGTAATACATTCATCAATTACCTATGCTTCATCACCTTCATAATCCGCCTAATGACTAAACCATTATTAACTACATATCCGATTGCGTTACGTCCTTAAAAGAACAAACCGCAGAACAAATTACTTCTTAGCGTTAAATCTTTTTGTTTCGGTCGTCATGGAAGGATGCATCTGATAAATTGAATGTGAGGTCTCTGAGTATGTCTTCTGTCATACGACGGGTAACATTTAAGAATCAATCTAAAGATTCTAGATTGAAATTTGTATGATCGTGTTTATTATATTTGACTATTTTAAATCATCAGGGCTACTATAAACTGGAAAAAGTGCTCCCAATGTTGTTAGTTGCGTTAAATGAAATTCACGAACTAATACATTTAAAGGCATATTAGGATATAAGCATAACACTGTTTTACTTAAGTTTGTTCCAAACTACGAGGGTTCGTACTTCTCCAACTAAAATTTTCTGATCCTTTGAAATAGGTTTTTTCGATGTCCTTTTCGAGTTCGACAAAATGCTATACGCGATCACCTCTTCACACCGATCTGACACAGTATAAACAGAGCAGTTTCGCCGCAAATCTTTCTGTTTTTAAATTATTTCTACGTGTGGTTATAGTTTTACCAAAATTACTTCGCTCGAGGAGGCGGGATCTGTTAATCCAGCTAGGATTAGGTGTATAAATTAATTCTCAACCTCTAAGTATATTCTATGATCTATTTAAATTTCTATATCTTTCTCACCGTATAGTTGTTTCACGGTGTTGCTAATATGACGTCAAAAAGCATTAATGAAAACAATGTAGTCCGAAAAGCAGCACTTAAAGCACTTTTCGTATTTCAACTAACACAAAAGTGCTGCCGAGGCCAAAGAAATGATTTGTTCGACCTTGGGTGAAGATGCTGTGGTTTCCAAAACTTTCAGAATGGAAACTTTGATCTGAATAGGGAACGCCCTGGACCACTAAAATAAAGTTGTTGGCGGGAAAATGGAGCAGCTCTCACTACCGGGCACAAAAATAACTTGGCGTGTGGCTCAGCTACCCATTTCAACACTTAAACTTTAAAAAATATAAAGAGCGGGTCGTTGTTTTGTTGCATGACAACGTACAGCGCCACACAGCAAAAGTGTCTGTCGGAGGTATTTCCCATTTGCCTTTTGGAAATTCTACCTCATGTGGCCTATTCTGCATAACTTGACACCCTCGACCCCTTGACACCAATTTCGGTCGCCGCAACATCATCTTTGTGAATAGCACTTTCAATCTCAAGGTGAAGTTAGAAAACGCATCGATCAGTTTATTGAGTCCAACCCAAAATCTCTTTTCGGAAATGGATTTCAAAAATTACCCGAAACGTGGGGAAAATGTCTAGAAAATGGGGAAAGTAATTTTCCTATACGATTACTCATTTTTTTAATAATAAACAACAAAGTTTCATTAAAAAAGGCAAGAATTCATTTATACGTCTAATATTATCGAATAACATTGTTAGTTTCGGAAAAAATCTCGCTTTATCTAGGTATCGAATTTTGGTCCAGTAACCTACCTAATCTTGCTGACTATGCTTGCCAATTCTCATCTAAAAACTACTGCCAACCGGAGCCCCGACGGTTATTGCATTATAGATAATCGTCCAACTTGTGGCATATGCTAATTCATCAAGGGCGGAAATTGCATTGAATTCGGTCGGAGTGCTAGCCTCGGACCAGTTTTACCATAATTGCTGCTCATCAGTGAGTCGTGTTCGTTATTTAGCACATATGCTTATATACTTGGCACATTCCAAGTTGATCTACAATTCTCAACCTAAATACAATGTTTCTGATGAAATTTCCTTATCGTCCTAGTCTAAATCATGAAATATGTATCTTAAAATTTATTGCAATAATGCGTTATTTGACAGCCGAAGTGTAGTTTTCTGCAGGTTTCAGATGTTTGCTGTCATGATATGGAACGAGTGTCCATGTCTTTTTCTTGGTGGTTTATTCATTCCTGGCGTTGTTTTTCGTTAGACTTTCCCCATGGCGAGACCAATAATAATTATAATGATAATAATACTAAAATTCTAATAATAACAATAATGACAACTATGTGATGTCTATGTGCTTATATGTCTCTCCTCAAGGCCATTTTTTCTTTGTGAAAGGCCGATGTATTCAAGGCTAAATCCATATTTCTACTGTACTCTAATTTACACTATTATCTATGGTGTATCACGAAAGATGATGAAGGTTAAAGTATTCGCAAGCGACCCACAATGTAGTCTAAACTTTTTAAACGTTAAGAATGAAGTGTAGGAATGGATAGGGCTACCATATTCTTGAATCTGATTGGTTAATACCAACGCCCAAGTTGAATAACACAGCACATCTGATATAAGACTTGATAGGATTCACGTTGTGTAGCATAACTTTCCTTATCCGATGAGTTTGTCCTATTTTGATTGTGCCCCGATACAAACTGCCACCTTCTGCATTCCCAACGTGAACTCAGTACACAAGTAGTTTCATTTAAATTTTAATTAAGCCTTTGAGCTGGCAAATGTAATTTCATATTTTTGCCCCATCGTTGGAGATTATGCTTCCAAAGTTTTGGATTTCCTCTTAGTTTTCTTTTTTCATGAACCGAATGCTCCTTTTCTTTTGTTTCTACTGTAATTTATACTTACGCACGCTTTCTTACGTTTTTTGTTTCTTTTAGTTCTACAGGAACAATTTATCGTATTTTACGGTCTCTTATACTTAATAGATTTCTAACTTTACGATCATGCTCCGTATTCCGAACTAACTAATCTCTATAAACAGACGGAAAGATACAACGAACAAAACCCAATAATTGCTTGCGCCATTGTAGCATAAAATTACACTTACATAGGTACCTGTCGTTGAATCACTGCGGTTAATTTTATCGTGAACGACCGAGCGGCGGTCTCCACGTTACATGAATGGGAGAAGGCGGCTACCGGAAACCGGACGTAATCATATTGGAGGTTCGTTAAAGGGTTGATGACAGATATGTTAATTACAGTCGTTGCAATTCACATAACTTTCTGGCCGTTATTAATTGGGTTTCGTTGTCTCCTTTTTCCGTTGACGACCGGTATAAAGTTCACAGAACTACAAGTCGTAACCGAGGGGCAATTTTTCGCGCGAACTACCGCATAAATTTACTGCGTATATTTTGTTTTTACAGCCTAATATTTTTCAATAATACACAGTTTAGAATAATTAACAGAAATTGAACGCTTTTGTTATTAGCTTACTAAGGTGTCAACATAATTGAAATTTTCAAGATCGGCAGCATTTGGGTAACTTTTATCTAGTTATTTATGTAATACGTAGTCGTGTGAGAATTGCGAGTCAAAAAAATGATTCAGTTTTATTATATTATTGTTTACGTCAAGATCCGAAAGGTGCTTAATTTGATATATCAACTGAGGGCAAACATTTTTAAGCTGTGTTCCAATTCGAGACAAAGTATAATTGCAAAGATGTGAGAAACAAAGAAAGTACGCGTATCTCCATGAGCCGCGAAAAAGGCGGTTACATCCTGCACGCATGGGGCCGTTCAAAGTATCTTTTACCAGCTGCTTTTTAAATGTTCATTAATGGTTTTGAGTAGTGTAGATATCTGTAATGATTGATGTGTTCTGGTGTTTGCTACAATAGCAGTTTCTTACAACGTCGTATTCATGAAAGCATTAGGGATTCGCCTCATGTGTCCATATTCCCATAATAATCTCTAGCTTCGGCCTTTATATAGAAGCGGGAAACATGCTGCATGGTTGGTAAACTGAATAATGGAATGTAGAAACCAGTTCACGTGTTTTATCATTTATGAAATGATCCGCCCAATATAAACGCGAACTCGGAGTTATGTCTATATTAAATTCAAAGTTTGTCCGTAACTGTGATTGTAGATGGATACCGAATTAAAAATTCAAAGCTGTATATTGAGTAAAAATGCACGCACTTTGTAAACGAAAACGCTATTTTTATTCTAGTAGGATTTGCCGCATATACAGTCGAGTTTCGCGGTCGACACTCATATTATCCGAATTCTTCCTTAAATCGAATTCTTCAATTCGTTGGAGTGCTTGTATGCAATTTCCTTTTAAACTGCAACTCTCTAAGTTGAACTCTCCATCAATAGAATTGTGTTTGTGGTCTCTGGATTCAAAATACATGCAGCGCTTTTTCAACCCCTGATTTATGGGACAGGGTGGTTTTCCGTTTGCTTTTCCTAAGACTGTGCGACAATATCATAATTAGTATTCAAAAGAACAAATTTGTCACAATTTGATAGATCTATAAAAAGAGAATTTCGCTATATTGTATATAATTAATAATAAATTCTTATCGGTCATAATAACGGTATAACGCTATTTCTTGGGCGGATTTTACCCCTAAATATAGGACCCAACAGAAATGGAAAGCGGCGATTTACATTTGGTGAGGTCTACAAGCTGATGAAGTTTCATTCAAATGGTGGGGTGATACTTAGGAATGTTTCCTTGTCAATCGAACAATTTCGAATGGCAGATAAAAATTCGACTTAGAAAGGTTCGGCTGTATTATGTGTTCCAATCCGTTTGAATTAATCTTAGCTGAAGCTGCCAGTATAAATCGAGCCGTTACACAATAAATGTTATTGCTTCTGCCTTCTTGCCCGGATATAAATTATGTTGTTTCTACCTACCAATAGCATGGTATAAAAGCGCTATAATAATTTATTTGTATCGCAACCTAAATTCGTGTCTGTTCCCAACAAGAAAAAGAATCGCTCAAGCACGTATGTGTAGGTACATAAGCCACACTCAGATATCCAACAATTTATTTCCATTAACGTGTTGATAGATAAATAATAATAAACAAGAAACGTAGCAGTTCCGTTTTTTTCAATCTTCCATGACATCATTTCGTTCATTATTTATCCGCTACTATTTCCCGATCGACCCGTGCGATCGCGAAAAAATGTCCTCCTTCTACCGCGAGTATTTTTTACCATTGCAATTGATAAATCACCTCGTAATTCTCCGCGGACTTTGATTAATTCGTTTCAGATCCAAAACAAATATTTGAACTCGGCGCGACGCCGAATTAATTCGAAATAATTTAGTAAAACCGGTGACAGATAGCCGTACTTTGGCGCTTCTTAATGCGATTTAAGTGTTTGTAATTTCCTCGATACCGTAACTATCTGACATACGTAATATGTTTGGTATAGTTTCCTAAAAGCCTTCTAAAACCGTTACTGGGTCAAGTTCATATGAATATTTTGAGGTGAATATCTAACAAAATTCGATTCAATTCGGGCTAATTGAAAAGTCAACCTGAATGGATTTCTTACATATCGATTAGAATTAACGAGCGAGGTCTACTTACGATGACCATGAACGAATAAAATCGCAGATGATACGTTATTATCTGCTTTACGTTTGAACTGCAGTTAACAGTGTTAATAGTAACACCAGAATATTGCAACAGATACATACCAATAAATGTTAAAAGCTTATAACCTGCTAATAGGCCAATTGTCTAGCCGGCGGAATTTCTCTTACTTATGAAAGTTCCAATAGTGGTGGCCAATTAATTATTCCATATATGTGAGTAAAATTCATATTTGAAATAGGATATGTACTTGTACAGGTACAGCAATAGATTTAACTTATGAATATTACCAACGCTCCTTTAAAGTTTATATAGAATAACTATCCGTAATTATAGATTACCTTCAGAAAATTAAGTCGTATATTATTTACTCTTCATAAATTTTTGACATTTGGGAAAAATTGTGTGATGTGATACTTCAGGATACTTTGTGAAAGTATTTAATTTGCCTTAGGTTACCTTATGGAAGTATTTAGTTACCAATACAAGATGGTTGAATAACGCAACTATGCTTTAGTAATGATGGTGTTTGACAGCCAATAATTGTTAGACGTAGATTATTTGTTAAAATTTATTGTTATGGTGTAATATGCATGTATAATTGACACTAAATTATATCGGTAGCTACTGAATAGTGAATTACATAACATTATAGTTTTCGCAATCACCAAACTCTCCCCTCTTACCATTATCATCGTGTTAGCTAAATACGTACTAAGTTTATAATACGGGGGATGTCTTATTAGTGGTGCGTACACGTGCGTGCACACAAATGCAAGATAGTTAATCTCAAGCCGCATCGGTATCAAGCGAGGACAAATGTTTTAGGCACGAGGAATTTCTAAAGTGGATAAGTCGCTCGAAAAAATGATGTGGAATATTTTACAGGCACAATATAATTTTGAGCTAGTTACTTTCCTAATCACTTCTGAATTCGTCTTTCATGAAATATGTACCTACCTATTTCTTTTATAATGTGGTCTTCATTATTGTGTTCAGTTATCCTTAATTTGTTGTTTTGTATAATTGCCTCTAACACATCTCTGGAATAACTTTTCCGTATAAGCTATTATTAGTGTTTATCTTCTCGATCCATAGTGAAGAGGTTAACGCCTAGTAAGGAGTATACTAATGAGTTTTACTTCTGTTTATCTTGTATTACAGTAAAATGTCTTCTATTTTAGAATCGATCATACACAACTGTTGGATGGTAATCGAACGCTGCAAATACAAAAATCTATTTTCTGTGTTCGGCTTTCCATCAGCCATAGCCTAGTTTTCTAAATATAAAGTCACGGAACAAATTGGTGGATGCGACGGAATAGGTGCCAAATACGGTATTAGAATTATTGATACCATACAAAGTTAATTTCGGTAATTATTACGTCATTCAGTAATAAAGTGTAAAAATCATTGCGAAGTTTTTAATTCCATTAAACAATGCCAGATGATTGCTATCGATTTATGACTATTTTCACATGTAAAAGAAGAAATTTTCTTTTAATGAACTGTTCAAAATATCCACCGTTCCTTTCTAAATAATCGTACAACCGATTTTGAAACTTCATGCTCACAATTTTGAAGGTAGTCCTCGGAATTGGACGATATTCTGGAATAATACGGTTACGCAGATCATTACCTCATTCCGGCGAGGTTTGTCGACCATCGATTTGAAAAGGCGGTAGAAGAGATGATTCGAAAGCGTCAAAACTGGCGATCTTGCTGGTCAGTCCATTGGACTTCTTCCACCAATTCAACGGTGGGGAAATTTGTTGGAAAGAAACTCTCGAACGAAACCAAATAAGTTTGACCGGGTGTCATACGCATACATCATAATTGATTGTCTTGTGTTGTTGTACATTCTCGTTTTATTTATAAAGTAACTAAAGGATTTTTACAGCGTTTGCCTTTCAATACCGTTTTTAACATTATTTTCATTGCTTCTTGGCTTCCATATAAACGTCGCTTCTACGGAAAAGAAACAGTTGAAACTTTAGTTTGACGACTTAAAATATTGTCACAACGATTGTGAGAGGATGTTGATTCACTCTCTCCTCGAATAATTAATCGTAAGTTCTTGCGATCTCTTCGAATTTATACTGCGTAATATGGCCACGAATTTTAGATATTGTATCGTACCTTTCAGCAATTCCGCTATCCCAAAGCAATACAAAGAGATAATTATAGACCGCTCTAATACCTCGTTTATACGACATCTGCAATCCAGCCATCAATTAAGATTATTAAATTACGACTGCAATGCTATACAGACATAATTGAGCGATTTAATCATACACATATAGCATTAACTTGATTGCTCGCGATGCTTAATGGCGCAATTGAGCGGTTTTTATGCGAGCGCGGAAAAACGCTTCCAACTTTTTGCCTATCCGATTTCGAAATGACTGACATTGTGCTTTTTATCTAATTATACGTATTCATTCCGCGCCTGTGTGTGAGGTATGAAATTGCATCACATCTCTGTCGTTTCGCTGCCTCATTATTTCCTCGCGAGCGCGACGGCAAGACGCGGAAATGCATCGCATTTTTTCCATCGACATCCGCGAGGAGATTACTTATGCACACATGTACATCGCGAGCCCCCTTGTCCGTGTCGAACGGTCGGGTTCTCGGAATATATTAACGGCCGAAGAAATTACATTAGAAGACCATATCTTATATTAATGAGTCTTATCTAGGTTGGGCTTATTAAAACAGTACCGTAAATAAGTCACTTTCTATTGTTCTACGCATTCGTTACGTTCAATATCGTACGCTCGACATCTGTAAAATGTACGTATCGTGTCACGAGCATGCCGCTGAGAGAATTAAGGATAGCGTCCTTTTTCGGTACCCTCGATTGTGAATGTGTCGGTTAAAATGCACAGTTGTTTTTTTGCGTAGGAGATATATGGATTAGAAGTTTCAATCTATTTTACAAGCACTATCGAAGGTAGACTTATAGCGAAAAGACATAGATACTTTTATGGGGTTAGTCATGTAACATCTCATAAACAGCCAGTTGTTAAAAAGCCCCATTCTTGAGAAACAGTAATAGCTAGCGAGCGGATGATGTTTGTACGACAATAACAATCAACACTTTACCGGTTCACCGTGTTGTGCATCATATTTCTCAATGATTTAAAATTATACGACTTGTCACATGAAATTCTACAATGTTAGCATTTAATTTAACTTTAAGTATTTTCTATTAAGTGAAAACTGTAAATACGATAGTTGCTTGTTAAATGAACTACTTAATAGGCTCGGCGAAGACCATCGAGTCCAATTCCTTTGAGAATTACATGTATTAATAATGTCTAAATTACAAGAACTTTTACTTGCATAGTACTTGTATTAGTATTATTGGTCATTATTACACCCCAGAAAGTTTAGGGAGTTGACCCCCACCAATCACGTCAGCAACGTACGTTGCAACCGCTGGATCAATAGCATTAACGCGCCTGCATACCAACCCTCGCTATGTAGGTCTGGAGGCGGATCGTTCATTTGTGGTAGGGGTGGGTTTCTGATAAATTTTCTTAACTATCCCTAACTATCCGGGGTCTCGTGATTATGTAATAACATACATGTTTATGCGAGTAAAGGTTATTAGCATTTCCATCCACTTACGACACAAACATAATTGGATAATCTTTGGCAACTCTATGTACTTTCTTAAGCAATACAGTTATGGAATAATGAAGATTTGAGAAAATCAGCGGAAAGGAATTCAACATGGAAGGCAATAAATAAGAATGAATGAAATTGTACTGTAGAAAAAGGTAGATTTGACTATTTAAAACAACTTGACGAGATTTTGAACATAGGTGGTCACTTCATCTACTAATAATAAGGGTAAATTACCTGTCTAGGGACGTCATGGTTTGGAAATCAAAAGAGCACATTAGGAGTCAATAAAATATTAGATGAGAACTTGTGGGATATTGAAATCTTCTTCGCCAGGTCCACAATAGGTTTAGTGTAATATAAGATAAATCAATATTTCCAGTTTTCTTTATTGTTTATTTTTAAAAATATCCTCACAATTTATACAATATTGACTTTATCTTTTATTTTTATACACATCTAAAGTATGGAACAGATACACATGTTTGTATGGAAGAAGAGGTAAATTAAAATTATAATATAAAGCGGGTTGCACTGGGAAAAGTACTGTTTGAAGACGTTAGTCTCATTGCTGGCAAAATACGTGTGGCCGGATTTAATTAAGTAATTGTGTGGTGAGGAGTTTACCGATGTGGTGTGGTACCAGTAATACTACATAACAGTTCTTACGATCACTATTAATTGATTACCAACGTGATATAATATGAGTGTAGCAGTAGTACCCTAAGTACCAACATATATATCTATCTTGAAATACGTTTGAATTTGGAATGACTAAGAAGTAAAATGTAGAAGTAAGAGGAAATGGAAAGCAGACAACTGCAGAAAAAAAAGAAGCATATTGCAAATTGTAACGTTCAAAGAAATGGAATAATTCGAGAAGGTTTTGATACTTGACTGGATTATCACATCTGAGCTGACGATGTTTAACCTCGACTGGATTACCACATCTAAGTTGATGATGGCTAAGACATTCGAATGGCGGTTCTCTATGAATGAATGTTTACTATTCTATGGTGTCACTAATAACTCGTAGATTCTGCAATCACATTTTCTCGAAGAAGAGGCATTAGAATGTAGGCCGCTGGAGGCAAAAAAGTTCTTTTCTTTTAAAATTTCATTGCTTGTTTAGGTTCAAATATCTAAGCGCAATAAAATATCCAATATCCTTCTGTTATTCTTAAAGATATTCTGAATAATGTTGACATATAATCACATCAGACCATTATACAAAGGAAATGGAAATATGTGTCCAATAACGTTTGCTGGTAACACTTGGATTACATCTAAGACCAATGGAGCAAGGAAATAGTCTTCTATTCCGAGAAGAATGTCAAGCTCTTAACTGAACTTACAACACTAAAAAGAATTAATCAACTGCTTGGGTTGATTCTTCGAACCAAAACATATCTCGCGAAAAATTATAAAATTTTTTCAAGAATTTGTTAGTTCTTTTTATATCCCTTTTTAGAAGTCAAATAATGACTAAAGAAGGAACCATCGTAAAGTGATAACCAAGAGACCAATATTAGTTTTTTATATTTTTAAAACTTACAGTTAGGTACATCTCGAAATCTACTAACTGAAAACAGACAAAGATGTCTATTCGGTTTCCCGGCGCACTTCCTTTTATTTTTCCAAGAATCAAAAAGAAGCGCGCCGATTAATCCGTCAATTTCTTTAAAATATATACGCAATTCGAGCCTTATAAGTACGTACCTAATACGAAACTCGATTCACCGGAAGCACTGAATTACGGAATGAAAGATGACAGCACTATCGAAGGGTGGTAATGCACATGTCAAAAACAGGTGTAACAACAACCGAGCGTCGAAATCACTAGCATGCAGAACGCACTTCACAATGCTTGGTCAACGACTGCTCGACGGTTGGTTCTTCACGCTTAAAGCAGAATTCAATGAAATTTCCCCTCTCTTTTTCTTTTCACTCGCTTTATAGCAGCGGAATTGCAAATAACACCGTGCACTAATTAAAAGCAAGACGCACATTATTGCCCTCTGCGTTATTGTTACATTTTGCGATGCAAAGACCCCATCGGATGCATTAAACGACTTTTTAATTACCGCACGAAGACTAGGTGTTGATAATTTAAACAATTATGCTTTTAATAAACCTTCAGTTACGGGCGTCTGTAACGGGTACGCGTAGGGTAATTGCTAATTGCGTTAATTCTTTCTATTGTCCGCCAGGCGTGTTGAAACTAGGAATTCTTTGCACTTTTACTTTCGCCTTCGAGCTTTATTTCTAAGCTCCATTCTTACTGCCAGTGTAGGCTTTGAGTAGTTATCCCAGCGTTTCAGTTGCATTGAAGTAGTTTGTATGAAGGTTATTGTATGGTATTCAGTGGTAACGCATCTAATAAGTTCGTCTAAATTACAAGCCTATTACGATTACTAAATTTTTAAATACTTTTAATACTCTCTTTTTACTTTTCTTAATACTTTTAATAAATTTAATACCTTGCTAGATGTTACCTTCAATGTTCGTTAAAATTCAAAGTATAATTTATTTGGCTAATAAAGTGACAACGAATTTCTTCTGGTTTCTCTTTTCTGGCTTCAATATATATGTCTGTTCTGATTTTTCCAAATTGTCTGTCTTCTTTGATATCGCGAACGTTATCCAGTTCACACATTTCTTTGACTTTTGTGGTTTCTAAAGTCGGGCAAGGCAGCTAGAACAAGCTGAGGGTTTGACACACCCTCCCGATAACCCCAGTCCACGCCAGAAACCTGGCGACTTCCGATTATATGAGAAATGTATTTCTGACGATAATTGCATTAAAAGTGCTTAAAAATTTTTGAAAAAGTCGAATATGAATGAAAACAAGAAAGTAACTTCTCCCGACATCGGTTTTACGCTGGAAACAGCTTGAAAATACATTTCTGACGATAATCGCATGAAAAGTGCTTAAAAAATTTACGAAAAGTCGTATATGAATGAAATCGAATTGAAAAATTAACTTGATTTTCATTAGCTACTCGTGGAACAGGAGCACTGATATTGATGAAAACGCTGTTTTAAAAAACTGTGCCTGAAACAATCGATACACAAGATCAAAGATGGGAAACATTGAAAACTGCAATTAGCAACAAACAACAGAAAGACATAAAACAGTAAATGTAAGAAAAAGTCCTAACATATGAGACGATGCTAGAGAGCATAAAAGTCGAAATTATATACGGGAATAGAAAGTTGGAAAAATTGAACGACGGGCAAATTTATAAATTGGGAAGGAAAGTCATCAAATTTGAGGATGAGATGGATGAAATTAAAAGAAGGAAGAATGTATTGAGAAGTGAAGAATCTAATATCCAACATATGCAATTTTAGTGAGATGTTAAGGTTCAGCCAAACAAGTATTTCAATAATTTCCAAAAATACTGAGAATCTTCTCGTCGTTGAAATAGATATCTAGTAGAAGAGAGATACCACACTATAAGAATGTGAATATCTTTACAAAAACGGTTTGTTCTCACTTCCTCCTTTTTGTGCGGTTCATTTATCGGCATTCATATTCATTACGTTCCCATACTATTGCAGTTGTTTTCAATCAATTTTGAAACTACAGTGTTATAATTATCATCACTTTGAATTGATTTTTGTGAAAATTTATTGCCGATTTTCCTCCATTTCTTGCGTTTATTTCTGTACTCTACTTTTCATTTTTGTACTATAATCCGCCAAAGTAATTACGACTTAAGCTTACCGATTACGAACATATGTACATACATACATATGTATAAAATCTAATTGATACTGCTTGGCCAACTCATAGAGGACGCAATATTGGTATTCAGAATTAATGGTTCCCAACCGTATTCTCTCCCGATGCCAACGAGGAATACGAGGCCAGACCGACTTCCGGTCTAAGAAGTCGTTAATAAAATTGAGTTTTTGCGCGCACATTTAACACGCCATGGGAGAACATTATAAAATGCAAATTATGATTAAAATAATAATGCGGTACAAGAGAAGAAGCCTATTCTATACTATAAACCTGGCATGTATGACGTGTATATACTGGTTTATCTACTGATGCACATGTGTGGTTTGATCATTTAATTTGAATGTTTATGGTAACTTTATTGAATGGTATACTATACTCGCCGAGAATGGAGCTATTAACCGCGACAAATCCAATTTATGTTAATTGTGGATACATCATGATTTCCATTCGAAACTCAGTTTCCTTCTATACCATCTGTATTAATTAGTAAAAACTAATACATTTTTTCCGAAATTGTAGTTGGTGCAATGTACTAAAACTCAGAAAATTATCCTGTAGATAAGGAGGCCTGGTCCTTGTCTCCCTTTAGTTCACACAGAGACTGGTGAGTTTTCGCCTCCCGAACTACTTTTCCCCAGTTTTCTCTCTCTATCTTTTTACGTTATCTTCTACTTGCATTTCCCATCCACTTTGTAGGTCTTCCTTCAGGTCTACCATGCATTGGATTCCACTCGGTCTTAACTTCTATTTTCTTGTTTGTACGAGTATGTATATGCCCTGTCCATTTGATTCTAATTGCTTTGATATTTTTCACTATATTTTCTCTTTCCACTATTCCTTCAATTTCATGATTCATTAATTGCGTATATTCATTTTCTCCCGATTTCTTCGCTCCCATTGTTGTTTTTACAATTATTCTTTTCCAGATTTTCAACTCCACTTCATTCTTGCTAGTCATTGTAACTATTTCTGCTACGGACATTACTGCCAGTCTTATCATTGTCTTATAGATTCGTAACTTTATCTTTTCGTTTAATTCCTTGTCTTTCAATATTTACTTATTACTAGAACTCGGATGTTTTGACAGAATACCTAAAACTGCCTGTTTGGCTATTTTCATTTGTAAATGCCTTTTTTACATATAGACGACTGTTCTGTTTTTTATAGAATAAACATCAGCAGCAGAGTCGATTTAAGTACAAGTCTTAAAAGTTATTAAATAACTGTTGTACCTACATTACTCATACGCATAATCTATAAGGTGAAGTTTTCGAACGCCTAACCAATTTTTTAATCATTGTTTTTCTCGTATTTTACAGTGATGAAAATAAATCAAGGCAATAAAGAAAGAAAATTGTAGATAAAAAAGGTTTACAAAACCATTTCTTCTTTATTTCAATTGATTATGCTGTAATTAGTGTGACGTAGTCTCAAGTAATAAGGGACGGACAATTAAAGAAAAGTGTGAAACCATGTTTACTACGAATCAAGAATTTTGAATCTGAAAAGTCTACCTTGTATTCTGTCGGGAGACGCAGGTGCAGAACGCATAAATTATAATATTCCAGAAATCACTCGCTTCAAATTTGCTCCTATAAGATGAGCAGATATAGAGAAACAGGGGTAGTCAATTTAAAAGTGGATGTTATTGTTGGCTGTAACAAATATGAAATAAAATCAAAATTCTCTTATCACACCTTTGCTTTTATTTATTTTTAAGGTTGTAAGGTACTGTTTTTCAAGATCGGTTAAACCTAAAATTTTCTCATCGGTTCCAAAACTATTTTGAAAATTGTATATCTGACATTTAGAAGTAGTGTGTGTAACGATAAAATAGTTCTTTTTCCAATATTAAGAGCTTATTCATCTTTAATTTTTTGTCAATAATAAGTGAAGAACCAGTAAGTTTACAGGCTCGATATTTTGAATACCATGTATTCGTCACGATAGCTACGACTTGTCGACGAGCATTTTTGTAAATTCCTTGTTTTTTGTTGAATTTAACATCAATTAACAAATAAAAAATGACCATTGGCTTATCGTTATTTTTGGACTTCCAGAAAGCAACGATAACAAATGAATTTACAAGAATGTTCTTTGACAAGTCTTAACTAGCCTATCGAAAATGTGGTATTCAAAATGTCAAGCCTGCAAACCTGCTGGTTCTTCATTTATTATTGAAAAAATTAGACCTGCCTGAGCTCTTAAAATTGTAAACAATTAGTATTTTATCGTTATACACCTATTAGAGCCAAAATATACAACTTTAGAAATAGTTTTCGAACCGACCAAAAATAAATAATTTTGAGCGATCTTAAAAGTAAGTACCTTACAGCCTTAAACCACAATATTCTCCAAGTATTGCTAGTTGCAATGTTCATAAATGTCTCTTTTTTTACTATATTATATCAATCATAGAAGTAGTAAATAATGAAACAAACGAACTGAATGCCAAGTTGTAGCGTGAAAAATAATGAGGCCCGGGTATATCCCTGTCCTACCTATTTCCTCTGTCGTTTATTGTTCTACACCTATGATTGCATTGGAGCCATCCATCGTGCTTTCTATTATATCTATAATTTTCTTTGATAATTGGATCTTTCATTAATTGATTTCTTTTCTCTTGGTCAAATGCCTGTTGCAAATCTATGAAAGTATATGCATTTCGATAGCTTTTTCCCAAGTTTTTGCTTTAAGATGTGGATTGCATTAGTTTTTGATCTACCTTTCCGAAATCCGTTTCCGTTTTTCCACAAGTGCGTTTCTGTACGGTATCTATATACACACTTTATTTTTGCCCGATAGGCGTTCGTGTATTGCCGTAAAATCCATTTCTTTTTGACATAATAGAATATTTAACTGCGCTGCGTATTGGTTTTGACTTACATAATGTATACAACACTGATTAGCATGATTAACTACGTATGTTCCTGTTGCGGTTATAGGGCTTAAAAAATAACTGTAATATTGAAAATAAAAAAATGTGGGCGAACGAATTTCACCGGTAAATTTGTGGAAAGTAATTGTGCAATTTCTCAAGCAGATTATGATAATCTCGCCGAAGAAATTCAAGGCTTTCGTTGAGTATCCACATGCATGTATGTATGTATATAACAACGCAAAACGTAAAAGGATATTCGGCCGAATATTTCGTCCGGCCGGAGATCCATTGATTACAATGATTATAGCTTTCGTTTGGTAAAATATTTTCCCGTTGGTCGACTGTGTATATTTCCTACTGACCTCCAGTCAGTTCCCATCTTTTTATTTTCGTTCCGTGAGTTCCTTTTCGTCGCGGCGTGCATGCGTAAGAAGTGTCTGTCCAATGCCTAAATTGTTACTCAGAAATTGGCACGTTTAAGCGTATAATTTTACGCAAGAAGAATTGACGCACGACAGATGTTTTCGTGAAGTGGGCACCGCGTGCGTGTGTGTATATGTGCGAACGATCTTTCCGAACAAAAAAGCGGCATTTCACCTCTAAATTGCGAGTTGTGGGAGTGTTGTATACCCTGAGAAACAACGGAACATGATCGCGGGGATTTCGCAATCGCAGATTTATGTTTCACGAACAGATTGCCGGTGGTGCTTTTATAAGAGATTTATGATACGAGCTTAAGTAGAATATTAGCGTGTGGTCTCGAACTCATCGCGAATTTATAGAGGGAGGAGGAAGAGGAATAATAATGCTTATAATTTACCAACATCGGCGCGAAATTTTCTCCTACCAAACTGTGAAAGTGGGCATTACTTGACACCTTTCCTCTGTACACTTCGGAGTAATAGTTTACTTTGTTTTAAATCTCTTAGCGATATAAAGAGATTGTTTCAATTGCGTGTAACTTATACACATATTACTGATCTTGGTTTGTTCCAACTCCTGCAAGAAAGTGACTAGTAGTCTTTCATTGACACACATTTCTGGACTTAGTTCACGAATTTCTGTTCTGATGTTCTCTTTTAGCTGTGCAACTATTGTTGGACCGTTTTCGTCGACTTTATCGTACACGTAGCCCCAAAGAAGTCAGTTTAACGGCCTTAAATCACAGGGTCTTTAGGACAAATTGGAGTCTGCATTTCGAGCAATCACACGTCTTGCAAATTTTGAATGCAATAACGTGACTGTTTTACAACTAGTGTGGCATATAGCGCCGTTCTGTTGAAAATAAAGGTCATCCATGTCCAAAACAGCAACAGTAACTGAAACGGTCGTTCCAACTTCATTGTCAAAAGAATACGAATCGATTACGTCACCAGCCCAAAACCGTGCCAAATTGTCAGTCGTTTTGAAGTGATTTTCCACTATTTTTCTAGGACCTTCGAAGCCCCCAATGTGAAAATTTTATTTGTTAACATACCCATCAAAGTGGAAATGGATCTTCTCGATCAGAACGATTTCTTTTTGAAAAAAATTGATAAATTGGTGTCGCTTTCTTGCATTTCTAACACCCAGTTAACGAACGTATGGCGTTGTGCATGGTCTGATGGTTTTGATTTTTGTGTTAGATAGATTTGTAAGGTTTTAGATTAAAATGTTTGTGTAAAAGACAGTGCAAACTGGTTTGTATTATGCCCAAATATTTCGTTCAAAAAGCACAAAGTGCGAGTTCATGACGGTTCCCGCCGGCTTTATCCATTCCTCACAGTGAAAGAGTTAACCTGTTTCTTTTCCCCATCTTCCGTGTAACTACTGCAGTAACCTAGACAAAGTTCGCTAAAATCACAGTATTACAGTTTTCTATGCTAAATACTGGAGCCGCTTAGGAGATACCAAATTCTCATTTAGGAACGAAACCCGCGCGATCTCGTTTGAGTATGCAACCAATATTACAAGCTGGTAATGTTAAGCATTAAAATCGCTAACATTTATTATTTATTTTAGAAGTTATACCTACCCTACACTCACACAAAATGTTTTCAGAAAGTTTCTCTAAAATAAGTCTAGCGTATTTAATTTTTTAACTTTATCAATTTACATGTACGAAAGAGCTGAAAATGGTCTCCATTATTTGTAGGCATAAATTTACTTAAATTTATTTACTAAAACATATTGCAATTCTTCTACACAAATGTTATTAATTTCATGGATAGAAGAACTATCTACAAGATTAATTCCATGATGGATTGCTGTTTGCAGTTCAGTCTGTCTTTGTGTATTTTATTTCTTTTCTTGAATTCCCAAAATTAAAATCGGAAGCTGTAAGATTCCGAGAACGCGGCTGCCACAAATTTGTAGTAATTACTCTATTATCAAAAAATGTTTATTAATTGAATAGTTCCAGTCATTTTGATTATCAAGGAATGTGGCTTATAACAATTAGGTGTACTTTAATTCCATAAGAGCTATCAGGAAAGTTTTCGTTATTTTGAGGACTAACTTTATGTAAACAACGAAGGAATTGGTTAAACAGATCTGTCGGGATTGAATTCAGTACTGAACGGTAAGGGAAAAGAAAGAAATTTTAATAAATTAACAATGATATATTTCAACATTAAAATGCGTAAATCAGTATATTCAATGCAAAGCATATCTGTCTATCAGTATATATTAATCATAATTTTCCATATATAATAACCACTATTTATTCAATTTCTATATAAACATATAAATCGCTACGAAGTTGTAAAAATCATGCGTTGTTTTTGATATACAAAAGTTATTGTTATTCTTGTTCTTATCGATATCATTTTAATATTATTATTGTTACAGACGCCTCGCTAGACATCTTCGGCAGTCGAAGTGGAAACCTTATATTTTGCTTCTGTTTACTTAATTTATGATTCTTGGTCCAAGTCCAAATGGTGTAATTTATGTATTATAGGGGACATAATACAACATAGAAACACGATATACAACAAAAACGAAGAGAAACAGTGTAGGGTAAATATGTGTACCGAAACTGTAAAGTCGAGTCAGATGCTATAATTCATGACGCGGTTAAATTACGAGAATTCCATCCATCCTATTCGATTACTGTCTTCGTCCATTGGTAATTACTCTCTCCCTACTATCTTCCCTATTAACAGAATTTCTCCTAGGCGGGGAATTTCCGCTCGTAATCCTATTCTTCCTAGACCGCTTGAATTTAGCCATGTCTTCGCCGAAAACGTCACCGGTTCTCAGCGCAGATATGAGATCGTCGAATTCACCTTTCGTATCGTTGTTACCGTTGTTCTTCATATTTTTGCTGATCGTCGATAAGATGCCTTCGCGGCTGTGTTTTCGTTCTAACGTAAGTTTCTTTAATTCCGCCTCCTGTTTGGCTCTTTTCTCTTCTTCCTCTTGGCGCTTGCGCATATTCTCGTTATCTTGTTTCGCTTCGGTGAAGGCGCTCAGGAATGCGTCGAAAATGCCGAAGAATTCGTCCGGTTGCGTTTGGGCCGGATCTTCTCCGAACAGTCTCACCGCTCTTTCGAAACGTGTCTGGAATCATAAAGAATGGTTAGAAGTCAACAATTTTGGGCAAAGGGAAATCGGCATGAAGCTATTATTCGTGTTGGTGATGTTTTAAATTAAAAAATCTATCCAACTTTTAGCAACACAGAAAAAGAAGACTCATAAGAACAGTTGTCATAATCAAGATTGTAATATACGGGGGTGACTATTATGCAGTGATATAAAAAATTCCTGAACACCACGTGACCACTAAGCACATGACTACCAAATGAGGTAACTCAAATAAATTGGTTGTAACCTTTATATTTAGTTACCTTTAGTGTAATTGCCACCACTTGTATGCTATTAGAAGCCGCAAAAATGATTTTGATATGAAAATTCGCTTGTTTGATATAACGATTACCCTCCGCTTGAACTTTTACCAAAATTTTTTGCTGGTACGCCGGGCCGAACTCGTCCTTATATTTACCTTCATATCCTGGAATTGATCCTCAATTTCAGCCAGACGACACGTCGCTGTAGCCTGAAATTCTCTCATCACAGGCACGAATTTATCATTTGCGATGGGACTCTGAGATCTATGGAATTCGATTTCCCGCATAACGTCCTTGAGACCGGCCCTCAGCTGCGCCATATCCTTACTTAATTCTCCTAACGAGACCTTGGCAGCATCTCTAACGTGCGGAATATCTTCGTCTAACCGTAGGATATCTTTAAACTACGCAAAGATAACAAGTTAGTTGGATGTATGCAGATTCAATTACGGAAAGTTGCCTTACCTTCTTTTCAAGGATTTGTACTAAATAATGTAGTAGGGTGGTGCCTTTAGCAGCACTAGATTTGGTATCTGCTAATCTGTTCAAAGATGCTAAACGGAAGCCATGCGCGTTACCTCTGGCACCACGATTCATGTAGTTTCCTAGCGCTAATACTAACTCGAGCAACCTGCGTAACCGTCTAGATCGCGATACCTCTCTTGACGCTTCCATGACGCTCGAAATTCTCGGGCTTATCTCATTAAGCGTCAATAGGAAGCGTTTCTTGTAGTGAAGACTTCTTAAACGTTGTTCGTAGTGCGGTACCCTAAACATATAACGCTTTATTACTACATTGGAAAACTTTGTATTTGATTGGATCTATCGGAAAATTCTCTCGCTCTAGAGCTTTAAAGCTTTAGTAAAGTCTAGGTGGCACTTTGCATTTACTAATTCACTCACGTTATTAGTTAGCTTTAGTAGTGTTTATTTTCACTGCTTTTGTGCTTTACAACAATTGTGCTTTGCATGTACAGCTTTCAAGTGAGGTTAGAAATGCTGTATCTGATTTTTAAAATATCCTAAGGCACTGCAGGCCGAAACAAAAACCGAATCTGCCTCCCTTTTAGAAAAAGAAGAAGGATCATATTTAGAGGTATATGCTTAAACTTCCAAACATGATATTTTATAGTACGTGTTGAAGTGCTAACAATCTGTAAGCTATGCAACCAATTTAACGGAAGCCTCGTGACGTAAACAATTTTGAATTTACTGTATCCTGTGTTCTAAAATGGTTGAGATCAGGGTCAAATCAACTATGAAAATTTCAAAATTGAAGTTGGTAGGCAAATGTCATACGTTTGTTTGTATTTTCGATTTTCGCCTTGGATTGCTTCTTACTGCCTTGGTTGAGTCTAGTATTTAGAAAATAAGTTCTACTGGACGTTCTTTTAGTGCAATACTGTAAGATAACATACTTCATGTTGCTATTCATTACAATATATTTATAGCGTTTACGTCAGAACAAGTTGTCTTTATTTTAATAGCCCATTATCGTAGTGCAAATTTAAATGCATATGGATCTTGGACGTATGACTTGAAGTGTTACATTCAGCAATTTATACAATAGTTTCTGATGTAGAGCTCAATCGTCACAATTTTGTTAATCACAAAAATGATATTGTTAGAAAATTTGAGGAAAGAAATGCACTGGATGATATTCAACATCGCATGACAACTAGTCAAGAACTACGAGAACTTCAAGAAATAATTACAAATGAAATTCAGCAAATAACAGCGGAGGAAACGAAGTGTGAGTTCATGCTTATATAACGAGGGACCAACATTTTCAGCACATATTGGGATTTGATGTTGATTGTTACATTTTTGATTGTTAATAAGAGGAAGGTGTAATAAATAATTAATCTAGGGACTTTGTGTAAAATAGACACCAGTAGTGTACATTCAGTTGCCTATCTCAGTAATTTTTGAACATAGTGTATTTGAAAATACAAGAAAATTTCAAACGCATCTACCCGATAAATCCTAAACACAAACAAACACCAACAAATCTCAGTTGTCAGTTCGTCAATTCGTCATTGATAGAAATTTATTTTGGATCCCAAAAAGTTTCTACCAATAAATCTATTAAACCTATTTTTAACTTATCGGCTTACTTCGAAATCTCATACAAAAACCTATCGGCTCGAGCTAACGAATCGATTTCGTCGCTGTGCTCTTCTAATAGGGCGGCTTCTTCCGGACTAGGGGTGAATTTCAGCAGTTGCTCGACCATATCGATGGGTAGTTGTTCTTTGCTGTCCATACTTAGGATGGCCTTCGTAATATCTTCGTCTGACATTTTCAGTTTGGAAAGCAGGATAGTGCAATTTTGCGCTCTCCTGCCGTCTATCACCGAAAGCACTTTGGTTCTTCCTTTACCCAGTTGTCTCAGATCTTCGATTGAGCCTTCGTTCTGAAATTATTCAGCAGAATGTTACTTATAATGTTACGAATAATTAGAATTGAAAATAAAATCCATTTATTGGATGGTCTATTGGTATCCAAAACTGACCTTCTGGAGCGATGTTCCTTCTATAGCTCTTTTAATGACATGTATATTCGCCATAGAGTCAAAACTCTTTCATAGTCGACTGAAACATCTTTTCTACAGATAATTTCTTACAAAATCCAAATATAATTTATACATTAGGAATTTGATTTCCTAGAATAGGCACGCCAACGAGTCAGACAAGTCGAAAAAATTGTATAAGCGAAAATGCCATAATAAAGTAAGTTGCGTGCAAGTAGGATCAATAATTTTGTTTTCGTTGATATTTAAAATGCATGTGGTGGAATATTTAATGCACATAATTATATAAACTCCTGGACAAAATTAACGTACCACTTTATTTAATCTAAATAGTTACATAAATGATACTTAAATTGAGCATATTGAATCACAGATGTATTGCAAAGAATGAAATTAGGTTTTAAAAATAAACTAGCGAACATAGTTTTCTTTGAACTAATTTTTTACTTAAAAATTTGTTTTTGTCATCAAATCAAATTAAATTAATCTTAAAATGTCAAATTAGTAGCTCCAATGCAACCTCAATATTGAATATGTTCTCTTTTACTCCTGATTACTGTATTTACACGTCTTGGCATGCTAGAGACTAAATTACGAATATATTAAGAAAGATTTGTTTTCGAGTAAAAACAGTTTTTCGTTACGTTTGCTAATTAGTACTATATTTAATTCTTTTAGTAGTTTAAGGAGAGAATTACAAGTACTTATCACTTGAATCTATGCTTGTTTTTAATTTCGTTCAGCTAAAGGTGGAAGGTGGCTGCAAGACCGGTGGAATTCCACCGATTACCGAAAGCGTGTAAACCAAATAACGAACTAGCTTAATTGATTTTCTATTTTTTGATACACTTCAAAGCGGCAATAAAGTGCTGTTAAACGTCAATCTCTCACCTCAGTTCACTTAATTTTTATTTCGTTATGTTTTTAAATATCTAGTTTTCAAGTACTTCTGCTGGTCGCTTCACGGCAGGATAAACATCCAGAGCATAGACAGTTCGGATAACCTCGTACTATGGAAGCTCAAGTCATTTGGATGTGATCCAGTTACATAATTGGAGAGTGGCGCCTTGTTATTAAATTCTCGACCTTTTAACGAGGTGGGTTATCCGCACTGTAACTGTATTGGTCACGTTTCTGACTCTTTTTCTAATTTTTCATTTTTAATAAAAGCTTTCAAAGTTAGTAACAGAATTTCCAGAGAACCCAAGTTCTCTTATACATGTACCATATGCACATCAAAAAGTTGCATTAAGGTGTAATTATGAAATACATATATGTGTTAATTAGTTACCGTGTTTCATTAAATCGCAGGGAGCCAATTTCTTTAAAACAAGAGAAATTCCACATTCGCATCAACACAACAATTCCTTCAAAAGAGAAGGCATTCATCACTTACCGTTACTCCATTCTTTTGGTAGGCACAGAAGAGTTTATCGATACAATCCAGCTCCATCGCATTGTAAAGCTTAGTATCGTCGAGTTCGCTCCAAATGGTGCCGTTCACTTTGGTGTCCGGTAACTTCGACCAGTTAAAAGATTTCAAAGGATTAGACGGTTGCGGCACGTTCTTCTTAGGCACTTCCACTTTGAGCGGTTCGGTAGCCGGTGCCATGGGGGCGCAAGGAGGCGGCGGGAGACCCGGCGCTGGAGGTGGAGGAGGCGCGAGAGGCGGAGGCGGGGGCGGCATAGGTTTAAAGTCTTTGTACTCCAACTTAACGTCCGATTTCAGTCCGATGACTTTAGCGTCGTCGGGAATGCTACCGGAGTTAACCAGTTGTTCCAGGCGGTGCCTTTCGCCCCGTTCGCACATAATTTGCCTATCCAGATCTGCCGCTCGGTATTCCAATTCGCCGACACGTTGTTTGGTTTCGATGTGAATTGCGGTTTCTTTTTCCAAACGTTCCTTTATCCTGGCCAGACTAGATTCGATGTCCTCTTTCTCCTGGGTCCTTTGATCTAATTCCTGTTCTTTCTTGGCTAG
Organism: Chrysina gloriosa; assembly: GCA_038088585.1. Lineage (NCBI taxonomy): Eukaryota > Metazoa > Arthropoda > Insecta > Coleoptera > Scarabaeidae > Chrysina > Chrysina gloriosa. The sequence goes on along the minus strand of CM076090.1, from coordinate 11,577,249 downwards.
GCGATTGGACATGTCGACGTTTTCCTTTTCGAGTTCGTCTGCTTTCTTTCGGGCGGCTACTAGTTCCTCTTCTTTGGCTAATAAGTGGACGATTTCCTTAACGTTAATATTCAACGGCGACACGTCTGGATTCCTAACGGTTACCTTCGTTGTATCGGACGTTTCGTTCTGTTGGAGTACAATTTGCTGAACTATCCGGTCGAATAGGAGCCAATGTTGCGGATGGGATCCGTAATCTAATGGTATTAAAATACAATGCTTTAGCAAGGATAGGAGGTGGGGATAAGCGGCCGTATGGCTCAATTTTCGCCGTAACAATTCGAACATCGACGTGGCACTTTTCGTATCGATGTGCTCCTGTTCGAACTTCCTCGCCAGCTCCTTCTCGTCCTCATTCCTCACCATTTCGAAGAAATCCAAATGTCGATCTAACGTTTCGTTTTCGTGTCCCCGCAATTTATCGATGACCGGCTGTATTCCCAGTATCAGAAACTCGTATCGCAAATGCAGCCTGAACTCCAGATTCTCCTGCCCCAGGCCGTAATTCAGTACTGCATTGATGAATGACATTATCGCCGTTTTGAGATTGACCTCGTCTCGGTAGATGCCGGTGGATCGATCTAAATCGTTTATGATGCTCTGAAACCGCGTCCTTTCGTACGCGAACTTTTGGTAATGTTGCATCGCATCGAGGACTTTCTTATGGCCGCCGGAAACTAAACACACCGCACCGAGGATTTCTAGGGCGGCAATTTTCGTCTTTATGTTATCCGTGCTCAGGGATTGAGCGATCGTATTTATGCTAGTTGGATGCGCCAGGACGTGAGCTCTACCGGTCTGGAACACGATAAATAGAAAAGATTGAGTTTAGTTTTGCAAAAGACAACTTAACACATTCAATTTTTAGCACACTCGTTGGGAACCTAGTGGTATAAGAAAGGAAAAGATTACGATACGGTCATATTGAGAGCTAGTGGAAATAAATACATTCTGAAATTCCGCAGACTGGTTTAGGAATTAAAAAAATTGTTTAGAGGTTACACTCTTATCTAAAGTATGACACATAATAACTGAAACTGACATGGAACAACATCATGACGTTCATATGGATGCCAGAACGTGAAGATATTCAAGGCAACGTAACTTTCAACGAAGTAGCCCAGGAAGGCTCTAAAGGAAACTTCTTAGGACCAGAATTGAGCAATTTCGAAGGAGTTTACCAGACAGGAAATCCCGTTTGGGTTAGAAGGAAAACATTCTAAGAAGTTGAAATTCACTGAAGATTAATTCCATACTAAGACACTGTTAAGTGAGCTTGATACAAAATTCTTAGCTAACCTAATCAGAGGAAGCAAAAGAGATATAACAACCATTAACGGTCTAGTAATAGGACATTGCCCCTTGAAAACGTATCTATGCAACATGGGAATAGCAAACAAACCGTGGCGTAGAAGATGTGAATTACAAGAAGAAAGTAGCATGCATACTATCTGTGTCTGTGAGGAACTTAAGGAACTCAAGCGGAAGCATTTTGAGTAAGAATCTATTGAAGCCTACGAGAACACTCAGGCTTCCCTTGAGCAAGATACTGGCCTTGGGTTACTTGAACGGAAGTGAGAGTGTTACTTGGAAACAGTACAAAGAGCATAATGCTCAAGGACCTGGTCTGTTGGTGACCAACCCTAAAGGAGTGAATGGATGAATAACCAACTGAAAGACAATAATCACCCAAAATCCAAGCTCACCTGCAGGCGGTGCAATCTGCTATAAATCGAATGAATTTCTAGCGACAGAGGTTTGGCAGTATAAACGTAAATAACTATACAGAATAGGACTAAATTATGTTACTGACTGATTCCACCAAAAGTACCGTAGGAGTCAAAGAGAGGTCCCTCTAACAGTAGTAGTAATAGCCTTTGAATCTTATTCCGAGTCACATTTGCTCTATATTTCAGTTGAGCAGTGACTGCTATTGTGCCTCAGTTAGTTCCAAGCTAAAGTAGATACGAAGAAAGAAGACTTACAAAATGAAATATAAGTAATAGCAGAAAAGTGATAAAGACCTTGACAATGACCTAGAATAAAGTCTCCAGCAATAGAAACGAGGTTACAGCAGCAGATTTCAATTCTTAGGCCTGTTTCATTCAGAGAAATCAAACAACTAGAATGGTGAAATAGAATGATCTACATATCTAACCCAGCTTGAGGCTGCTGTAACGAATAATACTTGAACCGGTAAGGATAGGGTTATGGCCTTAATTACAGCAGTTAAAGGTGGAGCACTAGACCCACCACCAACACTTTTGGACAGCCACTATTTTAACAGAACGTCGCCAAGTACATCAAACGAAATGTAAGCGGGGGAGGGAGGGGGTTAGGTAACGAATGCGTTCAGGAGCTTTATATCAAGCTTAACCAGCTTGCCTGATTAGCCTTCCCATTCACCCCGGATGATGTGTTGGATTAACTGGCTGTACCGGCATATATAGATGATGTAGGAGATCTAGAAGCGCAAAAAGTACTTCGACTTTGCCAGAATAGGAACACGGTTAATGGGTAGACTTACGCATCTGAGTACAAAGCTAATGGAACGTCGACAGGTACGACAAATTAAAGCGCCTGAGGAATCGCGAGACGGTACTGTGAATGCTCAGTGTTTCTATTGAGACAAAAGTTTCGTTGTAGATGGCGCGGTGTTTGGAAACAAGTGTTAATGACACTGGATGCAGGTACTTCACATACTGTAGATACGCCCAATTTAGTTGGGAAATGAAAGGTATATCTAACAAGATGACCATAGACGCTACCCACTACCACTGGGGACAAGGCACTTATCGGTGATTGAAGTTCAACCCACATTTCTCATATATCTTCATTTATCTCTCGGGTAGTCTCTACCTCTGTTTATATTAATAATAATATTAGATCAAATAAGAAACAAAATCTAAAATTAGCGGATTACATATATTTAAAAATTGTATTTCGTGTAAACGAGAATAGTGTAAATCCTTGTGAAATGTAATCCGCCAAATCGAGATCTTGTCTTTTATTTGAGCTAGAATATAGTAAACGCAATCCAAGCAATAAGTATCTAAACAGGTCACGAAATCTGTATATGTAAATATATTATACCTCCATTATAACAATGCTTGGGTAAGACACTGTATACCGAAGTAATAAGTTATTAAATTCCCTCCATTTGACTGGACTTTAATCAAACTTCTATGCGGTGCTATTCTTGCGATTGAAGGGTATAGCTTCGAATCCGAGATTGAAATCTCGTATCCTTTGGCGATCGTTAAGTGTGCAATTTAAAGCAGAAGTACCATCGTGGCGTGTTGACTTCCTAGCCTTCGGCCAAGTTCACGCTTCAATAGGAAATCAAGCGCGAGCGTCGGGTTGTATACTTCGTACCGATTCTTGCAGTCAGATACCTAGAAACGTACGTAGTCGCTACTAAGTCTATTGGTTCAGGAAGAAGACGAAGATATAGAAAAAGGAAACTTTGGTACACGTAAGTAAATCTTAATGGTTTTGTGAATCGCTTGAGTAGAGCACGTTTCATTGTCGCTATCGACGTTATTTATTATTACTTCGATAGGATCGGGCGGCATAGCACGCTGTACATCGCGCAGAGGTGAGCGCTTGCGTTATTGCGGAGAATTGTTCATTAGCGACGGCGTCTCTACACACCCTGCGAGCGATTATACGGCCGATAAAATGTGGAAGATGGGCGGGAAAAGTCGATGTAAGTAGGAAATAGTTGCTTCGAAAAGGTTCTTGATCGATGATAGATGAAACCAAATAAAAATAAAAGGTGTTGGCAGTAAATAACAACAATAACATTGGCTGATTGGCTTCAGTAGAGGTACAATAACCGAACGAGATTTAGTAAAGTTTCATATATGCAGTACATACATTGATACGGGATCGAGAAGTAAATAACCAGATTGTGAGAAATGTGGTTCAGAGCGATGCTGTAGCTCATCAACTGTCATCTCCTTCCAAAAGATTGCCGCTTTTGCACAGACAGAAAATGAGTTCCCAAGATGGGACGAATACGGAAGAAGCTCGTGCACAGCACTCCAAACAAACAGTTCCATAGCACTGGGTTTAATACTTCAAGCATGTGACGGTGTGGTTAAGTTTATTTGTTGAACTGAATCGACTTATTGTTAGTAATAGGAAAGACATTGTTGTATAAGAAGTACTTTTTTCTTCCACAATGAAGTGGTAACCGTTCAACAAATTTGTGGAGGCAAAACCGTAAAACAAATCATTTTTCTTTGTCACGTTTTGGACTCATTAAACCCATTCCTGAGCGCCGGAGCATATAATCTGGGATTAGAAATAAATTTCAAACGTATGGTTAGCAGATTTTGGAAGCTTTATTACAAGAAAACCGGAAAACTTATTACGGTTCTTTACTTCAATTAAGAAAGTGTGTGTTTTATCTGTATTTCGATAATGCTGTAAAAACAATTATTACGTTCGAAAATTGACTTATAACTTTGTATTGCATCAAATAATTGTATGCTACAATATTTACAATTATTGAAGGTGTTCTAACTTACAGAATTGTTCATCAAAGCTTTGACACAACCAATGATGCTCGTATGTATCGTGCTTTGCGCAGTAAAGTAGTCCATGCGTTCCAAAAAGGTGAGAAGGGCCGGTAATCCTTCCAATTCGACAAATCGTAACACGAAGCTGTTCGTCGATGTCCTAAGGGCTGTTTTCAATCCGTCGATTTGTTTCGTTCTCGATCGTACTTCTTCATCGATGTTCGTCTCGGGATATTCCATCTGAAATAGAAAAGAATGTGGATTTTCGAACAACTTAAGGGTTAAAAAATGTTATTCCCTCGGTTGACACTATTTGAATAGCTACGATTTTCATTAATTAGTTTCTGATGAAAATTACAGGGTAAACTGAAAGAATGAAACAAATTGAAGCAGGTAATTTTGTATCTGAACAGATACACTTACCGTCGCTAATGTACGCAGTCTTTCGATGTAGTGTTCGGGAGCGTGAGACTGGTCGACCGTGTCTTCGCCTCCTTTTCTTGAGCAATAAATCTGCCATTTCTTTTGAGATGGCAAATTCAACATCGCAGTCTTATTCGGCGCAGTCAAATCTAGTTCTTCCTGCAATTAAGATATAGATATCAGTAAAGATGTGTATAAAAAATGAAACATTAGTACTGGTAGAAGTAAATTCTAGGTATAGTACATTTGACTAGTTTTGTTTTCAACAACGTCCACACGTTCTTAATGAACGACAAAGGTTTTGTATTTTGTGTATGATAGAATGCAAAACCTATCTTCTTTATAAAGTTATTGGTTCAAAAATTTAACATTTGAAATCTCATCTGAAAAATTTCATTTCATACAAACGAAAACTAAAATCTCTTTCAAGAAGGAAGTCGGTATCTTAACGCACCTGTTTCCTGACGAGGACGTAAATACCTCAACACAAATTTATTTAAAACGTTTTATTACCGAATGTTGCGTAAACTTGCAATGCACTTCATTATCGACATCTGGCACCGCGACTCCCAATTCCCGCGACGAAAGTAAAATCATCTCGTAATCCAACATATGTACATAAATACGCATTATTACTTGGCCAATTATATACACCTCTTTACATCGGTATCTTTTATTATCAGATAATCAATAACCATCGCTGCCCAATTTATTAGTGGATAACTTTCATCTTTTTGACCAAACGCGACAAGTAATGTAAATTAGTCGCATTTTTAACACTTTTAGCTTATATTCTTATGCGTAACAGTAAATGCTTTAAAAGTTGTCCAGAAAGTTGAAACTTAGTTTCGATGGTCGAAGTCGTATCGATTAACTTATTAAACACAAAATTGTCTATCAAAATGTATATGTTGTGTAAATTTAGTTCAATGTGCAGTTTGCCTTTTATGGGTAAACACAGGTAAAAATCACTAAACTCTCTTTACACAGATTAACCTCTTCTACGTTTATGGCTTTCTTATTCCCGACTGGTTCGTCCTTATAAATTGTGATACCAATCTTGTAGCATTCGTTCTATTTGATTGCGGAAATTTAGTGAAACAAGTTGTTAAGTTTCGAGTTTCTGGTTAAGAGGGTAAGTTGATGAGAAATTTACCGCTTGTCCTTTTTCCTGTAGTACCTATTGCACAATTCGCTTGCGTTTCGGACGCCGTGTGGGCGCACGTGCATGTAATGAAGCATGTCATAGAACGAGGCCATCTTTGAAACACTTTTTTGTCATGAATCATCCCACATTGGGCATTTGATATAAAGAAAAACAAGCAGCTCAAATGGCCAGATTCTTAATATTTTTGTGCTTTTGGTTGACTGCAATTTTCTTGTTACTTTTATTAGGTTTTCTGATTTAAATTATAATTTTTAAGAAATGATGCCGGAAAAACCACTAAGTTATTGGGTCACATTGAATTTTCTTTTAATAACATAAAATCTGGAGGACTCTTTACATAGCGACCTAATCAATTAAATGCGTTAATGGGCACCTATCAAGTAACTGTCGAAAGTTTACAGAGTAAGCACAATTTGGAACTCTACAGTTGCGATCCGCGATTGACAAAGCTTAATTTTCCTCACGAATTATTGGTAAATATATGCAAATTGTAACCCCTCAGTGGCTGAGTGGTAAAACTCGCGCTTCACAGTGCGAAGGGCCCGCGTTCGAGATCCGGTAGCGGCAGAGCGTAGCAGTTTAAAATCCTAAAAAGGGATCTGGACCTCTAATAAGCTGCGAAAATGAAGGAAATGCCACTGGGTGGGCCAGGAGCGGTACGGTATATGCGTGTACATATACGGCTCGGTGGCTCCGAACCCCTACACCGAAAGGTAGAAAGGGTAAAAAGATTAAGAAGAAGAAGATATGCAAATTGTGCTTACTTTGTAAGCTTTTGCACAGTTACTTGATGGCTACCCATTAACGCATTTAATTTATTAGATCGTTATATAGAGAGTTCTCCAGAGCTTACTTTATTAAGATTTTGGCTCTCGAAAATAATTTACTATCAATCTTTTTTTTCATATTTATCATTCATAATGTTTCTACGTAAGAGATTTGAAGAATACATTCTTCGCCTTAATCGTTAACTTTGTCGCCGTTTAATGTGAGGCGTGCTAGGTAATATCTTTACCTTTCCGGGTAGCGGGATGATATCCACCTCAATTGGAAGTACGGAATATATTTTGTTTCCGTGTAAGATCTATTACAATTTTATTGATATAGACTGCCTGTGAACTTTATTTAGCTTGGCTTTGATCTATACAACCGTCTACCGCTTCGAATAATTTCCTTTTTTACTGAAGGAAATTTCTTTCCATTTCTGCGACAAACCAAAGGTTGTCCGCTAAAATGTTCTTGCGTTGTGTTTGGCTTAGAACTTAACGTAAGCAATTTAGAAAATGCTTTCCAACGAAATTTTTAGTCTAATAAGTTGGAGATTTGAAAGTATTTTAGGAACTTAGAAAAGCGTTACTGGCTGTTCCAATTTTCTGATGTTGCTTTCTGCGTCTTGGAGATGACTTTACCATCAGAGCTAGTCTGTTACCGGAGCTGCCTCCACTGCAAACGTTTGGGTTAAGGGATGTAAAATTACTAAGATGTCGGGTATCGTACGCAGAGATAGTAAACTTTTTATTACTCCAACGTCGACGCTTTCAGTGGTTAAAAGCCGCTCAATTTGTGAAAATTTTCTGAAGCGATTTCTAGCGTTACAAATTCTTAGGGGACTCTTAACGAATTTTGTCAAGTGCCACTCAAAATCTTCAGCTTTAAATGAATACAATTTGAACGATTATAAAACAAAACGACGCAAAAGATCTGTATCACTAAGTGGTAGTTTTCCATCAAATCAAACAATCCATTTGTTTTTACGATAAGAAACTTGGTTTGTGTCAGAATAGTTAGAGATCTTCCCAGAATTGACTTTGCCTCCCATTATTTCTATTGTGCGGCTCTGTTAACGTCAGACCTGGTTCTGTCCAAAACTCTACAATCTGGGAGAAATTATGTCCTTGCTTTTGGTTTTCTTTCACAAGTCAACTGGTTGCTAACGCCTTTGGTCCGCAATACAAGTTATGTCTAGCACCCTGAAAAAATGTCTTTGGATAACGATATATGCGCAGCAGAAATTCTGATAATTGTTTCGAAGATTATCGTTTTATTCTCTAAGCATTACCCAATGTAAAGTTCGTTTGTGCTTCCTCATCGTAAATATTTCTTATTCACCTCTTTTTCTTATTTCATCATTCTAGATTTTTACCTATTGTGTTTATCGATTGTACATTTATGACTGACGTATGTACCAACAGCTCTCAATGTATAGATTTTGTTCCGTTTTGATTTACATGTAGAACTTCTTACTTCAATTTCACAGCAATTTTCGTTGCTATTTTGATTGTGATTTTTATATATTTCATACTGCCACATAACTTTCTTCAATTATCTAATAGTCTGAGAAATCGGTAATCGGTGCCAGGCCAAAGTCAACGGGCTTTCATGGGCTGTAATGGTAACTATTATTCTTATTATTAGATTTATTAAATTTCAAATTACACTTTGCAATCGTACTTTTCATAATCGCTCAATACGATTAGTTTCGTCGAAGTTTTACGGAAGAAACGTGAGATTCCACAATCGGTCCCGTGTCCTGGCACTCCAGTCGTTTACCTTTTCCTCCATATATAGCGATTCTGGTCACCGATCCCCTTTGTAATCCAACTTCATCACGTTCGTGTGTCGCAATAATAAACACATTACTTTATTCAACGGCAATACTACGCTTGATGTGACGTAAAGTAAAGCTCAAAGCCGGGGCTTCGCATTACACCGCTCACGTTGCGGGTGCGTTCGCTAATAATCGAGGTATAATAATGCGATCGCAACCAGTGAGCGTCGAAAATTACATAACAGCTGTTATTTACCGACGCGGCGAGCTAGCGATTTTGTGCGGATTTTACGCTCGTTTAACATGCAAGTTCAACAGCGAAATCCGCGATTAGGAAAAAAAAAACGTAGAAAAGCGGACAGATGTTTCGGCCGGTTATAGCGAACGCGTACGAATCGTGGAATTGAGTAAACATCTAGACCAGACTTTCAAAATGATTTCTGTAAAATCGAAACCGAGACGGCGTGATGTTTACAATGGTCAACGAGATGTAAACAAGTTATGTCGAAATACGACAGCGGCAATCGCATTAATGTGCTAACGAAAGGTAAATAGTCGATGCATTTGTGTTGAATATGTAAACGTATTTTGCGAAACGACGGCAGGTGGAATGTTGATAAATACGGCTTGATTTAGCGTTTCTGAAGGGACGTGAAAAAGGCGCTTTGTTTCTATTGCCCAAATGTAAATGATATTGGCAAACAAATTCATGTTACCTGTTTCTTTTGTATTGGCGTGTTTGGTGTAGAAGCAACGTTTCTCCATTGTAAGAGTTATCACGCACGAACTGTATTTTAACAGTCCGGTTATTTGGCAGTACATCTAAATAAACAGAAACTAAAAATTTTGAAGCAAAATTATAGCAAGAAATAACGTTATTCTTTATTTATTATTGTTATTGTCTTACAAAGAATTCTTTGAAACATCTGCGGCCGACAAAGAACACTATCAAACGCAAAAATAATTGGAGCAAGCAATTGTTCTTCTGTGATAACTGATAACACGAGTCTTATATACACTACGGCATATGTCTCCGTCTGCCGATCCAACGTTCTGGAAAGTATTCATTTGAACGGTTTAGACAATTTAGTCCGAAATGTTCTAGTGCACCATTCTTCGAATGATGAGTGGAATATCTTCAGGCAATTTTGTAAGTGTATATTGCAAAAAGGTGAGAAAAATATCTTGACTTAATCGAGCTGGTGGTAAATATGTTCATACTACTTTCTTACTAATAATTCGAATATAAATAATAACAGAAAAGTTCTATTGGTTCCCTCCATTTTCAACGGCGCTAAGAATTAACTTGTTCCGAATAAGGCCTTTGTGTCGATTAAGAAAACCATCCCTTGTGAATCATACTTCATCTTTCAATAACATGCGTTTAACAGAATGCCGTCTCATGGAACTTCTTTTGCGAGTAGAGATCGGATTTTAGTTACCTTAAACTCTTTTGTTCTCATTCGGCAAGAATCTCTATTAGTTTCGCCAATCTTACTGACAACTTGAGGGCTCGTGGCGGATTCTTTGTATTTTCTTCCTTCTTCGTATCTTTGCCATTCGTCGCTTGGGCAAAAAATACGTCTTCATGTACGCTTGAACTCTGGCAGGCTTGCACTTTCAAATTTATTTGAAACTCTGTACACAGATGCGTAGCTGGAATTCATGGAATAAGCAATAGCCGGAATACTAGTTTGTTTGGAATTGTTTTGAAGACGTTGGAAACTTTAGCATCAAAGTTCTATTGGCTCCTAGTTCATGATGATTTTTACCCTTCCCTACCTTTCGGCGTAAGGGTTCGGAAACATCGAGTTGTGTACGTACGCATATCGTACTTGACCTGTTCTGTAGCATTTCCTTACTTCTCGCAGCATATCAGAAGTAAAAGACCCATTTTTGAGGTTTAAACGGGGGTTCGAACACCGGATTTTATCACTGTGTAGCGCGTGTTTCATCACTCAGCCCCTAACGGCAAAATTGGTAAAACGATGCATTTTTGAATTCCCCCAAGTTCAAGTGATAGCTGAGCATTTTGAAGTCAACTACCTTGGTATGCTCACGTTCGACATTGTCACTCGCACGTCCGCTGCAGGGTGAAAGGCAGTCAGAAACGATTGAAAACATTTAAAAAAACGGTAACACTTTTAGCAAAAACAAAGAATTTTCTAGTTTATTAGGAAAAATGACTAATTTCATATCCTTTATCATCGCTGAAAGTTACGAATGGATATTCTGAAACACTCTGTATCACAACAACAATCGTTTCGTATCTGTTGAAAAGAATCAAGTTTGTCTACAAAGTACGAGTTTAACGGCAATAGCAGTAACCCATTGAGTCCCTGAAATAGTACAGTGCATCCACCGCACGTGCCTCTACAGAGATTGAAAATAATCTCGCTCAGTCGGGGAAACAACCCTATCGGTTGAAGTGTTAAAAACCGTCCGTGTACACGAGGTCTAACCAATTCCCCGACAAGACGTGTTTTATTGATCTTAAACCTTATCGTAATTATCTTTATCGTACACTAACAACAAGCAACGTAATTACTTTACAGCCAACTTGCTATCACAAAGAACGAGCACGGCGACATTTCAACACAGCGTAATATCACCGTGCAATTATCGCTTTTATTGTTACGCAATAAATTGAAACCAACAAATTTCTAGTAAACCACCGCATCAATGCGAACCGCTAAATAGTTCGATTTATCTTCAATTTGCGTGCCTTCGGAGCTTAAGGAATCCGTCAAACGTGAGGTATGCATATCAGAGACTTCCTAAAAGAGTCGAATTATCCCGTCCTTACCGATATTACCTGAGCACGCGGCCCCGCAAAAGGCTTTCGGTATTCGCGACAAAAAGCGCGTACGGCAAAGAACTGACGACATCGACGGCAAACGCATGTGCGTTCCTCCGGAAACGCATTTAACGATTGCAAATTCTCTATGCGTATGGAGATTGTACGTGCGGAAAGGTTGCCGGGTTAGTTGTCGTTTTCGTTTAAATATACATCAATAAATACACAGAAGTCACATGAAACAATAGAACTCTAATGATAAATATTGAATTAAAAAGAAAGTAATTTTAGAAGACGTTGTTTCGAGAAAGTTAGTTTTATTGTTGTCTTGAACTGTGTTGTATGTCGCAAGATTTATATAGCAATATCGAGTGAATACTAGAGACGGCTCGATTTCACTGTGCAACCCGTGCTTTTGCACAGAGCCGCAAAAGTGCCTAAGAAGGGCACTGTATTTTTGAAGGCAAAATTAGCGGGGGCGAGAAAACTAGCTACTGCACGGGACGACAAAACTCCCAGAGCCAAACCGGAAAATGACTATAGAATTGTAACTTTAGTGACCCACAGATGGTCCTTCTAACTAAAATATTCTTAACAGCGCGTCATGATCATAAAGTTGTTTAAACAATAGTCGAAGATATTGTTATACCTCGTATAACTAAAAATAATTCCTTCATCATTTTAAATAAATAAAAGTAATTTCAAAATTTATTTTTACAATTTTGTTGCTTTCGAATAATATGCTTTAAAATTTTCCCCTCTGGTCCTATTGTGTCATTGTACCTTGATCTACCGTTCGATCCTCTTCGAGGTAAAAATGGTGTGTCTATTTTCGTAAACGTGAGCAATCTACACTTTCGATTTCGTCGGTTCGTTGGCTAACCTCTCGCACCCTTCAGCTCTATTTACAAAAAGCGCACCAATTTTACTACCTCGCTTGGTGCTACTAAGTACCATTTTGTTGCCTGGCAAGATCTACGACACAAATTACGAAGTGCTCCCATCACTTTGAAGCACCATCTTCAACGTAGGCTGGGATAGAAATTTGGAAAACCCGTCTCCAAATTTCTATCGTTTTCTTTTCACTCCTTTACTTTAATCGTTTAATTAATTAATTAATATTATTAATAAACGTTCTCAAAGGACAGTGTTTGTTTTATATGTGATTTCTATGTATTCAATAAATACGTGTTCTATTTTGGTGTTATTATAACTATTCTTGCACAGCACTCCTCCACATTAACCATTTACTTATTAATTTTAGTGTACAAAAGGAGGTGTCTGGGCAGTCGGTCAATATATTTTTCGTTTTATTTAAAACGATTGACTCCTCCCTCTCTCATTAACGTCCCGCTAATTAATAATACATACATACATACGATTTGGCCGAAGTAATGCACATAAACGTACAGAATAAAACTAAAAATAGGCTTTAGTGTACCTTATTTAGAAAAATCCAGATATGTGTTTCGATAAATAGTGTGCCATCTCTAACAAATCTCCAATATTCATGCAGTAGACCTAAACTATGAGCCAAAATTTGCAATGATCATGCGGCGAATATCGTATAATTATTCCAAAAGATTAAGCAAGGATTATTTTAAATTTATTCATGTTACAATAAATTTTCCAGATTTATCTTCCAGAGCGCCAGCTATAAATTTTATGTATATCAATTGAATAGTTGTTTTTAACGTATATTGCGCGTTGTTTTTCATACTTGGCCACTATTTTCGTGGTCTAAATATTTTAACAATATTCTATCAATATTATTATGTCTATTGTATGATATTAATTAATATAAAGCAATTAGTCTTGTATGTCTTTTGACCTACTTTATTATAAACTCTTTTATGACTAAATATATAAATCTCGACTGAATATATACTAGTGTATACGTTTGTAAGGAATTTCAGATATTTTCCGCCAAAATCAATTTCCATTTGTTTATTATACAGACATTGCATATCTTCAGAACAATCTGCGATCGCACGCAACCTATAGAAACTCCACATTCTTAATTTCAAACTCTTATTCCAACCGTTCTTTACAATACAGAAAATGTTGACATTATAAAGCTCTGAGAATAGAGCTGCTGGATCTTTCTGTTTCCAAATACACTTGTTTATTGCAAAAACATCGGCTTTCTTTAGGACAATCCGCGATCCTAAAAGTACAACTTGCCCAGTACAAAGCTTCTATCCCATCTTCGTTAAAGTATTCGCAATTTTAATATCTAGCAGTTCTAGAAACAGATTTGGAGGTTTCTTTCGCTTCTAAATGTTAAGACATTCTCTGAGTACTGTTACTTGCCTTTTCTTTTATCCCAACGACGTTGGAAAGCTTTAGAATAATGGTTAACTTCACAGAATCTATATAGACCCCATGATCCTGGTTCAAAATTTCAATCCCACTTTCCGCATTCGACTGATATATGATTATTCAGCCATCAATTTCGTGTACAGCAGACCTAGACACAAAATTTGTTCACTTCTTAACGCCACACCGCAGTTACTAACTATACTATCTTTAGTTTTTGCATCTTTTTTTATTCCAAGGACGTGAGATTCCTTCAGGACAATGTACGACCTCACAGAATCCGTATAAACTCTACCAGCTTCAATGCGAATGTATACCCTTCCGATTGCTGTGGGCTGATGGCTATCCAATTGTTACTTTTCCTTAGAGTATTGAGAATTTTCGCTTTTAACCATTGAGACTTTTTCAGATCAACTTGAAATGCATTTATCGCAGCTGTGGGGTCTTCAGTTGATATGTCGTTATCACCTTGTAGATTAAGAAAACTATTTTCGTCGAAAGTTGCAGTGTATCTGCTTATGCCAATATCCCCTTAGTACATCAGATAGAGGTACTCGTTTGGTCAGATTTATTGCCATAAACTTTGATTTTAAACTTAGTTCAGTGAATTGCTAGGTTGTTTTATAGAGAGTGATTTATTATTAAACTTTAGTTGTAATTCTATAAACCGTTACGGCGTTCTCATCGTCTAACACTTCCTTAACTACGTACTTACCACTAATTCGGCAAACTTAGCATCCAATTCGTCTTGCGGAGGCATCGGTTGAGTTGGTGTTAAAGCCTGGAGGGTAAGAGTTCCGGTGTTCTCTACGACGCAGTACGTTATCTCGGGAGGTTCATCATCCTGAAAAGAAAATTAATTGTGAAAAAGTTAATTGTAGATTTTTATCTGTTGGGCAAAACGTGAGGTTGGGCAAATAAATAATTTTTCCATTCGTGTATAATTTCCTTTTGACTAATTTTCTGACTCGTTCGGGAATTAAAAGCCAGTTAAGCGCAAAATGCCCATAGTTTACCGATGAACCTCTGTTTGCTTCACGCTGTTTATAAAATTTATCAATAAGCTATAAAATTGCAATTTTAAGTGAAAGTGGATTATAAATATTAATACGACGACTACTTGGTAACCTAAATATTATTCTTGGAGCAAGTCGTACAAAATTGAATTTAAGTTTGTCATGTAATACACCTTTAGAGAGGTATATTAACGTGTGTACGGATATGTAGTGTTAACCACTAATAATGTTTTCACTTTCAATTCTTTGTACGAATTCCAATCAATTTCTTTGTTAAGTTGAAGTTATGTATACATAAGCTATTACGTACAAAGCACTACACTTCTCTTATACCATTTATTTGCTTCATTTTTAGGTTTTCTAGGTTAACAGACGTTGTCGTAATAAACAGTACTACAACGCTTAACGTAATTTGGGACGCAGCCTTCTTTAGCTCATAGATTTATAACTAAAACTATTAGCTTATGGCTGTAAAAAATGAAATAATGAATGATTATGTATTATCTCCATCAAAGCATAATGATCGATTATACCATTTGGTTTTAAAACTCATTTCCTTTTGGGATAATTTTTACATAATATACACATCTTGCGAATTAGTAGTTAACACTTTACCCACACTACTTCTATAAAATAATATAAATCGTACATCTTGCTTCTGATGGCATTCGCGTTCAAGCCAAAACTGTACAGCTAAAAGAAAGTCGATAAATTACGAAAACTAATCGTACAATCGGCACTGCATTAAAGATATGTACAACACCATCCATGTAGGAGGCGTCCAATTCTTATCGATGGCAATTGTAAATCGGATGATACATTGCGCGTACGCGAAGTAAAAGCAGAGAAAGTGGTTCCGAAATAAACAACGCGTGTAGTACGTCCGCCTGAAGGCATTGGCTCCAATACGAATCTCGACACCTCGAACTTCTTGAATCATCCTCGCTCGGAAGAATTCCGTTCGAACGGCGGAAAAACCTGTTCGGCAGCGTAGCAAAAAAGAAAATGACAACGTATAAATCATTTCCTTTATATTCTGGTATTTAGTAATTTCTTATTTTGTGTCAGTGTAAACATAAATATTCCAACTGGTTTTGGCGTGATCTACATTCGAGCGATAATCTGAAATTATTGTGAATAAAAAACACGGTTAATGTTTCATTTTAAATATGCTCAAAGTAATTCCCTTCAGCAATGATACACTTGACTGTTCTTTCTTTCCATTGTTTAAAAGCTCCCAACCAATCTTCTTTCCGAATACCTTCAAAATAAGCGTGAACTGCGGTATCAATCTTTTCTTCAGACGAAAACCTTCTACCCTGCAAATATCGTTTAAGCCCAAAAAATTGCCAAAAGTCACACATTGCTAAATAAGACAAACTACTTCTGAAAAATAGTTTTTCATAGCTCGCTGCTTCTTAGTCATAGTAGTTTCCTCATTTTTCTGAATCCAATACACGACTCTCTTGGCGGGTAGGAAGGTCGAGAAAGTCAGAAAGGTGATGCGACACAAACAGACTCCTTTTTAATGCAGGTGATCGTGTATGACCGTTTTAACAGCTGAGGATCCAATCTTGAGTTGATGCTCTGTTTCCCATAAGTGGCTTTATTGTCCTCTTCAATTATTTTTTAACAGCAGCAATATTTTCGTCGTAAACAGTCGTAGGAGGACGCTATGCTCCTTTTTGATGCTGAACAGAATTCATTTCGCGTTAAAATTCCATATACAATCGGTAAATTGTAGCCAAGGAAGATGTTTGTCCACGAAAAAATTGAATCTAAACTTTCCTTGCACTCATAAGCGCTTAAACCTCTTAAAATCATAGTAAATTATGATTCGCAAGTGCTCTCTGGTTAATTCCATTTTATTTTACTTCAAACAAATAAGTAGCTGAGTTATAAGGAACGTAGCTTCAGCAACTAAATGTCAAATGACAGATATAAAGTTGCTGTAAATAAACGCTATGTGTTGTTTTTCATAGTTACTAGATGTTCTTATTCTCAGTAAATTCAGCTTATCCGGCGTATAATCGTGGACAAAACTAATTAACGCTGTGGATATACATAATCACATAGTCAAAACTGGAAAACGATTAAGTGGAAAAAGACTTCCTCGAAATTGCTCCCTTTTCCTACCAATTTTCTAGAAATTGAAGAGAAAAGTTGAGATTTTTATAGCGAAAGAAATATGCTAATTAGCCAAAATTAAGACCATATTTATAGATTACCTGAATACTGGAGTTGAGGTAAGGAGCAAAGAACAAGTTCCAGATCTGGCCTATTGAAGAACAAGTGCTTGATGACATGTTCGAACAATTCTGATTATCAATTGCCTAGAGTCGAAAATAAGCGAGATAAATGCGTTTGCATTATCTTAACTGCATTTGAAAAAGACGTGTCTTCCGACAGATGTGACGTGTGATGGAAGAGATTTAAGTATGTCTAGCAGTGAACAAAGATCTGACAGACAAAATAAGAAAATGATGAAGATCAAAGAACAACATACAGCGAGGTGTATATTTTTATTCCGAACTGTAGGTGTGCTACATAAAAAGAGTCGACTCGTACAGAGATCGATTGCTTGGCAATATATGGAGTAAGAATTTGGGAGCGGAAATTTTTTACACACGCAACCAGTTAGGCGAGATATTTTATTATTTCTACACAACGAAATATCCGTTGCCTTTTTTGTTTGTGTGATTCCTATCGACCTTGTCTCGTATTTGTTATCTGCGCCTATTTTAAGCTGGGAGGAGTCGGCGAAATTACGTGGGTCGTAAACTGGTAATTTGAGTTATTTATTAATCCGGAGTTAATTGTGACCATGCTTGGACGATCTTTGTGGGAACTAATGAAAAATTACCGGACTATATTGTTATTGTTGTTGTTGTTATTGCTGTCGTGCCGAAAGGAACCATGAATTAACGAAAATTTCAAGGTGTGGCGATTGTGAACTTCGTCGCTTTCTCATGCTGTACTTAAGATATGTAGGAGGATAGTGTACACAGAATAATGCTGAGTAATAAGTAACTAAGATTAATCATTCTATAACGTTGTTATTATTTTGAAGTTGCGATATATTGAATTGTTAGTGATATTATTGATTAACATTGTTTACATTACAAATAACCAGAGTACGATACAAATCGTTTATTCAAAGAATGTAAGTACGTATTCGGCTGAAACAAATCTGTCTATCAGTCTCCACAAAATCATATTGCTTATTATTTTCAATTTGTAGTATTTAAGAGAGACTTGGAGTATTTATTTAGAAAATTATAAGCTAGAAACCACGCAAGAGATCGTTAAGCATTGTAAAAGTGAAAACAAACACCTACATGTGAAACACTACTTATGCATCAAATTAAAACAGAAGGAAGTTCAAACAAAATCAAATAAAATTTGTAAGAGAAAATATCTTCCTACTATCACAGGAAAGCCGTAATTATCTTTTTTAATATTAACGTTTCCCATAAAACATGTTTTGAACCATCTGAGGTCAAGTATGATGTTTTCTGTTTTTACATGTGGAAACGTAGTTCATTTCTGCAGTAAGGTCAAGTTCGTTTATCATAAGTGTTACAAATCACACCTGTCGTCACGCTTGGAACATGTGCAAAAATAAAGGCGAATGTTTACAATATACAGAAAGAAATATAAACGCTTGTAAATTTCCGGCGATATGTCAAGCACGGTGAACTGTTTCCTCTGATAAGACGTGTTTGGTTTACACATTCATAGACTCCCGCGACAAACTATATTACAACAATTCTAAAACTACACTTTCGTTTACCCAATTAAAAAAAAAAAAAATCGTTGGTTTTTCTTTTACACTCATTGACTTACTTTTAGCTCATATAATCTTGAAAATAAATTTGGCGCATTACGACTGATTAGGACAGTATTTAAATAACCTACTGTTGTTTGACGGAAACTAACTTAGAGCAGGATAATATCGAAGAAATGGAAATAAGGGAAAGGGTGACCATGGGAGGAAAGGATGACTATAAAAAGATTAAATGGATTGTGGTGGAGCGATCAAATTATAAGAAGTTCAAAAGTTCAAATATATGACACGGGTATGAAGAGCATACTACTTTATGGTGCTGAGAGTTGGAGACTAACCGAGGCCAATAAAAAGAAAATCCTGACCGTAACGATGGATGCATTAAGATCTTGCGGAATTTCAAGAAAGCGAGAAAAGTGGAAATGAGGAAATCAGAGATATTGTAAATGTTACAACAATATTAGATGAAAGCGACAAGAAGAAGCGACAGTTGATTTGGATTGGAAATGTGAACAGGATGACAGACGATAGATTGACAAAGGAAGTACGGATATCGAATTCTCCAGGGAAAGAAATAGAAAAAACCCAGACGATCGTGGAGAAAAAATGTTAGGAAGATGATGAGGGAAAGAAATCTAACAGAAGACAAAACTGGCTATAAACCGATGCACATATATGTATATCGTTATATATTGTTGTTTCTTTCAGTCTCTGCTTCCCGTTTAATATCAACCTATTCATAGCAATGATATATAATAATGAGCTCACACTATCTTCTCCCTTAACCCACTTTTCAATCTCAAAGTTCTAAGACCATCTTTCTGCTGATTCCTTATTTTAATATTTTTTGTTTTATGCAGTTCTGTAACTTCTTCAATTCTGGACAATCTTCACGGTTTAAGAGCCGGAAATCATTATCGGTTTAGAGATCAAACTGATTTGAAATCGTACGTCCAAGAATCTAAGAATTCCCATTTGGGTTTCCACTATATTGTCAATTAATAATGTCAACTGTGTCCACATTGGAAATCCTTTCAAATTTTCAAGTTTCTCTATAGTTATCATTCACTTCCCATTATAGGATGCACGGTTAGGTTTTTATCATGAAAAATGTAGGGCAAATTTTTTTAAGGATTTTCCACAACTGATTTGCTGGTACCCCATCGAAGGGGTGGGTGTCGTTATTGCGCAGAGTGCGAGATCTTTGAAAGAAGTGAGAAAGAAATAGAGTAGAGTTTTAAATTCTACGGTAAGACAACTATCGCCTCCACTTTCCCTTAAGTCGCTATGCTGCGTTCAATCCCCACCCTTCACGAGTAAATGATTAGACTGTATATTTTTAAACTTAATACATACGTTTCTACTTTTCTCTCGCCCTTCGTTTAATTTTTCTTCGGTTTCCAAACTTATATATAGTGCTTTTCTTACTGTTCTCCTTAGTTTTGTGTACATGATTTATTGATATTGTTTTTATGTAAAAAGTTGAACTGTTTCCAGTACATTCTGAAAGCATTTTCTCCGTCTTTGTATTACTTGCATTCTAATTATCTGTTATAATATACATATGTAATGTTGGGTATTTAGAAACCTGCAGTGTACCTTAGTGTTCTACGCATTTACTTTTGATTTGTTTCAACGCGTTTCTGCGATTGTTCTACAAATTCTGGCCACTATTTCTTTGTTATTGTTACCACGTATTTTACTTCTTGTTGCTCGTCTATGCAATACGTTTCGATTACTTAGGTCATTAAGTACACTTCCTGTAGCTGTTTATTTACTTTCACATCTGAATTACACATAATGGGAAATGAAATAGGTTGTTACAGTTGCAAGACCGTGGATAATTTAATGCGTTTTTATTTATCTAATCGATGATTGGAAGAACTATGATAAGTGGCTCGAAATTGTGTGGGTGCAAATCTAATCTCGCAGATAGACGTTTGAATAATTCCGCAATTGGTAACGAAAAGATCGCAGAATCACTCGTAATAATTATTTTATTTGTTTGGAAATACGCAGGTGCATCCTACTACGTTTCTTTGTTATAAATGTTTATTTCCTATTTCATGATATTGAAATGCGTGATTGACGGTACTATTGAAATACATGTTTGACGGCGTACGTCGTCGGAGGTATAGTTCCAAGGATGTACCAAATTCAAAATGTTAGCTTTGTTGATATTTGGTTATTATTTAATTAGAAACTCGTTGACCTCGAAACTATTAATACTTTAGGAAACAAGTTTTCTGTGTGCTAAGAAAAATTGGGATTGCACAATGCGCATTATACAGTCGACCTAACTGAATTAGCGTCGAAAATAACGCTGTGAAAGGTATAAATTAAAATTCTAAACACACAGGACTACGGTCATTTAATCATTAGATTGTTGGTGTTCCCGTAATTAAAGGCAATTACAGTTTCCAGAATTTCATTTTTATGACTACTAATCAAAACCACACTGCAATAGATCGAAGTTCTAATCGACCAAATAACATTCTATTCACCAGCTTGTAAATCCAATGTAATATGTACATATTGTGGGAAAGTCAAGTTGAAATAGCTGCGTATCAGAAAGCTCCTAAATAAAATAAAAAAACTAATTGTAAGTCCCAGTCGTAACATGTTACCGAGTGTAACACACCTGATCTACAAAAAATAATAAATAGATCACACATGAAATAGTTCGTCGATTATGTCAGAGGAAAGAACGAATATTAAATAAACACGATAGTATGGAAAATGTACGCGGGATTTATTGAAGAAGGGACCTTGATAGTCGTCTATGTATGTATGCACGTATGTTGTTTATGGCTTCACGCAGAATTGATGCTGTACGGTATCGGTTAACAGTAATGGCTCAATTTCACTTTTACGGGTTAGATCAAGGTTGTCGCGGAATTTATAATGCCTTTTCTAGAAATCGCGTCAGCGAACATTAAATGGCACTACGTCAGCTCGGGAAAATAGTTTAACCGATTATGCCAGATATTACTACAGATTGATTAAATTACGTCGCATTTACGTCTATACGTATTGCTGTTTATGGAAATAACGATAGGTGCATTGCGAGATAATAGGGTTACAAAACGCGTATTTATCCCTATTTCGCTCCGCTTTAATACTTCTTTAAGTATAAATAAAAGCGCCTATCGCTCTCTTCATCGCTATTGACACAACAAAGATACATTAGCGAGATTGTATTGTACTAGCTGGACGTGGTACCCGTATAAATTTCGGACTGAATCATCGCTAAAATAAACTGAGGAAAGCGGTGTTTTTGCTCCGCGAATACGGTTGCAGCTGCGGCGTTTCTGGCATTTTTCTCTTAACGTACGATCCGACCGGTCAGAAGAAAGGAGCTCTATCGCTTCGAGGGCATTCCGACTTCGAGAAAATATGATGGATATAGAGAAAAATGAAATTTCTCTCGTTATTGTTGTCATGGCTAATTTGTTTGGAATGTGGATGGGAAGGAAAGAAGCCTGCTAGGCCTAGACAAGCGAGCGAAGTGGAAGTAGAAATCTCCGCGTAAATAACTACATACATATTTTTCTCTTTCGATTATAATGAAGTATCCATTGCAGGAGTTAACTTTTGAAAGTAAAAAATAATAATAGCGCGTCGGTTTTAGAATTCTAGCAATTCCCTTTTTTAAACGGTTTGCGGTTTTTCCGCTTGCAGTAACCTTGTACGCTTCAGCGAACTCGGTAAATATTCTTTTTCTTAAAGCGTGAAAACCGTTTTTCTTAAAGAACCGGAATACGTTCGCCGGAAGATTATAGCTAATAGAACGATACAATCTTCCTCGACAACCAATCATAATCGTATTTAACAGAATCACCGACAAGCTACTGTCTATTGTGCGCGTGAATTCAAGCTGAAAGACGAAACCGCTGTGATTTCGAACGTATACAGCTTTCAACGGATAACAATGTGAGATGCTATGGTTTAATGTTTGAATGAAGAATGCGTTTAGAATCCTTGACCTCTGTCAGCGAGGATTATCTGCGCGAAAAAGATAAAATGTCAGGCTTGCAATAAACAGCATTGTTAATCGATATTGCATAATGCTATGTATCACGATTTCTTGACACAGTAAGCGGAATATGATGTTTCGGATTAGCGTAGAATCGATTTAGGAGATTAACGGATCAGTAGCGATAACAATCTTTGAGATAAATTACGAGGAAAATATTTACGTTTATATAAAGGGAAAAACTAATTTACATACTGTATATATAGTTTTAGTGACATACATATACAGAGTCCACAAGAGGAACGAGCGATTTTAAATTTTGCGATGTTCCCGGCGGTTTAGTAGTAGAAAACATCAAACTACGTCATTTCATTCACAATCTCATTGCATTTAGCCGTAATCGAGAGCAACTTGCTTCCGCAATCAAAGCCCTTTACAAGAATGATGATAGTTTTTCGAATGCAACGATTGTCTAGAGACTCTAGAGAACGCGCAACAACCCATTACCTTCAGAACATACCATAAACAGGAGAAACGAGGAATTTTGAGAAAATAAACTCTGCATTATCAAGACGGGAAGTAACGTACGTATGCCGGACAATATCGATGCGATACTAAGTCCTACACGAATCAAGGTAAAGGTGTAATATAGCTATTTTTAGGGATTTGTCGCGGTTTCTTGCGATTGTCTCCCGAATCGTTGGAGTAATCGAAGCAAATCCTACGCCCTTGAGTTAGGCTTGTCAAGACGCGTCGATTGACAATTTGACTGGCGATAGAGGTACAATTTAACGATTTTTAGCGAGTTTTCACGATTTTCTACGATCTCCTCAGCGGATACCTATATCACCTATAACCTATAATCCCTAGGTAATCTAAAAGAATCGTACTCCTGTAAATTTGGGTCAGCAAGGCCCGTCGATTGACGTAGGATTTAACATAGAGGTCAGGACAGGTGTGCAACTTTTGCCATTTTTAGCGATTTATCGTGGTTTTCATCTAGAAACTGGCTTTCTGGACGAAACGAACTCTTAACTGATGCTGTATAAGACATAAGAGCCTCACGCTACAAAGCATTTTTCTCTCTGGGCACTCCCGTTTATAAGAAATTAATACCACTCTCTCCTCACACTATAAGCGAATTAATGTCGGTGATAACTCGTCGATCGCAACTCGAAGAAAAACTTCAGAGAAAGTCAGAAAAAGAACGGAACGTTTTGGAAAAGGAGAGGCTAGAGGAATAGATGGCTCCAATTACATTTCATTAAAGAAAGAATGGAAACTCGCCTCAGTGGACGGCATCACACACACCTTTCGCCGGTTACCATGGCAACGGGGTTTCCAAAATTAAAGTGATTTACAAGGATGGTGTTACTTTCGCCAAAGTGCAGCGATTGTCTAGGCAAAGGTTTGGAAGTCATCGCAACAACTCAGTACCTTCAGCACATGCAAGAAAGACATAAGCCGGAAATTTTGAGGAAATAGGCTCTGCATCATCGAGAAAGCCTCCTGAATGGGAAAGAACAGTACGCCCACCGGAAAATATCTATGCTGGTAATGAGCTCATTCTGCGCAGCCCACGAAGTCCCGCTATCTGTGATGTTATATGTCTTGGAGTATTCAGCACTAGTGTAAGACGCATTCTTCACAAGGATTTGCATGTTCATCCTTAGAAGATCTAATTACTACATGTGCTAACTGAAACTGATGCAGCCCAGTAGAGTAACATTCCGTTAACGATTTCTGCAACTCTTAGATGGAAATGAAAACGTTATAGATAACATGTTTGTGAGTGATGGGGTCTACTTCCACGTCTCGGGGTACGTTCATAAGCAAAATTATCGGTGCAGATCTTTAATTAACCTAAAAGAACTCCATGGGCTGTCCTTTCATAGTGGCATGGTAACAGTGTGATACGTGATTTCGTATTTCTGGATTATTGGTCCTTACCTCTTTGAGGATGAAAATGATCTGACCGTAAACTCTGAACGTTATATATAAACGTTAAATGCACTTGTGACTGTCCAGTTGGCTGCTCACGCTCCAAAGTAATGAAGAAACGTGGTTTCAACAAGATGGGACATTGATGCCACATTTTACGGATATCCACGGAAGTTATAGCACGACTATTTTACGGTCACGTTATTGCAAGAAATGAGGAATTTCTTTCGTCCTCGAAATCACCCAATCTCTCTGTTTGTGAGAATTTTCTCTGGAAAAGAGTAAAATATCTTGTGATCCAGCAAGAGGCATCACAAAAGCCCATTTGGAGGTTACACAAAGTACTAGACAACTTTCGATCGAGGTTAGAACAGTGTGCACAGAGGAATTGTGGCCATCCTACGGATATCGTATTCGAGGCAGGTGGTTCTCTGCACCAGTCAGATAAATTCCTTTAATTGCACTTAAGCACTACTTCGGGAAAATTTGCAAAATTAATTTCTGTTATCGTTTGGTGAGTTGTGATGTAAGTTTTCTGCAGTTTCCCTACATTGCGCGGCAAGTGCTACAGCATATAATTGGTAAGATAGCCGCAGAGGCAAAATCGCGCTCAATGATAATACTGATTCCCCTTTTCCAATATGTACTCAATACTTAGAGCTAGTTGTGAGGTCTTAGTAGCAGTAGTAGTAGTAGCCTATACGTATAGTTCGATGGAATTGGAAATATAGTTTTTCCTATATTTCTTTGGATACTCTCCAATTGATTGAGAGGTACGATAGGAGCAAGCAAATATTAGGAAACTATGTCGAATATAATGTTGCGTTCCAGGTCGCTCTTCCTGCCTAGACTTTCACCACCATTGATCAAACAGAAGAAATGTGGGTCTGCGCCTGATTGGTCATCTATAGAAAAGGGCCTGGCGTGTGAAATCAATGCAAGATATATCAGATATGTTATAAACTATATTGTTTCTTCTTCTTATATATCTGCGTATTTTTCTAAGGACCCTCAACTCAACTTCTACTAGATTTAAAAGTGTAGGGTGGTTACCTTCCGTATTGGCAAATTAGGTCACTTTTCTTCTAAAACTTTGTAAGCAGAAAAGTCCTATAAACACTACCGTTAGTTACTTTCTACATACATTTAATTCGACAGCTGCTACATCTTTTAAAAGACAGGTTGATATCAACTGTGGTGGAGAATACTGAGTTTTGGCTTTTCGGTTACTAAGGAGTTGTATGTAAAATGTAGCTGACAGAATAGGAATCAGTTATAACATTCCAGGTACCAAGCAAAAAGTTTCCTTTTGTGGGGTTGTGTAATTATTTCACGAGTTCGGATCAGACTTTAGAGCAGCGATCTTTTTCCAGAGAAATCTTTACTTACACGTTTCAGATCAGGTGTAATTACTTTTGACCTTGAATGCATTTAGTTCTTAGAATCTATCTTATCTAGATTTCTAGATTTCATCTTGATGTAAGGACTACCTCTTTAGTTTTACAGTGTTTAACAGTAGTTGTGTTTCTATCTTGTCCGTTTCTTTAAATTGGCCAAAAAAAAAACGTTACCGTTTTCGATCAAAATGTCACGATTAATGCTGAAATATTCCACACAAAGCATTCAAAATATTTCCATAAAGAGATTCCTCGCTTAAACGTTTCTAATTCCGCTCGTAAAGTTAATTAATAATAGCATGATGACATTTATATTTAAAAAAAGATAATTGAAAGCTACGCTATTTGAAAGGTTACAGTTGAATTATCGAGGAATTTCAAGTAGCTTCGACACGACACCCGTATAAAATATTTATTTTGAAAAGTGTCGTCCTATTTATAGAAGATTTACATCATCGAAAACTAGGAAGTGAATGCTATTTTGCACACAAACACTTCGTAGACATACATCACCTTTTACATATGTTAATCAGTTTATTATTAAACCATCCAGGAACGCCAGTCGCTATTTTTATACAAAAATTAGCGATTCATCCGTGCATATAAAAACCTAATGGCTATTTTGTTTTATTTGTTTATACCGAAACCCGGAATATGTTTCGGCATTAACTTTTTACGTCGTGGTATTCATCTTAACCCGATTTTTTTAAATTGTATTTCTATTTTTAAAAGGCAGGAACTAACTACGGTTTCGACATAGCGTTGCCGAAATAGTTTCAATAATACGAAATTTTCTCGTGACATTTAAGCGCCGAACACACCTTAAATATGTACCTATATATAAATTATCTTCCAGAACTATCGACTAGGCACATTACAAAAGAAATTGCTATCAAGGATACCGCAGAAACGCTGGGTGTGTAATTTAAATACGAATCGATATTCAATTGTCATACATACATCTATCCATGCGTTCGCTTTGTATAGTTAATCAGTGAATGCATGAATTTCGTTTGTTGGGATGTAACTGTACGTACGTATATGCCCAAAACTTGTTTGCGTGAAACGCTCGCTGTCAAAAGATATGTACTCGTATTTATGTAAATGATACCATCCTGGTCGCATGATTTAATACAAGGTCGAAATGGAAATTTTTGAAACGTAATATCTACATATTATGCATGCGCGTGTGTTCGTACGTGTATGTATATAAAGTTTTCATGATATGCATGCATACAAATATTACTTTTAGAATTAAATGAATAAATAACTCCGTAACAATTCACTTTGTTGGAGCTTTAGCTTCTAGTGGAAATATATGACTGTAAGTATATAATATTTATTTAGATCAAATTAGCAAACATCTCTTGGAACTACAATTATTCCAAACGTAGGACTCGTAGTTTTCCTGAAAATATCTACCGCGAAAGTTTTCTTTAATCCATCATCTTTCTTCTATAGTCAATATGATGACTTAATACTTGTGAATCAGTTTATCAATAATATTCAAACTCGAATTGCCAGTTTGTCAATTGGCAAAGTTGAGTTCCCCTCACGGATTATTGGCATAAGCAAATTGTGCTTACTTAGAAAGCTTTTGCACAGTTACTTGGTACCTGTCCCTTAACGTACCTAATTGAATTAGGTCGTTATATGGAGAGTCATCTAGACTTTAGTAATAATATTGATACATTTGATTTGTCCTACTCTAGATTCATAAACTGCATTAGCACAATGTTCGAATTTTATTATTATTTTCATTAACTCTCTATTTCAAATTCTCGTCATATGGAATTGTCAATTATTTTGTACATTATTATATGACTTTTATGGATTATCCTGTTGGTGAAAAAACAAGTAATAATAATTTTAACGATTGAGTAGGTTTTAAAGTTGGATGTACTCCACATTGAAACAAGAAAGCACCGGGGTATAAATAGATTGTATATTCTTGAAAAACCTACTTCCTTTAAAAATTCTGAAAGAAGAAGAAAAGGTCATTTAACTTCTACTAATTTGGTTTTTACTACCTGCACTTTGTTTGATGGCCAATTATTTTAAATATGAGAAAATATCGCAAGAGCATCGATGAAGAAATTACGCTCGGCTTCGACAATGAAATCCAGGAAAATGTCTATTACAAATCGCGCGTTCTGTATCGTACACGATCATTTTCCAAACGCATTCGTTAACGGCAGGAAAAAGATTAGATCAATGCGAACTCTTTATCGATCCAAATTGCCCCGAAAGAGGTGAACATAATGAGCGGAAATCACCCATAAAATTTTATTAGTCCTTCGCATACCTACAATCGTAACATACCGATTCCATATAATTCCAAATAAATCATAATAGCGCAAGTACATTAATCTGAATCAATTAACGAATTCCACGGATGCACCGTCGCGATCAAAGCGCCAATTAAAATGACTACATAATTTCTGGAATTATCCTACCTCGTTAGTGTAATTGTCGTAATTGCCAGTACTATATGAATAGAGGCTGTTTAGAGGAAAATGATGACTCACAGTTATATTGATAATTTGCATTTTGAAGGCTTACACGGCTAACACGGCTAATACGACATGTATGTACATATGTAGATATTTTCGTTGATTTTTACGAAAGTGCAGATTCCATAAAGCGTTTGAAAATTGCTTGAAGGCATGTATGCGTTTAACGAGCGACCTTCATTTTTACGATACCGTAAAAGAAACAATGTCGTTCTAATGGTACACGCGTTAATTAATCCTGATCCGACCAGGTAAAACTGGCAGTTTACTTGAAAGTATTTACTAGTTTGTGTTTGTACTTGAATTGCACCTGCTGATTGTGTCGAAAAAAAGGTAGTAGATTGTAGAATGAATAGCAAAACGGATAGTAGAAAATAGAAATGAGGCTGGGGAATATCAATAATATATCGCAGAGGTATAATAAGATAAGTACATAAAATGATTATCGTTTTTTAAATATGTCAATGAGAATGCATGAGAAGTCAAGCTATTGGTATGAACAGATTGTTTACGTAACTTACAAGCGTCTGGATACGCCATTAACATATTCATATTGAAATTTTTACAATAACTATTTATCTCAGAAATTTTGTTCAAAACAATGAATCATGTGTATTTTACCGTGGAAAATTCCGGAACAATATAGTGTAACTATGATAATTGCATGTGTTCGTTTTAACACAAATACATAAGTAGATCCACAAATGTTGAAAAATATTGTAATTTCGTTTCCTTTGTCAGGAATATATTCGTTTGGAAGTAGTCATGCGTTTTTTAAGAAAACGATAAATCAGTTTCTTTGATGGAACAAGATAAATTTATTTCTATTTTTAATGGTTCATATGCAGTGGAACCTTCGATATCCGAACTTTCCTATATCCGACTGCGCTTCTGGTCAACCTATTTCCGGTGCCAGGACAATTAAATTAAAAATGTCGACTTTTGCCGTAGGTATAAAATCTAAAATTTTTGCCTTCAGCAACCTGAAAAAAACAACAATGATACGAAACAAATTTATTAAGAAAAGTTGTTTATTTGGCGGTATGGACGGCATCTGTTGAATTTTGAGCGAAAATTCCGACTTTCACCCTCATGTACAAACTCTAACATTCTTGCCTTCAGCACTCCTTGATAAAAGAAAAACCAAAAATGATACGAAACAAACTTATTACGTCTTTACCCAACAAACAGCATAAACTTAAATTTCCGTGTTGAACAAATGCAAAAAGAGTATACATTTTTGTGGCGGATATTTGGAAGTCAATCGTTTTCAGTTAACATACTGTTTATTTTTTATGACTGTATGTAACACTAAACGGACCATCTTCATATCAGCTTTGGATGGCGTTTCATCTTCTTTGATCTACGTTCTTTCCGATAATGTTGTATACCAGCTGGAGCTTAAGATTTAAAATTTCATATTGGCTTCAGACGACTGTAATCAGTTACATCAATTTGGTGAACTAATCTTTAAAATAAAAAATTATTGTTTCGGCAGGTTTAGATCGTACAATGTAAGAACACAGATCTCTTCATCTAAACGTTTAATTGTATCGCGCTTGTAATCGAGCGACAAACAAATTTCGTTAAATATGTAGTAGATTCAACTAGTGTGTGTATGCGTCTGTGTATAACATTCGATCGGATAATACAAGAAATTTGTAAGCGCGAGAACCAATCCATCTACATAGATCTGCATGCAGCATACCATCCTAACCTACATTTTATGTAGGTTTCGCTTGAGAATTAACATACCTACTACTCGGTGATTGAAAGCGTTTACCTTTTCCTACGCGAAGACATTGCAACTAAGGTCATCGACAAGAGAATTGTCACATAAATCTCGTTTACTGCGGGTTAAAGAGCTCTCCTTCTACGACGAAAGCTGTACGCAAGCCGAATATGTAATAATGTCCTGTACAGAAGTAGGATAATGACGGAATCAGATACGTTTGAGCAAATTTGAAGAAATATATGGAGAGCGTTTAATTAACGAACGAAAAAAATCTTTTTGCAAAATCTTTGAACTAGATGTATGGATCTCCAAGAATAGTATGATATCTAAGGTGCGTAAATGAACAGATACAATCGATGTAGGCGAAGGAGATCTGTGCATATTCTGTCGAGTTTCGCACACTGTGCATCTCAGATACCAAGCTATTTTCGAAGAATTGTGTCTATGTAAATTTGTAAGCACGGAAATAGAATAGCCATCATGGCATTAATTTAGATACCCACAAATTTGTGTTTTGATAATTCGATTGTCCTTTTCGGTATAAAAAAATACGAAAATGAAAAGCAAATGGTTAATATATTGTAAAATGTTGAATCCACTTTAATTGATGACGCTCCCTGAGCGTACACCTATGCAATCATCTTCGGGGTCGATTAATCTGACTCAAAATGTCTTCACCGAACTACTGGAAGAACCAGGAGCACTTATCCACGAAAGAAAGCGGCTAAAAAGGAAGAAAACCCATCTTATGCCTACGTAGGTGATTCAAGAGGAGTTAATTATCTGGTTTGCAAGCTCCAAGTTACTTTATGAAACCGTCAGAATATCACAAAATGGTTACCCTCTC
Source organism: Chrysina gloriosa (assembly GCA_038088585.1). Taxonomy (NCBI): domain Eukaryota; kingdom Metazoa; phylum Arthropoda; class Insecta; order Coleoptera; family Scarabaeidae; genus Chrysina; species Chrysina gloriosa. Next base: position 11,546,217 of record CM076090.1, on the reverse strand, counting down.
CTCCAAGAACTATTCGCTTGGGATATTTTCAAGAACTTTTAGGAATGTTGCCAAATCACTCTCTTCGGGGACTTTAGGGGCAAACATAATAGCCAGAATCACCAAAGACATCTTCAGGTCGTTTTCATCGATGTTTCTCCTCCAAACGACGAGTGATAACGCAATCGAGTTGATCATTAGACTCGAAGAGACGTCGCCTGACATAGTCGCCAGAAGCAAAATCCTGGGCTACATCAAGGAAGAACAGAAGGGCTCTGTAGTCAGATAGGATAACCAATCTGACCTTGAAACGGTTCCTTCTATACTAGAGCTATATAAAATATATAAAATTACCCTTACCACACCTTTCTGAAAAATCCAGATACGTATTTCGACAACTAAGTTGTCATCCTCAGTGGAAAACTAGGCAATTCAGTATCACCAGCGAATCCGGCTAATGCCCAAGATGAACACCACACAACGAAGATTGTACAACACCAAAACACTACACAATTAAGTGTTTTGGCGTGTTTCGCGCGTTCATTGTGTGATGTTCATTGTGCAGTGTTTTAGTTGCCGAAATACATATCTGGATTTTTCAGAGAAGTGTGGTTGGAGTAATTTTGTTTATTTCATATATTATTTTAGCCACAGTCTCCTTACTCTTATTTGTTCTACTAGACCTAATTCGATGAAATCGTGTCCACAGTCAACTTCGGCAACGAGTCGCATTTCTTCTTGATATTCATGTTCGAATCTGCGGATGATACCATCATCTATGTATGGCTGACAATATAGCTACCAGGTGGATTTGTGTTTTAGACCAACCAGTACAAATTTACCTTTAACGAATTCAAGTGGCCTGTGGGTTCCTAGGACAACTGACGCCAACGAGGAACGACATTTGTGTTGGTGTAGCAATGCTTTCGTGAAATTCCTGCGTAAAAAGTTTGAAGTCTATTTCGATCATAGCTTCGCATGGCGAAAACAAATCGGAAAGGAGTTTCTTTTACTAGAGCTTCTAAGTTTGCTTTGGTCGCTGTCGGTCTATGGTGATCTATGGTGACCTAAGCTGGGCAATCCGTACTTATTTTAGCAGATCGAAGCCCGTCAAAATCAAACCTTACGATTCACACTTTTGTACGTCAAGAATGCCCAAATTCATCACCTGGATAGAAGTGGCTTTTCCACAAACCTCCGCGTCAAAACTCAACCAATCAACATCAACGTTTTATTCATCTAATTGGACTAACTGCAAATTCGATACTTCCGCAACGTCACGAGAATTTGATCGTCCTAGTCTGCAAGGAAAGGACGAAAAGGCATTCATTCTAGTATCGGCATTGCTCAAAAAAGTTTGAAGCAAATGTCGTAGCCCGCTCTTTTAACAGCAGTGATTTCCTAAAATCACGAGTTGCACTTTGTTTCTTCGATTGAGGATGACCACTTAGTTGTCGAAATGCGTAGTTGGTGGAAACCAAACTCTTGTATTATAGCTTTAGCCGGCATTTTAGGCCCATCCCTAGGGATGCTCCTAGAAGTAACAATGCAATGCTGGTGGTACGGGGTCCCGTTGGACTTACCGATATGTAGCTACTACTTTTGCTCACTTAACTACTTAACCAAACTGTTATAAAAAGGAATAGAGCCCCATAGATGGACTAATATTTTCCGAATAAAACACAGTATTTTATGAAATTGACATTCCCTTCGATTTCTGGGCTATCTTGGTTTCCTTGCTCTTCCTTAGATTTCATAAGCAAATATTTGGCTTAATTTTTTGGTGTGTATTGATTTATATTAATGATGCACACAAGTACATTTATATGATATTAAGCTTGTAGCAAGTAAAGGATTTTGAAAAAATTTTGTTCTTTTATGACACCCATATGACTATTTGTAAGAATACCTGGTACACACATTTACCTATAGATTACGGTCTATTTCCCATATGACTGTGAGATACAAAAGTACCACACCAAAAACTAGGAAAAAGCAACTCTTGATACAAAATTTACTTACTTGTAAACAGCCGCACCAGCCGCGCCGACTTCGGACGGCTGGCATGGCTGGAATATGCAGTCGAGGCAGTGCGCTGGTTAAGTTATCCCACGCCGGTAGTTTTATGTTACACTTGGGGAGACCCTGGAACAAACAAAATAAATTAAATTCGAGCTACGAAATACGTGACACAAACCGTCTCGCTGTGAAACGTTCGTGGGGCGATTTTTATGCAAAACACGGCGAACGACATTTACAGCGAGATAAGATATTAAAGAATCTTCTCGGAATTTCGAGACCTTCACCGAAGTAAACCTACCTACGCTAATAATTATATTCGCTATACGAAACATACGTGAACTAAAAGGTCTGGCCGGCCTGCGGGGAAATTCGCTTGTATGCTAATTTAACCTTTAATACGAGCGCCGTTAAATGCGCGCGATGTGGCGGTGTTATCTGGGTATGTCGTTGAACGGTTTTCAAATAGTGCAATTATATAAGGATAAATCGCGGATGATGGCCATTATTCGGTAATTGATTCTCTATGGTACTGCCGCAAGACCGTAATAATAATTTTAATATTCAATTTGTTTCAAGGAGGCTTATTTTATTTACCTCAGTTGGTTAAGCAAATCAATGATGGAATAACTACCAGGTTGTTTTAGCTTTTACACAGGGACGATATAAAAAACACTATTCCGTTTTACTCTATTCTGCTGGAATGAAAGTTTAATAGCATGTATGTACATATGCCTTAAATAGTCTTTTCTTTCTCCTTTTCTGTAGTGCCTACAGATAAGATCTTCGTGTGTCTTATTTGTCCCTTAAGGTTGTCTTTTCAATAAGTTAATAAGTTAACTGAAATTTTGGCCTGAGAATCCAACCAGAATTTTTACGTTCATCAATTTTCAAATGACACTATTGGAACATGCTTTTCTACATCGGTTAGATAAGGAATCGCGACAACACAGCACCAACGTAACAGATGTGCGTCAGATGTGAGCTGTGAGAATGGTATTTCACTCGCATTATGCGGTGGCTTAAAGTGGGAAGAGGGAAAGACTAATTGTAAGCGCCCTAACAATATGTTTGCTAAGCACATAAAAGTAGAAGTGATATGACGGTGTAATGAACAAAACTGTTGTCGGATCTTCCGGAAAGCATATGGTGCTGTTACGTTGCTATTTTAGACAGTAGCAGGATGGATCAAAATGTTCCGTTGAAGACCGAATGTCATTCAGGAATCTTGTTGTTCTGGGCTACCTCAAAGATCGATTTACACATATCGGTGTCATCTACATATCATATCCATTTTGTGCCAGTTGCTTCTGTGAAGGATGGAGCATAACATAGGGAACAGAACCAGACATATAATACCCACCATATACCTATGAACGGAACGATAGCTATAAGTGTAAAAACGTCCGTTGTTTATCAGAAAGAATGTAATAGGACTAACTACTATAAAATATTTGCACACTTGGAATGTGTACGTGGTTCCACCAATTTTGCGAGACATTTCCTTATTGTAATGGGATTAAGTTTTTAAAGATTATTGCAAAGGGGTTGTTTGTTGCCGTAAAATCAGCTAATAATGGGGTTGCAATGGAATTTCTAATCCGGAAATATTATGTGTAAAGGATTTATTATGAATTCTTGGAAATATGAGAAATACCAATAGAGAAACGGGCTGCAATATGCATTCTGGGCAAAGAAGGCTATTCAATTAGACAAATCTCGGCACGATTGGTATATTTCCAATAATCGAGTGCATAATACTATACTAATGAATCAGATCTAAGAGAGAAGATAAATACATTGCAGTTACTAGTAAAGGAAACCGTCGTTTAACACCTGTAATAACGCATATCGTAAATACAGGTAGACGAAGGCCGCTTTCGGTTAGTACCGGTTGTCGTCGACTAAAGGAAGCCGGACTTGTTGGATGTGTGGCAGTAAAGAAGCCATTTTTGTGGAAGGAAAATAAGAAAGTATGGTGAGACTGGACAAGGTAGCACAAAAATTCGACAATCGGGGACTGGAAACGCGTTGGATGTTCAAGGTATTCGGTTCCCGGAGACGGGTTTACGTTCGACAATGTCCGCCCTGAAAAAGTGTTGGAGGAGTGTTTAAATCCTACAGTGAAACACGGAGGCAGTAGTGTACTGGTATGAGAGTGTTTTGGAAACAATCAAGTTTGAGATGTACTCAAGATGGACGGGAAACTGCTGAACGAAAAATATTTGGAAATATTGAGTTGCAATGCGGTTTTATCTGGACTTGTGGGGAGAACTGCAAAGAGCTTTGCGAGCAATACCTCCATTATTACTAAATTCGTGTATGGAAAGAATGCGAAAAGTGTGCGCTACCGTTATTCGGGCAAAAGGCGGATATTTCCACGATAAACTAAAAGTTTAAAGAAATTGCTTTTTGTATAATAATTTTTTGAAACATACTGTAAACAATCATTCCAATGACAAGAAATCATTTATGCCCGTTTTCATCGAAATAAATTTTAAGCCGGCTAGACTAAGCATACTTTAAGCGCTAAGTATTGCTTTCAAGAAATTATATTTTACAACTCGAACATTAAATTAGCTTAATTAAGTTCTCTTAATAGTTCAAATGAACATCAATTAGATCAATTATCGTATATTTTTCATGTTTAACTTAACCTCACGATCTGTGACAACTTAAAAATTTATTGGAATAACCGTATTGCGTATAGTGTAGCTTCGCAATAACCGTGTAGTGTCAGTGTGTATAATAGTATTAGTGTATTTTTGTTGTAGGTAAGTATGATACTCTTGATTTAAATTCTCTGCATTGCTAATCTAAAAATTTTTAGCATCTATTATGCCAACTGCAGCAGAGAGGAGCCGATAAATAAATGTAAGAAGAAGAAGCAAATCTTTGTTGGTACACCAAAATTTATAATGCCCAGGCTATCAAGATCGTTGTCCAACATATCTTCCATCAAATATCTATTATATTATTTATAATCTTCCATCTCGTATTAAACGTACGACATACACAAATTAATAAAATACTAACAGTATAAGCACAGAATAGACAAAAGCGACAAGGTGTGTCGGTTGCTTTGATGTTCATGTGATCGATTTGAATGACCTCGAAATAGCCGAAAAATATGAAGATGAACATTTGAAGAAAACATTAAAGTATTGGGTAAAAAGGGGCATAAGTATCGAGGGGTAGCATGCCGGGCCACAGTGGCGATTGTTCCATCTAACTCTTTAATTTGAAAAACGCCAGATTAATATTGGTATAAAAGACAACATAGATCGATTCATTGTGTCAGTAGTAAAAGTTTAATCCACTTGTCAACGCTATTAATGTCTCAGTCGGGCATCAAAATTACCAATGGAAAAGTAGAACGAATTTAACGCCAAATATATTGCAAGTACTAAATGGTAAAGAGGTAAAGAGTGCATAAGTGAATTTGTTATCTATTGAGGTAAAGTATCGGTTAATAAGATAAGAGTGCAATCGAGTAATTGATTCGTTATTCTTCGAATTGCCAACTTATTATAACTGGTTTAGGATTTACGCCAGAATTTGTTTGTTTATGACTCAATTTAGAAAATATCGGTGATTTTTGATAAGGTTTCATTTGTGTGGGTTTCGATTTTGTTTAAATTGGGGCAGTGGGAGGGGGGGAATAATTCCTTTTACTAGATTCGTTTAGATTTGCACTTGATCGTTACTTGTTTTCCCAAAAAGGATAAAGACACAGGTGACAGTTTTCTATCTACCTACACATATTTTTATAAACCAACTGGAAGTTTTAAAAATTATTTTATTAGTACTTTCCTTTGATACATAGATCATTAGCCATTCACTTAAGCCTCGCTCGCCCACAGTGACGACTAGTTTTGTATATAAGCACGATCAGAAGGACATCAACTGACCTAGAGTACGATTAAACTCAACCATGCATGCGTTTATTTATTATATTATAATACATATATCCGTGCATTTTTACACGGTCGCTGCCCAGTAATAATAATCGTATCCTAGCGATTATTGTAAAAATTATCAGATATTCGAACCGGAGCTTTTTATACGCCGTACAGCAAATGGCACCGTTATAAAGTAAAATCGTTGAATCCGCCGCCGGAATTTGCATATTGGAAAGATAAAGAGGCCTTGTACTTTACCTTGGAAAGCGCAACGGTTGCATTTTTGAAGAGCATTTGCATATGTACGTATGCGCGAATTCGCACATGCTTGGCATTTCTCCCGACTCCCGTAAAACATTCCCCCGTACGCGCTATAACGGCTTTGAAAATACCATACAAAAAATGACTGAATTGTAGTCGAACGTGGCCTGCCCGTTTTAATTAATGCGCTAGTAATTATTGCTGTATATCACATGAAATGCGCGCGTTAATACAACAAAAATTATGCACGTATGTATGTATGTACGTATGCAAATCGCCTATGATTTGTTAGTGCGACGTAGATACAGTTGGAACCGTTGGAATAGGGACAACACAATTAATTATAGGCTTGATCGTAAATTTAGCAACTCTGCTTTATATCCATAATTAAATTATACAAATGAGACAGATATTTATGTATATACGAAGCGGTACTTTGAAGACGTGTAACCTGTAAAGCTGCAATTCATTTCTTAATGAGTGCACGTTCCAATTATTGAAAAAGCGGGGGAAGACGGTTAGCGTTTAGGCGACTATAACCACTAAAGGTCGTTTTATTACTACAACGACAAAACATGATCCATAGCATACAGTATCAGAAATTACACCTCAAGCGAGTAAGGGTTCAAATGGGATATTAGTAATAGCAATGCGGACTTACGCAAATGAAACCGATTAGAATGAGCAGGACAAAACGAAATTGGGTTTGTAGAACAGCATTGTGGCAACAGCAATTAGGTTCCTCTTCTGAATAAAGATCATAATTTTAGAAAGTAATAAATCTAGCTTTACGCAAAAGGTCTTTCATGGAATTGATGTGTAAAGGAACAATACAATGGCTTTAATCGTAAGATATAGGAAAGGAATTGCAATTTGTGATTGACAAGGGTCAATACAGTAATTCAAGAAAATATACCAGTTGTCCCATAGCATCTGGAACAGATTGGGAGCTTGACAAATCCTTTCCATTATCCCAGTCTGCACCTTGAAGGGCGAAGCTGACGAACTTCCTTTGTAAAAGTCCTTCCAAGGATTGCGGAATTTTGTTTGTGATGAGATCTGACACTCTTTAGAGCCTCATACCATTATTTTGACTGAGTTCCTTAAGTTTGATCGGATCTGGGTTTTAAAGCAATATAAGAAAACAATACATTTCTCAAAATTATACATAAATGTCATATTTAGAAACAAGCAAATTGTGAATTTGAAGTAGCATCGGAGATGTTATAGTTTGGCGTCAGTCCAAAAGGTTTAGAACCGGTAGGAGATTTGATAAACTCTTCTCGTCTTACCGCAGTCTAGATCTCCGAAGACCTGGAAACCGCCATTTCTGTTTTCCTAGTGACTTTGATACGTCCTCTTTATTTGGAGTCTCAGCGTTATCATCTTCAATAGGAAAAAAATAGGCAAAAGTCTGACGATTGGTTGGAGTTTTATTTTATACGAAAATAGGAAATCAAACTATGCTTTGGATGAACTTCCTCTTCAGAAGCAAACGAATGATCAACTGGTTATCTTTTAGCTATTTTAATCGTTTGAGTTCGAGGACAAAATACCTGGAATAGACTACGAGCTTGACGAACTCCCTCCACTATCCTAGCTTACATTTTAGAAAATATTACAGTGATCTTAAGATGTGTAAGTGTTTCTATGGCATATGAAGATCTGTCTCGCGTGAATTGTCCTTCCGTAGCTATTTATGGAACACATTGAAAACTAACGAGTTCCTTGAGGGTACAGGTCTAGGAATACAGCCAAAGGAAAGAAGTTTCGGGAAGCAGCAATGGTGGAGGTTATGCTCCGGAAAATTTAACAAGGATATGCGGCAATAGTTCCTGCTTCCAGGAAAGGCGACTACTGAACGGTTTACCGTTTACTTCCTAGAAAACCTCCAAAGTTCATTAAAATTTAAGTGATTCATAGATATGTGCATGTAATGATTTATATTATAAGAGGCTTCTTCAGGTTACAAAAATTAAAACGTATAAATGCTCTATTTAGAATCTACAGTTCAAAACGTTCAATTAACTCGTCGATTTACTTCGCAATGGAAAACTGCCATTTCTCTGGGAAAATTTGACACGTCTAGAAATAAGAATTGATTTTGTAATTTTACCACTGATTATCGTTAAACTTATTTTTTTATGTCAACTAAAATGTCTAAGATCGAGAACTAGGAAGTAGTTGCTAGTAATTTTGGATACCTTTCATAGTTCATACTCAATATAACATCATGTTGAGTATGGTAGCGTTCTGGCCAGAAATTTCCAATTGAATAAATTATGAAAATGGTCATGATTAAGTGGCGCATCAGTTTGAAAAGCAGCAGCTGCTAGTGGGAGGAGGTTATTGCCGTTCAGTAGAGGAAGTTCAGTAGATCTGCCCTTCACAAAACGATGTTGCGTAGTAAAAACATTTTGTTGGACATTATCTGGTTTATTTATCACTCAAAAAAGCATTTATCAAATATTACAGTATACATTTACTAAGGGAGTCTGCTCAAACCCACTAGGAATGCCAGCTTGCTTCTAAAGATGATTCGAACAAATTTTCTGAATTAATTACATTTGTCAGAACGAATAAAATTTTTGAAGTATGAGGTAATTGGGTTTGAACCGACCGCATTACTAATCTAAACTGTCCCTATTTCAATATTCGCAACTGTATACTGCGATGGTACACATCCTCTATATACAACGCTTTTCCATTAATTCTTCAGAAGAAAACGTGTCAGCGCAATTGCGAAACGCATGTCATTGACGGGAATGCATAAAATATGCAATTAAAACGTTTTATGCGAAGTGCAGCTAACAGTACTTACACACAAACAAACTAATGGAATAAAAGAGACGCGGCGCGTCTCGAACATGCAAATAAGACGAACCGGAGGTTTCTCTTCTTTACGTCGCATTTATTAGAGGTGATATTTAAATGATTTACGTCCATCGCAAAGAGAAGGTGGGTAAGGCGTGATTAGTATGGGCCAAACGATCCGACGTTCTAAAGGTGTACTACATAGCGCGTATCGCCGCAAGACTTCTAATTACTGTACGTACATATGTACGCCACACAAGCAGTTGTGTCTTTCGAATGTTTAAAATGCCTTTGATTGAGCGGGATGCCTCATGAGGATGTATAAAATCAACATTCTTAAAACTTGATTTTGCAGATTCCTACTTTTACTATTTTTCTTTAATTATTCTTTTTTGAAAAAACCGAAAAATGCGACCTTCTTTTCTATAGAAATCATTATATATCGTCTTGAGCCGGGCCTTGGGGATATATATCGACAAGTTGATGTGATTACGATCTAAAGTCGAACAAACTTGAATGAATTTTCATGGGTAACTCCATCTTCTTAAAACAGATGTGCCAGAATTGCATTATTAGTTGCCAATCCAATACCATGTTACGTTTCTTCTGTCATTGATAAAATCAATGTTTGATAGATTTGTAGTACAGTACAGCAAGAAATCTTGTAGCTTTCCATCTTTTATTTATTGTATTACCGATTTAAAATAATTCTCTTTTACCAACTCAACATCGACTATTTTATAATCGATGTACGCATAACTAAATTTATATGCAATCATCCAGTATTTCTTACTAATAATAAGAAATTTATAAAAACTTGTTATGAAGATAAGAGACAAAGATTTTTGTTTGAAAAAAAAGAGAAAGAAAAAGGTCGATGAAGAACGCCTTGAAAAATTTCGTTATTTGTGTCCAGTTGTAAAATAGAAGTGTAAGTAAATCTAACGTTGTTGTTTGGCAGATATTCAGATGGGACGAATTATTGTTCTTCTTGAGCAGGGAATGTCAGAAAGATAAGTTGCAACAACGATGGGCGTCTCGCAGGAAGTTGTTTCAAAAATCTATGCAATAATTTGGAACGCTCAAGAACAGATCTAGACACAGTCGTTACAGAGTAACTAGTGATGGACAATATCCGTTTTTATTTGCAATACCTAGAAGAAACCCGACCTTTTCTCATCCGGAGCTTCAAAGGCAACGTTTGCAGGCTACAAGTGTTGGTATTTCAGTTGAAACTATACGAATCAGACTTTGTGGCAGAAATTTAGCAGGAGACAGTTAAGGATTCCCGAGTTATCTGAGCAAAACCAATTTGATCTGCTAAATTGGCGCCTGGAACATCACAAAGGGACAATTGAAGATTGGTAAAATATCTTTTCTTTACGATGAATCCAGAATTAGTCATATCAGATGACCGTCGAATTCGGGTTTGAAGAGATCGAGGCAGACAAGGTAGACTGCAAATTGACGGATATGTTTCCAGATATAAAGGAGGAACTTCAATGTTTTGAAGCGCATTATGATTGAGAGAAAACCCCTTTGCGTTTTTAAGGCAAAGTTTAACGAGTTTCCGGTATGTCGAGTTGATGCTAGAACTCATAGTTAGGGTGTGGGGAGGTGTAATGGGAAATAATTTCATTCTCATGCATGATAATGCCCTCCACATACCAGCAGATTTGCCACGTGGAAACAAAAGATGTCACTGTTCTGAGATGGTGTGCCTGCCCACTTGATCTTAATCCCATCGAACATGTTTGGGCTTAATTAAACGAGGAATTGTAGATCGAGGGATTCCTCCAGGAAATGTAGATCAGCTCATTCAAATCGCTCAAGGGGAATGAGCAAAGCTATCGCAAGAACAAGTTGAAAATTTGATTAATAGAATTTCCCGTCGGGTTGAACATTGTATTAGGGCTACAGGTGGTAATACTGATTATTAAAGTGAAAAACAAGTTTTTCTTTTTCTTGAATTAACCATTTCAATTGCTAGTAAACTATTTTTGAGAGCCAAAACTTTAATAAAATGAAATATGGAGGACTCTCTATAACGATCTAATAAATTAGGTGCGTTAGTGGGCAGCTAACAAGTAACTGTGCAAAAGTTTACAAAGTAAGCACACACTGTAAGCTTTTGCATAGTTGCTCGCAGGCTGCCCATTAACGCATCTAATTTATTAGGTCGTTAGAGAGTCCTGCAGATTTATTAAACCATTCCAATTCTTTAGTTCTTGTGCTGTTTGTCAATTTCAAGCATTTGTTATATACTTTCATTGTTAATAATTAAACTAATTCTGCATAAAGTGCTCTTCTTTTCCAATAACACAATTTCAGTAGTACTTACCAAAATTAGAAATACTGTGCAATTCCATATAAGTTTGAGTGTGTGTGTATAGACGTCGCATGGCTCATCAAATTACAAGTTTGACCTGTCATTTAATACAACCTAATAACACTTACACCGTGCGAAGTTAGCCTATTTGCTTAGTACCACTAACGACATTACAGTCCTTGCTATCATTAATTGACAAAGATCTCCCATAATACATCCACATCCACAAGTGATATTAGCCGTTTCTTCGAAGCAGTCCATTCTTCTCTGATATAATGGTTACATAAATAAAATTCAAAGAAACGTCCGCGATTACCTTCCACTTTTCAGTTCTTCGACGGAGCGTGGAATGTAGGAATTGTGCCAGGAAATGAGACTTTTTCTCTCGCGATAGTTATGTCTGTCGGTTTGCACAATAAAATATATTACATAAACTTTTTTACCATTAAAATAGTTTCTCGTATGGCCGGCATGAAAACTTTAAAGACCGAGCGTCGTCGTCTGGCGTAGATGCGTCGTCTACGCACATACCGGTTTCAAGTTTTTCCGCACGTTACCATTTACATAATTAAGATCGGCGGAGAACACCTGGTAGAAACCGCAGTTCTCGCGCGGATAAAAAAGGGTTTAACATGTAATAAACGTAAGGTCAGATTAAAATGTCGCGCGTATATGTAGCTTACCGTATATGTTGATAATAGTATATGTTGATATGTGTTATTGTATTTTACGATTAATTACACACATGACCAAACTTGCACAACGCTGAGTTAGCTGCAAGACCGACGTTAGAGGTTTTGCGTTCTGTTGCTTTTTGTGACCCCATCTGCAGTTTCTTCATGCAATTTTTACGATTACTTTGGAAATATTTAGCTTTGTATTTCTTGCTATAGCAGTATATCATATCTGCCTTTCCTAGAGCTGACAGTTTGACGTGTGGAAAGGCTTGTGTTATTCGCCACAACTAAACTAGAGGGTGAAGATCCCGGTTTTACCTTTCCTTCGCGGGCCCTTACCCGAAAGAAAAGGTAAAACCTTTTCGGGACTGTTCGGGGTAAGCTTAGAGGAAAGCCCGAATGGCAACGGCGTCGGAGAAAAAACGAGGTAAAATATGATTTCCATTGGCAAAGTAGTGGTAGGTATTTTTGAGAACACCGACCTAATTGCGTAAATTAGCTAAGAGAGCACAATAAGTCATTGAGCTTCAGCGCGGTCGACCGGGGCCACTTTTAGGAAAAAATGTACATTTATTTACGTATGCATGTCAGATTTTAAACCCCGGGCTTAATGACGTTTTATCTCGAGCTATTTTACCGATTTTTCAAACGCGAACTCGTATGGGAGTCGATAGGTGATCACAGATAGATAGAAATACTCGTAAACTGCAAGCAAAGCACTCCTTTTGTTTGTTCATCAATTTGCAAATGCGTTCCTAATAGGTACACATTCACACAGCTAGATAAACATCACGAGTAATTCAGAATGGGTAATTATGGCCCACATAGCGTACTAGAATACTTAGCAAAATAAGAGGTACAAAATCGCCTAGAAAGTTCCCCCATTCATGCGGGCACTCATCTATAAAGGTAAGGTTATCATATAATGGGCAGAGAATTTACATGCATATACGAGGGTCGTTTCTTCGTTGATACATTTAGCCACAGAAACAATGGGTTGAATTATAGAGCATTATTGATTTTCAAAACATCTTCCCGACGCATTAATACATTTCGGCATTCGTTCAAACCAAACAGTGATTCCAATCTTTGATTGGGAATTTTCTAGGGCTATGTGTGAACTCGTCTTGTGTTGTGAATTTGGCTTATTCAGATAATGAGTTACCTTCAACATTTTTACCAGTACAATCCCCCGCGATTTACGCAAATCTGAATTTACACGGTTGTAGGGACGTGTCAGATTTTTAAATTTACGTCCCCGGTTTCCTTTTTCTTTCGTTTATTTTTATGAAAAGCCTAATCACAAATACTAGTTACCTAAAATTTTAGTGCAAGCAAGAATTGATTCAACAATAATAATAAGTAATCTCAAATTACACGGAGGGTTAGATTTCCAAGCAGCAAAGAATATGATATCTAATGGATTTTTAAGAATGATTAAGGAAAATGGTTACACGCCAGGATAAGCTTATGAATGTAGGCAAAATAGGGTTGTTCCCGGAAAAAGGGCTACTTGTAAATTCTCATCAATGAATGACAAACCAGCACGCGGATTTAAAGCAACTAAACATTAAACCAATCCTTCTTTATTATTCAAATCGGAAGAGGAATTTGTTGACCTATTTCGGCAGAAAAGTCGTGAGAGTGCGAGTGAAAATGAGTGAAGGCCAGCTGCATATGCAGCTGTGTACGGTGAGCAAAAGCTTATGAAACAAGTTCCTTATATCCGAAATTAGCTACTTTTTGCAATTTTTTTTTTTGATAGCTCGATTTTTATTTAAAAATGCGCACGCTTTGACGTAAAGTACAACTTTATAGCCAACACAGGGGCGGCACACCAGAAGTCGGTCGTAATTTTTCAATAAAAGGGGAGGGGGATCAAGGAATGTACTTTTAGAAGGGTCTTTCGCCCTCTATTCAATGGTACAAAATCGACTCACTACAACGAAAATATTTACTAAAAATTTTGTTGTAATATCTCTTTAAAAAATGATTAATTTATTATTAAAAATGTAATTTGAAGAAGTTGTTAATCCATTTATTTTGTAAAATGGATGGGGAAAATAAAATAAAATTCTTCTTGATTTAACATTTACAGTAATATAAGTGTAATCGCGGGAAAGAATATTTTATTTCACTTTGCCATCGAACGAGAAGACCTCACAAGAAGTACACCACTTGATCTCCCATCGCTTACCATTTCTCCTATAATTAATAAATATTTCGTTCCTAGTCTTTTTGACAAATATTTTTATGTTAGTTTAATAGTTTTTCTATAATTTATTTAATAATAATAAATGTAATAGTTGCCTTTTAGCAGACCTACATTTTAACTCTAAATTATACCTTTTATACGCCGCTGAGTAAGCTATTTTCTTAATTTCGCTCAGTATAGCCCATGTTGAGTGCAAAATTTGAACTGGCGGCAATAATTTTGCCTCATCTGGTATAATTATACAATAAATACGTGTAAACTAAAAACTGTTCGTCACAACGGGCATCTCACTTGCAATTGACAATTGCAAAAGAGAACTCGTCAATTTACGCATGACATTTTACATCTAAACAATAGTTTTCCACAGTTGTTACTTCTATGCTATCTGTTCGAAAATATTCGAAAATATTCGCTCAAAAACATCGTAATCTGTTTAACCGTTACTAAATATAAGAAAGTGTACGTAATCGTTATAATCCTTCCATCGAGAAATAAGCACCATTATAGCCAGTCATTAGTTGTTTCAGTTGTAAATACGATTCTAATACTTCCACGTGGCATGAAATCGATTACAATTAAGTTTGTTTTTAATCGTTCGTAAAAAACTGGTCCTAGTTATCACTGTTTTTAACGAAATTTCTGGTACTAAATGTAATTAATGTCCGAAGTAGAGAAGCGCGCTGTATAAATATGTCAGCGCTCTAATGGACGAAGTACCCACCCTGAATAAACAATGACTACATTAATTTTAATTCAACGGAAATTGGGTTAATAGCCACCGCCAATTGTATATGTAGGTAGATATATAGCATAGGATCGATATATTTAAACGTAATAAACCTATTCGGGGCAGTTATTAGAAAAGAAAATAGTAATCTTGTTATAAATTAATATATGTAGATTAGCTTTAATTAGTATGACTAGTAATTGTGCCGCCCTTTCTATGGAAATAAATAAAAATAATTTATTTGGCAACGTATTTCCCATTTTATCATTATTCATTCTTCTGCCATCACTTAGACAGCACGATAATTCTATATTCTTTCAAAACTTCTTCAATCCGTAAAATTCCAAACCAAATGTGATATGATATCATCATCGTTACTACAATGTTTAGCACTGAAGAAGTGTTGAAAAATGATGAAGTGAATGACGAAGAATGTACATATATGTATATTCCATTGCGTTTTAAAACTTTATCTATATGTATTCTTATTTCGCAAATTTACTTTGTTAATAACATACATATCTTTTATAATATTTACAAAGTGACGTTACGTTAATTTCCTATCTCTTTACGTAAACGCGAATGCGACCTGGATACAAGGACTTCTCTGAATTGAAATAGCAAACAAGTGTAACCTACGATGACAAAGTGTACTTTCAGATCGTTTTATTTCATCCTTTTGAGCCTTTGAATTGCAAATAAACATTTCCGTAAATTTCAGCGTGGCAAGCTTTGTAGCTGCATCCATTTCAATCTCCGTCCGAAATTAGGAACAATACCGGTTTTCATCTGGTTTCCGGTGCTTTGATTCCTTTTTCCTTTGCTTCGTAAAACTAAAATATCTTCTGCTTCTGTAATATTTGGCGTACGCGTCTTCTTTGTTAATTTTATGTATGAAGATGATTCTTTCATCTTTGGACTCGCTTTCATTATTCTCGTTAGAGAAGTCAATTTTACTAATTGTATGTATGTATATAGATTACTGCTCAAAAGTATTAGCTCACCCATATTTTATTGATGATTTTATAGGCAGATCTATTCAGTAAAATGATTTTAATTTTTCTTTAATTGATACTCCAAGTCTGTCTATTAAAATTGCCGTGGTCATAAAATTTACGGAATTTGTTGGAATAAGGGTGCATAAGTATCTAATGCAAAAATCATATACCGGTTTCGGGTGGGATAATATTTTTTTATTATTATCAGAAAACGATGCTATCTTTTAGTTAGATACGCGTTGAATTTTTAGTTGATCTTTACCTTTTACGAAGAAAACATTTAAAATTTTCGCCCTCTGTGACGTGACCTTGTTTAAGAATTTTGTTGGGTAATCGTAAACATGCTGAAAACAAAGCAGCTTTCGATTGAACTACAATAATTCGCTATCATAAAAGTGGCAAAAGTAATCGTCAGTTTTCGAGAAAACTGAAAGTATTAAATAGAACAGTTAATTACAACGTGAAGAAATTTAAGACCGATGAAAGGAATAAAAAACGTAGTGGAAGACCTAGAACCAGGACTTCGGCCGAAGGTAGGATGATTGTGATTCCTGGCAAACGTCTTAGATGCCTTACTAGACCAGAAATAGCTGCGCAAGTGAATGTAGAATATTTTAATCCCGTCAGTGTATCAATCGTGAAACGCAGACTTCAAGAAGCAGACCTTAATTGCCGAGTAGCTATAACAAAACTATTGTTATGCGCCGTCAATAAGAAGAAGCGATTGCAATGGACTAAGCAATTCAGAGGAACTGGACGCTTGAAGAATGGAAAAAGTTTTATGGAGTGATGAGTCTAAATTCGAAATTTTTGGATAACGGTGAGAAGTCTTTGTGCGCAGGCCAGCAGGAGAAGGGACATCTGATCAATGTTTAGTGCCCACCGTGAAACATTCTGGGGGTTCTGTTACGACTTGGAGCTGTTTTTGCGGAAACATAAGGTTCCCATCTGGACTGCGTATTTTTCGACACGAATTCACTTTTCAGCACGACAATGACCCGAAGCATTCTTCGTAGCTACACAGAGAATAATGAAGTAAATTTTCAGCTAAGGAAATGCTTAATGTTATGGTTTGGCCACTACAGTCCCCTGATCTCAATTCCAATGAGCTGTTGGAGTGAACTCGATAAAAACATCAGGAAAGTTTGCCCTACTTCTACTGAACACCTGTAGAATATTCTGCAGGCAGAATGGAACAAAATTTTACCAAAAACTTGTATTAAATATAAGGGTAGGCACATTGATGACTCGAAAATTTAATAATAATTTATTTAGTCTCTTTTTTATTTGTAAGAACTTCTTTGATGTCTTTTAGTGGTTATTAATTTTCGTGCAGAAACGCCAGATAGAAAATTTGCAACCATTATACATATAGGACGTGAGACATTTTGAAAGCGGTGCCTTTTCTCATAAAGTATAGAAAAAGGAAAATGATGTCGAAACTAATATGAACAACTATCAGACACAGCAACAATTACCTACTAAAAGGTTAAACTGTTGTAAAAGTAGTTTCGAGGATGACTAAACTTTTCTGAATTCAATTGGTTAGAGTTTGATATTTTGAACAATCCTATCGTCTTCTATTCCCGCTTTAACATGCACCTATCAGCTCATTCAACTTTACTGCCAGACAATCGAGTATATTTGTGACGACACATTTGCCCAATTACATACCTAAACGTAAAGAATTGCAAAATCCGTTTAGGTTCAACAATAAACTCCTTCCCTCCCAGACATTCAGTTGAGTGCTTTTCGTTGTCGTCAACCCGTGGGAGTCTCTTTTAAAACTTTTAACTTCCCGAATGGCACTTTCATCTAGTGCAAAGTACTTCTTACACATCGACGAAGTTCACATGCGCGCGTACATACATACCTGCATTACCAAAAGGAAACGTCTTGCCGATGTTCGCGGTCAACAACAATCGCCGGTTTGTGCGCTCTACACGGCGAACTTGTTCCTTTTAGTAGGTTTCTATGTTTTTGGCCGTAGGCTGTTTACGGTAATGACATGGAAGATGCATAAATGCTGTTTCGTTAGCGTCGACATAGGCGCGCGTATTGCTTCGATTAATGTCGTGGGATCGACGACGGCTGTAATGATTTCGATAGATGAAACGCAGAACTTTCTTCTCTTTCGTAAAAATCGTTTTTAACGTTTTCATGCGTTCTATTAAGTACGGTCGACAAACTGGAAGAATGTGGTTTATTTGTTTTATTTAAGATTTAAGTAGGAAGTAGTCTATCGATCCGGCGTTTGTATTAACCGCGTTCGTCGTGAAATTGGTATGCTTTTTCGTAACAGTTTCAAGCTGATTATGTGCAATTGTATACGAAATAGAAACGCGAAAAAGAGGGAATGTAAAAAAATGAATAAATTATGGATTCCTTGGAAATGGACGCTATGAGGAAAGCACGACGTTATTTTAAATACAAACTTCGAGAGGATGATCTATATTATATAACATCCTGAACATAATAAATAAGCAATTAAGTAAATAAGAAACTAGCCGCAAAAATATCAAATGCAAACAGGTTTTTTTTTATATATGCGGTATGTAATAGCTCCTAAAGGGATAAGGTGTACCTGACGGTAATAAGACCTTTGTTGACGTGTGCGATAAAAACCCCGACATTGACCACAAACCAAAATTAGAAAAAGGAATGCATTAAAGAAAATACACGACCCGATGAAGGAGACTGCAATATAGAACAGAAAATCCATTCAAAGAAGTTTAACTTATAGAGACTAAACAATAAAAGGTACATATTCTAGAAACAAAGTAGGAAAGAAGACATTCAACTTATACAGGATAAACAATAAAAGTTGTTTTAGAAACGAAAGACTAGACTATAAAAGATATTATTAGAAACGAAGTAGAAAAGAAGAAGCACTTGAACTCGATTTGAGTTCATTAAGAACCCGAAGGTGAAGGTTATAACGCCTCTTTGTTCATTATTCCCCGCATAGACAAATTTTCTTCACTTCTTCTTGTCTTTCGTTAGTGTTTTGTCTTCTCTTACGTCTATTCCGCGCTACGTTCGGCGTTTTTCGATGTTTTCGTCCCAGATTGTGACAGATTTGTCTCTTCTTCTCCTTTGCCTTCGAGAGTGCCACACTTCTCTAACCAGCTCTATCGCTGGTTATTCGAAGTAGATGAATTGGTTTCATTCTATTTCTATGTCTGATATCAGTGGTCATTTCTTATCTTGTTTCTCCTGGTGACCACCAATACTCGTGTTAAGTACTTCATCTCCATGCTTTGCAATTTGCTTTTATTCTTTTTTTGTAAAAACCCAGCTTTCCGATCCGAAATAATAATAATAATTGGTAAAATATATAGAGATAAAAATAGTCTCTTTTACATGCTCAGTTTAGACGAAGATAATTTAAAAATTAAAATATTTAGTCTAAATTTGAACATGTGTCGAATGAATCATACGGATTGTAAGTATCATGATGATACTTGAAATAATTAGGCAACAATCGATTTTATCTAACTTGTCATTAACGTCTAAGGCATATTTCCGATCAATGTGCAAACAAGTACAGCTAATCTCATTTCTGTCCTCTTTCAACTATAAATAAATTATTTGTGTTTTTGCTATTTTTACTAATAAATGTGTTGTATGTAGAAAGGAAACAAGGTGCATATGTATTTAGTATTTATACCTATCTATTGAGTACACTTTGGAGTCATTTATATTTCTTTTCTTTTAATGATTCAAGTTAGTGGAAGGATTTATTGAATAATTGTATGAGATAGTGTATTTTCAATAAACTTAAATAATCCATGCCACGCTTAGTTTGGGAAAATCCGTATACGAGTAGATGTATGTATTTAGATCGTGTTTTACAAATCAGATATGGTAAGGGTACTTCAAAAATATATTTTTATATTTTTAGAATTAGAACTGAAAAGGCAATCGGGAAACTCACTGAACTGCTCAAACTAGTAATAAATACTTATTCATTATAAAGCAAAAGTATCGATTTAAAACCTCTTCTATCGATTCAATCCGTCACTGCAAATTGACGTAACGTTAGATTAGGTAACTTTATCGTTCGTAACCACATAAGTTATATACCCGCGTGTACTTATCTATTTACCAGTTTGCTAATGCTATGGTTGATAAGCTTTGCAGACATATATTCAGAATACCGCAGATTTTAAGCCGGAAGGAATGAACTTTCCTTGTTAGATAATAAGTAGTGAGTAAGAATGTAGAAATAATGAACATAACAGAAATATGGTCAACTTCCAGATATCATTTCTAAATTCATTTAAATGTAAAAAAAAGAAAAGGGAATGTATGCCTACCAAAATGAATAAATATGACTCAAATCACATTACCCAGAACAATTAACGTATATTTTTAAAAACTTCGCGTAAAAGATAGTTTAACCGGTTCCAAGCGTTTAAGATGAGTAGCCCTTGTAGCTTGAATGAATCCTTAATATATTTCTTCGTGATTTATATACGGTTTCAGTTTTGAAGTAAACAAAAGATAATGAAACTTAAACATAAAACAGTAACTCAAATATTGTTGACTTTAAAATTGGGTATTGATGATGCTACCTTAACAAACTAATAACAGAAACGTGCAATATCCATTCATTGTGTCGAGCACTGTATACATACATATATCGAGTCGTAGGCTCTCATAGCAGATTTAAAAGGAAAACTAACACACTTGATTTTCTCCATTTTAAATGTTATAATGTTTAATCAAGTAGTAGTGCTTAAAGAAGTTTCGAGTTTATTCTCATTGCAAATTTAAATAGTAGACTCTTGTATTTGGTTTTGCTTTAATATCGATGTTTCATTAGCTACCCTGCAGATTCTGTAATTCGAAAGATATTTCTACCATCAGTGAAACTGAATGAAAGAAACCAAGCTGCTTACAAACACCAGGCGTGATAAAACCCAAATATATTTGAAAGAACAAGAAATGGTAAAAATAAAGCGATAGTGCTATGTGAGATACTAAACAATAAGAAAGAAACTGAAAATGATATCCTGAGAAGAATTAGCCTAGCACGAGAAACCTCCAACGCATTCAACAAAATCTGATCCGAATGGTTACCTCATGGACTAGAGAGGATAAAGAATTAGTTATTGAGGAATATTTATGGATAAAGTGTCGTGTACTTTACGTGGAGTACTACAGAGTAGCGTAATTGGTAATGTTATAGCTACTCTTTAAGGAAACCAGCCATTAATAAGACAAGACAAGCTTTAAATTTCACCACTATCAGCAAAAAGGAATGGGCAGACCTTTAAACACCTAGCAGAAAATTATATATTGAAAAGATTAAGAACAGTAACACATAATGTCCTGTGAGAACAACAGAAAAGGAGGAGAAGAATTCTAAAATGGATGGATATCTCGTTAGAACAATATTCAAATACATACTTTTTGAATTAAGTTCCCATCTTCCGGTTCCTTCATTCATGTCTTCCGATTCCCAGTCGCCATCCCTTCGTCTATCTCCCTTTCTCTAGTTTCTCTATCTATGCCTTCTCTCCAGCTTCTCCTTGATCCGTGTTTACTTTTACCTGTTGGAACTAACTTTACCAGTTGTTTTGGTAATCTATCTTTGGTCATCCTCTGCACATGGACGTACCGGATCAGTTGTTTAATCCTAATACCGTCCACAATGATGTGTTCTACTTTCATTATCCCTCTGATACTGTTTGCTATTCTTTCTCATCTTGACTTTGGTGTCAACGCAGTCATCAAAAGACGTATTTGCACATATCCCACTTGATGTATTTCCAAGAAAAAATTCAATTTTGTTCGTTTTAAACTAGAAACGTTCCTATTTTCTTCAAGCTACTGCACTGAATTTGATTGTAACAGATAAACTATTGAAAAATAGCTCGTTCAGGAGTGTGTAGTGAGCTGTGAATATTTCTAGTCTCCGAATGTTGATTAGTGGCATGGTTGATTTGTTATTAGCTTAATTTTCTATTTACTTCACAGATCTATTGCTGCCACTGAATCCGTATTGGTCCTAGTCCTCAGGCTCCTACCGTGATTTTCACATTGTTCGTATCAAATTAGAACACAACAAAGTTCATAACAAATAAAACACAATTTATAAGAAAAATATTTTCCTACTATTACAGGAACGCCGAAAAGAAGTTTCGGAAGGAAATTATTTTCACATGCGCACAGAGTAAAATAAAGGCGCGTGTTTTCGGTTTGACAAGGAAACGTGAAGGTAGTAAAATTAGTCAAAATTAGTCCAAAACTAAACCATTCTTTTTTTTTTGCTTCATTTTTTTCTTTTTACACTCATTAATTTATTATTTAATTGGTCAAGTGACCGTGATCTAAGTGATGTTTAACTTAATTATTTTAAAGTGACATTGCGTCGTTTATCGTTAATTGTTTTCCTATTTTTTTATTTATTAGTTGAATTTAAGGTGTTTTTGCTCTATTATAATATCTAAAGTACGACTGCGTGCAAATTACAGTCAAGTGACCGATTTGGAAAAAAGGCTAAATTGTGGATTTGAGCGAATATCATGCTACAATAGGGTTTTTTACGAACGAATCTCGCCGAAAGCAAAATGGAGGGCAAAGATATATAATCAGACACTTGGATCACTGTCTGAAACTGCTGTCTATTAGAGATCGTTTCTCAACAACCAGGTATGTTGCTGACGAATAGTTTCAAGATGTTGGCCGTCAAATATGTCTTCGTACTGTTTATCGCCGAATTAGATCTTTCGGGTTTCCCTCCTACCAATTACGTTTGCTTCCCATTACTGCTTTAGATCGGCAACGAAGTTTAGTCTTGTGCAGTGAGATACTTCTGTGGGATATGGAATTACATAATATCGTCTTTAGTGATGAATCAAGAATCTGTTTGAACTCTCCGTGTTAATGAATGCGTAATTTATGTAACTGAAGTGGCTCAACACCTTATTGGTGAAATATAAAAATTACTTCATATTATTCTTCTTAAGTTTAGTGATTTGCATACGTCCCTTTAATAGTAAAAAAGTTCTACTCAGTAACGTAAAATCCTAGCCTTTAAGTGGTGAAATTTCCACACCAGGTATGGCAGTCTTGATGTCTAAAATTATTTGATATATTCTCAAAAGTAAATTTTGCTGATCAGTTGACGAACTTATTACATAACGAAACTATTACAAAATATATAATAACCACCTACCAATTTCTTAAACATCACCTTTCCATGAAAAACCGCTTTGAATACTATCTAAAGCTAACTTCAAAACCACAGTTCACAATTTCACGTACACATCGAAAACACCTCAACCCATTTCGTAGACGTAGTAATTACGTCGCGCAACATTAAACATTAACTGCACTAAACCTCGCGGTGCACAATAGAAAATTACCGACTAGAATTTTTTGTAGATATCCATTATCAGATATCGCGAACGCCGAAAGCACGTTGTTAGTAAACAAACAACATCGCGTCGATCCTCACACGCAGTAATGGGGGAAAATCGTAAAAAAGGTACGAAAAACAAAATCCGCGGATTCGATCGTTCGCAGTGACGACGATAAAGGTTAGATAAATAACGACAGAAACCGCAATCCTTGACTAGAATGCAGATAACTTGTGTTTTACTTGTAAGTTAACGCATTTGAAATAAGTTAATATAACCTTGGTGGCTTTTGCATTTTACAAATCGAAGCCGGGTATGAATGATATGCATAGGTTTTTCTGAATAGAGGGAATGCTGCTTACACGATCTAAATTGCGATTTATCACCTTGCGGATTCAGCGTTATTATGAGGATTAAAAAATGAATTGGATTCGAAGAATAAATATTGACAGTATCTTATCGTCATCTAGAAACTAAAACGGGTATTTAAACATGTCAAATTTTTGGTGAAATTGCACGCGGTAATTGGTTTATCTGTAAGAATATAGATCTAAAGTCGCATTTTACGTCAGTGCTTGTTTTGTATAAAATTACAATTTCTATAAATGCTACCGTGACACCGTTGTTTCATAACTTCATGTTTCTGTTCAGTTTAATTAGGAAAATCAGAAAGAGCAACAATCAAGCTCTTAAGAGACGTTTACACTAACGTTCCCTAGTCGATGGACTAGTCCGAGAGCGCTATCTTTCCTAAGAAGAAATGGACAGTGCGCATGGCCGAACATGTCTTACATCCCTAGGTTCCAGATATTTGTCCCCAAAGTATAGAAGCCTCGTGTCAACCTAAGCGTTGCAACGGCTCAGCCGTTTTATTCAATTCGCGACTGAATCAGCTCTTAGGTGAGCCTTATTTTACACAGATGATAGTTCACCATTCGCTGTCTGGTAAAGACACCAATACCAATATAAATGTCTTGAGTTAACTCTGCCTTAGTTTAAAAGGTTCTTGGTATAATTACAAGTCAAGTACACCTCTATGAAGGTGCTAGATTGCTTGAGCCTTGTCTGTAGTGAGCATTTGGGGCCGATCTATTCCTCAGACTAACGCTGCGTCCTCACATTTACAGTGGACATAACAATTTTGAGAGTACGTTTACTAAACGAGAAATCTGATAGGACATCACAAACTGAGGCCTACACGAAGAGAATTGATTACGGATACTTTACACGTCATCAAACAAATAATGGCAAAAGCTCATGAATATAAAAATGAAAATTAAGTTGTCGTTTATTGATTTGCAGCAAACATTTGATAACATTAGAAGAAGGTAACTTGTGGATGCGTTGAAGGAATTGCTGGCAACTGCCAAATTAAGACGATTGGTATAAATGACGATGAAAAAGGCCACAGTTAGCATAAAGACGCAGAAGGGGAAATAGAGGAAATTGAAATCAATGAAGGACTAAGACAGCCTGACTCCCTATCTCCAAAGCTGTTCAATCTTACACTAGAATACGAACTGAGGAAAATTGACAAGAGAACACTCAGAAAAATGGAAGCCAAACAAATACATAGGCAGATGACATAGTGATTATTACGAAAAATAATGATAAAAATGCTCCAAGAAATTGTTCTGGAGGGAGAAAAAATAGGTCTGAAAATCATTGAAGGAAGAACAAAATTAATGGGATTTGATAAACAAATGGAAATAGAAAACGAGAAAATTAAAGTCAGGGATTAGGCATTTGGGGAGGTAAAGAGATCTAAGTATTTAGGAACATGGTTAGCAAACAATGGATATAGATAAACAGAAATAAATAAAAGAATAATCACAACAAACAAACCCCTACGCTAACAAGAAACTATTGTATGAAGGGATAAAAATATCGGCAAATGAACGAAAATGAAGATATTCAAGATTATTATAAGACCACTCACGCTATATTGTGCAAAAACAATCTCCATGGTTTTCCGCTTTTGCTGCTTTCCCACTCCCGAGACATTTGTGACCAAACGAGAGGGGATAGTGTAGTCTTGAGAAAGGGTGGGTTTTGAATCAATCATTACCAAAGATCCAAAAAAGTAATTTTTATCAATTTTAGCGTGTGTCGCGCTACCCACGCACTAGTTACCGGTACCCTATAGGGTATATTGATACGTGACACACACTAAGCTTGACAGAAAATACTTCGTTCGAGCTCTAATCATTACTCCTTTTGGTGAGCAATGAATTTTATATTACCATTCGCGCCTCTTACGTCCATGTCGTTTTCTTCGTGCGAATTATGGGTTTGTCAGCTAAAAAATGGCGCATATTTTTAAGGAAATAAAATATCAATTTTACTTTATTCTTCATTTGTACCAATTAATCTTTACCGTAAAGTTTGCTCTTTAACGAAGATATAATATATTTTAATCCTAATTGGACAATTAAATACATGTCTAGCCATGGTCCAAGTTTACCTTTCCAATCTAAACAAACAATCATAAATTCTAACACAATATGATTCTCGGTAAGACACAACTTTTTCAGATGGAGATTTTATAGGAATGTTTATTTCTATTGTACGCCGAGACCATAATTAGTAAAGAAAATGCTTATGATGCAAGATTTCCTCTGTAATCATTGGATTCTAAAAGGTGAAATACGATACCCATTACGTATTCGTATTTTACACAAAATATTTCAATATATTGTACGACAAGCGTATTTCATTTTGCACCTTTTATAAAACGTTAGCAGTATTGAAATTTGTGAATGGTTCGCGATTTTTAAAATGAGTTTTTAATGAGATATTAACGAAGAAAGTATTTCTTTGAAAGAAATTAATCATGCTTTCGAATTATACGTCCTGTTTCGCACAATGTACAGTACACTTTAATCTTTTGGCAGTGCAAATTCGTTGGTAGTCAACGCAATGGATAGTATTGAACTTCACTTTCATGTTTATCTCGCTAAGTAGCTCCTTCTTTTATATATATACATCGTTTTTCACAACTTAAGCATCAAATATGAAACGGAAGAGAGTTCAAACAAAATAGAACAAAATTTATAAGAGAAAGTATTTTCCTACTATCACCGGAAAGACGTAATTAATTTTTTAGAATCTTTTTAGTTTTCCGTGGAAGATTTTGAGAACTCCTTGATATCGTTAACGCTTAACATTTAACATTTTTAGACGTAGAAACGTTAAAGTTCATCATATGTTTAGCAACGTCAAGGGTGTCCTTTGATCCTCCGATCGAACATTGAGTAGTGCAGGCGTAAAAAATGTAACGACGAACATCCCATTGAAACGTAAAACCGAATGTTTACAATTCAGAAAAAACGCAAACGCTAGTAAAATTAGATCAATATGTTTAGTAAGATCGTTTATGTTGATTTACTTAAGGGTAACTCGTTTGCCTACTTCTAGCGTTGAGTTCAAGGACTTTTAATTACGTATGATCTTTCGATACGTAATGCGTGATTCTAAACATTTTATTTGCCTTCACTTTTTCACGTTTAATCGTTATTCGTGTTATAAAGATTTTGCTTGTTAATAAAAATATTGTTTTCGTTGTTAAATGAAACCAGCGGCAGTTCTCAACCCGCTTGAAGTTTCGGAACTTTGTTCTTGCCGACGTCAGGCTAAGGAAACTTTAAGATCCATTCAGAGTGAGTGTTGCCTCCTTCATCATCAAGTGTTTGACAACGCTTCGTTCGGACACGTGTTTCGCCAATTCTAACCGCACACTTTCGATGGTAAGGTATTGGTCGGAAAATTTTCTTTAGTCAGCAAATCTCAAAAGGAAATAACTTAACAGTTATCTGCTTTTGTTGTTTGTTCGGTGTTTATTTGGTGGGTTTACAACGCTTAGTTCGGACAGGTAATTCGCTAACTTTATCGCTTTATATCTTCGATGCTGAGTTTTTAGCCGGAGAGTTTTATGGAGTGTTCTTCTCTAAAGAAGATAACCTTTGATGGCTGCCTGTTTCCTGATTCATGTGTTTAGTTCAGTTAATGTTTTGCGGGTCATTTGGACTTGGTTATCTTCTTATCTGAACATTCGGTAAACGAAATTACGTAGCATACGATTACCACATATCCAGAAATTGAAACGACACAGACGATCATTTGCTTTTGAATTACTGCGTGAGCTAATGATTTTTATTGGCATCGACTCACCTTCTTCCATTTAAATAAATTTTACTAAATTAATAAGGATAAAACGCTGACACCTTGTATTTTTATAAACCATTGATGCTTCAGATTGGAAGTGTATTTGTGATATTCCGTAGTACTAAGAGGTGCATCGCTCACCGAAGTAAGTAGGCAACTAGAGCAAGAAGCCGTTTAACTTCTTAATTCCATTACAGCAGACCAAATAGTGATTATTGCATAGAATTTCATTTTACTCACAAAAGCAACACCGATTCTGGCTTAAACTGGAACTAATCCACAAAGTTCCTTTTTCTCCTCCCTTTACTAAAAGTGTATCTAATAAAACAAGAATTTGCCGCGCTGTATTATTATGATTCGTTTACGGATAAACCGCAACTTCTTATCAAATCCGCGGCGATTTCCATCGTCGGCGTCTTCTCTTGTTCGCTCGCTCGCTCCTTCGAATAAAAGCAGGTACCGCACTGTTTCTCCGCGGATATGAGTTCATCGAATCTAAAAACATCGAAAAAGCAACCACGTGAAAAGACTTCATGCTCAACTAGGCAGTATCAATAAATACACCTGCAATTCGAAGCGAACATGTACGCCGTACACGTCTTGCTTTCTCGAAACGTGTTCCTCGCGAACGATTTCGAACGGAAGTCTTGGCAATCAGCGGTATTCGGTATTTTTGCTCGTCGAACTGCTACCGTACTATTAATCCAGTTTCTCGGTGATTCGGATAGTTTAGTTTACGTAAGAACACTGTTATGTAAAGTGTATGTACATACACAGATAGGTACGAGAAAGTGTAGGTGGAAGTACGGTACAGTGCTTAAAACTTGCTAAACTAAATTGTTTGAATCTTTGTTAATGTACAATAAACACGTACTCATATCTATAACGTTTTATGTCTATTCCATCCGGTTGGGATTTGGGGCATTGGCCTCCTAATACGTAATACAGCAGTGCAATGTACAAATACAAACAACCACTGCATCGTTATATTCTATATATATATTTGTTTTTCGTGCCAAAAGGAAGAGACTTTAATGATGATAACAAGGACTGTGGTATAACATTATAGGCACTAAATCCCGTCGGTAAAACTTTTCCACACAATTATCTAAGTCCGAATTCGGTAAGATACAATTTAAAGATGCTACCTTTGTTGCTAACGAGACACATGTCGCCCGATTAAATGAAATAATTGTGTAGTGATGAGTTTTACTGATGCGAAATTACAATTAAATCTGAAGGCAAACCGTAATACCGTTTTGAACCCTCCTACCTCGATCGATCGAGATTGAATTTTTGTGCTGTGTTAGTTAAAATAAATCCTAATATTAATTTCCGTGTGTGTAGTAATGCAATAATTGAAACTACGGATAGAGAAATTACTTACTTAGCTATAAACTAGTTTGTGATCAGAAATGAAGTACGGAAACAACAATGTTACCCAATCATTGGAAACTCTATATATTGTGTCATTACCTCAAGAACGGCGAGGGGTTCATAAATCGTTGTAATTAACTTTGCCATATCGCAAACTAACGACCTGAGTACTTCCTGTTCTGAACAAATTAGAAGTCGTATAATACACGATCGTATGTCATTCGTTTTTGTAGCTCTTTAATTACACATTTTAAGACTGGGAACGAAATTGTTAGCTTACTTAGGAAGTGCATTTCCGACTGGATGAGTTGAATGTTCAATATAATGTAGTACATTTCCAAAAAAAAACCTAAAAATAGTTTGGCATCTAGAAAGAATATATGTAGTAATCGATAGAACCGCAACAAATCATAAAGTTTACTTCGAATAAAAAGTAACTTGATTTCGAAGTGTCGACTTTCGATAGGAACGAAAACGTAAGAATAGCCATTGAGCAAACTTCAAAACTTATGTAACTGGCCATCAACTTGCTTGGTTTAATGCAAATCCAAAAATTAGTCATATCCGGAAATCTTGGAAATTAACTGGAGCGATACCGTACAATTTGACGCCCCAGAATGAATTACACGCAAATTTTAAAGCTTGATAAACCCCACCCCATCATCCTAGTCTGTATCTTCTAACATCTGTTGATCCAAGAACTGCAGGATTTTAACACCAGTGATTTATTTCCGCCAGTTACCTATTAAATACTAGAATCAATCACTGGCTCACATATATTTTCTCAAGATAGACAGCGACCATAGTCGGAGTGTCAACACAGCGAAGACCTGGAAATCCTCACCCGCCAAGATTACATCACAGAATTTACTCCATCCAGGAACAGAATTGGAGTTAAGGCGGCTACATACAACGGTTACTAAAATTTAAAATTGATAAAATGTGTTAGTTCACCGCGAGAACTTGATGTTTATGAAACCATACACATCTTCTAATATAGATGGCGGGCTAATTCAAAATTCTGCACTGTTCAGCCTATTATAATCAAGTGTCAGTTTCCATACGGTGTGTATTTATCACTTGAATTTCTTCGGGATGATGTATAATAAAGAGGCGTTGTTTCGGGATCTATTAGTCCATTTATATAGGGGTAACTTTATCTTTGTCTTACTTGTTTATTAAAATTACGTTTAGAGACTACACCCGTATCTCAGTTAACATGCTACTGATCAAGATTGTTTACGACGAACGGGCATTGTGAGTGGTCGTCTCCGAAAAATAATTTTTCCGTCCCACACACGAGAGTGAGTGCAGGGTAACTTGAATGTTTAGAATTTTAACAAATATTTCGCTCATTCGGTATTATGCGGTTCAGACAATGCTTGCCTCGTGTTAGCGAAAGACGTGTAACCGAAGTTTATTTAACAATTGTGTAGTTGGGACTTTACCAATATGATATAATCTCGGTAAATACATTACAATCCTTGCAATTGTGTAATCAGTTGTTAGAAAATATGAGCTTGGATACTACCAAGAGCAAATCGAAATTTGGATCCATCCTTCCTCCCTTCGATAATTTGCATATGGAACGCACATCAAAGATTACACAATCCTAATTATACCAATCGTTTAATGACAACAAGAGTGGGATACAAAACGCCGCAAAAGACCGATTTATACGGCGAGCGAGCAAGTATATCGCAATTAAGATTCTGCTCGCCGACCGTCGACGTAGTCCGTAGAAGAAACGCTCGCTGCACTCGCGGTGATGCAAGAAACGTAATCTAGAAAGATGCGGTAATATAAAGATGAATCGCTAGCAGTGTTCGCGTTTTCTTTTTCTTTTTCTTCTCGTCGACGGGTATGCAACATCCATCTACTAGATTGCCGGTAGGCCTGTTCATGATACACTGACCGCAAACTTCATGCATCCAGTGCATTTTTCGCAAATACGAGTTCTGCCCGCGGTATGCATTAACGACGACTACTAGCAGGATTCATTCCACAAGCCCAAGGCAACGCGATACGATGCAGATTGTTTGGCGTTCGTACAAATGGCTTCTCTCTACTGGTTCGACTTTTTATAATGGTTTATGCAATTGCAATTGTATGTGATCCCTTTTTTTGGAAGACAAAGAGATTTCCAACTCTTTTTTAATTAGTCAAATTTTGGTGTTCAGTCTGGTGGTCTGCTTTGAAAGACTCTCACTGTACGACTTGTCTTCAATTAGCCGGAGCCAAAATTCAATGGGCAAAGGAACGTTATCATCGGAGGCGACTGACACAAGAGAGCGCAAGAACGCCTGAATTCCTTCCGCATTTCGCAATAACTATATTAAATTGTATTGGTACCACATATGCGTTTCTGATCACTTTGCTCAAAAATTAACGATACAACACTGGTATCGTACAGAAAGCGAAACTAACGATAGATTTAAACGCAAATTTAATTAAGAAAAAGACCAAATGAGAATTTAAGAATTTTTTGAAAAATTAAACTTGGGCAAATATACTAAATTGTACCACTCAAAATACTAAATCTCAATATGATCATTTTATTAATATATTGACTTATAATTATAATCTCGCATTTCCTATAGTGAAGGATACAAACATAGTCTAAAAAAATGTTAGCCATTGGATAACAGAAGCAATTCGTGTATCTGGAAAAAGGCTAAAAGAATTGCATATTTCAACGTTGACTGGGGATGAGTAAATGAAAGAGTACTATAAAAATAATAAATCTGTTTACAGAAAAGTGATAAGAAATGCTAAACTGATCTTCTCGTTTTCTCATCAAATAGAACTAAAACCGTTTGGAATACATTAAATAACAAGACGAAATCTAATTCTGACAATAAAATATCATTACGTATAGATAATATAATGATTGATGAACCTGAACTTGTTGCATGACAGTTTTGTCGTTACTCTAACAGTATCATGGGCACCTTGATTACAGATAACAATTTGGGCTGTAAATTTAAAAATTGATGAAAATTGATGTTAGTTTCCGTTTCTTGTTGTACCCAACAAACGAAATTGGAGTTCGTAAAGTCATTTGGGGTTTAAAAAATACGTCTTCCACTGGATATGATATGATATTAGTGTAATTTTGATAAAGCAATGTTTAGATGAGATTATAAAGCCATTAACAACATTACTAAATACTTCTTTCGTAGAAGATATATTTATAGAGCAATTAAAGACTACTATTATTAAATCATTGCATAAAATACGTTAATTCACTTTTTTATAAAGAACATAGCACAATATCAGCTATTACAGCTTGATGAGGCTGCTGCGTGTGTGTTTTTGTTGATTTGAGCAAGGCGTTTGATTTGGTGGATAATTCATTATTACTTCGAAAGTTAAGTTGCTATGGTGTTAAGGGTGTGACTCTGAATTGGTTTAAAACATTTCTGAGGACCGCAAACAGTATTCTCAGATAGAAAGAGTGAAGTCCGAAACTTCTATTGTGACTAGAGGTATTTCTCAAGGCAGTGTTCTAGGTGTACTTCTATATATAATTTGTGTGAACGACATGCCAGTCAATGGCAATGAAAAATTCAATTTAGGCGTATCGAATGGTTTCTCATACTATTGGCACGATCTACAAACAGAAAGAATTTTGTCCTGATAATGTATTAACATTGGGGCTATTACGATATGAGAAAGTATGTTATCTTACAATGTAGTCGTTGATCTGATAGTCACAAAGATCGGATAAAACCCGAAGAAGTTCATCCAGTTTCTAGAAAACGTTTGTGACGCTATTCCCACTGCATTTAATAAAATCCCAGGTATTTATTATGAAAGATAACATATCTGCGCCGTATGTTAAAATATAAGTGGAGATACATTCGCATTTATTAATAACAAAAATGATTATCAACGTACTACATACTACAATATCCGTTGCATATTTATGAATCCTAGGTGCAGCGCAATTTCCACGCAAATTGTTTCAACTGCGAGCTGCTCTTCGTCTTGTGTAACGAGCGACAAGGATGATTGTTTACGGTAACTTGCTGCGAAGAAGAACGCCCAGCAGCAGTACGAATAGGTAGATAACGTGCTGCGGGCACATATTTTACTACTAACAATTTCCGAAGGAACCTCTCCGGAGCGCGGATTTATGGATGATTATTGCGAATAGTCAGCTACGAATGTGCGTGCGTATTGCAGCCGTTTGTACGTGTCAGCGGTATTGATTTTCAATATAATGTATAGCATTCGCGGCGGGGATCCTAAGAGCACTTACAACGGTAGTCGAGAATGTTAATGGTATTGTATGCGCAAATCTGCAACAGCTGAATAAACTTCCACTCGTACATCTTTTAGGGAACGCTAGTAAAGCTATACAAGGACATGGGAAGTAAAATGCGATAATCGCAATAACATCTTGGATAAACAGATTAGTATTTGCCAGAGGAAATACGGTAAAGGTGTTATTGAAGGAGAACTGTTAATTTCAGTTTTCTATGCGCTAACAGGGATTTAAGTCAAGGAAATTATAATGGTTATGTGCATGAGATCGTAGTTGTGTTTCAACAGTTTTAACTTTGAAGTGCACTAAAAATGTATGAGGGGATTTCGGAGTGTTTTGCTTACGGTGCTGTTAATTATGTTATGGAGGAGAACGAAAGAAATTCTATGGAAACCAAAATGTAAAATTTTCAATTCATTCCCTCAATTTAGATTTTTACTAAAGGATGATCTTTAGCAGAATATGCAAAGTTAATAGGACTGGAGATATTTCCACAGGACAATAGAAAAGATTGATTAACAATAAAATATGGTTTAAATGTTGTACACCAACCACCATAGTTAAATTATCTTGAAGCAGGAAACAATCCTCGAAGGATTCAATGTTGTTATAAATTTTGATATCACCTCCGTAAGCAAGAATTGGGCAGGTGAAGGACAGAAGCCAGTCATTAATAAGTAACTTAAACAGTAAGGGCTCCAGGTTAGAACCCTAAGGCACACCATGAGTTGGAATATACATATTTATAGGAGAACCCGTTGTAGGAGACGAAAGATCTGTGATCACTCAAGAGTGACGTTAACAGTTGGAGAGAAGCGCTCAGTTTGTGCAACAAAATGTTAATAAATACGCATTTATAAAGCTATCTTTCTCAATGGATAACAAAAGAAAAAGAAACCGGAGTGGGGCATTGGTCGATATTTCAACCTTTTTATTACATTAAGTTCATTTATTGCTTCAATTCTCTTTCTTTCTCCCTTAATTCTTTGCCTTTTCTATCTTTTGGTGTAAGATTCGGAGCTACCGGAACGTGTACAAACATATAGCGTGCTGCTCCTTCAATTCTCTTTATTCTCTTAATGGAATTTTTATCTAAACGTCTTTGGGAAGATTCTGGTGAAGATGACATCCAAGTTTGAATCCATCCTCTTGATAGTATCCCTGCAGGTCATCTCTCTGGTGGCTTAGTTTTCTAGCAACGGTAACGGGCCACCAATTGTTGACCATCCTATCCATATGCAAATTTCATGTTCTAACTTTAATGAACTTCTTCCAATCTTGCTCGAATCAGTTGATATAATATTCTATTTCTTGAGATATCCTGTCATGAATCTTAAAATTCTCATTTCAGTTGCTAGGAGTCGGAAATATAAAGAAACTGTGACATTTTTTTTTAAATATCTGTTGGAAATATGTGAAACCCCCTTTTCAGAAAGACTTTGTGCTTCCGTTCAAGTCCAATAATTTGTTCTAAATAGCCCAGATTATATTTTTGAAAACATGTCTATCTTCGGTTGTATTAATTTTCCTATTTACTCGTGGAACCTCGAAGGTAACGGCCTAGAAATTTAGCTATTGTCAGGAAAGCTATGGAAGGCGAAGGCAAATATAAGGATCCAAAATTCTTAACAAAAAGGGTAGATCGTAAAGCCGCAATAAATCCAGATTACGGGTCATAGGAAAAACAATTGTTAAAACTGCCAAACTCAAATGTATATCTCCTCAAAGGCTTCTGTTAAAGAATTTCTTCAGATCGTGGTGACTGGAAAGCAACTAACGCCAAGCAAATGAACAAATATCTATAATCAAAGTTCCAACGTACTACGATTCATAACCTTGCGCAAAGTGGCATTCGACTAATGTCTATAAGGCAATGATTCCTTTGCCTTCCACCAAGGACTTTAAACTCAATTGTCATGAAATTAACAATGCGATCAGACATTTTACTTTCTTGCGTGTACTCTCGTAAAGTGCATTTACTTTACTAAAGCCAGCTGGTCTCTGACATTTTCAAAGATCGAATGCCAGTTTTTATCAATCTTATGGTACAATAAAACGGCAACAATCATATCTAAGTTGTTGTTTTAGGTTGACCAAGTATACCCTAATGTATGTGCTATGGTTTCGATTAATACAAGTAACATCAAAGTAGCTTTTCACCTTGTCAATTACCTTCCCGCAAGAAAATTCTTATATCTGCGACGCAATGAATCATTTTATATCATTAGAAGCCGTTAATAATAGCAATAATAATCAATATGCAATAGAATTAATGCAAAACGCATAATAAATTGCCAGTCTAACGGCACTTCGAATATCTGCAAAAACTATCGTAAACACGACTCTATACTTAAGCGCAATATTTAAATAAATAACATTTTTGCATTTACGATTGCTCACACGACTTGACCGTCACGTGTAAATCCGATTGCATGCGTCGAGTTTATGACTATGACTGCTTATAATAGCAGCGTACTTTCAGAATTGTGTTGGAAAATCGGTACGTAGTAAGCAACGCTCAACATGTATGTATGTATACGTCTGAACGTGAACGGTTCTAATACCAGTTAGCAGTAACTGCCTCGGCCTCTAAAGAAATTTGCATTTTGAAGGATAACCCTCGGATATGTGCATTGTAAATTAGTATATCTACGTATACGTCAGAAAGAATGATGTTTATTTCGAGATCGCTCTTACTGGTTTCATCGAGGTAACGTCCTCTACTATGTAAATGTGGAATTTATGAACGCGCGGTTAAGCCTACGTCGTCTATAAATTTCTTTCTGGTAAAGTTTAATAGAAATCGTTAATTGGTCGGTTGGTGGTTGTATTGATTTGAGATAAAGTTTAAGGTTGAACTTGGCTCTATTTTATTAAATTGTAGCTGGGGAAATAAGTTAATGTGGGTATAAAACTAAATTTCTCGTTATCTTTCAAGTTTGCTATCGCCGAGGCAATAAAGTAACTGATATATGCGCGCTATTTCATCGCAAACTTGGAAGGTACATAAAATAAGCTAGTCTTATATGATAGATCTCTATATACATATAAGCTAGTTCAACGTGCAATAAACTGCTAAGGTTGCGCCAGTATATTATATTGGTGCTACCAACAAGTAAATGTGAATTAATTTCAATCTATGCTGTTATTAAATTGTTTGAGAAATCGCTGTTTTGTTGAGTTACACATTTACCAAAGTGAGTGTCACGTTAATTTCACTCTCCCATAAAGGGAAATAAATCGAGCATTAAAATATGTACATGTCGCTCTACACATTCAAATTCCAATCAATTAATGCAGTCGGAAAAACAACATAAATTTTCAACTTTAATAATTTTATATGCGCCGAGACGTGAGAAAGTTGAAGCCGCGATAGTACCTTATAAAGCAGAAATGCATTTTCGTATGTATTCAAACGTAGTTGTTACTAATTACTTCTTTCCAATTCCCGCATCGTAATTAATCTTTCTGTAACTTTCATTATTGATAATCGAACATGCATACCATTGCATAAATTTATTATTCTCCGCTCCAAAACAAAAAATATGTGACAAATCTGAAAGTACTGGCTCTAACTTGCAGATGTTGCAATTATCTTGTTTAATTGTATGATAAGTGCCCCTTTCAAAAACGATTACATAAGCAAGAGGAGGACTTTCTAGTCTCAAATTCCAATGAGGAATTAAACAATCGACAATTCAAACAAAATAATTTGGAGGAAAGGAAGAAAGAATGTACTTAACAGTTTTTCAGAAGATGTATTATAAATCTGACCAGTCTTTCTGGGCTTAGAATTAGGCCTTGTTTAACAACGACCTCAAAGAAGAGATAAACAAGACATTTGCCTCGCCCCATGGAGGAGCTCATCGTACTATATTAGCGGTGGAGGTCTTCGTGACAATTTCAAACTGCGTAAATGTTGTAATGATTTCGGAGCAGTGAAAGAAATGGACAGTCTATCCAGAATTACTGTCTCATTAATCTTGTATTTGGTGATTTGCAAGCGATCCACTTAAATTTGAAGCGCCCCAAAAGTTGCTAACTATTTATCTAAATTACAAATTTTCAGATTGCTGTCTTATTAGAGAAATTTCCTGATTAAATATGAAATTCATTTTCTAATTATATTCCTAACTCGAAAGCTTTCTGATTAGGTATAGTTTCAACCTACAAATTTTCGGATGGGATTCTTTGTTTTGACAATTTTCTAATTGCTTTCGTGATTCGCAAGTTCTCTTCCATTTTCAGCCTACAAGTTAGACCTATTGTCTTGAACATTTAAACAGTGTAATTACATTTCTAGCCTACGATTGCACCTTAGCTTACGAATTTCTTGCGATTTTCGTAGAATTTTCTAAATAATAGATTTCTAACTTGCAAACTTCCTGAAGCTGTTAATCCTTAATGAGATGCTGCCAATTCTGATTTACTAGATCTCTAGCCAAAGGACTTTTCAAAATATATTTTCCCAAAACTTTCGCCTTCTAAAGTGATTATAATCTCTCTTATTGGCTCTCCCCGTGATATAAATATTTAATGTAGCGCATTACAGTTGCAAAATATGGTCTCCCATGATTGCACACATTCTTATTAACTTTTCGTTCCATCGAATTTCCCATCAGGTTATCGCGCCACCGTAGCAATCGCCCGACCCTAGGCGTATATACCTATAAAGAAAAGATGGAGGAAGTAAAACTTCTCTTCGCCTTAGCACCTACCTTCGTTTTATTCACCATATGTCTTATTTTAGCATTATTATTCATCCAACCGAATACGTTATTTTTATAATTTAGAATCATCAATCACACGTCCATACTTAATGGTATCTCGTACGATTCCTATACTCTTTCCGCACGTCCACCCCTAATCGAAAAGATGTTCTCTCGCCGAGCAGATGACTAATAGCGAAGCCACCTGCCACGAGAATTATGTACGTATGTACGTGCGTCTAATCGCAAAAGGGCAGCTGCGATAAT
Organism: Chrysina gloriosa; assembly: GCA_038088585.1. Classification (NCBI taxonomy): domain Eukaryota; kingdom Metazoa; phylum Arthropoda; class Insecta; order Coleoptera; family Scarabaeidae; genus Chrysina; species Chrysina gloriosa. The sequence continues at coordinate 11,508,139 of CM076090.1, read as the reverse complement.
CACCTGCTATTTTACCTGGAAATACGAGTAAGATGCATTGAAAAGAAGACGATAGGAAAAGCGAGCATTCGTTATACGATTAAGAGCAGCGAATCACCTTGAACAACCTTGCAAAATTTTTTTTTTTTAGTTTTAAGCTTCGTGGAAGTCAGAACTCGATATCTTATAGTTAGATTTAAATCAAATTCATCATGGCACGCATGTATAATAATATAGTTGAAACTGTCGTCTTTTCTACAACGATATACAATAGTTAAATTATCAATAGCATTTTATGCGCTTTGCAAGATAAGAAAGTATAATTCAGGTATATCACATCAAAACCATTTTTACCAGTTAGATCATGTCCAAACCTTAATCGAATTATAATTGATCGATCAAAAAGGGACATATTGCAATCATACCAGGTTTGGAGCTTATTTTGAAAAGTGTGCGTACAGACACTGTATTATCTGCATCTGATACGAAGCTTTCTAGTCTCCAGTGTACATTTCCTATAAGATAATAGTTTTTCCAAGATCTGAAAGTCTCGCACTGGAGCCGCAACTTCTTCCGTAAGCTCCTTTATCCTCTTCTGAAGGCGGCTACAGCTGGTCGCTGAGTATACTCCAGAAAAGTGATAGACTAAAGTTAAGAACGGAACTTTTTAAAAATCTTAGAAATTAAAAAAGCTATTAAGCAGAAACATAGGCGTCATAATTAATAGACATGAGAATTATATAGACATTAAAACCAATTAAATACACATACGCACATTTAGCTGCTTTAATTCTTTGACAATGGTAGACATCACCGAAATATGTAATCTAATAAAATGTATAAAACACCTCACCTTTCTTAATATTACATGTTTTGAATAAAGAGAGCATTACTATGACTGTGAGATCGAAAAAGATAGAAGGTGAGGCGTATCTGACACGTCTCATGCTATATTTCGTTCGATCTCTTTGTCATACAAACACCCTTTATTTGTTCTCGCTCGCATTTCCCGTGACTTCAGACCCACGTTAAGCATTGACCGAGCCGGTATATCGTTTGTGTTCATATTCTGCTACGGTACGGAATACTTCTACAACTGCGGAAAATTTTTGCCAATGCCATAGCGTACGCTCTAATAATAATGATGTATTTACTTTGTGTAGGAATTGTAGAAAATTTTCTATGAATTGCCAAGTACAATCGTCTCAAAATAGGGTGGGGGAGTTCATTGCTAATGCTTGTGTCAATATCGTGACCAACCAACGACACATCTGCGGTACGAAATAATTTAAATATCCTGCTATTCTTGCATTTCTATATGATGTAATCTCATATTTACATACAATTTCGCACGTGAGGTTTTATTTACGGTTATTATATTAACTTGTGAACAATACGGTATTAGTATGCAATTTATTCGTTGTTAACATGATGTGAATTACATATATTTCACTTCTGAAGTCTCGAGTTAGCTGCACATCATTTATTTATTACCGTTTTCTACAGCGAAGACAAGTACAAGTTGTAGTGTCAAAGATGGTTATATCTTTCACTTATTTAGATAGAAATAAGGACTCGTCTATATGCACACTTACAAATATAACAAATCCTGTTATTCAGAATGAATTAGATACTTTTTCTTTTACCTCACCAATTTGAATATTGTCAAATAGATCTTTCGATAACCAGATCGCTGTCTTCAGTGAGACAAGCACATGGATAAGAAGGCATTGACAATTGCAAAGATTGTGACAAGAAAACATAAAAGAGTAAAATATGTCCGAAGCTGATAGACGAATGCTAAATTTACTTACTAATTTTACATACCTACGTATGCGGTTAAGTCGAACAGCTTTTGCCGCGAATTTCGCCGTTTGATATACTTTTAATTTCATATATTTTCTTGTATTTTCTTTAGTATGTATATCAATAAAGACTATTATTATTGTCATATACGTGAAAATTGTAGCAAAGAAAAGCAGAAACAATGATGTAAGAGAATTGTCAGGATTCAAGGGAAATGATAAAAATTACTAACACCAATGCATAGTCGTCCAAACACTACAGAAACAATGTACAAAACCGAAGGAAAAAGAAAACTGGTTAAAACATTTCAAATGCGAAGTGAATGCAATAACGAAGAAGTAAGGGAGAAAATCAGACCAAAACTAACTGATTAAATAAAAATGGATGGAAACTTAAATCACCAGGCAATCCTAACTATAATAACTAATTTTGCTAGATTTGGCAAAGTACGATTCCAGGAGAAATAAACCATTGCTTGTCGAAGAGTTTCATTTTCAACTGAAAGATTCTGATATCTAGGATGTATGTATATACATAAGCTACAGAGAAGGATTAGAAAGCGAGAGAATGGGATTGACATACACAGATTTCAACGTGTTAAATAAGATTTGAACACTAACAAATATTGAAGGAAAACAAAGTGGAAAATGCTTAATCGTTTAAACGTTAAAACTGAACTACACCGAGTTGAAACAGAAAGTAAAAAGTTAGTAAATAGGAAAATTTCGAATCTTCAGATATAAATGTTTAAGAATTATCTGCAATATATGCATTCTAATCAAGCAGAATAAAACCGAGAAAACACTAATGCCATTTAAAACCAAGAGGCAGATAAACACAGCATTTGAAAGACAGGTGTAGAAACGGTTTGGACATATCCGACAAACGAATCGAACGAAATATTGCAAAGCAAGTACTTTAGTTTTCTTAATATGTGTTCCTGTTAGAAAGAACACTGGAAGACAAATAAACATCTAGAGAACAACAGTTATTAAAGAACTAAAATGTCAAAAAGAACGAAATATAAGCAAATTTTACAGAAAATGCATACACACGGCCAAACTTACAATTACGCTGAATTAAGAATCCTGTTATCAAGCCACCCGCTGACCGTTGAAACGCCATTGATAATCTTATACTTCCATGGAACAACAGGAAGAACGAGAATCCCTTTTTAGATGGGAAGTTCCTTTCTTACTACGACAACACAAAACTTGGAGGTCATTTGACGTAAAATCCAATCAAACGACTGATTTATTAATACTCATATTGGTCGCAATTCCAATAATTCACTTTCATAACCTTCATTAGAATATCAAATAGTGTTAAGTTTGCATAATTTATGTACATACATACGTGTGGAAATCATTTAAAACTCAAAGCCGGTGTTCACACAAAACGAGAAATTTGTTAAAATAAAAACGACAGGAACCACACATACATAAAGCAAAATAGAAATGCGAAAATAAATAGATACAATCGTTCTAACGTTCCTACCATTATCACTAGCAGTACATTAGACACGTATGAAACAATTTCCCTTATCGTTTCAATTCACTTTAATTTGCGAATTTCTTTTCAGGGAATGTATTTGCCATGATCTCTTTTAGCATACACGAACATATACGACAACGAGCCAATCGAATTTGGTATGCTAATTATATGATGCTCACTACTAAACTTCTAAATGCCATTAAGGACCACCTGTTCTTCATCAAATATGGATTGGCATCTGCGATTTCTCTCATAAACAGCTGCCTAATCATCGCCCACGATAGCCTCATTCAGACTTATGCTAAATAGACATTATAGTAAAAGTTAGGCAGGTAGTAAGAATGCTGTAACGTAAACACGCGCGTATGAAAAAAAGAGCTGCCTAAACTAGAATATTTGCTAATATTTGTCTTTCGTTCACTTAGCATTCCCATAATTTTCGGCAAGGCATTACCAAAAATTATATCCACTGGACTCCATACAATTGTCGCCACCTTAAGTAAGAAAGCAAACTGGTTTTGCAAGTCATTGCATTCTAATTAAGAACACATTTTTTTTGTCGTTTACTTATCATTACACCTGGTCTAATTAAGCCAAACAGCAACTTTTCTTCTAACTTTCTTCTAACCGAATTTCCTAAAATAATATCTAACGTTAACGACAGTCCATTGAAGGGCTCTTAAATGACGTAAGTCGCCGAGGATGGGTCACTTTAGACATCCTTGCCCTCCAAGCACACGCGATGCAGCGCAAGAACAATAAACGCAATTTACCCCTACAAGACTTAGTGGTCGTAGTTTACTCGGAGGATGACAAGGTCTCTGTCTTCGGGAGACATCGGGTGGACTATTAAGACGAGGAGTTCGCTGTTCTGGAGGACGATGACGTTCAAGATCACGTGGCCATCTTGCTGCTACCACTATTGGATGCCAATTCATTTGTGGCTCCGACAACGAAGTATGAAATCCCAAACCATTATCAAAAATACAAATGAGAATAAACCTCCCGGCCAGGACAAGATCGGTAACCATGACGCGGCTTCCAGACCAAGCATTGGAGTTGAACGTGAATGAACGCTGTACTTGTTACCGGGTATTTCCCGGACATCCTGGAATGGAATTCCCCTTGTTCGTTCAGAATTTCCGCCCCGTCAGCCTGTTATCAAACCTTTAAAAGGTGGTCGAGAATGTTATCCCTACCGTTCAATAAAGAAAATCTGAGAAATCGTCCCCCTTCCGCCAGAATAGTTTGGCTTTTGAGCGTGTTTAAGCACGGATTAGCAATTCTTTAGGGGCTATCCGGGAGAGTTTATCCGGGAAAGAGACTGTTGGAACAATATTCTTGGATTTTGGCAATGTCTTTGATGCGGTCTAGAATGACGGCCTTAACTATAAGGCGCCAAACGATAGTGAAGATCCGGTCAAACAGCCCACGCTCTAGTGTCATGAGATTCTAAATTTACCTAAAGTAACCTCGCCATATATCTTCCCAATGAAAGCATTGGCCGAACCCCAAATAGGAGGTTATCAAATAGGATTTCGGAAAGGCAGAAGAACAACCGACCAGGTGTTTATAATGAAGGATTTGCTTACCACTTGTTACTAGTACAGCAGTAGTATTATTACTAGATTCTAAGAAGGCGTTTGACTCCGTAGAAAGGAACAAAAAACCAGAGGCCCAAGACGGGGAGGCCCACTTACAACTCCTCTCTTTAACATTGTATTAGATGAAATTGTTAGACACAGCAAGACAGCAACAAATATATAGATTGATGGAAGAGGCGTATCAACTAAGACCGCAAATAGATGAGAATGATGAGATGAGAATTAATAAAGAAAATACTGAACTTAGGAGAATTTCACAACTGGGAGAATTAAATTTTGAAGAAGTGAATAAATTCATTTCCCTAGGAGCAAAAATTTCGAGCAAATGGGAGAAAATGAAAGAAGTTAATGCAAGGCCAACCTATCAGGAAGTAGAAAACACGAAATTGAGAATTTATAACACAATAATAAGGCTGACAGCGTTATACGGATGGGAGACGTGGATGTTCAGCTGTCCAAATAGTAATAGATAGAACAGTTGTAAAATTACTACCATTATTACTCCCGGTGCATTAGAGATATATGAAACAAATTTCCCTTATCGTTTAGATTTACTTTGATTACTAGTTTTTCAGAGAAACGTATTCGCCATGCAACATGGAGACTTCTTTGAAAAACAGTAAATTCGTTTTAGTCGATATATGTAGTATTTATTTCTTGGGGCCGTACACTAGAAAAACAGCTATCGCATCACCACAATTATATTTCGTCCATAACATATAAACGTTTGTACTAGAAAATTTTGCTTTGTAAGATTCACTTTGCGTACCGTACGTTGGATGCTATATATCCGTTTCTAATTCCAATTATTTTGTACGTAAATAATAGACCTGAATGCGGTTACAGCAACTCGCTAATTAATTATAACCGAATCGCCACTTATCGTCGGTACATTCACTACGACGAGGAATTTAACATTATACGTTTTAGCCATTCAGTACCTCCTACTCAATTTGTTTTCGCATAATTATCGATAAATCGATAACATATCCCAGTCAACAATATCGTAAACGCGCCTATCCCAATTAAAGCTAAAATTAAAAGAGACGGTTAATAAGCGCTACGAGCTTTTGGTCTTATTATCGTTATCCCGCGCAATTTGCAATTTATTAAATCCACACATATTTCACGACAAAGTGGCGAGAACTAACGGCTCTAGGTCGATACAAGAAGATGAAGGCTCGCTCCTTAGGCGCAAACACCATATGCGGAGCGCGTTCAGACTTCAGGATATTATAAAACCCATCCCGGCAACCGTTGCATAATTGCGGAACATGAACGAGGAGGAATTATCGATTCACGCGTTGACCGCGTTCATCTTCTAATTTATTCCTTCCTGCATTTAAATGATGTCAACGTTTACCATGCAGGTATTGGTTTATGATATATGGGTATGTGTCTGTTTACTTGCGTATGTGTGAATTGTTACTGCAGCTTACCAAAGTGACGGCGCTTTCACCGTAAACATTCGCCGTTATGCTGAAACCGAATCTGTACGAACAAAGCCGCGGTTCGATCGAAAGAAATTAATTCAGTGGTATTTTTTTCGGTGTTAAATATTCATTGACATACATTTTTGGATAAAAATAAACGGACGAGACATTTTACTTTTTACGACTAGTTAGACTAGTAAACGTAGGCGAAGGTGACAGACGTACTCAGATCACTTAATGAATTAAATCCGCGTTTCCTTTTAGGTAAGTTGTGGAAGATGCAAATATCAAAATCGTAACACTCTGTGGGGCTTTACCCAGCATGGTTTGTTATACTCACTTTACAGACCGTTATAATCGTGTGTATTGTAAATTAGAGTCACTTACCACCTACTATATTCTTTGAAATGGCGAAATAACGTCATGTTTGCTAGATTGAATAAATCGATAAAAATTGGACAAGAGAGAAATTTTCCATAATTTGCATCTGAAAATCGGAATTACTTCCTGCATGCGAAGCACATAAATGAAACTTGAACCAACACCAACAATTTTCATTGTTACCGACTAGAAATCGACGCGCTATGAAACGCAAGCGAACAAGAAGGACACTGGTGCAGAAATAAATAATACGAAATCGTTCTCATGCTGTAGATTTGTATGGTTGTAGATAATCAGTAGTTTATTGACTCCAAATAATGAAAAAGAAGCATAAATGAACAAATTTGGTGCGGAAACCTAGTAGAGGATAAAAAGTGCTGAAAAAAAATTATTTGACAAACTAAACAGCCCAGTTTAACTGAACAACTTTTACTCGAGATGATGAAGAAACGAATAGGAATTTTTGGAGTTAGAAGATTCTAAAATTAAGCGGTGCTTTCCTACGAATGAATTCCTCTAGTTATGACTTACTTTTTGCATAAAACAACGAGGAATAAAAAAATAAAGACACAAAAATATCTAAAATATAATCTCCTCGAAGGATGATTTAGGAACAAAGATATTGAAGCAATACTCTACATTTCTGATCAGAAAATTGTAGTTGGATTTTACATGGTTGTAAGGACAAGGAATCCATTATTTTTCATGTAAAAATTCTACGTATAACAAGCAATAAATATAGATTTTCTTGAGGAAGCACATTACATCAAGGATAATCTAGGTTAGTAAACAGATGCTGTGAATTGACCCCTCCCCCTCAATACTAAATAAGAGTTTGTTGTTATTGAGCAAAATTTGCACAGTAAAAATATCAAGATAAAAAGTACCTAGACTACGGCCGAAGTGAATCTAGTAAAAAATCGCCGTCACTTTAGCAGTGTATGGGGATAAATCCCATTGCGAAGATATCTAAACAGATGTGAAAGAATACCCCAACGTTTTGATTTTCGAAGGAAACAACAAAATGCAGGTGAAAATCATAGGATGGAGGTTCAGTGCCGAAATATTGATTTCTATTTTGTAATTAACAGCCCGTGAGGTTTTGCTACAGATTTTGGTCCAATTACTTTCGAAATAAGAAAAAAGCACTAAAAAGAAATATGAAATTAAAAAAGTGACTAAACGTAAATTTAGGTAATACTATTCTAATACAGATTTCCAAGATACACAAAAGATTCAAATAAAAATAATTGTAGAGCAGGTGGTTATCACGATTTAAATAATTTTGGCGGTAACTTTAACAGATGGTGGAGAAATAGAGATATCTAGAAGTAACGCTGAACAGCAAAGGAGATCAAGAAGTATAAATAAAATCAACGATTGAAAGTACACCACGAATGTACCGTAGCACTAAAATATATTTATAGGTAAAAAGAGATCTCAAGAGGAGTCGAGATGGATGTATTTGGAACAGTGTATTCCTCTATACTCACGTTTGGATGTGACGAAGGGGTTGAAAAGCAAAGCATGGAAATGTGAAAAAGTCAGGATGATCATAAAAAGAACTAGAATTGGAAACAAATGTAAATTAAATTAAACAAAAACAACTCAAGTGATATGGATACCTAATTAGGATGTATAATAATATACGCTTGAAGAATGTATGGGAAGCAAGGATTCACTACAGAACATCAAGGGGAAGGCCAGCTAGAGCATGGAATGAAAACATAGGGGAAATCCTGCGATAGAGAGAACTCGATGGCGAGGAAACCAGAGTATTTGCAAAAGATAGGAAGAAGTGGCGTAGAAAAAAATAAATATAAATCTAAACTTTACACCTCAAGGTAATATAAGAATAAGATACGAAGCGATTAAAGTTTCAGACCAACTTTCAACTTTTAAAAGTTTGAAAATAACATCCTTTCTAAATCGTCAATAATTTTGTGAAATTTTCACAAATTAGAAGGAAAAGATCGTTGTACGTTTTTTATCGAAAAAAAAAAAAGATGTTGATACCCAACTATAGAGATAGTCCCCAAAATATGTCAACAAATTCGTAGAAGCATTTCCTCCAATTTGATTTTATTAGAAAATACGTATTGTATATTAAGAATTGTACTTTACGAAGATTTTTTCAGAAGTAACTACAAAGAAAATGCCCTGTTTTATATAAAAGAAAACTTATGCTTGTTTACTTATGATATCAATTTCAGTTAAGTTTTGACAAAGTCCAATTCATAATTTCGTCGTAAATTAGATATTTTGGTTTATCATTCATACAAGCATATAGTTGCTAGTAGTTCCTAACAATTTTATATCAACTTATTGCACACAAAGCGATTGATGAAACTATGGCGGCTTTCCACTCCCCGTTTTAATTAATTAATTTAATTTTTGAAAAAGAACTGATGATATTGCTAGTTTCTTCTAGATCGTTTTCTTAAGGCAAAGATACAACAGAGTATTGCGTGCATTCCGTTCGAATTTTTCCTTGGGCAAGCTCAGATTGTTAACCTTCCTATACTCACGCATACGGTCTGTGAGACCGATTTATATAGTATAGTATACGTGTTTCATATTTTGACGTGAGTATAGGAAGGTTAATACCCAGACACAAATGAACCGATGTATCTTAACCTTCCTATACTCACGTCAAAATGAAAGACGTATACTATACTATATAAATCGGTCTCACAGACCGTATGCGCGAGTATAGGAAGGTTAATACCTCTCGAGCGAAGTATAACATTGCGTCTATTTAATTGAAATCCATGAAGGTGTTATACCTCTCGCAATATTAACTTTGTAGAAAATAAATTAAACTCCTGCCAAGATTACGAAATTCACAGAAAGTTGATATACCTGCTTATCGCAATAGAATCATTAAAGCAATACACATGTAAGAAGTTGCGCCTTCTTTGATTAACATATTTACACCTTCCACGTCCTTGAATGTGTGCAGATAATTTATCTCTAATATCCTCGAGGGACACATAAATAAACGAAGTGCCCAAAGGGCACAAAATACTTTCAACCTGACGTACATATATATTCGATGCAACATTCAAAATTTATACACGTATTCGTATTGTATACTTTTTGCACTAATTTGAAAAATGTAGCGCATATAAAAAAGCGGACGTACCATGTGTATCTTATCCATGATCTCGTTCAGCTGTTCTTTGCTACACATCTTGACGTTTCTTCGACACAGGCACCGATTAAGTACTACAAACTCAACACATTGTCCTAGTAAAGATTATTTTTCTAACGATCATCCTCGAGTCCTCCAATACGTTGGAAAAGGTAGAAAAAAACTATCGACGATTTGCAATTATCGTGACTTATCTGACACACTTGGCATTTAAATTTCTGTATACAACGCGAAAGCAAACGCGAATAGTCGCTAAAATCGGACTCGTGCCCGTACGATACGTTCTTCGAGATTGTGTGCGACCGACCTGATCTACCTGACTCCGACAGGTGTGTTACCACAACTACTACGACCACTACTACTACCTCACCTTACTTTAGCTCCGGCGGCTTTGAAACGCAGCCGAAGAACGGGGCAAAAGCAAAGAGCGCACGACCCAGTTGCGATTGTGGCGCCGTTTACCACCGAACAAACGAGAAAGTGCGATTCGATATTACATTGTTGTTGTTGCTGCGGCTGTTATTGATTTTCTTCCGATCGGGGATGAACGCGGGTTGAAGGACCCGGTAGAATGCGAGATTTTGGCAGTTCTAGACCGACGAACTCTTCTGAGCACGTTAAAATAAAATCATTTTCTTTAAGAGCTTCGTAAGATTTGTACCAACAATAATATTCAGAGGGGAGATAGGTCTGAATCGAAAGCTTGTAAATTGGACTGAAAATGGTAAATTATACTGCTCGACAAAAAAATTATTGTTTCTGTAACATAAAGTTGAATAGCATATTATAGTAGAATAAACCTATCTAAATACGAAAATGGCCAACAAAAAGTTGTAACACGTAAGGTTTTCTTGCTACATTGGACAAACCATATGTAGAACTGTAGCATGTAATATTTATTGAAACACACGATTTAATCCTGTAGTTTTTTAACCCTGTATATCTACTATATTTATAATCTATATTAAGTTGACATCTAAGAAAAAAGCAAACATCAAAAATATGTACTTGGAACACGCTAATTCTCTTTTTTCCTTTTATGTGGGGTCACATCTTCTCTCTTCAAAAACCAACAGTAATCACCATAATGGCTGGATCCCTTCGTCCTTGATACCGAATTTCCATTGTCCTTATATCTTCATGGAATCCTTCACCCTGTTGGTCGCTGACAACGCTCAAATTCTTAGGAAAAAGTGATAAATAGGAATGGAGAAAGTGAATTTGTAATGACATTCTGCAACCAAGCTATTTGTAGGAGTCTAAAAGTTCATTAAGCAGTTCTTCGTAGTTGGCATCAATATTGTTCCAAGCTCTGAGTTCTTGCGCGGCGAGCTTCTATATAAAATTAACATCAATTTAACAGCAATCTTCTAATTTGTGGTCCAATGAAAATGCCCTCTTTTAATTTGGCGTCCCTTAACTTGAGAAAGACTTGCCTTAGGTATTTGAATCATTCACCCTCCTTATTCAGAGCCTTCACAAAGTTTTTCATCACTCCAAGTTTAATGTGAGGAGGAGGTAAAAGGACATTTTTTTTGGTCTACAAGGGGCACATACATAACATTTTGAGTTTCCGGTTTGAATTCTCTCCTTCCCGGCCAAATTTTAGGTACATAATGTCTATTCACTGCACGACTGTTCTCCACATATCTGCCACTTTAATCGCTTGTAGTTTATTGTATTTATTGTAGGATACGTATATTTTCATAGGTTTGTTTCATTGTCGGATCATTCCATGTGAAATCAATCAAAGAAAGGCAAAAATTTTCTTGACTTCCTCCGATTTCAATGAAATTTGGTGTACTTGTTGTACTAACTGAACAATTGACAAACACAAATTTTTAGCCCCCTAAGTCGACAGGGATCGAAACTACGGAGGGTCACAATTTCCCCCAAAAATCACGACACTCTTGCACTTTCAAAACTCAATATCTTCGGTTCTATTGTAGCTAGAGAGCCCAACCTTTTTTTTAAACTATATTTCGATGAGTCTATGAACAAGCGCCATTCATAGGGAGAATGCTCCATATTGAGAAAACTGGATGTATTAAGGTTTTATGAAAACTTTTTCTGTTATTAGAAAGGTATTAACATTGTGAAAATGATGGGCTGATCCGTGTTGCAAAAATCGTGTCAGCCAGTGTTATCGAAGTAAATAAAAAATCATATTAGTAGACGTTTTTCTATTGAAATGATGTCTAACGGAACGTAACAAAATATCCAAGCACAACATTCTACACATAAATTACAATTTAAGACGAATAAATTAGAAGCAATGTGTCTTGGTAGCTTTTGCGCACCTTTCTCGGGTAAAAGCAGAAACAACGGAATTCACTTCGTACGGTTATTATCTTTTACGGCTCATGTAGCCTAGCATATCGGGCATTGTAAAGCAGCGAACAATAAAAGCGTCGCTAATTATTCCTGTTCTTAGCTGCCGGTGCCGATCGTGTTAGCTTTATGATCTCATTTATCGTCGATATAAGCAGGACTTCAACGAGCGGTTGTTCAGAATGGATATCGATGCGTGTATGTATTATTATCGAGCGCAGCCGGTTGAATTTTAATTGCGGTACGATTCCAGCACTGATCATATATTATTATACACAAAGGTGTGAAGAAGTTCGCGGTTAATAAGCGGCGAAACGGTAAGTGATGCGTTATTCGGTTGATATACTGTCGGAAAGTACTACCAGCATGAACAGTAAGTGTATTTCATATGTGGTTGATTACATACGTCAATATAAAGAGGGAAATAAAGAAGAATTACTATGAGTCCACACAAAGAGATTGAATAGCATTGTTGAGCGATTATCTTTCATTAAATTTAAGACGAATTCAATCAGATTACAAGGATTACGGAGTCCTATAACTGATGCAAGGGTTGAAGACTTAACGAGCTCCTCACCCTCCCCATTATCACAGTTTGTACTTCTAAAGACGTAACGAGCGTCGTCTAAGTACCACCTAAATGCTGGGGCAAGGCAGCCAGAATAGGCTGAGGGCTTAACGAACCCTCCTCATTACCCCAGTCTGTACTTCTAGAGACCTAATGACCATCTTATCAGTACCTCCAAAATGCTGGAGAAAGGTAACCAGAACATATTAAGGGTTTAACGGACCCTCTCCATTATTCCAGTCTGTACCTCTAGAGGGCAAACGAGCGAAGTCTTAGTAACACCGAAATACTGGGGCAAGGCAGCCAGAATAGGCTGAGAGCTTAACGAACCCTCTCCATTGCCCCAGTACGTACTTCTAGAGACCTAATGACCGTCTTATTAGTACCTCCAAAATGCTGGAGAAAGGCAACCAGAAAAGATTAAGGCCTTAATGAATCCTCTCCATTATTCTGATCTGTACCTCTAGAGCGCAAACGAGCGACGTCTTTGCAGCATCCAAATGCCGGGGCAAGGCAGCCAGAATAGGCTGAGGGCTGAACAAACCCTCCCCATTACCCCAGTCCGTACTTCTGGAGACCTAATGACCGTCTTATTAGTACCTCCAAAATGCTGGAGAAATGTAACCAGAAAAGATTAAGCGCTTAACGAACCTTCTCCATTACTCCGGTCTATATCTCTAGAGCGCAAACGAGCGACGTCTTTGTACCACCAAAATGCTGGGGCAAGGCAGCCACAACAGGCTGAGAGCCTAACGAACCCTCCCCATTACCCCAGTCTGTACTTCTAGAGGCTTAATGGACGTCTTATAAGTACCACCAAAATGCTGGAGAAAGGCAACCGGAAAAGATTAAGGGTTTAACGAACCCTTTCCATTACTCCAGTGTGCACCTCTAGAGGGCAAACGAGCGACGCCTTTGAACCACTGAAATGCTGGGGCAAGGAAGCCAGAATAGGCTGAGGACTTAACGAACCCTCCCCATTACCCCATTCAGTACTTCTAGAGACCTAATGAGCGTCTTATAAGTACTACTAAAATGCTGGAGAAAGACAGCCAGAAAAAAAAATGAGCGCTTAACGAACCCTCCACGGTACCCCAGTTTATATCTTTATGGGGCTGCTGAAAAATATTTGAAAATTCTTTAAAACGAACGGAATTGAATTTTCATCTGAACTCAAAACAAGGCAACTTGGAAAATGCGAGGTATTTGTGGATTCTTCCCATCGCCTCAGTAATTTCGCCATGAAATCTGGAAAAATATACACGTGCCCGAATTTCGTAGGAACAACATGGGCAACTTCTGCATTTGAAGAGATAGAGAGATGGTCGAACTAGCAAAAAGGTGCAAGTTCGAGAGCTCCTTAAGGATCGCCCAGTATTCCGCTTGTTCAAAATTAAAAAAGAACAAAATCTTCCAATTTCTTTAATTTTCCGCAACATCCCTGCTACCCAAGACACCGAGATGCGGCTTGAATCAATTTACATTGCAATTTAAATACTTTCATTGGCACTTAATAAAACCAATTTCGTTTGTGCAAATTTTTAGTAGTCTAACCTAACCTCAAAGTTTTACATTCGTGCCGGATAATTTTTTGGCCCTATTAAGAGGGGATTTTTTCTCAATGTAATGATGGTTCACACGGTATGGAAACTTCTTCAAAATTTTGAAAAACTGAGCTTATTCTTTTTACGGGCAGAAATCGCTAGTGCCAATATCACAATGATATTGGTTTTCTTTATCACGTTATCTATAAAATTATGTTTCGAAGCAAAATATCACGCTTGCCTGTCAGTAGTGTTAGTGTTATTACTTCAACTTATAATGGAGAACTTTCAAAAATATGAAGTATTTTATACGTATATCAAGTGTTACAAGAACGTAGAACTTGCACGTTAAACATACCGAGCTCAATATCCAGAAAGACGATTACCTGAAACGGAAAACGATATTGCGATTAGACAGGAATCCAAAGAATTCAGGTTCGTTTGCTGCAGCAAGACCAAAGATGTACAATAAGAATATTGCAGAAAAGGAAGATTTAGTTTGAGCTTGTATTAATGTGGATAAGTGTGTTCCTTCTAGAGACATTTCGCAGAGTATAGGGGTACCATAGACCGGAGTTTCAGAAATTTTGAAGAAACACAAGTACAAGTGTTATAAACTTAAACTATCTCAAAGATTAAGAGCCGGAGATGCGCGAAAGAAGACTGCACTTTTGCAACTGGTATTTCGCTCAAACGAAAGTGAACGCCAGTGAATCCCAATTTCAAGAATATCATTTTGTTAACAGATGAAACTATGTTTACTAATTGTGGAATGCTTAATGGACGTAATAAGCATTCGTACTCCTAAACTAACTTACAGCTGACTCTTTTAGCTTATGCAATAATCCTTCATGCCATACCTTGTCAAACGCTTGTTGGATGCCAAGGAAAACAGCTACTCATATCTTCTTTCCTTTAACGCTCTCCATGATTTTGTGGACAATTCTATTACATTGTTGTATAGTTGAGTGATTTTCCCGAAATCCAAACTGGTATTCTGGAATAATTTCTTCTGTTGTATTTTTAACCCTCTTGAGGATGAGCTTTTCGAAGATTTATTTTTTCTTTTGGAAAAATTAAAATATTTCACCACAGATTCGAATGCCGAGTACGCAGCAATTCAGAGTATGTTTGTAATATAGTGAAATTCGAAGCGCGTTTATTCAAGAATTATTGCTTTCGGAGTAACCCTACCATAGTTGTTTGGAATAATTTCAAGAACAGTTTATTGATAAGTATTCACTTGTGAACACGCTCATCGTATTATAAACCGATTTCTAGAAAATGGAAGCATAAGAGAAATAGTAGAAAAATCAAGTATTTCTATTGAAGAAATTGTTGCGGATGGTCAACACCGACTAGGCGGAAATCCGAACGCTCCGAAATACGAACGCTCTCTGCTCAGACAGGCGTGATATACGGATCATCCCAAAAATCATGTAAAAATATTCTCGACCTTCATCCATATGAAACAGCCGTTGTACAGGAATTACTGCCTCTTTACTTCCAAAAAGTGCAGCACTGATGGTTTTAGTTGAAGTGAACAATAACTATATTCTAGACATAACTATTTTTTTAATGACGTACAGATTCGGCTTAATGAATATGTTAGTTCACCACGTTAGAGACAGAAATATATCCGGAAAAGGCTGCAGTGGGGATTGATATATCTCAAAGGCGCTGCTAGACTAATATTGGATCCTTTTATTGATCTTTTATATGACGATGAATTAGAAAACGAATACTTCCAATAAGATGGGACACCACCACGCCTTGCACCGCTACCTTCCAACATCTGGAGCAATTCTTCGATCACCGCTTAATAAGCAAGAATTGATAGGTCTGTAGGTAACGAAAACCCACTCCATTCGACTATGTTTTGTTTCGATATTTGAAAACGAACCAATTACAGACATTAGACAAACTAAGAATAACGATTACAGAAGAGGTGAATAATATTATTATTGAAAGTTGCAAAATGTTTTTGAAAATACGTAGTGCAAAGTAAAGTTATCTTCTTTTACAAGTAAATGGCGAACATTCTAAAGAGCTATTATAATCAACAAATATCGAAATTATAGTCAGCATTGTTGCAAAAAATAACAACCCTGTAGGTACATATAAGTCCGATACGTGCATAAAATTATTAGTCTTTTTCGCCGTATGATTGATGCATGATGAGTAACTTTTAAGAAAATTAGCGAATATTGTCATTAGAATCAGCTTTAAATCTTTAATGATCTTCCTGTAATATATAACCCCGAAGAAGTCATACAGATAGCGCATCCAATGGATTTACGTAAAATCATGAGGATTGCCTACATTATAGCTAGTTTTCATGT
Source organism: Chrysina gloriosa (assembly GCA_038088585.1). NCBI lineage: Eukaryota > Metazoa > Arthropoda > Insecta > Coleoptera > Scarabaeidae > Chrysina > Chrysina gloriosa. Next base: position 11,491,503 of record CM076090.1, on the reverse strand, counting down.
TCTAACATATAGTCTAATATAGGAATCGTTTCCATATGAAGTCGATTACCGTTGTCAATTCTCTCATAAGGATGGGCTATCTGTATGACTTATATGCGACAATACAATCCTGAAAATATAATTTTGTGAATACTATCAACTGTTAACCGGAAAAGTAAGGCAATCTTGTTTTAATTTACACTGTGTACGAGAACATACAATTATTATTAAGTGCACTTAAGTCTCCACTTCGAATTTAATTACAATGCCAATTTAGTTGTCAATTACGTATGCAAGTATCAAAATTTATATTCTTGGCAAATGAACTATAAAGCTATCCTTTTTCTTGTTATTTGATAGATAATGGATACACGTTCCGGTCTTTAGTGGTGAGCCGTGATCGGAGTTTTCTTAATCTTTCCAATATAACAGTTGTTGCGTAATTAGCATTTACTCTTAATGCTTATTCATTTTAGCTGCTCCGTCTTTAAACATCTTAAATGCTTAATTAATTGACTCCGTTTGTTGCCTACTGTTATAGGCTGGGATTATCTTTATTTGATATGGCATCTTTGTCCTTTTCATTTGTAGCTTAATTAGCTAACTGCTTTTGAGGGTACATCGAAGAGGCGTAAAAGTAGTACTGATTTTGATGGCTCGTCCCTTAGGATGCGATAACTTTTTAAAGACGTTAACAAATATAATTTTGCTGTCTTATTTTTTAATGATTAGTAAAAGAAAGTTATATTATTACGTTATTGTTATTTAAGTTAATCCAGTGTTTCCTTCTGCACGAATATTTAAGATTTTTATCAAATTATCTACTGAACTGTCCTCCAGCGTATAGAAACTGGGTAATCATTCTTTACTTACATAATATCTTACTAATTCGTTTTATACTGTAGGAATGCGGGTAACTAGTCCTTCAATTCTGCTTACCTTTCAATTAGCATATTGTCTAAATTCACTGTTACTAGACCCGGCGGCGTAGAAAATAACATTCGTACATACTCCAAAATTACCGACTACCATTTGCCGGAATCGTTAGAGGCAATGCGCGAATTATGCGACATTACACAAGAATTACAACTATTTTAATCGCGCTGTGTTAGCGCGAAAAAAGTAAACAAAGTATTTAACTATGCTAACGGTTATCGCCTTCTAGTTTCATACATACATGAATACACAGAACTAGTTATGTCGAAGCATTTTGTTCTACGGTCTCGCTCAATATAAATGCAAATTTCTGCAATTTTCGCCGTTCGCATAATGTACTTGTAATACGTTGGCTTGCTACAGATTTCTTTTGACGTACTCGTCTCGTACACGGGAGTGCGAGCAGGAAGCGAACGCGCTTTCAAAAATTGATGAAATTTTAATACTTCGGTGAACGGCTATTGCGAATGCGTTCAGTAAATAAAACGAGTTTAATTGTAGGAAAACGCTAAGTAAATTTGCAATTTATATTTTTATTGGAAGCCGTTTTATGGTTAAGAAATGCGAACAATTTCTATTTTAGAACGGACAAAGTATAGAAAGGGAAATAAAGAACGCCGCTTTGCTATCGATAATTTTATTCGTAAAAGGTATCTTTACCGCTTACAATTAGTTGCTTCCATTAGCGACATTCACCCGTAGATACATACGAGGGATTTTCCTAAAGTTCTGAGGAATCTGACTTAATCTTCTAATTTTATTAATTTTCAAGATTACAGTGTAGTTTATCCAATATAATCCCAGTTTAGTTGGCTAACAACAGCAAGCAAAGAAGGATTATTCCGAATCGAAACATTCCCAACCTCGCTGATTTCCTAATGCAAGAAACCACCTGAACGTTTTAAAAATTAAGAAAATATTTAGTTATAGTTTCTTTTGCATCTTCATCTGTGTCCGAGCGTCGTCTTAACAGCAGTTCATAAACTCAAAAGATAATCAAATTCATTTCACTAAATTATACCTACATTTAAAGCAACCGCACAAGTATTTATGATAATAGGCACACACCCAGAACGATTGAAAACGAGAAATCTTTCTGGGACAAGTAGGTACGTAACCACCATCCACATACTTGACACGTATGAACGACAACTTCCTCTGAATTAGAATTCGTTTCGTAGACGACGATTGAAGCAAACGAAATTTCCCAGTTCCGGAATGCAAATCGCTTTTCGTTTTTGCAATTCAAAATTTGTTTTAAAGGCTTCCGTTATGATAATAATAATACGATGCGAAGATGAAATAAACTTGGTAGACACCGTTAAAATAGGAAATCAATTTTATAAGCAGTTTCAATCGTACCGTTAATTATCAATCATTCTAACCGGTAGAAATTATTGGAAATTTAATGTGGCGTATATATTAAGGTAATTTAGTAACATCTGGCGCGAGACAGTTTTGCGGTTTCATAGTAAGTTGTACATTTCGCGCGAGTAAGAGTATATGATTTTCTAGAATATGAATTGTAAATCTATCGAAGAACTGAATAAATCCTAACGTAAATTATCTTTCTTTTTCTTTTTATTCGATGCAATTACCATGCTTATCTATCCGTTTAATTTCTAGATATAATTTTTATTCCATATTCTAAGAAGAAAACACTTTCCAGCTGTAATTTTTTTATGGCCACAGGCAACAATACAAAGACATCATATTGGGATAATTTTTTATCGAATTGTAACCAGGTTTTTCCAAGACTAACAAAGTATCATCGGCAATCCAGAGTTCCCAAGAAAATAAAACAAAAATCCTTGGTTTATGCGGGCGATGTGGTCTTAATAGCAAGAAATAGAGGAGTACTGGAAAAGATAACGAAGTAACTGATGAAGGAATTTGTTCCGTAATAGAGTTCAACGCCAATAAAAACGAAATTCATGGAAATAAAAAATAAATGCGGAAGTAAAACTATTCCCATGTTCAAGTTTGGCACAAATGATAGAATTTGAAGAAGTGGAAGGTGTTATGCATTTGGAAGTGCTGATTAAGAATAAATTCGAAGAAGAAACGAAGGTGGACTTGAGAATCGCAAAGAGTAATAAATGTGCATGTAGTTTAAGTAGACTTATAAAATCGAACGAAGTGTCAAGGAAAACAATAGTAAGGTTCTACAAAACTATTTTGAGACCGACTCTAACCTATGCATTTAAAATATGATAATGTCTAACAAAATAATAAAAAAACGTTAGAGATTTGGGAAAGAAAAGTTCTAAGAAGAATTTTCGGAGCTAAGCAGACAGAGGTAGGGTGGGAACGAAAGATAAATGTAGAATTGTATAAACTGTTTAATGAGGTACTAGTTAGCAACACCATCAAGCCAAGAAAAATGCAATGGCTTGTGCATTTAGGAAGAATGGAACAAGAAGGAGACGTAAAGCATGAAGCATGGAAGTTACCAGAGAGTGATAGGAAACGGGGAGGACCTAGAAAACGCTGAATGGAAGCTGTGGAGGAAGACCTAAAAGAGGAAAAACGAGTTAAAACGAGTTTGTACTAAAAAATAGCGTAATCGCTGTTTCTAGGGATTATGGTGGGGATAATTTCACCATTTAACACGTTCAGTGCCAGGCATAAGTTGATAATTTGTTACTTATGCCACGTCTACCCATATGGGTGGACATGGCACTGAACGTGTTAAATTGATAATTTTGAAACGTTGATCACTTCGTTTTTAACTGCTTTTCAAACAAGAACTTGTCTTAGCTTCTTTTTCAATATCTTCAATAGTTTTCGAGCTCCTCTCTCAAGAACTCCACGAAATTTTAACTTGTTTTATAAGTTCAGATTGCCGGGAAAACGATCAGTAACGATCAGAAATAATTTCCACCCGTTGAGAAATAGGAGAGACGGGAATGAAAGTATTCACTTATTGTAAATAATGCTAATCTTGTATTCAGGATATAATAAGAAATTGTAAATATACAACACACACACTATCGTATAGTATAATACCAGTCGATGACATTTCCCCCTTAATCACGTCCGTATTTTTTCGCGTCGATCAACATTTTATCCGGCCAAAGACTGCACCCACGTTGCGAATACAAATAACACGGATGCAATACCTCACATTGCAAAATATTCCTTATTAATTGTTTCTTATCGTCCCGAATGGTTTGACTTATTGCGAGATCAGAGCGTACTTACTCGAACGAATCTAACATTTACACAATTTTACACACGTTTTCCGTTGCTTGCGTTAATTGTTAAAATTATTTCGAGAAATAGATCAAGTTGCGAAAAATACGCTCGCGATTTTAATTGGGAAATAACGAAGCAAATACAGCGAAATAGGAACTTTAAAATTTAACTGTCAATGCATGAAAGTTATAAAGACGGCTATAATAATAAAGTTCACATGCTTACGTATCTTTTGACACGAATTTATGTAATGCTGAATGAATTTAATTAAGCTAGGAAGCCTAGCTTCCTGATTGTTACCACACGAATGATGCAGAATGTAATTTCTTTTGTGTCTGCGTCTACGTAGGCGTGCATGTGAAAATAAATATTTGAGGCAATGTGCATCGAGAGACTTAGTCGACGAATGTAAAATTAATGTTTAAGAAAATTTAATAGCAATTGTCTTTAAATTGCAAATTAGAGATCAAACTCTAGAAAGTCCAGTTAGTTTGTTAGTTGAGTATAGTTGCGAGGTCCCGGGAGAGTAACACTCAGGTTTTTGAGAGCCCATTGTGTTAACCTCCCAAAGTCGAAGAATCAGCTCGAAAGCCCTACATAGATATATTCCCTAAGGAGTGCACCCTCTGGTTGAACACGCATTACATCCGTGGGTTCCAGTATCTGTCTCCTAGGTATAAAAGCCTGCTGCAACTAAAAAGTCACACAAGCATAGTAGGTGCTCAGTAGTTTCATTTACTTCGCTACAGAGTCTACACTTTAGATTCACTGTTCCGCCTGAGTTTATGCAGATAATAATTAACAATCCATAAATAATGTCACGAGTTATGGTCGTGATTTGACTTCTGTTTAGTTTTAGAAGGTTCGTTGTGTCATTGCAACTCAACGACCCTTCTATGAAGGTCCTGGACTATTTGAGCTTCGTCTGCTGTTGCTATTAGGAGTGGAATTGGTCTTGAGACCAACATCGTATCTAGCAGTGAACACAATTAGTCATGGTCTTGCAGTATTCGTTTTGCATTTTTTATAAGACCAAGAACGACTTTGACGAGCAAGACCAAGATCAAGACCGTACCTTACAAGAGCAAGAGCAATGCCAGAGATTTGTAAAAATGCAAGAGTCTTGCACTTTGCATATAAACTATTTTTATAATCGATGACTTTCTGTTGGCTGGTTAACACGCAGCCCGTTATTTTCTATGTAATTAATATTTGAAAAGCTATATTAGTACATCTTTAATAATGATTGTTATTATTATATATAAACAATATTATTTTTATATCATTTCTAAAACTACTTTTTATATATTATCTTAAGATCCTCATTTGGTTATGCTATTATATGAAAATTTATTAATTTTTAACACATTGCGATGCTATTATTATTTTTTATAGTTATTAGTATACTTGTACGCTAATTGTGCAATGATGATCTTGAGAATATTCTTAAAATCTGCAGGCGCTACTGTATCTCCACCGGATGCTTCTCCCTTCAAGGCCAACTTGTGGAGCTTAGCTCTTGATTTCAATTTTTGGAACCGACCTCGACTTGCGTGATAAATTTCGTCATTGTGAACATATTCTGGTTTTGACTTTAATTCTTCAAATATGGATATAGCTTTTTCTTTTATGAGGACTCTACTTAGTGGTACTTTACATTGATATTGTTGCTCTATCCACATAGAGAGTAGAGATTCTATTAACACGATTAGGGAACTTTTGATTTGTTGTGTGATTTTTTCTGCAGCGCGATTACGTATGAATCTGATAGAAGTGACGGGAATATTAAGATTTCTTATAATATCTGCGGATTTTCATCCTGAATCAAAACAATGCAATATTTCTAACTTCTTAACTAGTTAGTGTGTTCTTTCTTTTCATTGATATTTTTCCACTAATTTTGTATCTATAAATAAGAGATTTCCGTTAAAAATCATCTATATTAACGTAAAATTACATAGTTGTTCAATGTAATTCTGAATTTGAAATCTTCGGTAATATATTGTAGCAATTTCCGTTTTTATTAGATATAAACACACACGAATAATGAGAAGGTAACATAATATGTGTTTCATATTTACCTCTTGGTCAATGCGCATTCGCACTCACAGTTACTGAAATACTACCACTTCCCTCTCTTAATTACTTCCTTTGAAACCCTTTTGATCCAAATATGGTTGAAACTTCTATTTCAATCCGCCTTCAACGTAGTAAATTCGTACTTCGATGACTTTTTTATATTGTCATTTTTGGTCGTCAAGCAAACATACCCTCATTTTTCGGAAACCAGGACTACCCTACATTATTTCTCCTTTGTCCAAATAACTAGCTGTTTACTATTATACCATAGAAAAGCACTTCATCATGGCGTGACGTTTTTATAGATATCTATATTGTTGATACCCAGGTATCCTTGCTTTTTTATATCCAGTGGTTATTAGGAATTCGTGCGATGTGAAAGTGTTGAATGTTTGTGTTTAAATGGTTACATTTCTTTCTATCTTTTAATCGATGCTTTTTATAGTAATTGATACTTTTATTTCTAGTTACATTTTTTCTCCCACTAAACGCCTCTGACTGGACTTAAAAGGAAGCTAACACCCGCAGGGTAATTAAATGCTTAAAAGGTGGTGTGCGGGGTATCGAAAAAGTATAAATAGAACCCAAAACTAAACCAAATGTCATTTGAACATGAACATTCAAAACCCCAATATTTACTGTGAATTTTGATATATTAAATTGTAATTAATGATATATTATTTAGTGGTAATTAACCATGTGAATATTAATAATTACAATAGATATAAAGTTGACGTTTAAAGGATGACGCGATGACGGAACATATGGACACACTATATATACTAGAATAGCCTCTGCTGAGGTTATCTTGGACACAAGCCATGATAGCAATGGTCTGTATGAACTATAATAATTTTCCCGTGAACATATCTCATATCTAATCAGATTCTTCCCGGTACATCCTACTTTCCCGACACCTGCCCATCAAATACGATTCGTCTCGATGATAACAACGCCGCGCCGCCGAGTCGATACGTCTTCGTCCTCGACGATTTATCGCCGCCGATCTGTTAAATACGGGGATAATCATCTGCCCACTTTGACGTTCGCTTCATTGCATTCAATCGAGCAATATATTCTCCGACGTTGCCGTGCATGTATAGCACTTTCATCGCGGATTCTCCGGTGGAACGCCGAGAAGGCGACTTGTCGCGGATTAGCCTATAATACGGCGGTAAATTAGCGCCAAGAGGATGTATGTATATATGAACGCGATGGGTTGCAATCGAAAGGAATTCGCATTAATATCGGGCGTTCCTTCAGGTGGATTGGTATTGCTACGTGCCGGTGCATGAATCGCGCTTTATTAAACAAAAAATGCATGATAAATGGTAGGAATATCAAATGGCGATAAATAGCGAGGAGAAACCGCGTATTCATCTTATTATTTCCGAGAAAATCGCTGTTAATTCAATGGGAGGAATGCGCTGCTTAACGTATGGGATACGTTTGTAGTATAACTTAAACTCCTACTTAAATTACTCGGAGGATATCTTTTCAACTTTATAACAACAATACCTTAGCGACTTCGTGTCTGTTTTTGGTAACGAGGCACCCCATCAATCAATAATTTCCCACCGGTACTCCGAATTTTAACGTGGACTTTGCAGTCTTGGCGATAATTTCAGGACATCCTCAAGAACGGCTAGGGTCGAGAAACTCCTCAAAAGTTATGCGCCAGCTGATATTGTTCTTCTTCAAATAGCGGATTGTCATCTACTTTTGAGTTCATATGAATGAAGTCATAATTCGTCACCAGTCACGTTGTTGTAAACTTCCTTGGATTTTCTTTAGTGAACCGGCTAAAGTTTTTCGGCACTACTTCGGGATGCCTTTCATCGTTCAGTTAAGGCTAAATTACACGGTCAAAAAATTGGATTTACAACTTATTGTAGTGCGTGAACTACAAATTTGACGTCAAATAAGTTGAAAGTGGTCTCTTCTTCAAGAAATTGTATGTCGTAGAGCACGTCCAAGTTTTCGTCAATAATTTGGGACGAATTTAGTAGCACATTTCCTTTGCAACTGTAATATTAAAGTTGGTTATATTGATTTACGTTCGGGTTCGTGATTTTCCTTTCCTCCCTTGCGTTTTGAACGTGTTCACAACATAACCAAACGTAACGCGTGTGCCAAAGTCGTTTCATTTTATTATTTGATTAGCAGTAGATTCCTTGCAATAAAGAGAACCTTTTATTTTATTATATTTGTTTATTAAGGTAAAACCCTGAATGACTATTGTCAGGTTCATTTCCTCTTCTTCTTGATCTCGAACTATTCTACCTTTCAGGGTCGAATTCAGTTCATTTCATTAATCATAAACAAATTTTGTCCGTTCTCCTATTTTTCTCGCCTTTATCATCGCTTCTTGCAAACTTCGTCCGTTCTTTTACGGACTTCTGCAATTGCATTTTTACATGTTTCCACCGACCTTCCTTTGGTGCTTTTTCGGAGGGATTGCATTGGCCATATGTTTTTACTTGTTCGTTCGGCATACGTGTGAGCTGGCCGAACCATCTTAATTGGTTTCTTTCTATTGTGCGTTCCAAGTATTCCACTAATCTTTCTCTGATAACCTCATTACGAATCCTCTCCCTTTTATTGACTCCCAACACTTCCATCAAGTTTTTCATCTCAACTGCTTGTAATCTTCTTTTTGTTGCCGTTGTCAGGACCAAACTTTCACTTCCGTACGTCAAGATAGGTTTGAAGATTGTTTCGTAGATGATCAATTTTGTTCTGGATATTTATTTTTAATGGATAAATGTTCGACTTAATACATAACAAGGCTTTAATGCACTTTCTATTCTTCCATTGATTTCCGCTTCATTTTTGCCGTCCTTCTGTAACTTGATGCCCACTTTCTGGACTTGCTGTTCGCCTACACGTATTGTTAGATTTCTTGATGACCATTGCTTTTGTCTTTTCTACATTTATCTTTAGATTTCTCTTTTGGAGGGCCGTTCCACACCAGTCCACATTTTCCGGAAGATATTCTTTGTTTCCTTTATCTTATTACACAATTATTTAAATAAATATTATTAGCATTAATACATAACATTTTGCCATTACAGTATAACTTCGCTAAACCGGATGTGCATTAATTCGGACACTTCAGTAATTCGGACTTTACTACAATTCGAACAGTTTTATATTACTTACCTCTATAATCCGGAAAATCGTGTAAATAAGTATGTAGTATTAGTAAGTATGTGCAGTTTTTACTTAAAATGAGAGAAGTGCAACATTTTTGATGTTCTTGAGAGTGGGAAAAGTATTCGCTTTGTCGCCGAAAGATTTAAAGTGCCGAAATCAACAATATGACATTAAATAAAAGAAAAATAAAATTACAGACTTTGTTTCAACTACATTTCAAGGGCCAAGTATGCATGCAGAGTTTTATGGGTTATAAGTTGGAGAAAGCTTTGTATACCTGGTTCTTACAACAACGAAACCTTCATGTACCAATTTCATCGGAAATTTTAGGTTAAAAATTCAGTTTTTATAGAGAAACAACTGAGAAGGATCCCCTTTTAGCAAGCTCCGGTTGGTTGGATAAATTTAATAAAAAAGGGACGGAATACGGTTTCTAAAGATTTGTGGGCAAAAAGTATCTACTCACAAATGTGCCGTGGCGCCATGTCAAGAGAAACTCGTACAGCTGGTTGACAGAATGAGTTTATCAGAAAGACAGGTACACAACGCTGACGAAAGTGCTGCATTTTGGAAAAATTGACCAACTACCACTTGAGTTCATGAAAGAGAAAAAGTCAACTCTGGGTAGGAACATATCTAAGGATAGAATAACATTCATGTCTTGTTCAAATGCAGCAGACAACCACAAGTTACAATTATCTTTTGTTGACAAATCCCTCCACTCCAGATGCTTTAAAAACATTAATGTTCCCGCCGAGTCTAGAGCCAGCAAGAAAGGGCGGACGATCCAAGCAATTTTCATGGACTGGTTCAAAAACTGTTTTATTAAACACGTAAAAAAATTTTTGGGCGCGAAAAGTTATACATATAAATTCATCAATTTCCTCCACAAGAAAGTGAACCAATTTCTTGCATAATTTACGTAACGATATAAATTTGCATCCAACGGAAAACTAACGTTCTCATATTCAATTCATCGTGAGGGATCTTCTGGACTGAGGTTTTTAAAATGTCTATGAATCCATCCAGCGCATAATATCTATGGCTTTCTCGAGGGTTGCAATTCTGGAACATATCCTGATATTGTCACTAGAACTGCCACGTTCACGTTGGAATTCGGAGTGTTATTAAATTGTTGACGCTGATTTTCATATTTTCGGGCCATTCAACTTAGTCAATTGACTTTGGCTAAATCACTTGGCGTAGCTTGAAACTGTGGTTTTGGATTAACTAACAATTGCGATTAATTTTGATGGTTGTCGTACCATTCGTAGCACCTTGTATGCACTACATGATTCATCTATTTTTCCTCGAAGATTGATGCATCAATATGTGTAGTCGAGTATCCAATAGAACGCCTGTAGAAAGGTGAAGGGAAACGTTACGTTTGATATACGTATGTCTCACGCATAGAACAGAATTTTTCACCCAGCCCGTTTTCCGGCATCTGAAATCACGATGTATTTGAGGTGGTCGCCGTCGTATCTGACCGTCCACAGCTGCCGCGTCGGCGATTTCGTTCGACTGACGGAGCCTATCTTGCACCGTAATCACGTAACGAACGACGTGTGCCCTACAAAGGCCGCTTGTACGCCAGACATGATCTAGGCTAGGAAACACTCAAACGTGCCGCTGTGAAACGCATTACGGTTTTTAATCGAGCGCTGGTAACGGAACCCTTCGCGTCGTATATGCACGTTTCTGTAGTTATCCTTCAGTTACGCTGTTACCGCGTCGTGTACTACAAAAAAACGAACGACGGTACCACACCACGACTAGAAAATGCATGTTAATTGGCTCGCGCTCCTACGGACAGGCGTATTTTCCACTGCTAAAGAAAGGACGTTTTGACGTTGCAGCTTATACGCTAGTAACAGCATAGTCGTCGATTCCGACTTCCTTTGATGTAGTTTCGCGATATGCATGATGGCAGGACGCGGTCCACGACGAGCGATGCGGAATTAATTAGATCTGTACCTATGCAACTGAGCGATAAAGCGAAAGGGTAATAGGCGTTTCCATCTAAATGATTTTTTAGATTATCTTTGTCCTGGGATCAAAGAAGTTGCTTTTCAAATGCATGAAACCGCAAGGTGATCGGAAACATCTGGTATTTATAGGGATTAAAGATTACATTAGCATCCCCTTCCTTTCCCTGTTTTTTGATCAACGATCAAACAAAACCAGTTAAAGTGTATTGTAGTCGTCTTAAGTCATAACCGGTGACGAATTTAGGGTGTACCGTTACAATTCCGAAGCAAAACAACAACCATCTTCCAGCCTTCCAGAGATCGAAACGAACACTTTAAGTTCGCAGCAAAATGAAGTTGATGCTGATCACTTCTTCTGACATGCAAGGAATCGTACAGAAAGAGTTTGTTCCATCTGTTCGAACTGTGAATGAGGCAGATGAAATGACTGAACGAAGAAATGTGACAGAAGGACGTAGTCTCCCACCCACCCTACCTACTCACCCAATGCCGATCCCTGCGATTTCTTTTTCTTCCCTAAAATGACACTTTCAATGAAAGAACGACGTTTTGACCCAACAAATTAAACTCAAACAGAAATCGCAGACTGTCTTAAACACATTAACTACATATTTCCAGGAACGCTCTCGATCATGGAAAACATATAATCCAAAGAGGACTACTTGGAAGATGACAGTGATAAATAAAATGTACGTCAAGTTGTAAATATTTTTTGTTTCCCAGTATCTCCTGCTGTCCTGGTAGAGCGTTGGAGTTGAGTTCTTTAATGTTCTTTGTACCATTTCCTCCATAGCCTCCGATCCTGTGGGAGTTCCTTCATTTCTCTGATCATTCTTCCTCTCTTCTCTCCCACTTCCTGTATGTGTTGATCCATGTTTTCCTGGGTTTCCCCTTTCTTCTTTTGGATCCTTTTTCCTCATTTATGGTCTTAACTTGTAACTCTTAATCTGTTTTCACTCATCCTACATACATGTCCAAACCATCCCATTTGTTTCCTCTCAATAACTTCTATTAGCGATTCCTGCTTTAGGTCACTACTTATTTCCTCATTTCAAATTTTATCAAATTCTTCGTTCTTCCACTTATTTTAAGGTATTTCATTTCTGCAACATTTATTACACTATCATGTCTTGTTCACGATTCGCTTGTGTATGTTACTGTGTATACACGTAACTTCTTTTAACTATCTTTTTATCTATATCTTTCTTCTCCAGAATATTTTTATTAATGGTGTAGTATATTCTGTTTGCTTTTCCTCTTCCATTTTTCCGTCATTTGATATTATAGGTCGTAAATATTCGTATGTTCTTCCTCTATCTAATTCCTCTCTTTTATAAAATAAGTTCCTGCATTTACAATCATTACCGTATTCTTCTCAGCACTGACCTCCATCTTCATTCTATCTATTTCTTCTGCCTTTGCCCTCGAATATTAATTGTCCTTAGGTTTCTGTGCGCTATTAGTGTTCGTATCTTTTTAGTTCTGCCCTTTGTGTTCTTATTTATTCTGTCCATCACCATAGTAAACAGAAGAGGCCTGAGACTGTCTCCCTGTTTGATTCCCTTTTGCATTTGGAAAATATTCGATTCTTCTCCGTTTAGTAGTACTTGTCCTCTTACCTGCCTGTACATACTTTTTACTATCTATATTAATTCTTCAGGTACATTATATTCCTGAAGACACTTCCAAATTATCTTCCTATCTATTGAATCGAAAGCCGTTCTCAGATCCACAGAAGTTATGTACAGTTCCTCACCTGTTTCTTTCTTTCTTTCTTTCTATTATGTCCCTTAATATAAATATATTATCTGCTGTTTGCATTCCTATTCTATATGCCATTATTCTTCCTCCATTTTAGGTTCTACGATTCGTCTCAATTTTTCTTCAATTATCGTCGTATATACTTTAAAAGTTATTCCTAAGAGGCATATGGCTCTATAGCTTTTACAGTTAGTGTCATCTCCTTTCTTGTGATTTAGAATTATCAAGTTTTGTTCCCATTCTCTAGGTATTCTTCTCGTCTCTAATGCGTCGGTTGTCAAATTGAGTAGCCATTTCCTTCCCTCTTCTCCAAGTTGTAAATATGTAAATATAAATTCCTGGATTTCGTGGGTAGCCCTCGTATACCGGTGGTAATTTTACAAAAGAAAACATTAAAACATGCCACTTTTACAGAAAATCCGATGGTTTCGTTGCTATAAAGTTTAACATCTCGCGGTTTTATTCGCCTAAACATGTGCCCACCCAACGAGACCGAAGCATGTTGTTGAAGTTCTGCTTGTGTAAAAACCGTACAAAAATTAGAGTAGATCCATTGACCTCGTATTGCGCGTTGCAACGTTACTTAAAATAGTTTTACAGTATAGTTTCATTACCCCATTGTCCATAATTCATTTCGTAATACACATTTTCACCTTCCTTTTACGGAAGAGCAATCGAAATGCGTTTGTTTTTTTAGCGCGCACATTAACACTTTCCGACTCATCAATTCTGCTCAACATATAACACTTCGATAATCCGACATTTTATTAAAGTGGTTCTGTGCTTTCACTAACCATATCGAGATTACGATTCGACGACCATCGTGACACAATGATACATTTTCAGCAATAAAATATGACTTAATGGCAAGCCTTAATGGCGGTAAAATGCCGATTAAGACGGTACCGTTGTTTATATCTGTGCCGCGCCGATAACAATTTGAGTAGTAAATTCGTGTTGCATCACACAAAAGACGTTGTAATTTCGATACGACAGTTACAAGACGATAAAAGAACACATGCAACACAAGGATATTTGTTTGGCTTGTGGAACGGCATAACTAATGAGGAAGTTCGTCTATAAAGCGGCTCGGGTAACCTACCTTTGGAACAAAGAGGAATCGTGCACAATGTTCGTAATTGTTGAAAGATCAAGGCTACAAATATCGATACAGATATAAGATGAAAGTCTTACCGAGTTTGTACGGAACGATAAAGGCACGTTAGATTTGATTGGTTAGTGCTTACGGATTGCTACATTTCATGGAATTAAACGACTATTAAGTAGACCGCTGCATAAATTTGTGGAATCTGGAATCTCTATTGTTGTCAGAATATGGTTAGGGTCACAATTATCGTAAAATTCAACATTTTTTAATGCAGCAGTATGGATAGTTTAAATAAAAGAACTGCTCGGAAATTTGATGCTTTAAAATGTGTATAGACTAGAGCAGCTTCTCAATTTTTAGGATTCATCAAAGATTGTGTATGAGCGTAAACTATATTCGTGCGCCCAAAATTGCTCTAGTCAGTATGCGTCCTAAAAGAGAATTTTTGGAAAACAATGAACGCATCGTTTTCTTCAACTTCTTCCGAAATTTACAAAAGAGGACGACGAAATGCAAAACTGCTCGGATTTGTGTGGACTTCGGTGTACGTCTGCGTATCGTTACTCAAGTATGTACTAACCTTAGTTGGCCAATGTCAACAGCAAATCCGTCTATTTTAAATTTTACGACACCTGAGCACTGCCTACCGCATTTGATTACATTCAGTTACAGTTCGTAAAACTATTTCGATGTAACCTTCGTGGCACTAACATTGCGGCGAAGCCACAAACGTTCGTAAACATATGGTCAGATTTAACGATCGAGACTGGTCGAACGAGCAAACGTTAAAATTATTAAAAGCGTTTCGACTAATATTAGACCGAAAACAAAGCTCGGTTGGAACAAATTTTCCCGAAAGAAATCGCTATGGGGAGAGGACAAAAATACGATAACTTATTGTATAGATGAATATCTATCTATTCGGTTTGTTATGATAGCGAAAACAATCCAGCGAAGCTTAAATATGCATGCGCGAACATTAATATTTCAACACAGGATAAATATACAAGGAACCTCGGAAAATACGCATTTATTAAAGTTAATCCCCTGTTCAAACATAATCCCCATTTGTGTGCAAATATGTACGCGTTTACGTTATGAAAAGCGATCGAACAGCAGATGAATAAAATCGTCGAGCAAACATTCCCGATGTTTAGTTGATATTCCGTTCGATCCGATCGCTTTTATATGAATAATGTTGTTGGATTATTATTACGTTTTCGTTTTGCGCGAGATATCGCGATCGAACATTTTCTCAGAAGCGTACCAACGTATGTATGTATGTATTTACGTATGAAACGTGGGTGCGGTGCTTGACCGGACGATCAAGGTTGGCTAGGTGCAATGTCGCGTCGCTTGGCCTACTGCCAGAAACTGCCGGGTTCAATATTCTGATCGTGCATGTTTGTATGTAGTATCAGGGAACCCCGTTAGATATTGCTCCTACGTAAATAAAGCTAAAAGACTGCATGGCTCCATCAAGCGAAAAAGTGGCACATGCATGCGTCTAGTAATTGCATGTTTAGAAATATGTATATATATATATATATATACAGGAACGTACAACTAACAATAAGTACAGCTGATTGTGAGATGTGGTTTCTTAGATAACTAGAGAATCGAGACCGAACAGAATATGAAATGCCAAGACGAAAGTAAGCTCAAGCCAGCAGTTTTTTTCGGAAACTAGAGAGTAGATAATTAAGATAGAGAGGGTACATATTAGGAATGGAACCAAACGAAGTAATAGAAAGGATACTAGGGGGTGGAGAAACAAAAGAAAACATGTAGACTCCTAGGAACGTGATTGTAAAGAATCGGAGAAATTTGAAGAGCTATTTAGGTAGAGGCAAACCCATTCTAAGATAAGAATCCTGGCTGACAACCGCAAGAAATGAAAGAAATGGATTAAATAATCTGATTAGTGACATTATATCACATTGATAAACTTCTCACCACACAATTATTGAATTCAATCTGGTGACACGTGTTTCGAGAGCGGCGAAGTCAGCATCCCTCAAGCGGTAGCTTACCGAATGAGATCTAATTTCGTAAATTTTTTCATGCAAACGAAACTTTCCCGGGATATTATTCGAAGGCGTACTAGGATAAAGAAGTATTCTGAGGAAAGTTAACCACGTCATCCCAAATCGCGTGAACACGTTCCTTTTTCCACTGACTGCACGTATCTCTTCTTCGGACAATTTTTCTATTTACTGAACACTCATTCAAAAGGCAAACTACATCTTCCTATAATAATTATATTCCGAAACAATATTTTAACCCGCTCTTGTTTCACTGACGAAGTTTTTATAAAAATGGTTTGAAATGCCGTTAAGAGATAACATCATTATGTTATCTGATCTACAGATTTATAGAAATGAGATATTGTCTTCCATTTGGTCTGAAAAATGGTAGACACTAGCCGAAAAATAATTCTCAAAAGTTCGGTAATTATTAGTAAATATTAAAAGCTACATTTTGCTATAATATCATATTAAGATTTCCTCGACTCTTAATAGTTATGAAAGGGTAACAGATCAAAATTAGGGTTACGAAAATTTAAAGCTTTATAACTCTATACGAACGAAATGTGTAAAGTACGTACCTACGAAGAATTTCTATGTTGTCATCCACCAAAACATTTGGAAACACGGTGTGCACAACAATTTAAACACAAGAAACATAATGAACAAGTACAACAAATTTGAACTGACATTTGTACAAAGGATTTGACATATTTGACTTATTATCTATCACTGTAAACTGCATATAACATAAGCACATACATATATATACATACATATGTGTGATAGAAACTGTTAATTTTGGGCTTGTTCTGGATGTACAGGGTTTGTCATAACTAATGCGTTAAATTTATTTACGAGATTGTATGATATATAATTACAATGAATGTAAAGGAAAAAATTAGGTACAAAAAGTATTGTTTTAGAGTCTGCAATATGTATTGTCAAAGAACCGCAAGGTTGTCGAAGTGCGCGTAAGATCTGACCATTGGCGTATAAATAAAACACCTCTTCAACACTTCAATGTACTTGACATGTGGTTGAGAGTTTACAAGCATTTATATGTTATTTATGTTTATTATGTTATTTATTGCCTGATAAAAAGAACGCAAACTACTTTTACCGTTTACGTTTCCACGTCAGAAAAGTAAACATCACATATCACGAGACTCTTAAATGTTGCTTACAGAAGGTATGAAACTTAAAACATTATTTGCGGCTTTCCTGTTCTAGTGGGAAAATATTTTCTTTTACAACTTTTATTTTTTATTTGTTATCCACTTTCTTCAGGTTTAATTTGATGTATAGGTTGTGAAGAATGACAAGATTTTCACAAGATCGGTGTCATATTCATTATTATAAATGAGTATATAAATGAGGTAAAAGTAAATCAATGAATTTTAAAAAATGTAAAAATTCATATCGATGTGAATATGTTTCCAGAAAACACTTTCTATAGAATGTTATCGCTTCGTTACGGTGATAGATACGTTGAAACGCTTTCAGAATAAACATATCAAATATCCTACTGGATTTATACGTTCATATTTGTCTAAGTAAACGTTGCGAGTTATTTGATGTGACAGGTGACTGATAATTACTTCAAGTAATCAAGTAATTTACATGAACTATGCATTCGATGCTTATCCCACTTGTTACAGATTCACACTAACATTCGGAGCCTCTGAACATTTTTCATAGGAAACCTGGATTTAAAAAAATTAATTACGGCCATCCTGTGTTAGTAGAAAAATATCTTCTCGTGCAAATTTGGTATAATTTTATTTATTAATTTTCATTTCAATCGAAAAATAGTATCTACCGAAGGATCAAATTCAATTGAGGATAGTTGGTAGTAGAAATGTTTCCAGATCATTTCTTTGATTTATTGTATTAAATCCATTGCTACTTTGGGCTTTTTGTTTATAATGAAAATGACTTAATTACAAAATTCAACAGTTAATGTCCAACGACCTAATATCCTCAATTCTACTTACTTGTTTTCGTTAACTCTATGTAAAAAGAGTTAAGAGGTGTTAAAATGTGATCTAGGTTTTACTTTGTTATAGAAAAACGTGATCGTTATTTATTAAAGTTTTTACATCGACCCTTCGGGCCAACCATAAATATAATTTAATACCTTCAACATGAGCTAGTTCTCAGCGGGTTTAATATAATTTACGCCTTTCTATACTTCTCCTTTATCGAGTAAAAGATATTTTTCTCGCGCTCAGGATATAAGTACGGCTTAATCTAAGATTCTGATATACCGCACGCATACTTTCACCCGATCATAATATGTTATTGAAATTTATTGAGTTTCCTGACGTGAGAAGAGATAAGGACGACTTTTTACATAGTTTTACTGCGCCGAGATTTTAGCCGACTAATACACCGATAACTTAGGAATCTCGTCCTCGAAGCAAGCTGATTATAACGCGCGACCTGAAATAACAGTAGCTTTCTGTAAGCGGAAATTTCTCTTTGTCTCATCTAATTGGATGCGTTGGACTCACCGTGCGGTACGATAGGTTTGAACATTGCACAACTATTTAGAAGGAAACCTGTAACGAAAAGAGAGAAAAGTGTTAGTTAGGTAAACATACAGGTATGGTCATACATATTTGTATGTTATAATGCCTATAAGGGAAAAAAATTCGTTACGTAATGATGGTGCGTATAATTAATGGGTGCTAAATCCTTGTCGCCTTAAAAGATATTCTTTTCCGTTTTCGGGATTTGAATCTAAAAGTATCCTCGTAGGCTTCCAGGGTTGGTGTTAATCGTTGAAACTTTTTCCTTGTCTTCCTGCTATTTGATGTTAATATTTCAAATAAATAAATTGTTTCGTTTAGAGCCGGTGCAAATTTCTATGCAAATTTCGGAAATAATATACGGAAGCTGTCTTGCACTTTCTACGCGAAACCGGCATCCCACGGTATTGATACGTCCACTAGCGATGAACTACTCGATTTATTTCAATTGACCTCAAAGTCTAGAATACCAATGGAACATCAATGGATACAATAATCGCAAAGTAAATTCTTCGATGTAATTAGTTCTTAAACAACGTCGGCATGTTTGTATCTACAAGCTGGGAGACGTATCTTTAATTAAAAAACTATAATGGAGTTGGAAATTTGAAATGAATTTTGTTGTTGTATGAGATTGAATACTACATATTTGCACAAATATTTACGGTCGCAGCGAAAGAAATAAAATATTAGTGGTTACGTAATTTCCTTTAATAAATATTGTTTCGTTGCATAATCCGGTAGTACTAAATACGCGGCGAAATCAGGAAGTATACTTTAACGTGTTTAATAATAAATAACTGATTTTAAATGCTTCTATGTTACGCCAGCGTTTAGGAGACTTTTTCCTGTGCTTTGAGGGGGATACTTCCAATGAACAATTTTTCCCAATGAAGGTGATTGCAAGGACTGTGGTGTAATTTACTGACACAAATAAAAAAATATCACATCGGTAAACTCTTCACCACACGATTGTTAATAATAAAATCGGTGACACGTGTTTCGCTAGCCCGAGGTTGAAGATGCTTGCCTCGAGCTAGCGAAACACGTGTCACCGATTTTATTATAAACAATTGTGTGGTGAGGAGTTTACCGATGTGATATTTGTGTCAATTTTTTCCCAAATAACATTTTCCTTCTGTATGTATTGCAATGTATGAAGGAAAACTAAAGAAAACTTTAATTATTAATAGATGAAATGTGGACGATCTGCTGGTTTCCTTCTAAATTATACATGTTGTTTTAACAGCTTTTTCGCGATCAGAAAGAAATTGACAGAGACACAGTATCATACCTACTTGGTACGATATGAATATATTTACAATTGAAGAACGTTGGGAAATAAAGGAAGTTTATTTCCAAAGTGAGTGCCATGTTGTTCAAAATAGTGCGAAAATTTTGAAAAAATTTGATCAGAATAATGCACCAAGAATGTATGCTGTACGCAATTTTGTGAAAAAAGTTCGTGAGATCAGAATACTAATTGATAACGTAAGTTGTTCAGTCGATTATATTGCTATTGTTGCTGAAGGTGTTGGCCACAGATTTCAGCAACCGAACGTTAGTCGCACTAGTCTGAGCAGAATTCTGCATAAGGAATTATTCCTTTGCAAAGTCAAAGTGACTCAGGAATTGAAGCAAAATCATCACTAGCTTATCGTTATCGGTTTTCTATTTGGGCTTTACAACGGCTCAAAATTGACGTTGATTTTGCTAAGAAAAATCATCCTTTCGGAGGGGGCCCGTTTTCATTTCGGTGGCTATATGAACAAGCAAAATTTCCGTATTTGGGACTCAGAGGAACACCGGTATTTGTACGGAATTCACTGCGTCCTGAACGTGTGATTTCTAGAGCGGCGGCATTATTGATCTATTTCTCTTCGAAAATAAAGATGGCAACAACGTTACGGTCAATGGAGAGCTCTATAGAGGCATGATAACCGATGTTCTTTGGCCATAAATTGAAGAATTGGATTTGACTGCGCTCTGGTTTCAAGAGAATAGCGCTAAATACCAGACAAATCGTCCAACTAATACTCACCCGTTTTGTGTGATGTTACTTGGCTTAGGAGGAGTTGCGATTTGACACCGCTGGACTTTTCTCTGGGGTGCCAATCCAGAAACGATTGAGGCACGTAAGCGCAATATTGATGGAGTTATTTGTGAAATTGGACCCCAAACCGTCGAAAATGTATTGCAAAATTTGGTTAACAACTAGGGCTTACTGTCAAGCCGGCCAAACTGGCCGCTTCAATGAAACTATATTCCATAACTAATCGGAAAGTTTACTCATTTCAATGAAATCTACGCGCTATGTACAATATCGAACAATAAGTATTTTATGGTAGTTCTAAATAGACACCAACTGACGGTCCACTTCTTGCTTATTAATTGTTAAGATCGAAAACCCATGATATCGCCGTAATAATTGAATCTAATAACGTTATCCCATTTACATTTATATCGACCGTTTGAATCGACATAAATTTCCTTAATGGTATATCGAACAATAGTAGAAATGCGGGCAGCGGATATAAATTAGCAATTTGAGGTTATTATTTCATCGTTCGTCGTTCGCCCATCAGGTCAACCGATATGCTCCCTGTTGAATTTTAAGTTGGTAGTTTCTCCACTGCGGAATCCTATCTAAAATATATTTACATAGGTATGTACGATTTCCGTCACGAAATTCGCTGAAAATAAAATCCGTTTGTTTATCCATACAAATGATACATACTACGGCAATATGGATATGGTCCGTAATAATCACAGATTTGTAATCTGTTTGTGAAACAATGGAGTTATAATCGATAATATTACGGCTCGAGTCGGAACTTATTTTGATTGTAAATGAACATCGTATATACACACGAAATTATTTAAGATAGTAGCCACGCGCGGTAACTTGGATAGTTTTTTGGACTTCGTCGGTGAATGTTTCAATGGTAAATTCAAAACTTTTCTCTAGTAATTTACGTATACACACTGCTCGAAAACAATTATGACAGTTATGTAGTTTTAGAAACTAGGAAAAGTTACTTTTATTTGTTCAATAACTACAAAATGTGCACAATGATGTATTTATTTTTGCATTCTCATTAATGTCCGACCGAAACAGGATTTGCAGCCGAAACCGAAACCGAAACCGAATCTTCAGCCTCGGTCTCAGTTTCGGCCGTAACCGAAACCGAAACCGAAACTTATTTAAACATATTAAAATTTCAATGGTATGCTGAAATCTAGTGTATGTTTTACATGTTATATAGTTCATTTGTGTTAATAAAAAAAAAAAACAACAATTACGGTATGTAGGAAAAGGAGATATTTATGTATTTAGGTATTAACTTGCTGACTCTGACAATTACGAGACACGAACTCGCTCGAACGAAGCACGACAATTCACGAACACTGAGTTTCGGTGCGGCCGAAGTTTCGGCTGAGTTTTGGCCGAAACCGAAACTATGGCCGAAACTAGATTTTTGGCCGAAACTGGCCGAAACCGAAACCGAAACCGAATGTTCGGTCGGCCACTAATTCTCATATATTCACCCTTTCCTCCCAACTTCTTATATGTATAAAGAAATAAGTACAACCCTATATTTTTCCTCCAAAAGATTCTATGCAAGAAACCAAAAAGAAATCCATCACCTTAACATTTCTCAGTTGAAATTTAAAATTATTTTCTACTATTATTATTATATTGCTACTATTGGATTTAATATCTGCAGTTGAAATACCTAATATCATTTTCTTTTGCCAAATTCAGTTCTAAAGTTCTTCACAAAACAATTAAACAGAAATGCTTCGATATTACATATAATGGATACCTCAACCATCTTTGACCGTATGCTTTCAATTCAAAGTAGAGCACACATACCTACGTATATTTATAAGAAAACAAATAATATTTCTAAGAGAAATTGGCCTTCGACATACAGATGAAATTTTTGAAAGTCGCGAACATGTCGACTGATCGATTTAAAAATTGCGATAATAACTGAATTAATTGGACGCGATTGAGATCCAATGCGTAGAGTGTTCCGAAGAAAATTCCTAATTTAGCATTAAACTCATGAAAGTGTTAATATTTTTCCAGTAACCTGATTATTTTCATAAGATCGCCATATGTATCTATGCGACTATATAAATTTCATGTTATGCATTACAGAAATAAATTAAAATAAATTTACACAAGTGATTGTTTACTAAAGAGAGAGCGACTTTAATTAGCTTTCGCTTAAGCAGAAGTAAATGTACACCCGTAGAAATAGTGGTTTGACCAATGTGTAACGGGTTGTGTTAGGAATCTTTTGTAACTTTGTAAGAATTAATTCTTTTTTCTTTTAATTTGATGCGTGTTGTTAGGTAATATGTACGTATATAAACGTTATATGGATATGTGCAATGACTGATGGTTCTTGGTATACCGAATTACTAAGGAATCTTAGTTGAAACACTATCAATGAAATCTACACATCTTTGTTCTGTAGGACCGTCATTTCTTATTTAAAAAGCAACTACAGTCTCGGGCCAAATTTGAATACTCAATATCTGAGAGTTTTTTGATAATAGAATAAAAACTGCACGTCTCATATATTTTATTTATAAGAAAACGCAAATGACGCGAACATTAATTTAATAAAAATCGTTCAATTATGTTATGTACTTTTCCCCAATCTTCGCTTATGAAATGTTGATATCCTCTTGCCGTTAAACGCGGCTTCTAAACAGGTATCCAGTCCATAAGGCGCTTTTCCAACAATCGATGGCTGACAGCGCCAGTTAATCTTCTAAGTCTTTTCAATTGCTTTTATCCTAGCAAATCGGCCTTACAGCCTAGTGAGCAATTTTATTTTTAATTTCTGTGAAGTTTTCCTTTACGACCACATATTCCTCGTCTTTGTGTACAGATGCCAATTCCTTCATTTAATTTTTTTCCTAAACGGGTACGGGAGTGGGAGCCGATTTCTGTGATTTTTCAATTTCCTATTGTGATTGTTCGTCGCTGAATGGCCTCGGAAGGGCTTTTACAGCAGCTTTTCGTTCTTGCGTTAAATCTTTACCGCGCATTTTCTAGAAACCAAAATGCTTCATATCTTTGCTAAAGCCATATTAAAGGCCATTTCAATTTCACAGCCACGAAGTACCAGCACATCACAACCGACGACCTAATTTCCATGACGTTAAAACCATTTATTTTTTAAATATCAACGCGTTCTTTGAACTTTATGCTAACTAAATATTTCGCACATATTTCTTCTAAATAATATTCTCGTCATACTAGCTAAATATTTCGCACATATTTCTTCTAAATAATATTTTCGTCAAATTTATTTCCTCGGTGTAAAAATATAATTTCTTAACAATTGCCTGTACCGAAAACTTCAAATATTTTCATAATGGTTTGGGATGTCCGGGCCAAATGGCGATTAACGAGATGTTCCAAGTAATTTGGACAGGAACTGTAGGTATCTGCATAAACACTTTCATTTTCCTTCCCAATCTATACCGTTAGCATCAACGATTCCAACCAATAAAAATGCGTATTAGTGCAGAGTCAAGCGTGGGCAATTCTATTGTTTCACATTCGTCGTCTAGACTTTGTCGAACAATTGTTCAACAATTGTATCGCGCAGCTTGATCGGACAATTATTCGAATAATAATAGTCGGTAATAGGTATCATTGAGTCTAAAAGCGTATGTTTCTCGTTTAACGCACAATTAGATACACGATGTATGTACGTATGTTCGCATGTCTGTCGATTTTCCGAGTAATAAAATGCTTTATGAACGATGAATATCAATTCGTAGGAGACCGCAACGATGCGTTGTTTATTACGTTTTATTAATGACAATTATGTACGGTGGGTGCTGTTGTAATGTCGGGAGGAGAATGTCAAGAGATGGACGGAAAAAGTATCTGCAGTATGTTTTCAACGTGCTAGTCTGACATTTACGCACATTTCCACGGTGAAACTTAACTGTTATAGCTATTACTACACTTAACGGTGTATTTATCGGATGGTAGTTTAATGACTGACGAGAGAGTGTAAAATATCTGGCGATATGTACAATTTATTAATTTCATTTAGTCTCGTATTTTACGCCATAAGTTTATGGGCCAGATCCAAGCTCCTAACCGACAACTAATAAATCGCGGTTGGAACGTTTAACTTGGTCCGAAGACACTAATTTGCCACGAGACAAATTGATTATTTATAAAGATAAAACGTACTTTAAAGCGGTAATGGTTCCGATTAACCATAACAATTCACCCAGTTTAAATTTGTGTTATTTGCAACGACATCAGTATACAAAATTTCATTTAAATGACGTATATTTCCTAAGTTCGTTCAAGAATACGTGAGAAAGTTTAGTAAAGAATGTTTATGACTAACGTAAAGATAAGCACATAAGCGTAATATTGCGCAATATGGTATGGTATAATTGATTTTTATTGGAAGAAAGGAATTGGCGGTTCCATTTCCGCAGTTTAGTAAACGTCCTTTATTGTTGTTCAGCTATGCCAAGGTCGATTTATACATTCGAAATTATAAAGAAATCATTACACCAACACGAATAGAACTTGTTATAATATTTACATTTAATTCGAATCACTTTCGTTTAGTAAAAGGCTGGAGAAAACTAATGATGCCTACAGTCGGCAGTAACAAAACGTTATTATTATGTTAGGCATTATTAGTGTCAAACGTTATTATCGAGGAAGTGACAATTATACCGATGGTATTGATACCTTGGAATGCATGGATATTTATTTTGAATGGTGACAATTGTCAATAGATACACGCGTTGATGAGCGCTAAAGCAGAATTTTGTAATACCTGCACTACACTTACTACCGCTTATAACTTTGCATATACACAAAACTTAGCTTTGAAGATTCCATTATTTCCATTTTACATTTTTCCGTATATATCTTCCTTCCCCAATTTTCCGCTCAGTAACTTATTCTTATTACTCGCTCAAGCAGGAACTCTTCTTATTTTCTGTGTATTTATGTGTTCTACAGATATCTTTCAGTTGTTTCCAATCGATACCTAATTGATATCTATTCATGCTATGCAGTAGCACCCGAATCGATGTACCATTCATTTGAGTTTGTAACATTACTTGTAAAATTAATGCAAACAGATTGACTGCTAGCTTCCTCTTTATTTACACTATATACAACAATATTACGTAAAATGTCCCCTCAGAGGCTCACTGTTAACAAGTTGAACAAGTGAGTTCGCGAATTTAGCGCTCCCGAGGTACCCGAGCTAAAACCCAAACTAAGGTGTAAGGTAACGTGCCGAAAGTTGCGTGGCCGCTGGGGCGTGCGGTATTTAACGTTCCCCTGGGGGCACCAGGCGAAACCCCTTTGTATTTAGTCTTATTAGATCAAGAGGGGCTCTGATCGGGCGGACAGATACTTCCCTAGCTACCCTTCGTACAGCTACGCTATCTGAAATTTCCAAGGCCAAAGTGCAAAAGCTTGTGAAACAAGGCCAAGATTACATACACGCTAAAAGAGCCGTAATCAAAACCAACTTCACTAGGCATGCACAAAGGGGTCCGGTTTAGTCTAGATAAGGAAGTTAGGCCTCAATAGACGGCAGAGGCTACTAAACGTAAAGAAAGGGCGGAAGTCCAAAAAGGCAGACGTCGGATGGCAGTGCTCGCCCAGATCTTCTGAAAGGCAAGAGACCAGAAGGTTTAACCTTCAAGGAGGCTGCTTTGGAGAGGATCGCAGTAGTATGCAATGACTATCCATTCACAGCCGGTAAAGCTTAAGGCAGTTCAAGACTCTATTATGGAGGCATATAACAGCATTACGGAGAAAGGGCTTCAAGCCCGCTTTAAAAATACACGTACATACGGAGGAACCGATCTCAAAGCTTGTAAGTCTAATTAAAGGAATAAAGAAGAACGTACTCTAAGGAGGCATGAGGACCACAATATATCTGGAAAGGTCGCAGTGGAAGAGGCATCATTGCCACCTCAAGTAATCTTATCTTATCTTATCTAACATAAAATGTACAACTCCTCCAACTCCAACTTTCACAATTCTAAGAATTTAATTTGGAAACCGGTGGATGATTAAATTTATTGCACTTAAGTCAGGTATGGGAATTTACACTTCGGCTTTGCCCTGTACCCTAATATTCGGTACGTGCAAAAGGTTGAATAAATATCTTAAATATCGTAAAGTAGGAACGCTACAAATCTTAAACCATAAAACTTAGGAATAAATATTTATCTAGAAATTCATAGAAATACCGAAATCTATTAGAACGACGAAAATAACCCCAAGAGTTTTATTGACATAGTCGTGGATGCGGTCACAGTTTTTCTAATCGAATTTTTAACAATTCTACTTCTCTTGTTGGTACCTTTCTGCGGATGTGCAGGTAATTTCCAGAATCAATTGTTAAAATAATGTTCGCTTCAGCCTTTTTATCCAGGCGCGGGTCAATAGTCTCTCCTTCATTAGGTTCAACACAATTCTATAATTCTTCATGCTCTGGATATGCCTTCACAGCAAATTTCTATATACAGTTGAATCCACCTATAATAAACTCGCACACAATAGAAACTCTCTTGTAATATATTTAAGTCCCAGTGCAAACGTGTATTAAAATGTACTCGGTTTTAATAGACTCTCGCCTATAATGAACAAAAATTTGTTATTATATCCATTACAAGTCGAGTCAATTGTACTTCTCCGCTACAATGTAATTGAAAAGCAGCTGTTAACCGAGGTCGCCTTTATAGTTTCTGTCGAAACAGTGAGCAGTGCATGTCAGCGTGTTGTTTTGATCGTAAAAATGTCAGAAAGCAGTGAAAGCGTAGATCTACAAAGCACGAAAAGTATACGATGATAAGTGAAATTGAAAAAGGAACACTTAAAGCAGATATTTGTATTAAAATGAAGTTAAAAATCAATTGTTTCTAACATATGGAAGAACCACCAGAAAATTAAGAATGGTTGGAAAAACAACGATTAAAGAAAGAAGATGCGATCAGTTACACATCCTCAGCTGGATGAACTGTTGTTTAAGCGATTTTAGGATAAAAGATCTAATAATTCTCGAGTTAGTGGCTCAATGTTACAAATGAAAGCCCGATAGAATTTGGAAAAATTATCAACAATGTTTTTAAACATAGCTCCCGGTGGCTTACAAGATTTAAAAGAAGACACAATGTTGTTTTTTGAAAATTTTGTGGTAAATCTGTTTCAGTAGACCGAAATGTGACAGATGATTGAATATCCCAATTGTGATCTGTTATAAGCAAGGATTAGTCCATGGGTGACATTTTTAATACAGATGAAGCGGGGGTTTTCTATCGCATGATGCCAGATAAAACTTATAGGACAAAAAGGGAAACATGTAATAGTGGTGAAATGTCGTACGATAAAGCAAACACGATCCACTTGACCTTGCTCCAGATATAGCCCGAATTTTGTTAGTGTTTACAGTTCTAAGTTTAAATAGTAAACATCCTAGTCGACCACATACTGTCTTTAACGTTACTTGCGATACTTGCAAAACTTTGAAAATTAATTTCGGCTTCCCTGGGATTGTAAGAAAATATTTGCTCTAACAAATTTTGTTTCATTATATTTGAACTTGCTTCCTATTTTAAGTTGATGCATAAGTTGTGAAAAGTACGATACACACATTTGGTCAGAAAGTTTTTAAAAAGGAGCATCTACTCCGTAAATTGTGTCCTTCGTTGTATTCTACACAGAGCAGACTGGCGATGTCTACGTTTCAATTAGAAAATACGTGGATTGTGTATGGAGACAAAAATCTCGCCAGAGTGCTAGAATCATGTTCTCAAACGTACCGATCACCTTTGGTCTCAAATGTGACGCGGTGATTTCAGAAATCTCTTGACCATAATACACTTTATTACCTCGCATAACTAAAACATTACAAAATGATATAATTCAAGACTTGTGAGGATACTTGCCAATATGTATAAAATGTATTCCAATTGCTTATTTCCCTCTTAACTTGGCAACAATCACTTATCCTTCAGCAGGTGTTTCAGTTATTTGAAATTAATTACCATTGTCTTTTCGCGATTGTTAAATAAATTATTTTGCGATGTGATTAACTTTCATTGCCGACATAAATAATGTCGCGCCTATCCAGCTGGCGCAGTTTAACGACATTCTTCTTCGAGAAATTAGATCAGAAACCGCATACTTCGTTTTAAGTTATTAACATTTTTGCAACGACAATTGCGCGCTACACTAACTAACGTGTATATTTACGCGGCATCTTTAGCATAAATATCTAGTTCAAGTAAGCCTGTAAATTGTTTACATAACTGTAGAATGTAAAAAGGTTATTCGTATAAACGGAGTAATTTTTATTTTAACATAGATGCAATACAATGAAGGTGCTAGCAGATTAATTACAGTCGGTATTAAGAACCTAGTAGCAAGAACTAAACTTTTCTGTCGTATATTTTCACTATAATAAAAGGCAATTATCCAACCTTTTGTCTTCCACGCGACAAAAATTTAGACAACCTTCGGTTTCTTTTAAGATTTTAGTGCCTGAACAACTATTACTTAAATCTGTATAACGAGCTTATTGCACCCTCATTTATGAGTGTAATCCGTTGATAAAAATCTAATTTATTATGCTACATGCAAAAACACCCCTCGGTTTAGTGCATATCGTAAATTTGTATGCAGTAAGATCTTACTATTAACTTAAATGTGAATATAACGAAACATTGTTAGTTTAGCTGCGCATTTTGCAAGTATCGGGGATGTTATTCATTTTGAATTCTTGTGAGTTTTATGTTACACTGTGTTAAAACTATTAGGCAAGGAAAACCTTTGTCGCTAGAAGACAGAGGTAAAGCACTTGCATGGCATCAAGACGGGGTTAGTAAATTTGAAATTACGCGTAAATTGTAGCGAAGTGATCGCATCTTTCGAAATTTCTTAAAAGATCCTGTCAATTATGCTAAACCAAAAGGACAGGATGGTCCTAAGGCAATGAGTGAAAATGCTAGAAGGATTCATTAGCGTCATCGAGGACGATTGCATGTAATGTAATATAGTACAACGCATTTTGAAAGCATCTCCTGTTATTTCACGCAAGAAACCGACGTTTTCAGCGAAACATAAAGAAGCACGATTAAAATTTGCGCAAGATCGCATAACCTGGAAGAATGAATGGCAGAAAATTATTTTGTCCGATGGAAAGCAGTTCAACTTAAACGGACCAGACGGGTATTCTTACTATTACCACCATCTTAGAAAAGAAAAGAAATTCGAATGAGGGGGCAAATGAGTAATGAGTGGTGGCTCAATTATGTTATGGGCGACCATAGGACTTGTGAGGAAAGCGACATAGTGTTTTGCTTGTCAAAGGTGAATTTAGCTAAATATAGGGATATCCTGAAACAAAAACTTTTACTATTTAGAAACACATAGACAGGAAGAAAATTTATATATGAACAAGACAACGTGCCTATTCCTAAAGGGAATCAAGTAACAGCATGGTTTAAGAGTGGAAAAATCGAAACACTTGCATGTCCGATAAGGTCACCAGACCCAACTATTATAGAGAGTGTGTGGGTTTGTGTCGAAAAATGTACGCGAAGAATAGACAATACCAGTCTATGGAGGAACTGTAAAAGTCGATAATACTTCAGTGGCAAAACATCGACCAAAATTACGTACAAGTCAATTCCATCAAGGCCTTTCGAACTTCTCAAAAGTAATGGTGGTTATACTCATTATTAGGGGTACGATTTTTGATGTTAATAAGTCTTTGCCGCATTAAAATTTAACGAAATAGTTTAAATCCTTTTTCAAGTAGAATTATAAAAATATAGTTTGTTATTTTGATATATACCTATTGTTCGTTCTATCAATATAAAAATATGTTTTAATGCATTTGTTTTACTGCACATTTACAAATAAAAATCTTATCTGGTCTAGGTTTTTGTCGCGCATTGTATGAAAGGATCGGAAGTTAACCCAACGTTAATTTAAGTCATTGCCTATTTCTTCCTTCGTTCAAATATTATTAAAAATATACAATCATCGACCCCGATGATATTGTTGCGGACGTGCAATATCGTGAAATGTATTCGCTTTGGTCGCATAACCAGACCGAGACCGTTATTGAAAGGTTTATGTACGCGTTATCGTAGTGCTCGAAAACACCCATCAAACCCATAAATACTAAAAACGATGCATGTGAACGGAGGGATCGTCCAAGCGGTCCAACATCCATATATAACAGTACAATGCGTATAGTTAGTGTAGATTGTATCGCGTAAGTGGGATATTGACCGAGCGCTTTGTAGCGTCGAGGAAAGCGCGCACGAGGGTTGAATATGGTCGGGGTGAGCCGCCGTGCGCGTTACTACCCCGTCTGTCGCTTGATCCGATCGATAGTCGTAAATCAGTACGCCCGTAATATTCTTTCGTCGGCGAAGCACAATTATTCCGAAGTAAGGAACCGCAATTGGTTGTTATTTTACGTTATTTCGACATTTTTATGTCCACTAAAGTGTGTAGCGAATTCAATTGGGGGTTTAGATATAAATTACATTGCAAAATTGTGGATTTTCTAACAGTATGTATATTCTGCATTTAGAAAGTTTTTCTGCTGATGCCCGTGCTTGATCCTGCAGGACGTAAAAAGATCGTTGGGGCTTAGGGCGGTATAATACGAAATTAACTTCATCTTTCCGAGTAAATTGTCAACGTTAAAAATTCACGTTAAAGTTTTGGCAAACACGTCGTTTTTGGGTTAAGTAAATACAACAATTAATTTTGATGGTTTACGTTTCATTACTGGCGCCCTATCTGAAGCAATATGTAATGCTAAAAAGACATCCCTCGTAATTCTTTCTTAATTCAGGCTTCGTGGGGCGCATGTGCTAACCTTTGTGAAAGAGGAAGCCTATGTGGTTGAGCACGTCTTAAATCCGTAGGTTTCAGATATGTCTCCTAAATATAAAAGCCTGCTGTTAATTAAAACGTCACGGCTCAGTAGTTTCATCCACTTCGCTACAGAATCCGCATCCAGGCTCATTGCTAAGTCCGATTTTATACATAGAATGGTTGATCATCCAATGGCCGGTCGGGACACCAGTTATGGGCCTGGGTTCACTTCTTTTTAATTTGATTGTGAAAGCCATTACTTCGTAATAGTTAAACATATTGATACACAGAAAAACTAGTAGTCACGTGGTGTCTCAATAAATATATAGATAAATAGGTGATATAAAACAAAGTATGTACTAGTTTTCCTGTGCATGGGCGTCCAAAACATAAAATTAATAACAATAATTTCTATATATTCAGAATTAAATTCAACGGTTGTGGCCTTCAAATTTATTGATATCATTGTCAATAAATTTCTTCTTTGCCTCTTCCTCCTCTATCTTCTTTCTGTGTACACTAAGCATATACAATCCTGACCAACGCGTTTGCAAAAAATTGACGTTAGTTATGTTTTCACAAATACTGAAGCTTCTTTCAATAGTGTACGTTATATCAGGTATCGTCATACCAATCGTTCGCAGAATTAATAGAAGGCAAATATTCACATTGCTCTAACACGTCTAATAAAGTTTGGAGATTATTAGTCTAAAAAGAACTTGTCCATTTCTTATAGTTGCCTCAATTTCTAGATATTCCAAACCATATTTTTGGCTTATTTTTTGGCGTTGGTTTGGAACTTTATTCTACCTATTTTGTGACTATTCCTGAGATAAAACTGAAATATTGAAAATGCTTTTTACTATTTGATGAAAATCTTAATGTTAAAGATGAAATTGAAGAATCTAAGTATGAGACAAAGATTGATTGTCGATAATATTCTTCATGTGTAATTCTAGGATGATTGCCTCTATATTTATGTATTGAACATCGTCTAGTTATCCCTACTACTGTTAATTTTTCAGCCATATTTGCTGAAAGTTTATTATTTTCTCCAAATTTCTGTTAAATTGCTCCCTATAAAGTGTGAATATCTTCAGTAAGTCTTCAATATGTTAGGTAAGCGAGTAATAAATCTACATCTACTCTCTGTAATTTTTGCGACATTGGTGTGTCCGTTGCGGTACATACACATTGCAGCTTGGTGTGAACGATATACTACAAGCAACTAAAACGAAGCATCAAGTTACATAGATAAGTGCAGATTCGTTTTGAAAAAGTTAAATACGCAAACCTACCTGAACATTTAAAAAATGAGCGCCAATATGAGATTGTGTCACAAGTTGAAATT